>CM031239.1:440898180-441566357 GCA_018340775.1 Taxus wallichiana var. yunnanensis
TACAATTGTTTATAAATAAATATATATATAATGACATTTCCCTAAACTATATTTATTTAGTAAGGTTCAAAATCTAGTTTTTGGAAATATATATATTTTTGAATGAAAGGAAAATTTTCAAAATTTCCCCTACACCTCCCCACCCCTCCCCTTCTCCTAGACAAATTTTTAATTTTTTTTTGTCTAAAAGTTGACCAAAGCTCCCTTTAGTTTTCTAAATTCATAAAAAAAAAAAAATTCCCTTTGGAATTTTTGAAGAGACCCTTATGATAAACTTCTCTTTGGATTTTTTTATGATTCCCCTTTTAATAAAGTCACTTAATCCTTGTTTAAATTTTTTAACACAAATTATAAATAAGGTGGGGTTCAAACCCCAAGTCAGTCAAGCCTTGTTTAAAATTTTTAACGTAAAATGTAAAGAAGGTGTGGTTCAAAACCCTCACCTATTCGATCGAGAGGTCTTTGGTTATGTCTTACTAACTCGATCGATTAAATACCGACCCTTAGCTATATTAAGATATTTGTGTTATTTAAGGTTTAAATATGACCAATATAATATTTAAGTAAAAAAATAGAGTGAATGGATAGAACCTATGACCTTCACCTTTGAAATTCCTTAACTTTTCCAATACCCCCGATGAGAAAATACATGCACTTTCATAGGATAAGGAGAAATGCTATATTTAAATTAGAATAAAGTACAATGGTTTTTTTACAATATAAATCAGGGGGTAAGGTCAGGTTGAACATATGATCTCAGCCTAACAAATTAGTCCAAACTCACAACTAGGTATTAGACTAGAGGAAATTGCTATTTAAAGTGTAAAAACTTCAAAAAGTAAAAAAAAAAAAAAAATGAATACCCTAAAAATTCAACCTAACCTCATACACTTATGTTTTGCACCATGTTATGTGTTTTATCTTTTTATTCTT
Organism: Taxus wallichiana var. yunnanensis; assembly: GCA_018340775.1. Taxonomy (NCBI): domain Eukaryota; kingdom Viridiplantae; phylum Streptophyta; class Pinopsida; order Cupressales; family Taxaceae; genus Taxus; species Taxus wallichiana. The sequence continues at coordinate 440,899,114 of CM031239.1, forward strand.
GTTTGCAAGGACTAAATTATAACTTCCTGTTATCCAAAATGAATCCCTTGCTCATTTTTTGGCTAACTCCCTTCATTCTTTCCTCCCTTGTGCCTTAGAATTTTTTTACTTTTAGGCACTCAAAATGTTCTGGAAATGGCACCATTGGATAGAGCTCTTTCTCAACTTTCCAGAAAGGTAAAGTTTTCTTCCTAACTCCATGTATTTTTGAAGTTATGGCTTGACGGAGTTTTTGTGGGAAATTTTCCCTAGAAAAGCCCGGGCCAATAAGATGAGGCCACGTGTCCTCGGAAGGGTGGAGGTAGAGGTAAACTTGAAAATTTTACCAAGTGTTGGAAAAATTCAGAAAGGAATTTTTAGCCCAATGGCCTACCGGTGAATGGGATCGTGCCACATGTCAAAGGGGAAGAAATTGGGAAAATTTCTCGAGGGTTGGCGCAAGTAAAATATTCCAGCCTAAGGCCCGCGCCCCGGTCGAGGGTGCCACGTCGGCATCGGGGCATCGGGATGTAGAGGAGAACTTTGATTTTTTACCAAGTAAAGGTGCTAAGGGAAGTTTTTGGCCCGTAGGTCTGCGCAACAAATGAGATCGTGCCACATGTCCTCGGACCAGTTGAGCGCGGGGGGAGATTGGGAATTTTTCCCAAAACAAAATCAAAGAAAATTTCAAAAGGAAAACCCGCCCCAAAGTCTGAGCCAGTGAAACCATGCCACATGTCCACATGGTGGCAAAAAAACATAAGGAAGGCCCACAAAAAAAAATGAAAGGAAAAGCCCGCGTCCAATGGGGTTGTGCCACGTGTCCTCGGGTCATCTAGCCGACGGAGAATTTTGGAAAATTTTCCAAAGGCCGAAATGGTGGAAAAAGAAGCAGAAAGGCCCAAACCAATCAGAACGTGCCATGTGGCACCAGGATGGTAGGTGTAGAGATTTTTGGGAAAATTTTCCCAAATGCAAAAAGTGGGAAAATTTCAAATTTTCGGCCCGCCAACCCATTTTGGCCCTGTTTTGCCCTAAATTTTCAAATGGGCATAACTTTCGATCCAGAGCTCGGTTTTGGGCGTTCTTTATATCAATGGAAATCTGGTGAAATTATCTACATGATTCGGGGTCAATTTTGTGTTTTTATGGAGTTTGGAGAGATAAAATTGGAAAACTCCTCTGGCACATGGAAATCAACAGAAATGATGTTTCAACCACCATTTTTAATGAAGAATGGCTCGCATTCTCTCCCAGCATGGTCAAAAATGTCAGGGAATGGAATTTTAAGGATTCCCATGCTGTTTTATTACATTTTGGTTAGTGGTTGAAGCTCCTCTCATGTTTTCCCATGTTTCTCTCTCCTGAGCTCGTTTTGCATTGTAAAAGCCAAAATGAGCTCATTTTTAAAAAAAAAAGTTAGACATTCTTTTAGCTCTGCAACTTCCCTTTTCTTCCTAATCAAGTAGATTTGTGGAATTTTTACCTTTTCATGTAAATACAACACCCCTTTTTGCCTCTTGGTCATTGTAATGCACTGTATTGGACCTAGAATGATAATGTATGCTCTGTGATTAAAATTTTCTCAATCCTTTCATATATTTATCATTGTTTCCTGATATTTCATTACATTTTGGAAATTTGTGCATGTTTTATGTTGTATTTTCTTGTGGATTGTGTATGTTTTGCAGCAGCAGGTGTCTAATACTCCTTTGGTGCATCACCTTATTTAGACTAGGTTTATTTTTTGCATTTTCTCAACCCTGTCTCCTTGGCAAAATTTGATTAAGTTATAGGTAAACCCTACTGAGAATGTTATGCACACTTGAATAGAGGAGTTGAGGAACTAGTCTCTAACTGGAGATTCTTTTCCCATTTTTACAAGTCCCACACTTGGGGAAAAGATTCAATGTTGTGCAATCACACTGGATGTAAGAATGTCAAACTACAAATCTGATAGAACATCCAGAGGGTGCTGCTAATTTACACTAATAGTTTTGGCATGCCTAGTGGGACCTATGAGGTCTTCATCTTCATTGCAACAAAATTTATGTGCATTTTTTGCAAGTTCCTTGCTTAAAAGAGCCCTGAATTGTACATCTGGCGAATCCAAGGAAGAAGAATCAGATGGTTTTAGCAGTACAGGCTTGAAAACTCATGAGAAGAATCAACACAAGGTCAAGAGTTGGAGAAGAAGAAGTATTGTTTGAGTATCTACAATTATCTCCAAGAAGAAGACAAAGAGGGAGGATAATTCAAAGGTCTCCATCTCCACCAAATAGAACTCTATCAACTCCTCCACCTGGTAGACCTTTCATCGAATCAACAAGGGTTCTAAGGCCAATCAAAATGACACAACACAACCCATATGTCAATTTCACTAGCAAGCAGCCCACTTGCTCTCAATGCACAAAATCCAATCCCGATTGCAGCATCGAAGAACATTCCATACTTTATCTTGGAGAGAATCAGACCACCCCGGTGATCATGTTAAGGATATTGCTAATATTTATGTAATCCATGAGATGGTTGAGATGCAAGTTCTTGTCAAACCGGCTGGCATCTTCATTCAAAGGGAAAGCTTTGCAATGGTTCAGAGCCTTGCTTGTGCTCTATCCAAAATTGGAACCAACTATGTATAGCCCTCCATGAGCAAAGATGGAGAAAAGGGAGATAACTTGTCCCTTTTGGAAAAATTAACAACTATCAAGAGAGATCCCAATGAGTAGTGACTAACTTCAACTTCAGATTTTAAAGGACTTGGGAGAGAATTCCAATGGCAAGAAGGCCAACAGTAGAAGGTGCTTTTCTATATTACCTTAAAGCTTTAAATTCGATATTTCTATGTTAGTTCAATCCATGGGAGGCAAAACTATCCTCACATACTTATATAGCATTGCCATTAGAGCTGAAAATTATTTGATTCAAGCTGGTAAGCTAGCTCCTAGGCCTCCAATTCCATTATATCCAAATTTAGAGAGTCTAAGTACTAATCAAGTGCCTATTTTAGCTCCTATTCCCACTCCTAGAAATCAGAATTCAAGTGAAGCTTCTACTTCATCTTCTAGTGCCTCAAATGAACTTCAAGAAGTCATGAAGCAATTGCAAAATTTAGGTAATGAGCTGGTTACACTCAAGAGGTAGCAAGCCCAAAGTTTTAGGCCTTCTTACTAGCCTCAAGCTCAACCTAACAGGAAGCCATATCCACATCAAAGACCACCCAATCTAGCTGTAAATCAAAATTAAGCAAGGCCTCCCGCCAACAAACCATTTCAGCCCTATAATCCCAATGCTACATCTGCCTCTAAAGCACTAGTGCCAGTACAAAAGAAAAAATCTCAAGAGTATGATTGGTGTTTCCCATGCAATGAACCTCACAACTAGTCTATGTGCTTTAATGGTGCTCTAAATCAAGCCTTGATGGTAACAACAACTGGTGTGGAGGATGAAGAGAGTCAAGGAAATAACCAACAACAAGAAACATCCCAGAAACAATCAGCTCCAAATGATACCACACTTGTAAACTGACAGGCAAAATATTTTTGTGGTATGAATCAAACAATCTCTCAAAGCATTACAGCCAACACAAGGTCAAAAAGGAGAAATTTGGGTGAAGGACAGCCATTGGATCCAAGTAATCCACAACCTTCTACCACTCCACAAACTGTTGGAAAACAAAATGTAGTTCCAAACATGTAAGGACCACCCAAACCAGCTCCTAAGCCAACTCAGATGCCAGTTGTTGCTGCCCATGTGCAAGGAATGAATGTGCAGGCCAAGGGACAATAGAGATGCTTCATCTCCATTCAACATCATTGATCAGATGAAGAAGACAAATGTAAACATATCAATGTGGGAATCACTATCCATCCTAGGGCAAAGATATTTGCTACAAGCTGCCATGAAGGACTGGTCAACTTCAAATCAATAGGTCCAAATGCAAGAGAAGGTACTCACAAATGCTACCCAGCCTGAGGGGAATCATGGAGGACAACAAGGTAAAATGTTGAAGCCCCCTCCATTCTATGTTTCATTGATAATTGGAAACCAATTAGTACACAACTACATGATTAATTCTGGAGAAAGTAGTTCAAGAATGCCCAAGAAAATAGTTGATCGGGTTGGGGCTTGATATGAAGTCATATCCAAAGGGGTAGTGCAATTAGATGGGACAGAAGTAACAACAATAGGAGTGATTAAAAACTTGAGTCTTACTTTGCATGCATGCCCCAACGTTGTTGTTTTGCAAGATGTCTCATTGATAGATATTCCACCACTCTTTCCCTATGTTTGTCAAGGGACTTCACAGCTAAGATTGGAGGTTACTTATCTACTGATTGGTCACACATGTTGTTCGAACAAGATATGAAACTAAAGCCATAATCAGATCTGAGCCTATTGCAAACTTTCACATTGAGCCTCGCACTCCAAGCCAAATCAATACCAATTGTTCAACATTTGATCAAAAGGATTATCCAAGCACTGATGAAGTTGACACCAAGGTTGGAAGCATCCCAAATTTGAATCTTGATGAATTGGCAAGAAAGGTGCATGCTTTTGATCCTTATCAAGAAATAGAAGAATCTGAGCTAGGAGTCTATTACATGCATGAAGAAAATTAGCCTATTCCTAAGCATCACCAAGCCAGACCACAAGGATGACAACAAGGTATGACAGGTTGTTCTTTGATGGATAAAAGAGTAGAAAAGGTGTAGAGAGGGGAACTATGCTTGTTTCACCTCAAGGAGTTAGGTATTATTCAGCTTTTAGATTTCAGTTTGCATGTTCTAATAACACTACTGAATATGAAGCTTTGATACAAGGGATTACATTGGTCAATCAAGAGAGGAATAAAGAACTTGCAAGTCTTTAGTGACAAAGTGAGATGATTGTCAATGAAGTTAAGGGCAACATGCTGCCAAGAATGATCTCGCTAAAGTGCTACAAAAATATGGTGTGGGAGCTCATTGAAGATTTTGAGGGTTTTAGCATCAAATCCATCCCTAGAAAAGAGAGCCAAGTTACCGACAAATGGCTTGCAGCGGTTGGAGCAGCCTTTGATGTTTTTGAAAACATAAAAAAAGACAAAGTACAGCTGGCATTCATGTGATTGTAATACCTTTAGTGCGCACAACAATGGAAGTTGGCAAGTGTTTGAAAATGATAAACAAATCATTAATTTCATACAAGAAAAGGCTGAGTTCTTAGCTAAAAATCGGAAAAGTTAGAACATCAAGATGGTGATCAAGTGGTACAATTGAGAACCAACAAACTACCAAAGGGACTTGTCACTTTGGAGTCCATTTTAATCCTAATGATCAGTTTAGGAAGGAGAAAGTAAACATCCAAGTCAAGGGAGAAGATTCAAAGTGCCCATCTTGGTGGGAGAAGGCAAGATCACTCCAAATTAGTAAAATGACAAATCAGCAAGAAAGGTATGAGTTCATACAGATTTGTCAAGAGTTCCCCGATGTGTTTTCTTGGAGCTATGAAGATTTGAAAGGTTTCAGTCCCAATTTAGCTCAACACACCATTGAACTGGACCCAAGTGCTAAACCCATTAGGCACAAACAAAGGCTAGTCAATCCGCACCTAAAGCCTCTCATGAGAAAGGAATTGAATAAATTGATAGAGTCAAGTATCATATTCCCTATCAAGCATTCTAGTTGGGTGGCCAACTTGGTTCCAGTTAGAAAGAAGAGTGGAGAAATCAGATTGTGTGTTGACTTCAGAGATTTGAATAGAGCATCTCTCAAGGATCATTACCCACTTCCTTCCATGGAGTAGATCTTGCAAGTTGTTGTTGGCTCTGAAAGGTTTTCATTGCTTGATGGCTATTCAGGGTACAATCAGATTATGGTGAAGGAAGAGGATCAGTTCAAGATAGCCTTCACAACCAAATGGGGGACCTATGCATATAGAAAAATGCCATTTGGGCTGTCCAACACTAGAGCTACATTCCAAAGGGAAATGGACATGGCGTTCAAGGATTTGATTAACAAAATGGTGTTGATATATCTAGATGATATCACTATTTTTTCAAAAAATGCAGTAGACCATCTCTTTCATTTGAGACAAGTGTTCCAAAGGTGCAGAAGATTTGGGGTATCCTTGAATCCCAAAAGTGTATTTTTCTAGCTCATGAAGGAAAGATCCTTGGCCACATTGTCTCCAAAGAAGGATTAGCAATTGATCCAGAAAGAGTTGAAGCCATAAGAGCACTGCCATTGCCAAGTCATAAGAAGGCCCTTCAAAGTTTCTTGGGAAGGATAAATTTTGTTCGAGAGGTTTGTCCCAAATTTTGCAGCCCTAGTCAAGCCTATCACCAAGATGTTAAAGAAAAGCATAGCTTTCAAATGGATAAAGCAAAAGGCAAGGAAATTTTTGAAGTAATCAAAGAGGCCATCTCACAAGCCCTAACTCTCATTAACCCAGATTTCTCCAAGGATTTCATCCTCTATGCATTTGGAGGTGATGATACTATTTCTGTAATTTTGGTACAAAGCAGAACAAAGACAATGATGAGCAGCCAATTTCTTTCTTCAGCCAAATCCTAGAGGACTATGAGGTGAGATATTCTTTCATTGAGAAGCATGTTCTTGTAGTAATTAGGATCTTGAATAAATTTAAGCATATAGTTTCAAACAACAAGGTTCAACTACTGGTTTCTCATGCGGGAGTTAAAGACTTTCTCCTCAATAAAGACTTGAATGAAAAGAGAGCAGGGTGTATTACTCTTCTCATGGAGAATGAAATTGAGATCAAAGTCACCAAGTTGGTTAGAGGAAAAGGATTGTGTGAGCAGCTGGTCTTGAACAAACAAAAGGAAGCATGCAATGAGAAAGAGGTTGTTTTGGCGTTGCAAGATAGCCATGAGAAAGGAAGCACTCAAGAAGAAAATGATAATGTCCTCACTCCTTGCTGGACCCAAGACATAATGCACTTCCTACACACAGGCCTATGCCCTCTAGAGATGAACAAAACAAAAAGAAGACACTTCAGATTACAGGCTGTCCCATATGCTCTTGTTGATGGTGTTTTATTCAAAAGGGATGTGAATGGAGTGCTGCTGAGATGCATTGGTACAAATCAGATTCACAGAGTGTTGGAAGAGTTCCATGGTGGATCAGCTGGTGGTCATTTTGCACCAAGAGTGACAGCTCTCAAGATCATGAGGGCTGACTATTATTGGCCCAAGATTTTCAGTGATTGTTATGCATGGATCAAGAGGTGTAAGAATTGTGCATTCTTCACAGGTAAGGAGAGACTAGATTCCCTTCCATTGCATCCAATTTTAGTTGACCAGCCATTCATGCAATGGGGTTTGAACTTCATTGGAATCATTAACCTAAATTCAAGCCAAGGACACAAGTGGATTCTAATAGCAACATATTACTTCACCAAGTGGACTGAGGTGGTAGCACTCAAGGAAGCACATGAATCTCACATCCTGAACTTCTATGAGGGAATAGCAACCAGATTTGGCATACCTACTACAATAATATCAGATAATGCATTGGCATTCATTGGATCCAAGGTAATTGAATGGGCTGTCAAGAATGGGATCTACCTAAGCACTTCATCAAATTATTATCCTCAGGGTAATGGCCAAGCTGAATCTACAAACAAGAACTTGTTAAGGATCATCAAGACGATTCTTGATGAAAATCAGAGGTCTTGGCATACTAAGTTGAAATCAGCCTTATGGGCTGATAGGATAACCCCCAAGAGATCTACAGGTAACTCTCTATTTAATCTTGTTTATGGAAGAGAGGCAATTTTGCCCATGTCACTTGAGTTGCCAACATTAGAACTCATGAAGCAGTTGGAGTTGTTGGAGTTTGGGCCCATGGAGGTTAGGTATGCAGAATTGATGGAGCTCCAAGAAATTAGAAATCAGGCATCCCAAGCAATGGAGAAGGATCAAGCTTTGATCAAGAAGACCTTTGATAGAAAGGCCAAGGATAGATCTTTCCAAGTTGGAGATCTAGTGTTAAAATGGGATGCAGATAAAGAAAAACCAGGAAGGCATTCAAAATTTGATGCCATTTGGAGTGGCCCATACATGGTCACAAAGTGTAAGGACAACAATGCCTTCTAATTGTCTAGACTGGATGGTGAAGAATTACAGATTCCAGTCAATGGAATCCATCTCAAGTGTTGCTCATCAAGGAAATTCTCCACCTTGTACATATTAGCTTAGGTTTTCTTTCCTCCAAGTACTTATGCACATTGTTTTGTTTTAGTTTAGCTTTGCTTTCCCTAAGTGCTTTGGCACAAGCTTATTGTTCCAGGAAATGTGTTTTGTAGGCCTTGCTCCAATCAGATGGTGTTCTACCCTCCATCTTCCTCCTTGCATTTTCCTAATTAGTTAGGGTACCAAGTAGAGAATTTGATGACTCCATGCCCAATGGATTACTTCAGGCAACTGGTAACTTCATCCAGCAGGTAGATGACCCCTCTGAGTCACCAAAATTGTTATCCAAAATGAGCCCCTTGCTCATTTTTTGGCTAACTCCCTTCATTCTTTCCTCCCTTGTGCCTCAGTTAGAATTTTTACTTTTCAAGCACTCAAAATGTTCTGGAAATGGCACCATTGGATAGAGCTCTTTCTCAACTTTCTAGAAAGGTAAATTTTTCTTCCTAACTCCATGTATTTTTGAAGTTATGGCTCGGTGGAGTTTTTGTGGGAAATTTTCCTAGAAAAGCCCTGGGCCAATAAGATGAGGCCACGTGTCCTCGGAAGGGTGGAGGTGGAGGTAAACTTGAAATTTTTACCAAGTGTTGGCAAAATTTAGAAAGGAATTTTTCAGCCCGATGGCCCACCACGAATGGGATTTTGCCACGTGTCCAAGGGGAAGAAATTGGGAAAATTTCCCGAGGGTTAGCGCAAGGCCCGAGCAAGTCGAGGTGCCACGTCAAAGCATCGGGGCATTGGGATGTAGAGGAGAACTTAAATTTTTTACCAAGTAAAGGTGCTAAGGGGATTTTTGGCCCATAGGTCCGCACAACAAATGAGATCGTGCCATGTGTCCCGGGACCCGTGAGCATGGGGAGATTGGGAATTTTTCCCAAAATGAAATCAAAGAAAAATTTCAAAAGGAAAACCTGCCCCCCAAATTTCGAGCCAATGAAACCATGCCACATGTCCACATGGTGGAAAAAAACATAAGGAAGGCCCACAGAGAAAATGAAAGGAAAAGCCCGCGTCCAATGGGGTTGTGCCACGTGTCCTCGGGTCATCTAAAGCCAAGGAGATTTTGGAAAATTTTCCAAAGGCCGAAATGGTGGAAAAAGAAGTAGGAAAGGCCCGCAACCAATCAGAACATGCCACGTGGCACCAAGATAGTGGGGCATAGAGATTTTTGGGAAAAATTTTCCAAATGCAAAAAGTGGGAAAATTTCAAATTTTCGGCCTGCCAACCCATTTTGGCCCTCTTTTTCCCTAAATTTTCAAATGGGCATAACTTTCGATCCAAATCTTGATTTTGGGTACTCTTTATATAAATGGAAAGCTGGTGAAATTCTATACATGATTCCAGGGTCAATTTTTTGTTTTGATGGATTTTGGAGAGATAAAATTGGAAAACACCTCTGGCACGTGGAAATCAACATAAATGACGTTTCAACCACCATTTTTAATGAAGAATGGCTCACATTCTCTCCCAAAGCATGGTCAAAAATGTCAGGGAATGGATTTTTAAGGATGTCCATGCTATTTTATTGCATTTTGGTGGTGGTTGAAGCTCCTCTCATGTTTTCCTATGTTTCTCTCTCCTGAGCTCTTTTTGCATTGTAAAAGCTAGAATGAGCTCATTTTTAAAAAGTTAGACATTCTTTTAGCTCTGCAACTTCCCTTTTCTTCCTAATTAGGAAAATTGTGGAATTTTTACCTTTTCATGCAAATACAACACCCCTTTTTCCTCTTGGTCATTGTAATGCACTGTATTGGACCTGGAATGATAATGTATGCTCTGTGATTAAATTTTCTCAATCCTTTCATATGTTTATCATTGTTTCCTGATCTTTCATTACATTTTGGAAATTTGTGCATGTTTTATGCTGTATTTTCTTGTGGATTGTGTATGTTTTGCAAAGAGCAGTGTCTAATACTCCTTTGGTGCATCACCTTATTTAGACTAGGTTTATTTTTGCATTTTCTCAACCCTGTCTCCTTGGAAAAATTTGATTAAGTTGTAGGTAAACCCTCTGCAGAATGTTATGCACACTTGAACAGAGGAGTTGAGGAACCAACCTCTAATCTAGAGATTCTTTTCCCATTTTTACAAGTCCCACACTTGGGGAAGAGATTCAATGTTGTGTAATCACACTGGATGTAAGAATGTCAAACTACAAATCTGATAGAACATCCAGAGGGTGCTACTGATTTGCACTAACACCACCATTGGAGGGAAAATCTTGAACTTTGGAAAATAAAAATGAAAGTAACTTGAGCTATGGAGGATGCAAAGCATGACCTGAATGAAACTTGACATCAAGCCCAAGTCTTTAACTTTTGAGTTTCGCAATGAGCCCGGGTTCATGAATACAAGTAGATGTGCAAAGTGAAAAAATCTCCAAATGTGGCTCGGGAGCAATGAAGATGCCATGGGAAGGAACTTGGATTGTACTCGATGGGGAAGGTGAAGAGTTTTCTCGGGATAATCTCAATGCAAATATGTGGGAGAATCTCGATTAATCAAAATTAGAATCTTATTATTCTTTAAACAAAGGAGCTTGGTTAAAGCCAAGCTTGGGCTTGACAAAACTTAACATGCCATAACAACATGGATCCAATGAAGAATATCACTTGCAACTTGGTGGGGATATCTATAAGACCTTCATGATTTTGTGTAAAACCAATTTTAATGTAACTCTATAGGAAAATGTTGGGCCCTAGAATCGTATATTAAAAAAATCTATATTTTTTGAGTATATTTACAATGATCCTACTTCTAAGAGTAATTTATTATCTTTCTAAACAATTTTATTTGAGTGAGCGAGCATTTGGAATCCTATCCTGTTATTTCTTATTGTAAATTATCCAAAACCTCCCTAGATCTTCCTAAATATGCACCTAACTAGATTTGGATAGTATAAGCATGCTTAGATACTAAATGATTAAAAAAACTCACATGAATATAACTAGAGTTCAATAACAAATATTAAAATTACATTAATGAAAAAATTTATTGTAATATTTATAAATATTGGATAACAAAGTTACTAATTAATTATAATAGTAAAACAACTAATTAACAAGTGTAAAGAATTAATTAAAATAGAATGACAGAAATTACAAGAACAATTCTCTAATTGTACACAATAAGATGACTCAATAAATAGAGCAACATCCCAATGAAGTATGCAACATCGCAACAATGAAACTTTTGAAAAGTATTATCCACGTGTACTTATTGATACTAATGATGAATTAAACATTATAATAAAAATATATTAAAATATTTCTATCATACATGTGGTCCTTTGAGATTAGTGTTTAAGACTGCTAACCCGTAAGAATTTTTGATTGATTTTAAAGTGACGCCTTGTTTCTATTGTGTATATGTTTGTTTTTGTTCCTTGTACTCATTTTTATTATTTTAAGAGAATATATATGTTATCCTCACTATTGGTTTTGAATTTCAATTAAAAAAATTCACTTGTTATGGTTAAATGGCCATTACACTTTCTCACACCTATGTTGAAAAAATCCGATCACATTTTTGGTAATATAGAAGTTAGATTTGATGTCTACAATTTTCTTTCCTCTCATGAGATAAAAATCTATATAATATGAGAAACATAATAAGATTCTTATATTTTAATTTCTAAAATTTTGAGAGCCTCAAGAAAGTGATCTCATTTTATTTCTATTTTAATAGGATTTTTTAATGAGACCATTTTTTCCACAGGATTATTTTACGTAAATATTTATTTGCCACATATGTTATAGGACCATTTTTAGGTTGTAAATTATCTAGTGAAAATCACCTTCAGATCAAAATGGTAAGTATTATAGACATAAAACAATAGGTAATATATCTAGAGAAAGCCACTTTCTCATCAAAATGTTAATAATTATAGAAATATAATAAATTAATAAATATATTTAATTTTAAAAGGTAGCTAGATGTGATTAATAAATGTAGTTATAATTGTTAGAAACCATTTCCCATATATAATTTACAATAATGAAATTAATATGATGTACATTAAAATATCAGAATTCTATTGAATATTCTCTAGGTTTGCATTAAAAATCTCACTTTTGGATAATGAAATCAAGTCTAAATAATGGTTTATATTATCTAGTTTATGTTTACACCCTTTTCAAAAATTATAGATTGTTATGGAATATGCAGTTCCCTATTGCTTTCACCCTTTATTTCCACATCCTAATATCCTACTTTTGTTCCCTTACCAAGCCAAAGTGAACTCATGTCATGTCAATGCATCTTCACATGTAGGTGTTCAAGAGACTTCACTAAATCTTTTTAATTACCTTATCCACCACCTTGCTGACAATCATGTGAGCTATGCAAGTTAACAATTAGTGTTTGACAATTCTTTTCCTTGATCATCTCCATCTCACACTTGTAAATATGGTTAAAAATAAAAATAAAAGAACACGAAACAAACATATTTGTGTGTATATATATATATATATATATATATATATATATATATATATATATATATATATATATATATATATATATATATATATATCGTGTGTGTGTATACACTCATATACATACATAAAAATAATAAAAAATATATGATAAGATAAATAATAAAATAAAAAATGTGTAAAATGAGGTCGGACAAAGATTCAAAACATAAAATAATAATAAAACTAAAATTGTAGGATGATTAGGCAGAGATGTTAAAGTGTAGTATGGGTGGGCATGATGGTGGCAATGAGAGGTTAAGGGGGTTGGTGGAAGTGTGTAGGAGAAGTTTAGAAAAACATGGAGTGTGACATATCCTATACGGCCTTTGACTGTCACTTTCCTCGCATAATAATATAAGCACTCTATTCAAGATCCAAAGGCATTAACCACGATGAAACATGAGTTAACATTGCAAATTTTAGCTATAATTAGATAGTTGTAGCAAATGTAAAAAAATTAAGGGAATTGTGCTAACAGATCTCTTGTTAATAAACGTCTTACAATCAGTACCATTATGGGTTTAACCAACCCTCCACATGAAGATAAATATGTATCCCTAGTGTATCTTAATTTTACTATATACAAGTTGATTGATATGGATTTGTATCTATATCTAAGATGGGTCTAATGTCACTAAGAGGATAAGGAAGCTATTTTTTCCCATTGTTTTGTTGTTGTATGCAAAAGAAGAAAAATATTTAGGATTAGGAGGTGCTTCATTCATGTGTGATACCTTGCTGTATTGATTAAGATTCTTCTACTTCGAGAACTTGTATTATGTGCACTCTAACCTTTCCAACACCACTCTTGGGTAGATGATGGCTACCACTTCAATTTCTTGCACTTTATATTTTATTACGAGTAGTCATTGTATTGATTAAGATATTCGAAGTCACTTTTTGCTATCCCACTTATGTATCTATAATATTTATCTCTTAGTGGTCAACGTGGGCAACAATGAATGCATGATGTGCTTGAAATGACTTTGTAAATTTTTTTAGAAACTTCCTTATAATGTGTTGGCTGGGGAAAATCCAAAAGTCCCATGGTCTTTGTTTTTTTTTCCTCATGATCAAGAAAATAGATGCTTTGCATCAGATTATGGAAATCATACAAAAACACCACCACTTTCCTTGAATACAACCATAATAGCTCACCCTTGCTAGCATCATCCCAAATACTTTCAAAATGGGAAGTGTTTAGGTCGAGTGGAAGTGTGTTAAAGGAATCACAAAAATAATATATTAAGAGGTTTTTGTTTGGATCTCCCTGTTGTTAGGATCTTAGTCTGGGTTAAAAGTGTGAGTTGATCAAGGTATGAGTACATTATGTGCTTGAATATACTTGAGGTGTTTAGAGATACCTTAAGGAGACAAGACCTCCTGGAATGTAAATATGCTTTGGTTATGCTCGGGATGGTTAGGGTCAATTAAGAAATGAAGTTATTTTTATAAATGTGACTAAAGGTCATAAATCTAAAACTCAGTATCATTTACGAGTAGTCTCCCATCTTGTGCTAAAATTGGAAGCTTGGGAACAAGGATTGGAAATCCATAATAAAATAATAGGAATCAAAGTGTATTATCGAGGTTACTACTAGAATGCCTTTGAAACCTTATGCAAATCATGCGATCAGTTCTATGTAATGAATCAAGGAAGGAAAGTCACGTGGGGGTAGCAAATTTAAGGTTTTTTTGAACTGGTCGATTAGAAGGGTGAGAACATCTAAGACCAACTCGTATGCTTCCAGTAATGGTCTCCCTTACCTTAATATTTCATAATTTTCATATTTTTGTTCTTCATTTACAATGAAATAAAAATATAAACCCATAGATTATTATACCATTGGTTATTTTTAAACAAACTTGAAATGCAAAATAATAAAACTTCGCCTCGTGACTTACACAAATCAACTACCCTTGGTTTGTCGGCCATAGTCTATAACCCTCTTTCAAATTCTTTGGAATTTTTGTAATCAAAATGGGTGGTTGAACCCATCTAATTGAATCATTGAGTTTGATTTTGTACTTAAACCTAACTTATTCCTTGACAAAAGTTAGTAAATTATGATTTTCAGAGACTTGAAAACAACCTTCTAAACCCCTAAAAAGAGATGTCAAGTTTTCTATGTGTTCCTTATTATGTGGGAGTCACATAAAGCCTTAGATCGACATCGATCGGTTGTTTGTGTTATTTTTTCCACCCCTCTAGGAGCCTTCTACCCTCATTTTGCATTTTAGGATGTTGTTAAAAGTGAAAAGTTGAGTTTCATTTCAGATTTCTATTTGGACCTTGAGTGAAGAAATGCTTATCCACCTTTGCAAACCTCTAGTATTTTAACCTAAAAATTACCTACAACCCTTAGTTTGGAAAAAAAAACTTCTAGCTAGTTTTAAAAGGGGGTCAGAGGCCTCTAGTCACTATTTGACTAGGTCTACTTAGTCTTATTACAATTAGTGACTACAGTAAAACTAGTCGTCGTTTGTAACGCATTTTCTAGTTCTTAGTTCAATAGATTTTGGTGAATTCTTGATATATATGAGAGAGTTTAGGAATTTTTCCTTTGAGCATTTATCCATCAAAAGTTAGTTTTTATATGTGGCTTCTTAGCCCTTGATATTAAATTGGTTATTTTTGCAATTAGTCCAATTATGACCGATGGCCCCAAAAAACTAGTCATCATTTGTAAACCATTCACCAGCTTCTAAAATTTCTAGTTCTTGTGAATTCTTGATATATAGGAGAGCATGTAGGAATTTACCCATTGTGCATTTTCCCATCAGAAGATAGTTTTTAGCACGATTTCTTAAGCTTCGAGCTAAAATTGGTCATTTTCGCAACTAGTAGGAAAATGTAAAAGATGGTCGTAGGACCCTAGTCATGTCAAATAACCATTGTGAACACTTTATGACACTTATAAATAATTGTATGAAACTCTATCTTGTGGCTAGTCGTGTGAAAGTTGACCTTTGGAAAAATAATGTTTCTCTCTCCTCTCTCCTCTCTATCTCTCTCTCTCTCTCTCTCCTCTCATAATTATGAAATGAAGTCCAATGAAATGATTATATATATCTAACACTCTCCGGTTGTGTGTGAATTATTCTTATTATGCAAATGAAACACTAATAATGCTAATTATGTTAGATTTAGGTGGATTCCATGCCAAAATTTATGTTTATCATGTGGTGGTTGTAGGTATCGAGACATGGAGGAAGTCAAATGTTACTGATAATATCATATTTGCATGTTATTTGAAACAATGAAACTCTAGAGGCTAAATCGACATTCTAAGATATATTGAAATGTTCATTACTGAAATTTGTAATAAGTATGATTTTTCATTGTTTTATGATGTTGGGGAATTTATACTTAATCATGAGTGTTATTTTGATTCATAATTGTGAATTGTAAAAGGTTAGATATTTATGTTAACTAAAATTGAATTTGACATCTTATAGTGCATTTTCAGTGTGAAATTGTGATTAAATATCTGGTGTGTTATGCTACTTACCTTAAATTTGTAGAAAGGTAATTTAAATAAAAACATCTCGGTGCATTATGCTTCTATATCTCGGTAATTTAAATAAAAACATTTGGTAATTTAAATGAATATTTTCTCTTGGAATGTTTGGGGACTGAACACTCCCCAAAAAAAGGATCCTTAAATATTTTAGACTCAAAAACTTTCTAGATATTTTGATGCTTCAAGAAACCAAATTGAAAGAGGAGAATATGCTTAATAAGATTTGGCCCAATGCCTTTGTGGTTTCCAAGAGTTGGCTGGTAATGCTGGTGGTTTATGCACTTTTTGGAATCTAAAGATTCTCTTTGGGGAATGTATCATCAAATCCCCACATTTCTTAGGAATGTTCTTCCAAGAAATTGGGTCCAATTTGGGTTGGATTTCTATTAATATATGAGCCCAAAAATGAGTCTCGTGAGAGAAAATTTTTGGGCTAACTCGCTAGATTTTTGTTAGACCTGCAAGTATCTTCCCTGGATGATAGATAAAGATTTTAATACTCCTTTATACCTCTTTGAGAAGCAAGGTGGAACCAACATCAACAGTTCTAAAGACGAAATATCTTGTTGAATTTATCGAATGGAGTATTTTTTGATGTTGATCTACATGGAGCCAATTATACTTGGTCTAACAGAAGGTTGGGAAACAATCACATTCAATGTAAATTAGATATATTCCTTGTTTCTATGGATTGGATGGCTCACTATAATGATTTCTATTTGCTGGCTTTGCCTAAGATAGCCTTTGATCATTGCCCTTTGCTTCTTACCACCTCACAAGCTCAAAACTTGAAACATCCTCCCTTTCGTTTTGAACTGGCTTGGTTACAAAATCATCAATTAGAAGCTCTTATCAAGGATTGGTGGCAAACAGATATTTAGGGCATGACTATGTATAGATTTGCAAAGAATCTTAGCTATGTCAAGAATAAGCTGAAAATTTGGAAAACTCAGGTTTTTGGGGTTATCCATAGAAGAAAGGAGATTCTATCTCTAAAGCTTGCTGCTATTTCGAGGAGATTGATTCGAAAGGGAGATCCCCTTAGCTTCATCATAAGGAACTTTCCCTGCTTAGTGAATATCACAACACTTTGGCTGAGGAAGAAATCTATTGGCGTCAAAAATCACGAGCCACCTAGCTTCAACAGGGAGATCAAAACACAAAATTCTTCCATATGACTGCTACAAAACATAAGAGTAGGCAAAAAAAAAGAGTTAGTCATAGAGGATGGTGCCTACATTAACAAAGATGATACAGTTGTTGCTGAACTTATCAATTACTATGCTAACCTTTTACATGAGGGCCCCCACCAAATGAAGAGGATTGTCAGAAATGCTCAGTCATATTCCTAATTTAATCAATGATGATATGAATGTCAAAATCACCCAACCCTTCTCTATTGATGAAATAAGGAAATATGTCTTTGATATGAAGGGAGATAAATCACCTAGCTTTGATGGATTCACTATGTATTTTTTCCTATCTTTCGCACATCATGAATCTGACCTTCATACAACTATTCTTGAGTTTCAACAAAAATACCTTCTATTAAAGGAATGGAATAACACATTTATTTCCCTTGCACCTAAGTCAACGGGATCTAAATTGATCACTAATTATAGGCCCATTAGCCTATGCAACACTTCTTATAACATTATTACAAAAATGCTTTCCTCTAGGCTCAAACTAGTTATGGCAAGTTTAATTTCAGAACAATAAAATGGGTTCATTGGAGGTAGATTGATCCAAGGAGGCATCATTACTGTTCATGAGGTGATGCACTCAACTTCACTAAAAAATTTAGCTAGTATGATCCTTAAACTTGACATGTAAAAGGCATTTGATAGAGTTAGCTGGCCTTTCTTACTTTGGGTCCTTCAGAAATTTGGTTTTGGGGAAAAATGGAGATCCTGGATTTATAATTGTATCTCAACACCTAAATTCTCCATTCTCATTAATGGTATCCCTCAAGGATACTTTAACTCAAGTAGGGGAATCAGGCAAGGGGATCCTTTATCCCCCTTCTTGTTTATTCTTATGGCTGATACTCTTAGCAGAGCTTTGGAAGTAGCTAAAGGTGAAGGCAACATCAAAGGTATCACTATCACTTCTAGGGTCTCAGCTTCCACTTACAAAAAAATTTCTAATGAAACCCTTCTACCTGGTTTGGGTTCAGTCTAGGAGGAAAAATGTTGAAACATATTTTGGATTGTTATCAATTGGCATCGGGTCAAAAGATAAATTTTGGGAAGAGTAGCATTGCTTTCATTAACACCCCTGACTAGAAGACAGAGAAAGATTGTTGACATATTTGGCTACAGGATTATGGATCTCCCCTCTTCTTACCTTGGTCTTCCGCTCTTTTTGGGAAGACAAAATAAGTTCCTCTGGAATTTTGTTATAGACAGATTCAAAAATAAACTAGCAGGTTGGAAAGGCTCCCTCCTCAGTCAGGAAGGTAAGCTGCAACTAGTTAAGGCCACATTGTAAAAAAATTTTTCTATCTATTTTATGTCTTTACTAAAAATTCCTTCCTCTGTAGCTACCACTATTGAAAAAATCCAGAAAAAGTTCCTTTGGTTAGGATCTGAAGAAAGAAAGAGAATTCACTTAGTTTCTTGGAAGGTGGTTTGTAAACCTACAACTTTAGGGGGATTGGGTTTGTGCAGAATTGCTGATATGAATGCTATCATGCTTACCAAATTAGGAGGGAAATGATAATGATGGAAGAGCCTCTTGGACTCAGATGATCATCTCTAAATATATTTCTTCGGTTGAGGACTTCTGATGAAAATACCCCAAATGGATCGGCTATTTGGAATTCCATTAAGAGTACCATAATCTTGATTCAGGTAGGCACTAGATGGAAAATTGGCAATGGCCACATGGTTGCCTTCTAGAATAAAAATGGATGGGAGATAAGGTGTTATCTGATGACCCCTTATGGGATCCTATAAGATCTAGAATTATTAGAACCTATGGTCCTTATGTCAAAAATTATGTCGATAGATCATCATTTAATGTTTTTCGAGTGTTTAGGAAGGTGCTACATGTCTTATGAAATTGATAAAAAATTGAAGCTCTTATCATCAATTTTACCCAATTCTTATTGTAGGATGCTAGAATATGGCCTCTTTTGGTTTCGGGCTCCTTTTTTGTCAAGGCTGCCTACCTCTCCCTTCCACACAACCCAGAGGGCCCTACATTACAATAGATCTAGATGCAAAAATGATAAATTTTTCACTTGGCTCACTTCTAGAGATGCATTCCTATTAGGAGAAAACCTAAAAAGGAGGGGATACTCATTACCAACCAGGTGTGTGATTTTTCTTAATGTTATTCAATCTTTGAACCATTTAATCTTTCAGGTAATTACTCCTCTATTTGGAGTCTTCTATTTAATTAAAAACCCTATTTTGACTAACATGGATTTACACATTAAAAACCCTACTTTTGACTAACATGGGATTGTCTCAAGGTGTGGGACCTCATAATTGAGAAAAACCTCTAGAGAAGGTTGGTTCCTCTACCTATTCTAATGTTAAAACTACTCCTAGAAATGGGATTACAACTATTTGAAAACTAACCTAGAATTTCCAAGGACTAGGGAAGAAAGAGATGCATAAAATGAAATTCCTAAACCATGGGAGGCGATAACACCAAGAAAAGGGGACGAAGATATTATTAGTGAGTGAAAATGGAAGGAAATGAGGTAGAAGAGGGTAGACAAAGTGCCACATTCAAAGAACACATTCAAACCTCTAATTTTGTGGATCATAATGAATTTAGATCCTGAAAAGAATATAACATGCATAATATACCTAAAAATGTAATGAAAGGCAAAAACACAATACAACTCGAGCTAGGGAAATAAATCCACAAAACACCAATTTTATTGCTTAAAATGATGCACAATCCATTACAATATAAGAACAAGGAAAAAATCCTTTACAAAATGCATAAATTTGAGGCCTACAACTCACAAAAGGTGTTGAAACAATTTTAGCAGAGTTCCTTTACATTCTAGAATGTCTCCTCCTCCAAATGAAGGGGAAATTACATATATATAGAGAAAAGGAGCTACCAATCGACATATTTCATTAATTTCCCATATGGAGGTATGGGAAACCATACTAGTTCACTTTCCAATGGTATTTCACTTGCATGATGAACATGAATGTCATACCTCATTAAGTCAGTTTTTAAGATACCTTTTATGATGTCATTAATTCTTGGTCCACAACTAACATTCCTTGTTGAAACGAGACAAGAACCACCAAATGACACTAGATAAGAACCAAAGTAGCAGTCCACCAACAAAGGAATGAGTTGTTGCATGAAAAGGAGAAATACTATCACGTGACATGTGAGGGAAGGTTGACACTCATCAAGAACGAATGTTGACATGTGAAAATGAAGGGGATATGATGGGGAAGGAAGGAAGATGCACAAAAATGAAGGGGAATTATCACACGAAAGTTAGTAATGATGTCATGTGATAGGGGAAGGGTGATGATAGGCAAGAAAAAATTGGTTGACGACGTGAGAAAAGAAAGTGGTTGACATGCGCCACAAGAAGGAGGTTATGCGTGTGACAAGATATGGCTGATGCGTGACAAGAAGGTGGTCTGTCGTGACAAGAATGTGGTCAAGCATTATAAGAAGGTGGTTGATGCACAAAAATGAGGTGGTTGACACGTGACAACGAGGTGACAATCCACACATTTTACCTAGCTAGAGCATTAAAAAAACTCAGCTCCAAACTTTCACCATGGATCGTAAGTCTTGTGAGATACCCTATAAATTGATCCCATTAACTATCAATGACTAGACCTATAGATTAATCCATTTTGAAAAGGGGGTGTAATTATGGATAACAATTTGGTGACTTGTGGGGTGATATGCCTGCTAGATCTGAAATACCAGTGATTTTACATCCATTAGGGATGGAGTCATTCTAATTGCTGAAAATTGGATGATGTCTAAAACCTATTATTTCTCTAGGACACTACCGTGACATTATTTCATCATTAGATTTTGCCTAAAAGTAGAAGGTGTAACAAAAACAAAAACAACTATGTACAAACAACGAAATCATACATATCCCAAATGGAACATGCAGAGAGTGCACAAGCACTTATCTAAAAGAAAACCTAACTACAACAAAACAATGTGCTACAAGCACTTAGAGGAATTATAAACTCTAAACTAATATGTACAAGGAAGGTACTTCAATTTAGTAACAATGCTTGAGGTAGATCCATTGACTGGAATCTGCAATTCTTCTCCATCCAAATTTGACAATTGGAAAGCATTGTTTTCTTTGCACCCTAAAATCAAGTAAGGGCCACTCCATATTGCATCAAACTTAGAGTGCCTTCCTAGTTTGTCTCTTTCTGTATCCCATTTCAGAACCAAGTCTCCTTTTTGGAAAAATTTGTTTTTGGCCTTTTTGTTAAAGCTCATCTTGATTTGAGATTAGTCCTTCTCCATTGTTTTCATGACCCACTTCCTTAGGTCTTCCAACTCCTTGAGTTACGCATACCCGACCTCCATAGCTAGAAAATTAAACAACTCTAGCTGCTTGATAAGATCCAAGGCTAGTGATTCAAGTGATATTGGAAGCCTTGCTTTCCTTCCATAAAACAACTTGAAAGGGGAATAACTAGTTGACTTCTTGGGATTTATTCTATCAGCCCACAAGAATAATTTCAATTTGGTATGCCAATTCCTCTAATTTTCATCGAGAGTTCTTCTTAAGATCATGAGAATATTTTTTTGGTGGAATTAGCTTACCCATTACCCCTGAGGGTATAATTTGAAGAGGTGCTCAAGTAGATGCCATTTCTAATAACCCAATTGGATATATTTTCTCCAAGAAAATCTAAGACATTATCCAATATTATAGTGGAAGGAACACCAAACCTTATTGCAATACCTTCATATAAATCCAAAATGTTGAATTCATTTTCTTCCTTAAGTGCAACTATTTCTATCCAATTAGTGAAGTATTCTATGCCTATAAGAATCCATTTTGACCTAGGCTAGAACTTGGATTGATCACCCCAATAAAATCCATGACTTTCATTGCATAAAAGGTTGTTTAACCGAGATAGGATGGAGTGGAAGGCTGATAGCTTCTCTTTTCCGTGAAGAAGGCACACATATTACATTTATTGATCCATGAAAAGTAATCATTGAAAATATTAGGCCAATAATAACCATCCCTCATGATTATAATAACTATTGCTTTTGGGGAAAAATGACCGCTAACCTCTCCATCATGAAACTTGTGGAATACCCTCTCTACCTAATCTATCTTGATGCACCTTAAGATGACACCATTCACATCCCTTTTGAATAAAATATCATCTACAAGTACATATGGGATGTAATAAGTATGAAATAACTCCTTTTGGACTTACTCAATCCTTGAGGGATTTGAATTGTTTGAAGGAAGAAAACTATATCCTAGGTCCATCAAGGAATGGTTAAACCATTGGTTTTTTGATCTTAATATATATTGAACACCTATAAGGGTGGCCTCTCATTTGTATGTTGACTTGAAATTATTGTTCACATAAGCATTTTCCCTAACTAATTTTGTCACATTTATATCAATATCATATTCCATGACCTTGGTTATCCAGCCAACTCTCTTCTCACTAAGGTCCTTATTAAAAGAAAATATTTTATACCAACATGTGAAACTAATAGATGAATCTTGTTATTTGACACTAGATGCTGAATTTTTTAACCTTCTAATCACAAAAAGGAAATGTTTCTCAATGAATGAGTATCTCACCTCATAACCTTCAAGGCCTGGCTGAATAATTAAATAGTCTACTCCTAGTCCTTCTTGATTTAGTTGTACCAGTATGGCAAATATTGCATCCATGCCTCTAAAAATGTATAAAATGAAGTTCTTTGAGAAATTAGGATTGATGAGGGTTAGAGCTGTGTAATGGCCTGCTTTATGGCTTCAAATCTTTCTTTTCCTTCATCAGTCCATTTGAAAACCATGTTATTATTCAACATCAATGTTAGTGGCTTGATAAGATGGGAAAAGTTAGGAACAAACCTCCTAACAAAATTAATTTTCCCCAAAAAGATTTGGAGAGCCTTCTTATGACTTGGTAATTAAAATGCTTGAATAGTTTCTACCCTTTCTGGATCAATTTCTAACCCTTCCTTAGACATGATGTGGCCTAAGAGATTACCTTCATGAGCTAGGAATATGCACTTTTTTGGATTCAAAGACACTCCAAATCTCCTGCATCTTTGGAACACTTGCCTAAGGTGAAAAAGGTGATCAACTACATCTTTGGAGAACACTGTAATGTCATCTAGGTACACAAGAACTATTTTGTTGATTAAACCCTTGAATGCCATATTCATAGCTCTCCGAAATGTTGTTTTAGCATTTGAAAATCCAAATGACATCTTTCTATAGGAATAAGTGCCCCACTTCGTAGTGAAGGTTGTCTTGAACTGATCCTCTTCTTTAACCACTATCTAATTATAGCTTGAGTAGACATCCAAAAATGAAAACCTTTCTGAACCAGCTAAAACCTGTAAAATTTGCTCCATTGAAAGGAGTGGATAATGGTATTTGAGTGATGCTCTATTTAGATCCCAAAATTCACACACAACCTGATCTCTCCATTTCTCTTCCTTATTGGCACTAAATTCACAACCCAACTTGAATGCTTGATAACAAAGATGATGTTAGCCTCTATTATCTTATTCAACTCTTTTCTCATGTGAGGTTTGATGAGGATTCACCAAACTTTGCTTTATGTGATAGTCTTAGATTCTGGATCCATCTTAATAGTATGTTGTGCCAATTTTGGATTGAAACCCCTCAAATATTTATAATTCTAGGAAAAGACATCTAGAAATTCTTGACAGAGTTGGGTAAAATAAAATTTCTCTTATTGAGTACTCACCTTACCGATTCAATACCTTACCCACTCTAACTGAAATTGATTACGAATCTTCACCTTTGACCTAAATGTTGGTTTTCTCCTTCCAAAACTGGTCATTTGGATTAAAGATGGATTCAAGAGTCACAAGGCCTTTTGGTAACTTGTTTGTCTTCACTGGAACACTTGATCACCATACTGCTGCTCCAATCTGACCCAATTTGTTGAGGAGAACTCAACTTCTTCTTGGAGAAAATTTATGATCTGTTGATCAATTTCAAACACTTGCCAACTTGTATTATTATTGGAACATCCATCCCTACAATCACTCTGATATTAGGCTGAGTTTGATCTCTCTTGATACTCATCAACAATATCAAATACTACCCCTACCTCTGTAAGTCTATCTCGCAGCCTCATTTTTCTTCCTTGGTATGGCCTCAATGTTGAGTGCTCAAAGTCTTCAATGAGATCCCATACCCGGTTCTTATAGCTATTTAGAAGATCATTTTGGCAGCATTCAACCCTATAACTTGGTTTACAATTAACTCACTATCTCCAAAGACTTGAAAGATCTTGATACCTCTCTTTTTTTCCCAATGCAATCCATGAATCAATGCTTCATATTCAGCTGTGTTTTTAGAACAAACAAACGAATAAAAAAACTTGAGTAGTATTTTATACCCTGTGGTGACTAAAGCATCAGACCTCCTCCAAAGCGCCTTGTCTACTCACTGAGCTATCAAAGAACAACTGCCATAATTCATTGTCATCTTTATCACTTGTTTGATGACACTAGGAAGAGGTGTATTTTCTTCATTCAGACGATAAATTCCCTGCTCATCTTCCTCCATCTCTTTGTATAGATCAAAGCTATGCCTCTTATTTACCCATTCATCAAGATTCAAATATGGAATATCTCCAACCTTGGTATTTGTTTTCGGATTACTTGGGAAATATTCTTGATCAAAGGTTGAGAAAAAACTTGGTACATATGGCTCAATATGAAATTTTGCAATAGGCTCAGATCTAATTGTAGCCTTAGCTCCATACCTTGTTTTGAAAAGCATATGTGACCAATCAACAAACAAGTAGCCTCTAATTTTAGTTGTGAAGTCTCTTGACAAGCACAATGCAAAGAGTGGTGGCAAGTCAATCACTGATACATCTTGCAACACTATGACATTGGGGCATGCGTGCAGTGTGAGGCTCAATCCTTTGATTACTCCAATAGTTGTCACTATTGTCCCATCTAATTGCACTACACCTCTAGAAATGATTTCATACTTAATACCCAACTGATTAGCTATTTGTTTGGGCATCATCGAACTACTTGTTCCCGAATATATCATACAGTTGTGCACAAGATTATTTTTGTTTATTAGATATACATAGAATGAAGGAGGCTTCATGTTTTTTCCCTGTTGACCTCCTTGGTTTCCTTCTTGTGGAGCTGCATTAGTGAGCACCTTCTCTTGATTCTTAGGAAACTCATTTGAGATGGTCAAGTTGGCTATGGATACTTGCAAAAGGTCCCTTTACCCTAGAATTTTTAAAGATTCCCACATAGAGATGCTTACATTAGTCTTCTTTATGTGCTCTATGATTTTGAATGGGGCTGAGTTATCCTTCTGCTACCGTCTGCTTGACACTGCCTTCTCTTACACATGTGATGCTACAACATGTGCATGATCTGGTATAGGTGGTTTGGGTTGGTTTTGCATACTTGAGCTACACTCTGGATTGTTGACTCTAAGTAGAGTGACTAAGGGTTGAGTAACACTTGGTATTAGATGATTGTCCTTCTTCTAAATTCATTTTTAGACCTTGTGTTGGTTGCTACCCCTTGAGAAGGAGACTGATTTATACCACAAAAGTCCTCAGCTTTCCAATTCACAAGTGTGGTCTCACTTAAAGGTGCCTCTTGAGTAGCTATTTGCTATTGATTTTCTTCTTGGTTTGTTTCTTGAGGCACACCAATAATTTGTACCATCAAGGCCTGGTTTAGCATACCATTGAAACATGTTGCCTGGTTATGGGGTTGACCACAAGGAAAGCACCATTCATATTCATGTGCAACATTATTTTAGACTAGAACCAAGGCTTGGGATGTTAAAGGTGTATTAGGATTGTATGGCTGGAATGGCCTAGTAGATGGGGGATGTCCTTGATTTTTGTTTCCAGCTTGGGAAGAAGGTATATTAAGATGATATAGAGTCCTATTTAGTGCACCCGAGGTCGATAAGGTTTGAAATTTTGGGCATGTTTCCTTTTGATGGTCACCAATTCATTTCCTAGGTTCTGCAATTGCTTAATAACTTTTATATTTCAGTTGAGATACTAGAAGAAGAGGTAGAAAATTGATTGGAACTATGATTTCTAGGGGTAGGAATAGGGGCTAATGTAAGATTTTGACTACAACTAGGATTCCCCACTTCAGGATAAATAGGCATATGTGGCCTAAGTGCTAGTTTATAGGCTTGGATTAGGTAATTTTGAGCTCATGGCTATGGCATAAGCCCTGGGTAAGGTTATCCCTCTCATAGATCGAATCATCATAGATATATTAGAGTTAAAATCCTTAAGAAAATAAAGGAATGCACCTTCAGCAGTATGCCTCATGGTGTCCGGAATCTGGTCCCATGTTCTTTAGAATTTGAAATTGAAGTCATCCATCTGCTCATTTGGTGCCCTCTTGATTGTAGGAAGCTGCTCTAGTAGAGTTAGATTGTCCGACTTTTCTCTGAACTAGATACATAGAGTTGTACATAATTGATCCCAATTTTGGATTGACCCTGCTCCCAAGCTTCTGAACCACTATAAGGATTTTCCTTTGAAATAAGAAACTAGAAGCTTTACTACCACATCCATCAATACTTTAATTTATGGCACAAACATTCACGATGCCCTGAATGTGATCAATTGGTGTTGTGTGATTCTACCCTTTGAAGAATGTAATGTTCTTAAATACTAACACAAGAAATGGATTCTTCTCATTAAGGGCAAGTGGAATGCTACCAATAAAATTTACAAAAGGATTTGGTGGTCTTTGTGTGTGGTGGCATTGATGTGCCATCCTAACTCGGCTCGAGAACCCTAGTAATTTGAAGGAAGGGTCTACCTAGAAGAGGGGTTAATAAGGTTATATTTGGTGGAGATGGAGACCTTTGTAATCTTCTTCCTCTCCTTCCTCTTCCTAGGGATAACTACAAATACTCGAAGACACCTTCTTCTCTTGCTTTGGATCGAGTTTGGATCCTTCTCATGTACTTGGGCCGCTAGTACTACTGGAAAAAGTTGATTTTATGATTGGATTCTCTAGATGTGTTGTTGCAAAGCCTCAAAGGCTAAAATTTCACCAAGACAAACCTAATCTTGATAAACATGGAAGTATTGACTTGTCCCACCGGCGTGCCAAAACTATTATGTCAAAACGTAGCACCCTAGGATTTGTATATTACAAAACCCTACTTTTGACTAACATGAGATTGTCTCAAGGTGTGGGACCCTTGAAATTGAGACAAACATTCAGAGAAGGCTGGTTCATTTACCTATTCTAATGCTAAAACTACTCCTAGAAAGGGGAATGTAACTATTTGAATACTAACCTAGATTTTCCAAAGGACTAGGGAAAAAGAGATGCATAAAATGAAAGTCCTAAACTAAGGGAGGTGATAACACCAAGAAAAGGGGATGGAGATATTATTAGTGAGTGAAAATGGAAGGAAATGAGGTAGAAGAGGGTAGAAAAAGTGCCACAATAAAAGAAAACATTCAAACCTCCAATTTCATGGAGAATAACGAACTTAGATCTTGTAAAAGAATATAACATGCATAATATACCTAAAAATGTAATGAAAGGAAAAGGACACAATAAAACTCGAGCTAGGGAAATAAAATCGACAAAACACAAATTGTATTGCTTAAAATGATGCACAATTCATTACAATATGAGAACAAGGTAAGAATCCTTTACAAAATGCATAAATTTAAGGTTTGCAACTCACAAAAGATGCTGGAACAATTTTAATAGAGTTCCTTTATATTCTAGAATGTCTCTTCCTCCAAATGACAGGAAATTACACACACATATATATATATATATATATATGGAGAGAAAAGGAGCTACCAAATGACATATTTCATTAATTTCCTATACGGAGGTATGGGAAACCATACTAGTTTTCTTTCCAAAGGTACTTTGCTTGCATGACAAACATGGGTGTCATACCTCACTAATTCAGTTATTGAGCTACCTTGTACGATGCCATTAATGCTTGGTCCATAGCTAACATTTCTTGTTGATGCCCGATAAGAACCACCAAATGATGCCCAAAAAAACCAAAGTAGCAAGTCTACCAACAAAGGAATGAGTTGTCACATGACAAGGAGAAATTCTTTCATGTAAAAATGAGGGAAGGTGTACATGCATCAAGAAGGAATGCTAATGTAAGAAAATGAAGAGGACATGATGGGGAATGAAGGAAGATGCATGAAAAAGAATGGGAATTGTCACATAAAAGTGAGGAATGCTATCACGTGATAGGGTAAGGGTGGTGACACGCATCAAAAAAAGTGGTTAACACATGAAAATAAGGTAGTCGATGCGTGATAGGAGATGGTTGACACATGACAAGAAGGTGGTTGATGTATGAAAAGAAAGTGGTTAGTGTGCAATAGGAGATGGTTGAAATATGATAAGAATGTGGTTAATGTACAATAATTAGGTGGTTGGCGTGTGACAAGAAGGTCATTAACGTGTGATAATGAGGCACTTGACATGCAACAATGAGGTGATAATCAGACAATTTACTTGTTAGATCATTAAAACAAACTTGGCTCTAAAACTTCATCTTAGCTTACAAGATCACCACGAGATACCTTGTAAACTACTCCCAATTAACTATCAATGCCCAGACTTGTAAGTTATTCCATTTTGGAAAGGGGTGCGATTATGGATAACAAGTACCCTGATGTGTCTTCACTTTGATCTCTATTGGTCTTAAAGAAAATCTAAATTGCTACATTTGGAAACAACACAAGTGTAAAATTATTCTCAGCATGGAAAGATAGTGGTTACAGCAACTCATGGTTCCCCTCAAGCCTCCCAACTCTGCTATTCTTAGGGATACTACTATTTGGACGCCTACTCCTATTGGAGGGCTTAAAGTTAATACAAACGGGTCTCGCTAAAAGTAATCCATGCCTCTTTTTGGGGGCGCTACTATCAGGATGATTTGGGACAACTGATGGCAGCTTCTACCTCCTTCTTTGATTTGGGCACTAACCATAGAGCTGAAGCTTTGGCTATTTTAAAGGGTCTTGAACTAGCTACTAATTTTGGCAAGATTAACATAATTGTGGAAAATGACTCACTAAACTTGATTAATCTTCTTAATAACAAGGGTGTAGCCAGCTAGACTATCAACAACATCATATCGGACATAAGACTCCTCCAATCTCAATTTAGCAACGTTAAATATCAACATGTTTTCAGGGAAGGAAACAAAGTGGCCGATCTGCTTGCTAATCTTGGAGTCTCACAGCAGAATCAACAACAATGGATAGGGAATCTTCCTGAATTAATTCTAAAAGTAGTTAAGGATGACTATCATAAACATTGCTAAGTTTTGCACGTATAAGGTTGGCACCTCTTATCATGATTACTTGGGATTTCGTTTCCTTTGGCCATATGCTTCCCTCACCACCGACGATGATCACATTTATGATGATTGGAAAGTTTATTTTTTTTTATTACCTTCATCATGTGTGGGAAACTGAGAAAGTGAAATTTGAATCATTAATGCATATTTTCAAAAATAATTGCAAGAATTATTTTCTCTTGTGGGCATGTGTCAATAGAGATTTGGGTCTGTTTATTTATACCCACGTTAAAACTTCATTTCATACCATTTGTGCTAGTTGTTATCTTTGTTTCTCAATTCTAGAAAACATGGGGGTGCCCTAGTTCAACTTGAGCCCACTAACTACGATGATCTTAAAAATATGAAGTCGTCTGGAAGATTCTGGTGGAAAAGGGGTGGCGAATTTCATAAAAAGACTCTCAGGGCACTCTATGGTGGTTTCTAGTAGTTTTCTATCTTCCTGAAAGTAGGGCAATGTTTGAATGGTAAAAATAAAGTTTGTAATTTTGGTGGAGAGAATTGCTGAAGTGACTAGGCTTCCCAATGAAGGGGATATTTATTTTAAGAGGTCTCTAAAAGTTGAAATGGAAACTTTTTTGGCAAAAAGGAAAGATAAAGTTTACATTTATAAGTCGGGATATGAAATAACATCTCTAAAGGAGCCATGGGATCACATAGATGAATAGATTATGAGGTACATTACTTTGGAGGGAAGATACAAACTAGTTTATGGGCCCTAACTCTTTATCCTGGATCACTTTTGTAATGGGGGTAAGGTTAATCTTGCTAATTTCCTTTACCAGTCTCTAGTTTTATCCATACAAAAGGAAAGAGTAGGTGAAGGTAATTTACTTCACCAAGGTCTTATTTATATTCTCTTTAAACATGCTACAAATGGCCATGCCCTAAATTTTTTTCCCACTATCATTGGATCATATTTCCACCCCCTCCTATGCCTCTTCCCGCCCCGTCATTCACCACCTCCACCACCACCCGAATCCCCACCTTCCTCCAATATGGAAGTAGAAATTACTAGTCATCGCGATGCTGCCTCTTCTCCCCCTTCTCACTCTCCACCCCATCTCTTGGATTTTTCCACCTCGCAGCTATATCCCATTCCTCTCTTATCTCCCCGCTCTTATTTCTAGAAGTGTTTTTTCTAATAATTTAGATGCTTTAGATACCGTTAAAGTTGACCCAATTTCCAAGACTTTTCTTAGACTAACTACCGCTTTAGCTTTGATTCCCCAATTATCTCTAGCTCTAGAGGAAAATTGGATGTTTCGAGGAGATGGAAGAGGATTCTAGTTTTGAAGCAGAGGAAACTACTTGAGGAAGAAGAAGGCTATGCAGAGGAGGATGAGGATGTCATTGAGGAAATTGCCGATGAGGTTACCGAGAAAGAAGCCACCGAGAACATGCCAAGCCAGAAGCTGATTTGGAAGCCAATATTGATGCCGAAAAGTGTGTGAAAGTGACTATAGAACTCATTCATGGCATCCTTGGTAACATTACCATTATTTTTAATGTCATTAGGAGCTGGAAAATCACTATGGACGCCACCTGGCTCCATCTTCATAATAGTTGTAAGGATCTGTTAAATGTTGCTGAAACTTTTGTTAGCAAAACTAAGGAATCTATTGTAAAGGAGGTTATTAATGAACTTAAAAATAATATACCTATATAGCCCGGGGTGTGGGATTTTTGCAAATTTTTGGATTATGGTTTACTTTTTATCGATAGACTAGCTACTATTATGTCATATCAAAATATATCTAGCCGATAAGGGCCTTTTGTAACAAGGATGTGGGTCCTACCAAAACCCTCACTTTTACCATAATCCAAAAAATGAAACCCATGTCGTATAATAGTTAATGTGGACCAAATCAATTATTAAAGTATAAATGAAGGAAGGATTTGTGACCCTTAATCCTTAAAACTACGAACATCTCCTCTTTTGGTCTTACACTTATACCTATTATGTAACAAATGTATGATATAAAACCAAGAAGCATGCCTTTAGAAATGAATCCTGGGGATAATACCTAGTATCCTTGTGTGTATATTAATATACTTATTAACAAGCAAGCTAAACAAGTAATTTCAATAATGTATATGATCTAGATTAAATGAAAAACACCTTAAGTTTAATGTTAAACAATGTAAAGGAGTTTTAATCTATAAAAGAAAAGGAATGTATGATTCACATATTATGAGCCTTTCTAGACCTTAAGTTAAAGTTTGAAACATGATTGTAATAAATGTGTAATCATAAAAATGTTGTGTCATGGGAAGATCCTATCCATAAGTTTGTAATGTGGTTGGATTTTTGTGCTTCGTCATTTTGGGAAATGTGATCATTGTTTGTTCCTTATAATTGGGAAATTTAGTTATGATTTGCATCATGTGTATAGTGTGGTTTTTTTGTCTTCTTGTTGGGGTGGGTTTTCATCTTGTTTTATTGGAGGAATAAGGGAAATATGTGTATTGTTTTGGAGGAAACAAGGGAATTCATGGCTAGTATTCGCAGAGGTATAAGAGCATGTCATACCATAAGGAAAAGGGGTCCTGTAAAAGTTAATATGGTGTGTGTAATTTGGAAAACTAAAGGCTAGCCATCATCCCTTCTTGGAGGGATAAGGGCTAGTTATAACGATGAACTCTCCTTATGTAAGCCTCTTAGGTAGTATTGGTTATGTGTGTCATCTTCCTCTTGTGAAGCCAATCAATTCATACCTTGTGATACATGTGGATCCATGTTGGTATAAATGTCTTATGTGATGTGAAGTTACCCAAATCGCTCCCATGTGGTGTTGTGTATACTGTAAGGTAAGTCAAACAATAATTATTTTGATATTTTTAGTTGTCGTATTTGTGTGCCTATTATTGTGGGCATTAAATTTGCATCGAGAGCAGAGGTTCATGTTATCAAATCCTTGGAACAAATCAGATTTGTGATGATTATGTATGGTGGTAGTGGAGATGCGAATAGTAATGTGATATATTTTGTGATGTGACCAATGTTTTATTTGTGATATTATGAATGTACATGTTGTTCATGCCACTTTGTGCAGATTTTTTTGATATTGATGTGTTTTGTGATGAGATTATTTAGTCTCTTTTCATGAATTCAATGAGAATTTCACATGTGATGTATCACCTTGTTATGTGAAAAGAATGTTATTGTGGAATACAAAGTTTTGGAGTGTTTTGTTATTTTGTGATATGTATGTGTGCTAATGTGTTGTATGAAAAAATTGTTTCATAGTGAATTGGATCGTATCATGATGTCACCACCATGTTGTGATGTATCATGTTGTGTCACCATGTTGTATAGAAATTATTTTCATGTTGTGATTTTTATTAACTATTTTCATCATACATATATTTCATGTATTATGTGATGGATTCATGTCATGAATTAGGGGAATATGGTGATCATATGAACCATATTGTACTGTACTACACTTTGAGTGAATTATGTGGAAATGTGATGTATCAGAACCGTGGAAAGTAATGTTGTGCTATACCCTATAAATATATCATGTGTAAGACACTATGGTTGATATGAGTGAATAATCATTGTGTTAGTAATGTAGTTATGTGTTATGTTATGACCTTGCACTAAAAAACCCTAAGGGAATCAATTTGTAAAAAGTGTATGTGTGGAGTGAGGAAATGAGTAATGTTGACCAGTCACTCGAGATGAGTACGAGATAGGAAGTGGAGCCTCATATATACTTGAAACATACTTTTTTGTTTGGAATGCATGACACATGACCAACGGGCACTATGTATATTATGTTTCACAAACACCTTAGGCTCAGTAGATGGAAACCTATACCATAGCTCTCGGACTATGTTGATCCCTATGGGAGTATGGAGGGATGATTTAGACAAAGATTATGGTGGTTATTATTTATATTCTGAGATGTACACTCAATGTCGATTGAGATCTGGGGTACTTATTATGATGCTTTTGTTATATATTTTGTTAGATGTGGCTCAATATCTAAGTTGCAGCAACTCAATGAGTACCCATTAGGTGGCTGAATAAAGCCACATAGTGATTGTGATGTGATATTTTACTTTACGTGTTTTATTCATAATTTTCAATTTTTATTTCTCTTCATTTTCCGGAACCAAAAATTTCGTCATTTTTATTTGGTTGAGTTACTACTTGCACTTTTGGGAATTTTATTGGATTGTTACACTAGCATGATGATTTTTGCACTAATCGTGGCTAGTCACCATTTAATTTTCTTTGATTGAAATTTAAATTTAAGTTAAAATTATTCCTTGAGTTTCAATTTATTTTCCCACTTGGCCCAAAGCGATTGAATTTTATTCCACTTGGAAACTTTTTTTTTGTTTTAACATGTTGGTACTAATGTTGTTACGTATTGTA
Organism: Taxus wallichiana var. yunnanensis; assembly: GCA_018340775.1. Classification (NCBI taxonomy): domain Eukaryota; kingdom Viridiplantae; phylum Streptophyta; class Pinopsida; order Cupressales; family Taxaceae; genus Taxus; species Taxus wallichiana. The sequence continues at coordinate 440,933,271 of CM031239.1, forward strand.
ATAGGGACATGGATTCACTAAGGATTGGTGGTACCTATGGGTATGATTTGTTGTATAGGGGTATGCCCTAAGGAGCTACAACTAACTAACTAGTGGGTTTTTAACTAAAGGTTATTTTTTTACTTGAGTTAGAGGTGTCTAGGATCTATGTGCCTAGGGTATATGGAGTTATTTAGAGGCTTATGGAGATTGGGATGCGTATAAAGTTTGTATTATAATGTATGTGTAAGCATGCAAGTATATTTATGTTTTGTGATGTTGAGGATTGATGCTCCTCATTGATGATATGATGTTGATCCCAATTTGACATAGTATAGTTTTAGTTATGGTTTTTGAGTTACGTGAAACCTCTGTATATGTACTATTAGAAATTCCTTGTGGTTATACTCGGCCTATATTATGAGTACTATTGTTCGGGAGTATTGGTGTGTTAAGTAGTAGATTGTGTGGATTGTATGTGTTCCTCCCATGATTGGGTTGAGATCTTGTGATGTGATACAATCGTGAAATTACGTAGTAAGATGTCTTGTGGATCATTAGTGTTGTGTTTGGATCTTATGTGGAATTGTGTTTTCATTTACTATTGGGAACCCATGAAAACAAACTAATTGAAATCCTAAATAATTAAGTACTAAGAGCTTGATTTTTAGAAACACTTTAAGGGAACAATATTAACAAATGAATAATATAAAATAGAACTACCAATCTTCATAGAACATTAAGAAAATGGTCAAACCCTAATTTTTATATTTTGGTCTCATTTTAGCGACAAATTTCATTTCCTAGACAAGATTTGTTGTGTTGAATTATTGGGTTAAATACCCTTTTGGCCTCACATTAGCGTCACATTGATGACGATGCTTTCATAAGGGGAGGGATATGTAGTGCCCTATTTATTTCACCCTTTCTTTCCACATCCCAATATCCTACTAATTCTCCTTGAAAATCCAATGTGATATCATGTCATGTCGATGTGTATTCACATGTAGGTGTTCGAGAGGATTCACTACGTATTTTTACTTACCTCACCCAACACCTTGATGATGATAATATGAGTTATGAAAGTTAATGATTAACGCTCGATGATTTTATTCCTTGATCGTCTCCATCTCACATTTTCAAATATGGTTTAAATTAATAAAATACAAGAAAAAACAAACAAATATATATATATATATATACACATACACATATACACACATATATATACATACATAGAAATAATTAAAATATATGATAAGATAACTAATAAATTAAGAAAATGTATAAAATAAGGTAAATTAAAGATTCAAATATAATAATAATGAAAATAAAAGTGTAGGATGATTAGGTAGAGATGTTAAAGCACAATATGGGAAGGCATGACACTGGAGATGGGAGTTTAAGCAGGGTTGGTAAAAGCATGTAGAAATTTTTAGCAGAACATGGAGTGTGACACATCCTATACGACCTTCAAACCTATCACTTTCCTTGCATAATAATATAGGCACTCTATTCAAGATCTAGAGGTATTAACCACACTCGAAACCAAAGTTAACAATGTAAATTTTAGCATTAATTGGATATTTTTAGCGAATGCAAAACGTTTAAGGAATTTTGCTAAATAGATCTCTTGTTAATATACCTCCTAAAATCAGGACCATTATGGGTTCAACTAGATTTGCGCACAAAGATAAATTTGTATCCCTAATGTCTCCTCATTTTTCTATATACAAGTTGATCAATCTGGATCTGTATCTATATCTGAGGTGGGTTTAGTATCACTAAGAGGAAAGGGAAGATAATGTTTTCCAATGTTTTTTGTTGTATGCAGAAGAAGAAAAAGATTAAGGATTAGGAGGGGCATCATTCGAGCGTAATGTCTAGCTGTATTGATTTCACTTCTTTTATTTCTGAGAACCTATGTTACCTGTACCGCAACCTTTGCAACACCACTCTTGGGTAGATGAAGGCTACCAATTTTATTTTCTACACTTTATATTTTATTACGAGTAGTCATTGTATTAATTAAGACATTGGAAGTCCGTTTCTTCTATCCCACTTATGGCTCTGTAAGTTTTATATCTCAGTGGTCAATGTAGGTAGAAGTGATTGCAAGATGTGTTTAAAATTGCATTATTTAAAAGGATTTAGAAACTTCTTTATAATGTACTGGATGGGGAAAATCCCAAAGTCCCACAGTCTTTATTTTGTTTCCCTCATGCTCAAGAAAATAGAATCTTTAGATCAGAGAATGGAAATCCTCCCAAAATAGTGTCAATTTCTTCTGAATATGACAAAAATAGGTCACCGTTGCTAGCATCATCCCAACCATTGTCAAAATGGGAATATTTTGGAATAGGAGTGGAAGTTTGTTAAAGGAAATACAAAAATCATATATTAGGAGATTTGTGTTTGTCTCTCCTTACCATCAAGCTCCAGTTCGCGTTAAAACTGTGAGTTGCATCAAAGTCTGTGCAAATGATGTTCTTGAAGTGACTCACGGTTGTTTAGAGATATGCCTTAACGAGATGAGACATAACGAAATAAAAATATGATTTGGTTGTGCTGAGGATGGTCAGGGTGAATTAAGAACTGAAGTTTATTTAGAAATGTGGTTGAAAGACATAAATCCAAAAATCAGTATCATTTACGAGAATTATCCCAGCTTGTGCTAAAATGGGGAGCTTTGGAACAAGGATTGGAAATACATAATAAAAGAAGGGTAATCAGTGTATTTTCAGAGTTTATAGCTGAAATTCCTTTGTGAACCTTATAAAAATAAAGTGATCAGTTTGATGTAATGACTTGAGGAAGGACAGTAACGTGGTGGTAGAAACTTTAAGTTTTTCATGGAGTGGTCGATCGGAAGGGTGAGAACATCTAAGACCAAATCGTCTCCTTCTAGGAATAGTCTCCCTTACCATCATATTTTGTAATTTTATTATTTTTAGTTCTTCATTTGCAATGAAATAAAAATATAAACCAATAGATTATTATAGCATTGGTTATTTTTAAATGAACTTGAAGTGCAAAACAATACAAGTTCACCTCGTTCTAAGATGTTTTGGAAAATTTGTAATCAAACTGGATAGTTACAACCCATCTAATTGACTAGTTGATTTTGATTTTATCCTCAAACCTAGATTACCCCCTTTGGTAAAAGTTAGTAAATCACAATTTTGGAGAATCACTTAAACAACCTTCGTAACCCGAGAAAAGAGATGTCAACTTTTTTATGTGTTCCTTGTTATGTGGGGAGTCACATCAAGCATTAGATTGACCTTGATTGACCATTTGTTCTCTTTTTCTGCCCCTGTAGGAGCTATCTTACCCTCATTTTTTAGTTTTAGGATGATGTTAAAAGTGAAAAGTTGGGTTGCGTTTCGGCTTGCCATTTGGATCCTTAGCAAAGAAATGCATATCCACCTTGGCAAACCTCTATTATTTTTACTTTAAAATTACATGCAAACCTTAGTTTGGGGAATAAAATATTTATATCTAGTTTTGAAAAGGTGTTTGTAGGCCTCTCAGTTGCTAATTGGCTAGGTCAAATTAGTCCGATTACGACTCGTGGCTCGGGAGAACTGTTATCGTTTGTAACCCATTTTCTAGTTCTTAGTTCCATCGACTCTGATGAATTCTAGATATATAGGAGGGCATGTAGTAATTTGTTTTTTGAGAATTTTTCCATCAAAATTTATTTTATGGACTTGTATTCTTATCCCTTGAGCTAAAATTGGTTGTTTTGGCAACTAGTCCAATTATGACCAATAGCCATATAAAACTAGCTATCATTTGTAAATCGTTCACTAGTTATAAATTTTTTCAGTTCTTGTGAATTATTCATATATAGGAGAGCACGTAGGAATTTACCCATTGTGCATTTTCCCATCGAAGATAATTTTTTAGTGTGGTTTCTTAGCCTTCGAGCTAAAATTGTACATTTTTCGTAATTAGTAGGAAAATGTAAAAGTTATTTGTAGGACCCTAATCGAGTCAAATAATCACATGAAAAATTATTGAAACTTATAAATAACTGTATGAAACTCTATCTTGTGGCTTGTTGTGTGAAATTTAACCTTTGGAAAAATAATGTCTCTCTCATCTCTCCTCTCTATCTCTTTCTCTCTCCTCCTGTAGTTAAGAAATGAAGTGCAATGAAATGATTATATATATCTAACCCTCTCTGGTTGTGTGTGAATTATTCGATTATGTAAATGAAAAATTAATAACATTAATTATGCTAGATTTAGGTGGATGCCATGCCAACATTTATGTTGACCATGCGGTGGTTGTAGGTACCGAGACATGGAGGAAGTGAAGTGTTATTGATAATCTCATATTTGCATGTTATTTGAAACAATGAAATTGTAGAGGCTAAATACACATTTTGATATATATTGAAATATTCATTACTGATTTTTTAATAAGTATGAGCTATCATTGTTTTGGGGTGTTGGGGAATGTATACTTAATCATGGTGTTATTTTGATTTAGAATTATGAATTATAAAAAGGTTGGATATTTATGTTAACTAAAATTGAATTTGACATATTATAGTGCATTTTCAGTGTGAAATTAGTGATTAAATATCTAGTATGTCTGTGCTACTTAAATAAGAAATGTAGAAAGGGAATCTAAATAAAAATTCAATCTTTGTATAAAACTCTTGTATGACTACCCTTCTCGTGTGATCCTTCATAACATAGAAAGTAAAACTTTAGGGTGAACCTAAATCATTACACTCGATGGTACCCATAGCTTAAGGAAAATAATGAACCCAAATCCAAGTTATCTTTATACCATGCACACTTAGTGACCTTGTCGCAATCCCATCCGATAGGAATGGTAAGGGTTAAACACTATCTTAAGTTTGTGGCCTCCCCTTAGGATTGATTTTCATGTGTGTAATAAGGTGGTTAGATCCCTTAAGTTGGTACCTCATGAGGATTCGATTTAAAATTCAATGCAAACCCTCTTGAGACAACATATAAGTAATGAAGGGTGTCAGGTGAAAACTTTCATAGTTTTCCTTATTAGGAATTTGAGGATTGTGTCATGGATGGATTTCATTCCCTATTGTAATTATCAGTATGGTTTTCTATAACATGATAATAAGATTTAATTGTGGGAAATAAAAAAATTGTAACTTTGGATTAGTCTATGGAACTATAGTTAGGAAATGATATTCTAGAAAAAAGTGAAATTAGATCTTCTTGTAACTTGGTTAATTTTTCTATGTTGTGAGAAAAGAAACTTACATTGTGAAAGAATTAAAATGAACCTACCAAACTATCTAAGTATATATAAAAGGAGAGATCATGATCTTTGGACCTTTAAAGAATATACTTTTCCCCTCTTGTTTTCACATGAGTTACTAATGTGAAATGAATGTATGATGCTAAACTAAATAAACATGTCCTCTAGAAATGAATCATAGAAACAAGAACTAGTACCCTCGTGTGTATACAAATGACCCTTCTAACTAATGGGTTAGTGAAATAAGTTGTAATAAGGAATATGCATCTAATCAATTGAACCCTTTTTAAGTTGAACGTAAAGTGATACAAAGTAAATTTAGTCTAGAAACAAAAAGGAGAAAGTAGGTGCCACATTAAGTGCCTTCGAATCCTTAAACTAATTATTGGAACATAACTATAATAAAATTGTAATTAATGCTTGACCTTAGAAGTGTAATTGTTATCCAAAATTCACCCCTCAAGGTAATCTTGGATAACCTGCATCATTTCTTCTGGCTTGAGCAAGTACAATTGGTCTAAAGACAGAAAAAAATCAGATTTTAGGGGTCCCTTTGGTTTCTCTCTAACTTCCCCATCTAGAGAAAAATCCAAGAAGTTGAAAAATTGTAAAAGATGCAAAAATTCAGCATGTGCTAGTGTTGTGCGGAAAAGCGTGTTTTTAGAGCCTAGGTCGCACAAGTACACATGGGACAGTTGGGACCCACATGGCTGAAATGGCTGATTTGTAAATAAATCAAAAAAATTGGGTTTTTGGAGCCAGTGCCACACAGTACACGGGGACATGTCCGGGACCGAAAACCCGAAGAGGTCAGACACAATGGGAATTAGCAAAATTAGATATTTTTGTCTCCCGTGCAGTCCACATGATGTCAAGACACGAGTTCACCACAGAGATGAAATTTCCACACCAAGAGTAAATTGGAAAATTTGGGTCAAAGTGACCCGGATGCAGAGGTATGTGAGGGACATGCGGGACCCGAAAAACCCGAAAAGGCCACAAAGGGATATGCGACAAAAGTGGAGATCAAAACCGTCCACAACCCGGGCCAATGCAGGACATCTCGGGACATCAAATCCTAATTTTTCCACAATAGGAGGCTTATGGGTGGAGTGGAGATTTTTTTCCGGACAGCCTAGGACACTAGGACCGGAAATAGCCGATATGCTCACATGCAAAGGAAATTTCAATGTCTGACCTTCCCGAACTTCAAACGGGCATAAATTTTGACCTCGAGGTCCGATTTTCACAAAATTTGACTTTCTGGAATGAGAATGGCATCCTTTACACCACTAAAACTAGATTTATTAATTTTTATGGGGATAGATATAAAAATAAAGGAAACATATTCATCTCCAAAGTGAAGTAAATGTTCATTCTCGTTAAATGATAGAAATGCCTGACAAACCCAAAATAGCTGCCCACACTCAGAAGGCCATAAATTTTGCATTTCTCAACAAAAACACACAAAATTGGTATTTTTGGAGTCATGTTTCTGATCTTGATGTATAAAATCAAGAAATTCATAATTTTATGAGAAATTGATGGTGATTTCATAGAAAACATGCCCAGTTTAGGACAATGATTTTATTTGGTAGTTGAGATGCATTCAATGGAGCATGGGATGACATTTCTCAATGTCACAAGTCATAGGACAATATGGGGAGCCTTTTGCAAGAAAAAAACATTATTTCACTTCATCTACTACATCTTATAAGTAGTTGAAGGAAAAATTTTAGGATTTTCATTTCCCCCTCTCTCTCTCTCTTTTAAAATTTCTATAAATTGGAGTGTTGGGCTCATTGTAAGGGGATAGTTTTAAGTAGAAAAACTATGTCAAATTTTTTTGTGAATTCAATGTGCTACAAGCCCTTATAGTGGACTTCTTGGATGGTAATCCAAGCCCTTATCTTGTAAAATATTGAACTATGCATACTTATGAAGCATATATGCAAGTTTGTAGATGTATCTTCCCCTACTGTGTTTTTTTGCATTCCTCTTTCCCTTTCAATATCATTGCATATATATTGTGTCTATCTTATGCTATTGCAGGATCCATTATCATTGTGTGTGTATGAAATATTGTTGTGAATGCAATTGCTAGATTGTGGAGAATTGTTATCACCCCTTCTAGTTTGCATTTTGCTTCTACTTTTCACACATTGGAAGACTACTCTCACACTCTCCTTTTTATTGTATCACCGCTTTAGTGTAGGATTTTTTTCATGCACTCTCTCTCTCCTTGGTCCCTCATAAATTTAGATTAGTATAAATAGTTTTTCCCGCATTAGAGTAGATCGTGGGGGTAGTTTAGGAGCAAGAACCAACTTTCTCTAGAGGTCTATCTCAAGAAGCAAGTCCCACAACTTGGAGATAGTACCCATGTTATCCAATCACACTGTGAGCTCAAGCACACAAACTTGTGCAAACCATAGGTGCTAAGATTTGGTGATAACAATAATCATGAGATGTTTTTCCATTGGAAAAGTGAAACTTGGCCTTCCTTATAATGTGATTAAACCTCTTATGTCTTGAATAAAGAAATCCATGTCATATAATAATTAATGTGGACCAAATAAATTATTAAAGTATAATCCTAAAAAAATATGAAAATATTCTCATTTTGTATTACACTTGTCCCTATTGTCTAATGAAGGTGTAATGAAATTACTTGAATAATTATGATTATCACTAGCAATAGAACACCAAATAACACAATATTTCAGATAAATGATCTCAATATGAAAGTATAATATCTTAGCCACTTCGAGGGGGAAACCTCCAAAACATACAATAAGACTCAAATTTTCAATATCCCGATCAGAAATACCTACTAACCCTTATTTATACTATTCATATGCTATGGCCATCACCCAGGATGACCTACTAATGATAATATATCATATATGAAAGAGATAAGTCGTGATAAGAATTTTTTATAGCCACAAGTTGGCTATATCCATCTAATGTAAGATATATAATTAAGGGTGTAACATGCCCCTCCTCTTCGTAATAACATTTTCCCTAATGTTGGGAAACCTTGATACTACTCATGAATGCTTCATCTTCCCAAGAGGCATCCTCAATATTCATATTCTTCCACTTGATCAAGTACTCTGTAATGAGTCCTGGTCCTTAGTGTTTTAGTGCGTGTATGAAGAATACCTTCAGGTTCTAATATGATTCTTCCTTCCTCATCTAGTTCTAGAAGCACTGACTGGTGGAAATGTGTTGCCCAATAACTTTCTTTAAGAAAGAAACATAGAAGACTGGATGTATTTTACTTCCTAGAGGGAGCTTTATCTTATATGCCACACTACCAATTTTCTCAGTAAACTTGGTAAGGCCCATACAAAAACAAACTTTCCTCTTCAAAGTGTCACTCAATATGATGTTGATAAGTCTCTGTTGCTTCATGTGGCTTTGTGCCCTTGCCAAATTTTCTATAAGACTACTGAGTACCTGTGTCTTTAGTGCTAAATGTGATCTTCAACTACTCTCACCTTCGTTTTGACCTTCAAGCTAGATATGAGTGATGGAGAATGGTACCTATAGAGTACCAAAATGGAGACATTTTGGAGGAGGTATGAAATGAAGTATTATACCACCATTCTTCCAATGACTTCCCTTGAACCCAACATTTTTGTTTATCTCAAGTGAAAGATTGAATATATCCTCTAAACATTTATTTACCACCTCGCTTTTCCCATTTGATTGAGGATGATAAGAGGAAATTTGGGCTAGTTTGGTACCAAGAAAAAGAACAAATCAGTCCAAAATTTACTTTTAAATATTGGATCATGATCACTTACTATAGTTTTTGGCATGCCGTGGAGATTTTGAACTATATCCCTAAAAGCAATAGCAATTGTACTAGCTATGAAAGGATGAGCCATGGCACAAAAATGAGCATATTTAGTAAGTATTTCCACCACAACCATGATGAAACTTTTCCCTTTTGATTTAGGTAATCCCGTGATGAAATCTATTGATACCTCTTCCCACCTCTCACTAGGAATAGATAAAGGTTGTAGCAAAACTAGGTTTCTTAATGGTCTCCCCCTTATTTTTTGGAAAACCAAACATTCTGCCACAATTTTTTGAACATATACTTTCAAACCCTCTAAAAAAATCTTTCTTAACTCTATGATAAGTTTTCAGAACCCAACATGGCCACCTATAGGAGAAGAATGTAGCTATGACAGTAACATGGTGTTTAAGGATACAAACCCAATAAAACCCTAGACGTGTTGGCACATCACTCAACCTAAACTGAGCACTCACTTAAAGTGCACAAAGGTACTAGGTCCCTCTTTAGGGTTGTTGTATAGGATGTTAGCATGATGGAGACTTAACATATATAGTTCTATTACTAGCTCATCATTCTATAGAGCATACCAGATCTATATCTAAGGAAACAGAATTAAGTACTAACCATGATGAGATCAAAAACATACTAGATTCAGATACACATAAAACTAACACTTAGATTCAGCCAATGTCCTTCATTATATTCAATGCAATAAGTTTACAAAAGCTTCATTACAATATCAGTAGTATGCATGTGTACAACATAACATATATATACCTCTCTCTGTATATCTCGATCCCCTCTATTACATAGTTTACTACATATATATAAGGGTGGGGACTTTCCCTTCACCACTTATCCATTCCAAAAATAGGTCACATGCTATTCTTAGCCATGTGCCTTTACAAAACTAGCCACACATGCAAGTGTGCTAACAATAGACTACTACTAGCTAACTGATAGTAGTAGATCTATTTTCCAGCCTATGTCCATGCAAAGTGCTTCATATCAATCCTCCAAAAATAGCCAATGCATGGTGTGCATGTCTCTGCCTTGTTTGTGTGCTCACGCCATCTCTAAAAATAGACCTTTATGAGTGAAAATGGCTAAGTCCCAAAAGTTGAACTTTTTGTTCCCGTGCACGTGTTCTCCCTATTCATTCGTGCCTTTGAATATGACTCACTTCCCCATGTGGACTTCTTGTGTGCTTTTTTTGTCAAGTGTTCTTTGATCAACATTACCCCACACTAATTTCATTTTCATCCCGAAAATGGTCATCTCCAAAAACTGAAGTAAAGAATAGAAGAATGGAAAGAATGGAAAGAATGAAAGAATGAAAGAATGTTTTTACTCTGTAGTCTCTTCTTCAGTCTGAACAACTAATTTAGGATATTCCTATTTTATTTCAGCCTCCAAGGTCTACCACTCAGTGAGTGCTTCCTCTTACTTTTTCTAGAATGTCCACACAATGGACTCCAATTCATCCCTCGTAATCTCCCCTTTTTCATTTTGTAAGACCAACACAATGTTGGACATTGCAGTCATCCTTCCCTCTAGTAAATCCATCTTTTCTATGCAATGAGCTTCCCAAGCTCTTCAGTGAGTCTTGTGTGGTTCTTGTGTTGTTTTCTAAGGCCTCGTGCTTCTATTTAACCATTGATAATATTTTGTGTGTATGGCCCAATGTTTCATCCTTCATCACTTTCTGGACCTCATTGTTCTCCTCTAGGGTTTTTATGTTGATGAGCACCTCTGGAGCTGTGCAGATGTTCAAGGCTTGGTCTGCTTTCTTTAATTCTTCTTGTAGTGCTTGCAATAACCCTTCATAGGATGCAATCTTCCACATCATTGAAGCCTTCTCTCATTCTACCTCTTGTGTTGGATCCTTTGGTGTTGGCATGCGTAGAGGCTCATCTTCAAGTACTAGGTCCACCAACTTTCCTACATAGTGTATTGTTGAAGGAAATGTCATGGTACCTTTGGCTCCAAGTGTGGCCTAGCTCTTATGACATTATCACCAATTTCCTCTGTGATGCTGATAAATACAACATTCTTTTTATGTGCTAAGTCTCTCTCCTGCGTTAGGCATGCGTTATTTCCCCATCCTTAGTTTTGATCTCTTCCCTGAGCACCCTAATTGTGGCAGCCTTGTCCATATTCCACCTCGCCACCTCTGTTGAGACTTTCACCAATGCATTGCTCACCTATTCATCTGACATGACAATAGGCTTTACTTGTCATGTGTCTAGCCTGAGGTGTCTTTTTCAACCTCCGTGATATGCATGACTCCTCACATACATCAAAATCTGGCTCATCCATGTGTGTGTGCATGGACCATGATAATTGCTTCCTCATGTGCACACTGTAGCCATATCTTCATCCATTAATTCCCAGCCATATAATTCCTTTTGTGTGATAGTGTGCTCTGGAAATGGGTGCAGACAATTTTACCTGTGTCCTCTGCATAACCCATGGCTAGTGGAATGTGCTCTCCACTTGTTCTTCTAGACCAAGGCTTACTTAGGAACTTGAGCTTCAGATTTGGAACTTGTGTTTCCATGTCTTGCGTAGTCTTTATAGTTGTCTCATTTGTTCCCTTTTCCTCCTCTTCTCCTTGCTTCATTTCTTCATCTTTCTGTTCTACATTCTCTGGAGGTGTAGGAGAATTAGGCATGCTTTCCTCTGATTCTTCCACCTCCTCATTCAACTTCAATTTCCTTCTCCTTTTCATGGTTATCTCTTTTGTGGAGAGAGTCTAGGTGATTTGTGCACATTGTTTGTGGAGTAGCACCTTGAGTCCTTGTTCTCTGAACACCCACTTAAATTTGTGCTCTCCTTGGACTGCATCCAATTCCTCATCATCCCCCTCTTGTGGTTGAGGTGGTGTAGTGGCACGCTCAACTTCATCCTTATTCGTAGGATGTCTTCTACCTCTATGCTCCAAACCACCACTATCCTCGTGCTCATCCTCCTCATCCTCCACTTCAATTGGCTCTGTGGGCTTAGGCACTGGGATGTTCTCCATCGTGTGCTTACCCTTTGGTGGTGTTGGAAGTGCGAACTCATCTTCCACATACTTGTTATTCTCCAACTTTGGCTTTAGTTGGAGGTACACCAATGCTGCTCCAATATCTCCCACAACCAAACTTATTGGTTTAATGCTCAATACATCTGAAATGAGTCTTTCAATATATGCACCCCCCTACTGGATACACATATTTCTTCCTTAGTGTGTGGTAGTCACAATCTACCTTATCCGCATTGAATGTGAGTCACCGCACATCTGAGAACTATGTGTAATGATGCCTGGAAGTACCTTTTTGTGAAGGCATATGGAAACTTACACCAAGGGCTCCATGCTCCATCCTTCATGGTGAACCATGCTATATAGAAATGTTGGTATACAATGAAACTGAACTGCCTTTCCAACCACCGAAGGCAAGTCTTTGGGGATGCACCATTCTTCTTCAAAGGCGCGTGGAGCCTATCATACCATTTCTCAGCCCTTTTCTTGACTTTTTATCATGGATCCCTCACACAAGTACTTTTTGAAGCATTCTGTAGGTGACTTGTGTTCCATGGGATACTCCCATATCTTCTCCTTTGGTCCATCAGTACTCGATCTCCATGAACACTAGTGATAACAGAATAGCTCCAAAGCTGATCTTTCCTCCTGTGCATGCTTCCTCAATGATAGTTTCTACAATATACCATGAAATGTTGTAGACTACCCCTTTAGACATCTTTTTGGCAATGTGCACCACATGGTGTTCACTTGTGACCACCTTTCTGGTCATTTAGCTTTGTAACAAGATGTGTGGTTACTTGCACCACTGGATACTTCTTCAGTTTATCGATGTCCATGTTGTGTGGACCCTTTGTGTACCCAACTCCTTTCTGGTCTCAATATTGTGGCCTTGTCTATTAGATCATCTCACAAATCTTCTCTGTGCCTTTCAACCCCATTACCATGGAGATGAGCGTGGCTGAAATTCTAGCTCTGCATCCTGCAAAGTAGAAAAAATATTCGTGCACTCTGCTCATGAGCCATTGGTACAAGGGCTCATATTTCCCAAAGTAAGGGAGTTCATATAGCTGGTAAAATCCTATCTTCTGCAAGAGCTTCTCACTAGCATCATCATACACTGGCATGTCTTCCGTTGTGTGTTTATTTGTCTTTGTGTTCAACAAGGCATCAAGCTCTTTCTTATTCTCTATGGTATGGTGATTGTACTCACTCACCTTGCTTCTTCTTATGTGAGAATCCCACTCCTAGCCTATGATAACCCCCTCTAGATATTGCATCTCTGAAAAATTTCTTTCGGGAGCCATCTCCTCTTCCTCTTGACCACCTTCTTCTTTCCCTTCACTCCTGCTGACTACTTTCTTGGGTGCCATTTCTACCTTACAATCCTTTGTAGATCCTCACCTCTTGAATTTTGCAATGTGTGAATCAAACCCTAGCTTGATTCAGCATGCCCTAGGTGAAATTATGTGCCCTTACTCCTCTCTTGTCACCTTGCTTTGCTCAAACCCTTTACCATTGGGGACACAAGCTCTTTCTGCACATAGATCTCTTTGTCATGACTGGTTACACACCTCTCACACCTCAATTTGATCACTCGGCTCTTCACACGTAACTCTTTTTCAAATACTCTTAATCATGCAATGGTAAAAATGAATTCACATCCCATCCTTATATAGATTTTCAAATTTTTGATGCATTCATTGCTCCTTCACCTACCAAATATCCTCTCATTAATTGACCAATTCCATCCTTTCCGTGCATTACATCTTCGTGCCTCAGCTATAACCTTCTAGCGTGCCTTCCTACCCTTTGGTCATAGACTTATCCTCAGTGCATGCTTCCTTGCACCTGAGTACCTCATCATTGCACCTTCTATTGGTAGTTGTTATGGCCTCTGCTTACCTCGTGTTATACTTGTCCCTTCATTCATCTCTATCTTTGGTCACTTTTTAGAGGAAATCCTTTGAATTGAAGAGCACCCGTAGCAACTTATTCCTTTCACCTTTCAATTCCCACAATCTTGTACCTGGATATCGAAAACCACCCCACACTAAAAGTATGTGCAGTCCTCTCATGCATAAACATGCTTCATGTAGTAATTAGCTTCATGCATGCAAGCACACTTATTTCACAACACACCAACTAAATTGAAAAAGCATAGCGAACAAAGAAGGAAACACATTAAGGAAATACAAAATTGAAAATCTAATCTAAATGGAAATACTACCTTATTACAAACACCAAGAAGACTTATTTATAGTAGGGCTTCAGCCTACTCCCGTTGAAGTAACCGGGTAGTTGTGTTCCATCAAGTGCTTCTAACTGGAAAGCACCTATTTCAAGGATGTAAGTGATAACATATGGCCCCAACCAATGTACCTTAAGTTTTCCTAGATGGCGCAAGAACTTAGAGTCATAGAGAAGTACCATTTGTCAATCTCAAACTTCTTATCCCTTATGTTTTATGTCATGCCATGCTTTCTACTAGCCTTTTCTTGCTTTTGACTCCAATGTGTTATGGCTCATCACTCATCAGCTGAATTATCTTTTCAATCCATTCTTCTAAAGCTTTCTCATCAAGCTAGACCTCCGCATGTAATGCAATACACAAAGAAGGTAACATAAATTCCATAGGAAGAATGGATTTTGTGCCAAACACTAACTGAAATGGTGTGGCTTTGTTCAACCTTTTATATGTTGTTTATATATGCCCAAAGTACTGCAGATACTTTATCATCCCAATCCTTTCTTCCAATATCACATATTTTTGTCAATGTGTGGCTCAAAATTTTGTTGAAAGCCTCAATAGTTCCATTTTCTGAGGATGATAGGGTGTAGTCTTATGGTGTGCAATCATGAACTCATCTAATAAAATTTTGATTGTCTCATTAAGAAAATGTGTGCCCCTATCATTGGTCAAACTCAAAGGACATCCATACCTTGTAATAATATGTTCCCATAGAAACCGAGTTGTTGTAGCCATTGTATAGTCCTTGGTAGGTGTTACTTCTACCCACCTTGTTAGATAGTTGTAAGTTATAATGTAGCGTGATCTAGTTTTATGCATGTAGCTGGTGAAATAGGACCCAAAAATCTATAGCCCATTTCTCAAATGGTTTGCACTAGCAATAGGTCTCAGAGGCATTTCATCTCGCTGACTGGTCTTCAAGATGTTGACAATGATCACATGCCTTACAAAATTCCTTACAATCTTTATAGAGGGTCTCCCACCATAATCCAATGAGTAGAATCTTATGCATTGTGGCATCACCTGCATAGTGGCCTCCTGTAATTCCACCATGAGCTTCTTCCATAATGCCCATGTGCTCATGTTCAATACACAATGTGCAATATTTCATCCTGACCCATTTTGTACAAGTCACCACTAATTAACATATAAGGTGCAACGCGTATAGCAAGTTGTTTCTTCTCCAAGGATTTCATTCCTTTTGGTGCCATCCTGTGCGTAAAAAGACAACAATGTCCTCTAGTTCTGATGGATGTGCATTGTAACCTATATAACTATGCATCTGGCATGGTATCCTCAATTGCCTATGCTTCTTCTCCTATGACTGTATTCTTGATAAATGGTCTGGTCTAGAATTACTTTTTCTGGTTTTACCACAATTGTGAAATCAAACTCTTGAAATAGAGCACCCATCGACATATGTGCCCTTGTAAAACAAGATTATTTACCAAATACTTCAATGCCATGTGATCTATATAAAAGATGAATGGTGTAGCTAGTAGGTATTGGAAAATTTATGCAATGCATAGATCATTGACAAAGCTTTTGCTCTTTGTAGTTGTGTAATTCTGTTCTGTAGGAGTTAGCTTTCTACTAGCAAAACAAGATAGGATGATCTACAATACCTTCTCTAGGTTGAGCCAACACCATGCCAATGGCCATGCTAGAGGCATCAACATGTACATGAAATGGTTTGTCCCATGAAGGAAAATGCAGAATAGGCATGGTAGTAAGTTTCTCCTTTAATGTCTCGAATGCATTGCTTGTTGTTCTCCCCAAGTAGAATGTACCTTTCCCTTTTAGTAACTCTTCTAAGGGTGTGAAAACTTTGGCATAGCCTTTGATAAATTTTCTATAATATCTGTATGTCCCAAAAATCCATGCACCTCACTTTGACTGGTAGGCTCCCTAGGCCTATAATGACTGCAACCTTTCGTTGGATCAACCAACAAACCCTCCTTATAGATTATGTGTCCTAAAAGTATCCCAAATGGTGTAGAAAATATACACTTCTTGATGTTCAAAGAGATACTCAACTACCTACACCATTCAAACATTAAGCGCAGATTGTCACAGTGGTCCTTAACTAATCCATACACCATCAATCATCTAAATATACCTGTAAGAAGTTGTGAATAAATTCCTTGAATGCTTGGACAACTATGCATGTGAAAATACAACGTAGGCACATTTTTTAGACCAAAGGGCATTATAGTATAGGTGAAGCTACCCCATTTAGTAGTAAATGTAGTCTTCTCCTGATCCTCTGGGAAATCCTAACCTGATGATACCCAGAGAACCCATCTGTAAATGAATAGATTTCATGCCCTGCAACTCCTTCTAGTATTTCCTCAGTAAATGGTGTAGGGAATGGATCATTACACATGCAACATTCAGCTCCCTGTAGTCCATGCATATTCTAATCCATCCATCCTTCTTGATATTGATCACCATTGGACTAACCCATTTTGACTCATCAAGGGCTTGATAATTCATAGACTTCAACATGTTATCAATCTCTTCTTTGACCTTTTCACATAAATTGGGGTTCATTCTGTAAGGCCTCTTTCTAACTGGGTGCACACACCTCTTTAAGCTTTATCTTCATCTCCCTAATGATTCATGCACACCTTTAAGTTCATGGTACCCCCTAGGAAATAGGTCTTGGTAGTCCCTTAGTAACTCTATGATTTTTTCCACTTTAGAGTCTGACCAATAATCTCCAATTATGGCTTCCTTAGGCTCAGTATCTATTCCAATATTCACCCACTTTGTCTTCATAGGTTCATGATAGGTGCGTGTGGTCTTATCCACACTGTCCAATACCTCACACCTTCTGTTGAATGGTTTACATCAAATTATCTACTTCTTCATCATCCACTAGGTAGACCATTTTTCCTTTCTCTTTCTCAAGGCAAGCATGTTGAAGTAATGTTGCATCGGCCCCTAGTTCTTTATCAAGATGCTCCTGAGTCCTCTTTATCTAATAATTCTGGAGGAGATTTCTTCAGCCTTAGCACTATCCCCCATAGTTAAGCACTTGATAACTTTCAATGCTTCTTCTACGGAGGTTTTGTAGAGAAGAAGTCAAATGTCTGGGCCATTCCTGCAATTAAATTCTACCAATTTCTAGTTTCTCTATGGAGTTCTGCATATACATACCAAGCACGTGTGCAGCCTTGTAAAGTGGAATAAAACCGGTGCACCCATAGTGAAGGTGGTAAAGCTTCTGCCCTTCTATCTAGAGTCTCTCACACTTCTGAACATGGTGTTGAATAGGTTGATCACCATGATAATTACATATTTGTGTAGGTGCATTGCTCCTAAAGAACCTAGTAGTAAGAGCAACCCCAATTTCATCCCATTCGACCAAGATTATCCTGTGGACCACCCACCAAGTGTGTTGTTGTCCCACGTAGTGTATATGCTAGCATATTTCTCCTCTCCAGTGGGTCTATCCATTTTTCTTCCATGGTGCATAGGAATACCATGGGATCCCCTTCTCTGTGTAACAAGGTACCGAGTTGTTACCTATCCTCCTGACATAACATGGTTTTGTGCCTCGAGGGAATATGCTCTTTACTTGTGCCCTACTAACTCATAAGTGTTGTGAGCCCAATTATCACAAGAAACACTTGTAGTATCGCTAATAGACTATGCATCCTCCACTGAATTAGTCCTTCTTTGGTTGGTTCAATCATCTCTGGATCTCGGATGGTGCGTACATAAATCCTATTCAGATCTTCTTCACTTAAGGGCTCAACATAGGGTGTAGAATTTCCATCTGTTAAAGGGATAATGACCCTTTCCTCTTTATTTTCAAAATTGATATAGCCCTTGTTGAACCGAAGATCAACATTATTTGCATAGCACCAAGGATGCCCTAATAGAGCTGGGAAGCTATCGATTTTCTTCCAGTGCTAAAACTTCAAAGTCTCAGTGAACTTGGCTCCTTGTATGGTAATGGATGCATCTTTTAAAACTCTATGGGAGTGGCCTTAGTCTGATTAGCCATGAATAATACATTAGAGGATGGCTTCAATGGGGGTCTCCCCATTTGTACCCATGCATCCAAGGTAAGAACATTGACTTCCATGCACCTGTATCAATCAGTATATTACTCAACAACCACCCATCCACAACAACATTTAGAGTGATTTCCTTGTCATAATCTAGGCTATGAGGAGGGATATTTGCATGCAGGATCTATCATCGGTCTCAGTACTTGTGTGTGGAGTGTTCCCTTTTAACCAACTCCCAATAGTGGAATGATGTTCTCTGGCGCAACATTTTGCACACTTCTCTCAAGTCATCTATATCAGTTTGGACCATCTCTGATGCTTTCTTCTACTCCTTTAAATATTGTATCTCACCTGAAGATTCCTTAGAACTTCCATGGTATCCTAATAAACCTCCTTTTGATAGGTAGGATCTGGGTACCGTGCATGAAGAACCTCATCTTTAGTGATGGTAGGTTTTTTTGTAATGCCTCCCTAACACATGTGTTGCCTCAATGCGGGTCATGATCCTCACTTGTAGTGCCTCGGACTCTACTTCTATTTTGGGCATCCATTGATTTGTCCATGCACATGTTGTATCCTAACCATCCCGGTGCCTTTGTTTTCTTGTTTATGTTGCTTACTCAGATGCTCATATAAGTCTGGGCACTCTTCATAGCTATGGTTCTTTCATAGAAAGAACATGTAATATTCTGAGGACACTCATGCCTATAGTGGTTAGGAGATCCACATGTATAACATGTTTTGTGAGGGAACTCACTTCTTCCACCACCATGGCCTCATCCTCCGAATCCACCATGGTATCCTCGACCTCTACCATGATTGCCTTCAAAATGCCCCTCATTCCGATCATAGTGCATGCTTGATTGATTGTCTCTGGTCTGATGCTCATTCTTTCCCTTAGAGTTATCTAAAACTCATGTCTGTCATACACCAATATCTATAGCATCATGGATCTATCAATCAGTGCAGTCCTCCGTGTCATGAGTTGTGGACCTAGATTTTACAGTAGCTTGAAACATTCTTCCTTATCACGTGCATTGTAATAATGGGAAGTGACTAGCATCATGGTTTAAGTGGCATATCTCACAATCCATCAGTAATGAGCAGCTATACTTGTTATGAGGAAAACTATCCTTTGTGTGACCCTCTACTTCACAATCTATACACCAAATTCTGAGCGTGTTTCATGGGCTGAATTCACCGATAATTTCTCTAGTTGTTTTTCCATAGTTGTAATCTATGCCTCTAAGAATGGGCTAATGCCTAGTGTCAATACTCCCAACTAGCCTCAGCATGTAGGGTTGATTCCAATGCCTCACATGGATCAATATATGTCTTATGTGACAATGCCCTCCTAAATGGTGTAATCAATCCCCAAAAAACCATTGTGCATGTTGGCTTGTGTGAATATCATAGGAAAGTTTAGACAAAAGCATTTTAAAATGGGCATCATACTCACACACACTCTCAGTAGTGCCTTGCTTAATATCCTTGAGTGCACTTATACTCTTCTTACTCAAATTCAGGGATATAAAACTCTTTTAAGAATGCATCCTTCAATGTTGCATAATCCATGCAAGTCTGATCAGGGTCAAACTTTCTATACCAGTTATGTGCGTGCCCTTGTAACATAGTAGAAAATTGGCTTGCCTTACGCTCAGAAGTTGTGATTCCTTTTTTGTGCCACAATATTTCACACATATGCACATGTTCAGCAACATCTTCTATGCCCCTATACTCTGGAAGATGAAGAGACATTTCCATATAAATATTTTGGGGTTGGTGTGACCTTGCCCACCTGATCTAGAACCTCCAGTGTTTCCCCTACCTCTAGAACCTCCAGATCCACCTGAACCAGAACTTCCCATGCCTCCTGATCCCAAACTGTAGCTGGAATAGGTCCTATAGACATACTCCCTTGTGCTCTCGATAGTAGTACTATACTAAACCCCTACGGTCTATGAAGTAGTTCCACTTCAGAAGTGAATCCAACATTCAACGTGCTCATATTCTATGTGGATGATGCACCTAAAAACACACCTCAAATAAAAATGAAGTCATCTGCCCTACCATTGATGTGCTTTTCTCTCTTACTTCCCACACTTTCTTGTTGATTACTTGTCATACTAGATACTAGAAAACCAAGTGCAAGGGCTAGGTTACCAGGTGGATTCAGATGCACGCGCCCATGCCCAGGTAGTCTCTCTTGGTGCATGCTTCATTTGTGAGGCCGAGGGGGGATCCTGTCATGCTTTCCAAGATGGGGAGTTCTGATGCTCTGGCTCTACATCTTCTATGTGAGCTTCAAATCCTTCATGAGCCATCTCTCTCCTCAACACCATACTTTTTGTAATGGTACGTTACTTCTCTATCTCCCTCTCGCATGCCTCATTATACTTAAGCTACCTTTCCTCTCTTTTCCTTTCTACTACTAGGTCTGCCATCTTTCACCAATCTATTCTCCCCCCCATGCGTGGTGGGGTTTAGTTAGCCATCAGTTTACTACTCTCTAGATTCAAAGTTACCATCAGGATCTTGATCGCCAGTGGAATGCCTTGTAGGTAAGCTCCCCGTGGATGTCGTAAGAACTAGAATTCAGCTACCTCTAGACACGAATAAGTGGAAATTGAGTATTCCAAGATATAACTATTCAAGACACCACAAAACCATGTATCCATAGCTCGAGTCCAAATTAGATCAGCATCATAAAGGGCCTGGAATTCTTCATGCATCCAGACAAGTGTGCGATACCTCCAATTCACTTAGATGCATAAGCAATCAGCCACTCGTATAATTCTACTAGAAAGATAGTGAAAAATCTCTCATATAAACTATCATATAGATTTTGTTCCACCCAAGTGCATGTGTTAAACTCAGATCTAGTGTTGAACCACCATGTGTATTCTTCTTCTAGATCATGTATCCATTCTTCAATACTTGCTAAGGTTAACTGGTATGTCTTCATTGTGAACCATCCTAAAAACAACTAAAAAAAGAGGTCTGAAATGGAACCAATGATGTAGCCTAGAATTAGTGATACAAACCCAATAAAACCCTAGATGTGCTTTGGCACATCACTCAGCCTAAACTAAGCATCTCACCTAAAGTGTGCAAAGGTACCAGGTCCCTCTTTAGGGTTGTTGTAGTAGGATGTTAGCATGATGGAGACTTAACATATATAGTTCTATTACTAGCTCATCATTCTATAGAGCATACCAGATCTATATCTAAGGAAAAGAAGAATTAAGTACTAACCATGATGAGATCAAAAACATACTAGATTCAGATACACATAGAACTAACACTTAGATTAGTTAATGTCCTTCATTATATTCAATGCAATAAAGTTTATATAGAATATCATTACAATAAGGTAGTATGCAATAGAATATTTAACAACATATCTCTATATATCTTGATCCCCTCTATTACATATTTACTACATATATATATAAGGGTGGGGACTTTCCTTCACCACTTATCCATTCCAAAAATAGGTCGCATGCTATTACTAGCCATGCACCATTACAAAAATAGCCACACATGAAAGTGTGCTAACAATAGACTACTACTAGCTAACTAACAACAACAAATCTATTTCTAGCCTGTGTTCATGCAAAGTGCTTCATATTCAATCCTCCAAAATAGCCAATGTGTGGCGTGTACATCTCTACCTTGTTTGTGTTCTCTACATGCCATCTCTAAAAATAGACCTTTATGAGCGAAAATGGCTAAGTCCCAAAAGTTGAAATTTTGTTTCGTGCACACGTGTTCTCCCTATTCATTCACACCTTTGAATATGACTCAATAAGAACTACTCGAATTCCCTTTTCAAGCATCACACTCAACTATAAAGGTTTTGGAGAAATCTAGAATTGTTAATATTGGAGTGGTGTACATAGCCACCTTTAATTTTTCAAATTCCCTCGATGCTTCCTCATTCCACTAAAAGGAGTCCAATAAATTTATGAGTGCTTTTGATATACTTCCATATTTTTTTACAAATCTATGATAATACCTGTGAGACCTAAGAAACCTCGTAATTTAAGGAGGCTTCTTGGAATTTCCCATTCCACCATATCCTAGATCTTGTGAGGGTCCATCTTAACACCTTCATGAGAAATAATATGTCCCAAGTATTCCACTTCCTGTACCCCCAAAGGAAAACTTTGAAGGCTTGGCATAAATTTGATGATCCTCTAAGACTTCTAAAACTGTATTGATTTGTTGTAAGTGTTTCTCCCATGATTTGTTGTAGATGAGTATATCATCAAAAATATTCAGATAAAATTTCTTAAGAATGGTCTAAATATGAATTCATTAAACTTTGGAATGTGGAGGAGCATTGGTAAGAACAAATGGCATCACTAGGAATTCATAATGGCCTTGATGAGTTCTCAAAGATGTCTTATGAATATCTTCTTTCTTTAATCTAATTTGGTGATACCGATGAACACAAATCTAATTTTGTAAAATAAATGACACCATGCAACTTTTCTAATAAATCATCAATGATAGGAATAAGAAACTTATATTTGATATTGAAGTTGTTGAGCTCTCTATAGTCTAGACACATGTGCCATATTCCATCCTTACGAAACACCATCATTGTTGAGCAGAATAGGCACTGATTAATGTGATGAATAATACCCATTTCTAGCATTTCCTCAACCACCTTCTCGATCACACTCTTTTACACATGTGGGTACCTATAAGGACCAATTTTGGGAGGAATCTTCCTAGAATCAATCGAATGGCATGATCATGCTCTCTTTGTTCCAAGAAAATGGAAATCTCTCTCAGATGCAATCCTTGAAGCCACCAGAATGTTGCCTGAAGTATTTCCACTAATTTATTTTCACCCATAAGGTTCTAATGCATTATTTATTAATTACCTTATAATTAATAAATCCACATTTTCAAACCTGCCACCTCATTTCACCACCTCATCATGACCTAGCCCTAATCCTAAACTAACCTAATTAAGACCTATAACTTGGTCTACATCCACACCCATGACTAATTACCCCTCACCCACACCAAAACCAACCTAATAATGACTTGACCAAGCCCACAACTAATCTCTCGGGAGAAAAGGAGGGAAGGTTGGCTATTTTACTAAAAATAGCCCACTTTGACTTAACCGACATCGGTTCCTACTCGACCGCCGTCGGTTACGTAACCGCCATCGGTTCCCTGTAAATGACCTCCCCTAACCAAAAACAAAGGGGCTGGAATTCATTGGAAAGATTGGAAGTCATTGGAAGGATCGAAATTCACTTGACGAGAGCGAGAGACAAGTGAAGGAAAGAGAAGAGTTTTGCGAGAGAAGGACATCAAGCCCAAGAGGCTGTGAGTGAGTAACTTGAGCCGGTGACACTCATCCAAGCATTGGGAGAGAAGATAGCTCATCTTGGATTGTCAGATCATCCTACCGAACCCTTGCCTTCGTCATCACAGTCCTTGGACCTGTATCTTCATCAGGAACTAGTAAGTAGTGTCTTGTACATTCTTTTAATAACATTTCTTGGACTTCTGAATCACAGTAATTATAAGTCTACTCCCAGATCCACTACCGGTAACACCCTACATCTAACTGTACCTCCTCTACCCTTACATTGCCCCAAGAACAGCCCCCATATTCTCTGAGTCTTCTCCATCACCCCCATTACCTATCCCCAATCATTTACCAGCCTAATAAACACCATAGCCACCTTATAGCCAACCTTCACTAAAAGCCCCTAAATCACTGCCCCTACCGATATCGGTTATCAGAAACCGGTACCGGTGACAGTGACCGGCATCGGTCACTGTGACTCAAAACCAAAACCAGCCTTTCCTCTATTGTTTTAATGAGGTAATTAAATTGTAATTTGGCAATAACTTCTTTGTTAGAATTTGTGTTAATTCGTATTAGCAGGGGAACTGACCACCTTCGAAAGGAAGTCCAATATTTCCTGGGCCTAAGGCAGTTCCCTCATTTATTGTCTAATTAGAATCTGGTGGTCTTGTATTCTTACTTGCAGGTAGTCCTTCCTAGACAAAAGGAGTTCTTCGCAATCGATCTGATCTCTCTCTATGGTACGCGCACACCCTCCAAACATTCAACAGGTATTCCTCCTAGCCCTAACCCTTATCTGTTTCTCAAGAGAATGAAAGGATAGAAGCAACTCTATTCTAGGAACTGAAACATTCTATGTGAAACATTTTGGCATGCCGGTGGGACCCATTTTGGGTTTCTTTCTTTCTTGCTTGCTTTCATATAGGGAGCATACTTGCTGTTTGTTTCTGCTAAGTATTCACAAAATATTTTGTCATTTTGGTAAAAGAATTTGTCTTGCTTTCACATCTTTGCATTAGTGAAAGTCATCTCCTTTGCTTCATCGAATATCATTTTCGATTTGGGTTTAAAACACGTGCATCACATTCTTGCTTGCCGTTTTCAATTCTAGTGAACATAGATTAAGTAACAGGTCGTACACGTGGGGGTGATATCCATGGTATTGACAAGAAATTAATCTTACTTTCACTGCACAACACATGCCAAATCACATCATAATTAACACAACAGCTCAAACATCCCCCTTTTCCATGGTATTCCTCCACCTGATTGAGGTAACCTTATAAGCCAAAACAAACTTGACATTTCCCCTAAGTCTTTTGTTTAGGATTGACATCATCTTGCATCTAAGGCATAAGCCCACAATAATTAAAACTAATCCTAGGGTTAGTCTCTTGATTTGCTTGTGCATCTTGCTTGTTTTTAGTTCTGTTTCTCTGTCCTATACTGTTTTAGTGATCACTTCAGAATAGTTGGGTAGGCATACTAAGCATTGTTAACCCCAAATCAGCAACTTCTTACTGACTTCTTACACGGTCTATTATACCGACATCGGTTAACTTTACCGAACGCAGCATGATATCTGATCGCCCGACATCGGTTACGACCGATCGATTCGGTTCTTGTCTTTCATGAGTTCCCAAAACCAAGCAACCTACCAATTCCAACATTTTGTTCTTTTACATTCACGATAGATTGCATCCCTACTGTGTACTCTTGTCCATGGTTGTTATCACTCGGAAACAAGCCGTGACCATGGTTTCACATGCTGCTCGTGCCTTTTCTGAATCACCCCCTTCACATCATCTGTGGGAATCCTACGGACACCAGCGAGGTTCCCAAAATCCCTGTAGGAGATAAGGAATTTGTGAAATTTTTGGATGCTAATCCTAGTTGTACAGTACTATTTGTCTCATGCCCCTGACCGTACACCCGACGGTCAACTCCTTGTTGGCATGCCTATTAGTATAGCCGCTCACTTAGCTCCTTCCCCACCTGATAACTCCGCCTTGCCTTCTTCATCCTTAGCCCCGTCTCCCAACTCAGTGGCTTCAGGGGTTCATACGGCACAGATTGGCTTTCCTTTGGTTAATCTAGGGCCCAACATATCATTACCGCCGACTGCTCCTACCTCATCTCTCTCATGCAAACTGCTCCTTTCATAACTTGCTCTCTGCCACCTATCCACACAAGCTTTCCTTCTCAAGCTCCACCCACCTTTTCATTTCCACACACGTATCCGGTGACTTGACATCTTATATAGGACATCCCTATTGGTCGCCTCAACATATTCATCCTCAATACCTTATCAACATTTAACCCCACCATTGTCTAGTGGTGGCCCTTGGCCCAATCCTCCTCGTTTACGACAACCACACCATCATCTCATCCAACCCTTTGATTTAATCAAACAAATGATGGACAAGATGCAAAATCTGGAGGCTTCTATTTCAGGAAGCCGTAGCACCTGACATATGAACAAGTTTTTGGGAGCCTATTCATCCTCTGTCCCCCTTCATTCATATCCTCCTCAATGGGAATTACCAAAATTCACTCGTTTTAATAGTAAGGAGGATCCAACAACACTTGTGATCATTTAGACATGCTGCTTTATCGATTGCTCATGACGATGCTTTACTTACTCCACACCTTTCCCATGTCCTTATCAGGACCCACCTTGGAGTGGTACAGTGCTTTAACCCAACACTCAATCTTCTCTTTTAACCAATTAGCCCAATCTTTCTTGGATCATTTCTCCATTAATATTGCTAAGAAAGTATCTATCACCGACCTCTATGCCGTCCGACAATTTGAAGATGAATCTATCAGATTTCGTTGGACGATGGCGGGGCCTCATCAACCAACTTACTTATGCCTTGCCTCAGGCCAAGCTCATCGAACTCTTTACGCGGGCCTGCGCTAAGCACATTTCTCCTACCCTCCAAATTCAAACTTTCCACACCTTTGATGAGGCCTTTACTATGGCTCGGAAACTAGAAATTCGAGCCTTAGAGGAAGAGAAATTGCGGTTGTGCAACAAAAACCCTAATTTCGAACCCAAGACTCCACCAACAAACCCAACACCACCAATTCTCATGCATCGACTGCTTCGAAATCAAAAGGAGCTGTCCACGCGGTGATGGTCAAATCCCAAGCACCATCTAATACTCTGCCAAAAACCACCTATAAGTATAAAGCCGAGCCCATCAATTACACTCCCTTGGGAGAAACTTATGGTGTCATCTTGGAAAAATTGCTCAAAGCAGGAGCTATTACCTTGCCTCCTGTTAAACCTCACTCCGGGTTTGATTCCACCCACGCTATACCTTCTTGGTACAAAGAAAATGACTTCTGTAACTTTCACCGCGTGAAGGGACACAGTCACGAAAACTGTAAGATGTTGAAAAATATAGTGCAAGGAAATGGTTGATGCGGGGATATAACCCTCGATAATCCTAATGCCCCTGCTAACTGAAATTTGAAAATCTTCAACAAACCATTCCCGAACCACTCATCTAATGATAACATAAACCAGGATATCTTAGCGAGGAGAGTGTTCATGAAATCCATGCGATCTTGACTCCCGACCAAAAGCTTCTATCGAGAAATTCTGAATCAAGCCTCTTCACTAACGCAGGAACCCGAACCCCCTTCACCACCATCAAGACAAGATGAAATCCTTGCCGTTCCTTTACCCATAAAGGAATTAACCGCCTAGAGTTCTCTTCTCACAGATGAGCCTTCTTACACCACATCCTTGCAAGACTGTGAGCGGATGTTATCTAACTTATCTATTTCCCAAACATCTCCTTCTACCACTCTTCTTTGTCAAGAGGAAGGCTCGCCACTTTTTCATCATCCTTAGACGAGAAACCCCTTGAACCGACATCACCAAATTCTTTAATCATGACGGATCCTCTCAAACATGCCCTCCTACCTATTAGTTCTTCATCGCCTAAATCTTTTCAGTGACCGGTTGACCTCTTAACGCCCATTGATACAGTGCCTCATTTACCCCCTGTATCACACCCACAGTGGACCGGAATCACAACCCACCTTTCTTCCATACAAAAGTTCCTATTCACACGTGAGGATTGTCACCCCTCAGAAGATAGACGAGTCCTATGGGAACGTTTGAGTACACCATATTCTACTCAAATGTAGATGACCGATCCAGACGCCTCTACCATATACCCGAAGTGTTTACAAAAGCTCAAAATGCCTATGTCCTCATCTTCACCCCCCTCATCTCTACCAAATACCTCATCCACCTTTACTAACCTAACCAAACCTTTCCCTACGCTTGGGACTCTACGATACCCACCTAACACACCCACCTAAATGGTTAGATTTATCCAAAAATAAAGCCGTCCATCCACCTAAGAGACAAAAACTCGATCCCCTAAAGCCCAAGTCAATCTATGCCCTCTGTCACATGACTAAAACCCTCGCCGTCACACCTACCTTCTATATTAGGACCTCACCCCTCCACCTTGCCTCAATACATCATACCTCTGCGTTTTCTTTAAAAGACTGCATCTTTTACACCCATACGAGAGATCACGGGTGTATCAACACCATCACCCCAAGTATCTGTCCACCTATCGACCCTAAACAAACTCCATCATCAAAGGATTTGTTTCTTGTCACTCCTCTTTCTCCGTGGTGGTTTTTTCTTTTACCCGTCATCATCGACAGCTAAACATAAACTAAACGTGCCGAAGAAGCCACGTTTAGTTAAATCAATTATCAAAACCCCTTGGCTAAGCCACCACCCGTCTGAATCAACCATACCCGGTCATTACCGAAAACCACCCGATCAATAGCCTCATCTTCCTCGACTTTGACCCGCTCAAAGGGTCTTACGCCAAAATCCTTGCTATATGTGGTGGAGAATGCGACCATTTCCCTACCCCCACTTAGACCCTATGATCCATCTAAACCTCGACCTATAGGTTATGATGAGTCTAAAATCTGCGCTTACCACACACCGGGACATGATGTAGAGGGATGCAAAGCGTTGAAAGCCATGCCGTCGAGTCACCTCTCTCGGATAGAAAGGTTAAGAAAGACAACTTACGAAGGGAGAAACCTTTAGCTTGATCCCTCTCCTATACCACTGTCCCCGTCTCACCAAGATCTATCATTATTACAACCCCACCTCTCGAAGACCATGACTTATCCCTACCGTCTTCCTCCTCTCGTGTTCACGAGATCAACATGATTAGTGTTCTACTCGAGGCGAGAAAAACAATGGGAAAGCTAAAGAAAGCACACTGCGGCCTCTCTTTCTCGTCCACCATCCGATCGCACCACCACCTAAAGTGGTTATTCGTGGACACTGCCTACCCTGTCTCGATGGAGTTTTCCCACCGAACCAGATCAAACAGCTTCACCGATCACTGTAAAAATGACCTTTGTATGATCTCATTCAAACCTCGAATCTCATCGACAAGCTCTCGTTGAAATCCTTGAGGATAGAGGTCTTACCTAACGAAACCTTTCCGTTACCTCCATCTTAACACCCAACCACGTTGCTTCTCTCACCAAACAATCTATCACTTAGTCCTGTCAACAAACCAGCTGCTTTGTCGGTTTCTCGAAGACGAAATTGTTGACTTTGGTGCGAGAAGATCTGACCCCGCTCTTTTCATCTCGGCTTAATCATCGGGACATCCGGGTGCATCGTGTTATGATTGATGGGGGTGCTAGCCTAAACATCATCTCTTCCAAAGCCTTTCAACAAATGAATATCCCCTCTGCATGTTGCGTGTGTGCTGACCCCACCATCTTTGCGTTCATTCAATGATCTTATTACTTCTACCTTAGGGCCTTTGTGATCCTTAACATTCGTGTAGGGCCACGTACCTTACCCGAACTCTTCTATGTCCTTGAGGGTGAATTCGATACAACATGTTGTTAGGCCGCCCTTGGATCCGGGCTATGGGATGCGTTCCCTCTACCTTACATAGATGCATAAAATTGAGTACGAGGGAAGTCCTACACCGTAAAAGCTGACCTCCCCCTTCAAAACCTGCAATATGTTATATCACCCTAATGATGTGCTTGTACCAGTCAAGACACCCATTCATCAACCCTGACCATCCACTTGACCACACCTCAACCATCCACCTCAACCGCACCTACACCTTGACCAATGAAACCGCCATTCAAATACCACTTCCTTTCCCGCGGACAATATCCCAACCTCGGATCCCTTAGTAGATGTCTTTGACACCTTACTTTGGGGAGTATCACCTATATAACGTTAGCACGTTCCATACCCCATAGGAGTACGGACAGTTACATGCGCATCCTACCTACGACCGTCGTGTGGGGGAAGTAATCTCCTACGGACCACCTAATTGCCGCACCAACCTAACGTATGGGGGTGTCGATACATCCTCTGTCACCCCTGAACCTCCCCTTGGTGTGGTTCCCTTCCAATCTGATTTTCAATATCTAACTAATCATCGTTTCGCCCTCACCTTCTTGACGCGCTGTGCTTGGAAGGGCTTTGGTTTCGGTCTTTATGAACAAGGCCGACATACGATCATTCCTGTAACTACACGCAAACACAAAGATCGTCGTGGTCTTGGATTCTCTATGAACCACCTACACCAAAAACACCACATATCCATTGTATCCAGGAAGATGACGAAGTCACCCCTTCGAACCATCATCACCCATTTTGCCATCGTCACCCACAGAGTCGATAGACCCTGAATCTATCCCTCCTAACTTTTTTTTTTTTTTTTTTCATAAACGCTATCTTCTGGGTCCTCTCACTTATCAAGCGTGATAATGAAGACCCATCTTCTCTTCCCCTTACGTATCCGGACATGATCGAAGAGGACTCACCTTGATTAATGTTGTTGAGTGCGGGATGATGACTCCATCCTCACTTACCTTGGTGCGGATGACTCTTATATTCACGTGCCTTGCCATCGACACTCAAACCATGTTGAATGAGTCGACTATAGAAATCAACATCCACACCGAGGATGATCCTCACATTGTGAAGATCAGACAATCTCTTACGCATCAGAACAAACTGCCTTCACTACCTTCCTCGTGCCCACGACCAAGCTTTCGCTTGGTCCTACGCTGACATGCCAGGAATTGATCCTGACATTGTTGTCCATAACATTACCTTAAAACCCGATGCCAAACCAGTTAAACAGAAACTGAGAAAAATGCATCCACGCATTGCCCTCTTGGTCAAAGAAGAGCTTCAACGACTCCTTTCTGTTTCCTTCATCTTACCTATTGACTATCCTCAATGGATCTCTAACATCGTACACATTACTAAAAAGCAAGCGGGGGACTTCGGATATGTATGGATTTCGGGACCTTAACCTCGCTTGCCCCGAAGGATGACTTCCCCTCCCAGTATTGATCAACTTGTTGATCTCACTTTGAGCCATGAGATGCTTTCTCTCATGGATGGCTTCTCGGGATACAATCAAATTTTGGTAGCCCAGCCGATCAACATAAAACTACCTTCATAACTCCTTGGGAACCTTACATTATCGTGTCATGCCGTTTGGCCTTAAGAATCTTTGGTGCGACCTATCGGTGGGCTATGACTTACATTTTCATGACATTATGCACACTATCCTTGAGGATTATGTCGATGATCTTCTTGGCAAATCTAAACATCGCGGTGAACATCTCGATGTTTTAACCATTATTTTCGATCACTGTTACAATATTGTGTTGTCTTGACCAAAGAAATGTGTCTTTGGTGTCCTTTGGGAAAACTCCTTGGTTTTATCATCTCTTTGCGTGGCATCGAGGTCGATCAGCTAAAGTCAAAGCTATCCTAGAAATGCCCCCCCTACTAACCTCAAACAATTGCGTAGTTTGCAAGGTAAACTCCAATCTATCCGGCGTTTCATCTCTCAACTCTCGGATCGATGTCAACCTTTCCATCATCTCCTTAAAAAGGACATTGCCTTTCAATGGAGCGAAGAGTGCCACCAAGCCTTTGAGGCTCTTAAAACCTATCTCTTGTCAGCCACTGTGCTTATCCCACCTCAGGACGATCGCCCTTTCTACCTTTACCTTTCCACCACCGACCATGTTGTAGGAGCCATGCTCACACATCGTGACTCCGAGCATCGAGAACAAGCCGTTTATTACATAAGTCGTACTCTCGTGGATTACGAGACTAGGTATACACATGTAGAAAAGTTGTGCCTAGCCCTATCATTCGTAGCCACCAAACTCCGACACTACCTCCTGAATCACAAAACTTTTGTCATCACCAACGCGGACCCCATTCATTATATGTATGCCAAACCACATCTAAACCAACGCATCGCCCGATGGCTTATGCTCCTTGCCGACCTCGACCTTGAATTTGTACACCAGAAATCAATAAAAGGACAAACTATTGCAGACCAACTCGCGGAAGCCCCTTTACCTAGGGAACAATTTACCAATTTTAATTTCCCGACGAACTCATCGCCACTCTTTCACTCAGTGAGGAGTCGTATCCAATGACCCTCTTCTTTGATGGATCCAAATGCCAGCGCGGCGGAGGAGCCGGCGTTGTTCTCATTCCTCTTGACGTTGAGCCTATGCCTCTTTCATTCGGCTCGATTTCCCCTGCACTAATAATACAGCGGAATACGAGGCCCTTGTTTTGGGTCTCCAAGTTGCGTTACACTTAGGTGTAAAATCTATTAATATTTTCGGTGACTCTCAATTGGTAGTCAATCAAGTTATGGGCATCTACCAATGTAAAAATGAGGAACTTCAAAAGTACAAACATTACGTGGATTCACTTTTGACCTTATTTACTCATTATTCTATCAAACCATTCCCGCTCCACTAACAAATTTTACGGATACTATGGCTTGCTTAGCCTCGCAAATTCCTGCCTCACCAACTGACTCTGACATATTCGTCTTGGTCCAACAACTCTTTGCCCCATCTTACTCAGCCCCGGATGTTTGTATGATAAATAATGTGTCTGCTAATTCGCAGGATACCTAGTATCACCAATTTCACGACTACCTTACAACCTCTGTTCTCCCACCTGACCTTACTAGTAATGGAAAACGTGCTTTTCTTAAAAGTGTTTCTCGTTATGTCATCATGGGGGGACTCCTCTATAAACGTGGCTTTGATGGCATCCTCCTTCGATGTCTAACCGGTGCGGAGGTCACCTATACCATCCAACAAGTCCATGACGGTATTTGTGGTGGACATTTTAGTGGCCTTGCCGTGGCCAAACGGATCCTTCACCTAGGCTATTATTGGCCTACTCTTAATAACGACTGCTACGAATATGTTAAGCGTTGTGTTATGTGTCAACAACATGCCAATCTTCAACATACTCCTAGCCATCCGCTACAGGTCGCACGAGATCTTTGGCCTTTCTCACAATGGGGTTTAGACCTTATCGGTGAGATTCACCCGCCCTCTTCGCAACGTCACCGTTGGATAATCACAGCAACCGAATATTACACTAAATGGGTGGAAGCCATTCCACTCATTTCAACCAAAAAAGAAAAAATCGTAGAATTCATTAACCATCACATTATCATCGTTTTGGCGTTCCTCATCGCACGATAACAGATAATGGAAAATCTTTCAAAAATAAGTTGTTACAAGACCTTTGTGACAACTTTGGTATCAAACTTAGCTTCTCATCACCTTACTATCCACAAGCAAATGGTCAAGCTGAATCTTCTAATAAAACCCTAACCAAAATCCTCATGAAAGTTGTTAATGATTCTGGAAGCAATTGGCCTGATCACATCCCCTTTGCCCTTTGGGCTTATCGGACTAGCATTCGCACCTCCACTAATGCCACCCCATTTTCTTTGGTATATGGTACCGAGGCTGTCTTACCTCTCGAAATACAAATACCCTCCCTAAGAATATCTCTTCAGGATATTCTCACCAATGATGATTTCCGCCAAGAGCGGTTAGCCCAATTGGAGCTTCTTGATGAGCGTCGTCTTACAGCTCTTGACCACCTTCAAATCTATCAAAAGCGCATCAAGCGTGCTTATGATAAGTGACTTCATGAGCGTACCTTTAAGGTTGGTGATCTTGTCCTCAAAGAGAATCAACATGTAACCAAACTAGAAAAGAGCAAACGTGGCAAATTTGCTCCAAATTGGATTGGGCCTTACATTATCACTCACATTTATGGATCAGGCACTTATCGTTTAGCTTCGCTTAATGGTAAACCGAGCCTGAACCCCTTAATGCCTTGCATCTTGACTATTCTACTGTTGAATTTAGTGTTATATCACTTCTTATCTACCTTGCGCTCGTCCCTTGAGCTCATTTACCACCTCATACACTTTGTTTCATGCATCTCAAAATAAAATCAAGCTCACATGGTTTGGTCATAATCTCCCCTTAAAGATGCCTTCCTTATTATTAGTCTAGTCCATGACTTAAAAGTATCAAAATAACACGTTCTCAATTATACGCTTATGGGATATTCTTGAGTCAAACTTCCTACAAAACTAGATGCTTCATGCCATGCACCGGACATCTAGACCTCTAAGTTCTACATAGATTTGCTCCCTCGAAGGACGACTACTATGTGCAAAGCCACATTTGCTATTTTGAATAGATTTGCTCCCTCGAAGGATGACTACGCACAAAAAAGCTGCATGCTACTATAAATAGACTGCTCCCTTGAAGGACAGCTATACAAAGTCAGCCTCTATCAGAAGCTTCTCACATTGCTCAGCTTCGTGAAGACCTCAAGAACAACAAAATACATATCCCATGTAGACTTCCCGCATCGATCAGTCTATATCCAAGAAAAGTAAAAAGTAGTATTCAAAGCACTTTTGAGTCATGGGCTTGTCTATTTAGGTTTGGTTCTCTTTCGTCAGAATAATCACCTTATAACAAGTTCTCTGCACCCCGCTATACCAGCTACCTCACCTCACCATTCGTCAAAGCAATAAAACTCAAGGGACGTGACGTATATCCGATATATTGTGATTATACGACTCTTTTCACCTATCGACTTCTCGCCTATGCAAGGCACCTAGGGATTCAAGCTCATCCTATGTTAATATGTGGTTTGTTTAGCTCTTCTCAACTACGGGACACTTTTGCCTCTTTTACTCGAATCTAGGATTATGTGTTGACCTTAATCAGGATACGGTCCCCTACTACTTGGGTAAGCTAACTTTCGCTTCACCTATACCTACACCAACATCGCCAATCCCTTACCAACACCAACAACATTACCCGACCAATATCAATATTTTTTTACCAACCAACAAATTGCCTAACCACAACCAAATTGCCTGAATTCACCTCTCCCTGGTCCTAAGGGAGAACTACATCGGTCTGAGGCCCCTCCTTGCTTTGTGCAATGGGCTATGTAGGTAGCACTTAGGAGACATGGGGTCTCCCAAGGTTAGCTCGACCATCCCCTACCATAACCTATCATGTGTGGTAAATATAAATCTTTTTGTGTATTTCTATTTGATCACATTCATTTTTATCCCTTTTTTCAAAACAAAACATTCAAAACACAACCATTCTTATTATTATCATAACTCAAATCAACATACATATTCAGTTTTATTTAGATGTTAAACAAATACATCTTCTCTATCATCGACGCGCAGGTCGGCATCCTTATTTATTCTTATACTCCTATGAAATTCACTTAGACCCTTGTGCCTCCTCCCGAATCAGGTGGTGATCGTGATCGTCGCGCCACTCACTTGGCCTCTCCATCCTCAAAGGTGCCACTTGCTTATTGGTTCCTCCCATTGATCCCAACATCTCTGTAACATATGAATACGTCCTCTCGCGTGGAGGAATCTTGCCTCTAGTCTCTCCACTCAGCTAGCTGAAACCTCTAACAATCCCGTTGTCTCATTCACTGTGTTTGAAGCTGGTGAACCAAATCCCTGCGAGGTGGTCTCTCTCTGCTGTAATCACAGCTATGTCAGGATGATCGGCCCTCTCACGTACACCTCGCAGCTCTGCTACCCACCATAATCTATAAGCCTCTGTCGCTCCCGCATCCATTACCCCTGATGATCAGTTGCTATCTCTTCTGGCCCTTCTGGAGGTGTCGGCCGGGGAGGTGAGAATAATGCCTCGGCGTCGATCCTCATGTATGGTCTATAAGCCATAGGTATATCCTGAACAAATCCAAATTGTCACACACGTGATCTAGAGGAATCCTCTCGTACTCACCTGGCCTGTGCCCTGCGATCCACCTCAATCGCTCTACACCCCTCAACTCCTCAGCTATGTTCTCTGTTACCATATAGTTCCCGTAAGGCCTCCAACAAATATCCACAATCGTCACCATCTCCCATACCTGCCTATAATACTCGATGTCATCTATCACGGCCTGGGATCTCGCCTCTTGTTCTATCTGGACCCATCGTCTGAATCCCAACCTCTGCACTCCTGTCTCTCTTTCCTGGATTGGTCGGCCTATTGGTCACACACAATGTGCTCATAGGCCCAACAATGTAATAAGTATGCACAATCCAGTGTCGTCCTGTGATTTCACTTGCAGGCCCATAAACCCCTGTATAGCTCCGCCAGATATGCGGGTGCCCATGCGAAAGTCACGCTCCTTTCTATCATTTCCCAAATAATACACATCAATGCTTTTGGAAATCTTCCCCCATCCACCCTCGGTAATGCATAATACCCCACCGCTATCATTAATACCATTGCTAACCTTGTTTCCTCGGGGTGTGTTGCATACATTATACCATAAGTGAATGTCAAACCTCGCTGTGTCAAATCTCGTGCAGT
Organism: Taxus wallichiana var. yunnanensis; assembly: GCA_018340775.1. Classification (NCBI taxonomy): domain Eukaryota; kingdom Viridiplantae; phylum Streptophyta; class Pinopsida; order Cupressales; family Taxaceae; genus Taxus; species Taxus wallichiana. The sequence goes on from CM031239.1 coordinate 440,969,739, forward strand.
TGAACCAAATATTGTTGTTATCGCTCCCCGTGCCACGCTAGGCACCTTTGATACGACTTTGGTCTTCCTGTAATTGGGAGCCTCAAAATTCTAAACACATCTTCCAACGTCATTGTCATCTCCCCTGTTGGCGGATAGAAGGTATTCTTTTCGGATTCACATCTCTCGATCAATGCTTGCATGACATAGCATGATTGCGTGTGATTCGTGAATAATAGCGGATTCCACTTAACCCCACATGATTTATCAATGCCCATTCATTTGGTGTTACATCCGCTCGGACTCTTGACAACAAAAAGTGGCACACTATCATTCATCCTCAGCCCTGCCTGCTGCTGCATACATCAAAAGCGACACACTGACCATTGATAACTCAAATCCCCAAGTGTTTTTCTCACATTTACGGAATTTCATACGAGTGCTTGATATCGGTTATGAGATAGCGATCGGTTTCCTAACCGATACCGGTTATCTCTAAGCGATATCGGTCGGTTTGTCGATCTTATACTGACCTGCTTAAAAACATCCCCTACGATAATTATTTGCTCGTTTACCCCTCTTTGTACCTCTGAACATACGTGAAACCCCTGCTTACCTACCCCATAACACTCACTCACTCTACCCCAAACCCTTGCCTATCACCTTTTCTTTCTCATCTCTACCCTCTTACCTTCTCTCATCCTATTCATCAAAACATGCAAGAATTAAATCTACAACCAAGCAGTTTACCTCTTGGGATGCGGCGGCAGGGTGGAACTGTCTTCCCTCTCGTCCACCTCTTGGATGCTTCTCCTTGTTCGACCATGTTCACCACCCTCTTGAATATAACTTGCCTTTCTGCCTTCTTAATCTCAGCCCACACTCACTTTACCTGTCTCTTTCCTCCTTATCACTCAATTCTCTCATACGATTACTGTATCGAGTCATCAAACAACAGCGTCGCATTCGTATTTAACTTGTTGCATGACTCTAAAAATAAGAACTTAAGTTGCCACCCAAGCTTTTCTATTTTTAGAAAAGCTCGTTTTGGCATAACCGGTATCGGTTACCTAACCGATATCGGTCCATAATCTACCGACATCGGTTAGCTAACCGATATCGGTCACATGCCTCCTTTTTCTTAAACCTGGGCCTTTTCTTTATTTTTTACAAATTTTTGTGGCGCCGCCTCTTTTTCCTACATAACTACACCATTATCACTATTTGTCATCAGAATCACATCAACACATATATATATCATCACAATTTCATCAACATCATCTATCTACATTAAAACAACCATCGACAAAATACATACGACATTTTAATATATACATCAAACCCATCAGTATACACACCATGTGGATCAAACTCATCATCTATATACATTCAATTTCAAAAACCATCGACAAAACACATAAAACATTTTTATACACACCATGTGGATCAAAATCATCATCATATATATATATATATATATATATATATCAATGTTTAAATATACAACTTCCCCTGCATGGGGGCCTCTGTGTAGCTCAAAATAATACAAAGCCGGCACGCAGGCCGCAATCACTATCAAAATCTCGGCTCGGCTCATGAGGCGGTCTCTCATGTCAAAAATATACTCGGCTCATGAGGCGGTATCAACTCTCTGACTTTGTACTCGGCTCACGAGCGGTATATACAACAAGAATGAATAAATAAATCATGTGTGGGCACGCAGGCCTCTATATACATACTCCAATATCAAAAACCCATCTCCGCTCCAGGGATGTCTCAGCTCTCCCCACCACCCTCAGCCCCTCTCCCTGCTGGTCCCTGTGCTGGCTCTCGCCTCCTCCCTGTCACCGACCCACCGGCTGTGGCTTGCGCCCCCTAGGATCTCTGGCTATGGGATGTCTCGGCTCTGTGTGCCGCATATGGCTGATAGTCGGCCCGGTACCATCGAGGACGTCCTGATAATACCGGGCCTCCGCTCTCGCCTCCATATAACGGGCCCGTGCCACCCAGCTCACTTGGGGCTGGTCCCCTGACTCCTAATAGTAGTGGCCCCTGTCACTTTGTACACCTATGCACTGTGTGTAGTGTGCTGTGCTTGGTGCTTGTGTGCATGTGCTGTGATGGTGCATGTACTGTGCTGGTGTGTGTGTACTATGCTGTGATGGTGCACTGTGGTGTATCGGTGCTGCACTGTGGCTGTGCTGAGCTCGTGCTGGGCTAGCTGCCCTGTAGCACCCCAATCTGTGCTGCTTGCATGTGACAAAGTTGCCCCTGTAACAATTTTTTGTCCTAAGAGCCGGTCCCTCTCTGCTATAACACACCGCTAAATCTGGTACATGTGGGTTGTGCTCTCTCTAGGTTGCTCTCTCCCCTGCCCACCAAACCAAAAAGGCCCCTGTCACTCGGCATCATCCACTGTATCATCGGTGGCCTCTCTCTGCTACCCAATCTGGGTCAACGGGCTGCGGTGCAGGTAGTGGGGCCTCTACATCATCCCTCGATGCTTGTGGGAAGGGAGGTGGCTCATCCTGTCTCAAGCCCAACTTGCCGTCGTACCCTCTCTAGGGGTATCGCTCATACTCTCTCACGGGCCTCGTCATTTATCCGAAACTATCTTTGGATCCAGCGCATCTGTGCTCGGGCTCCTCCTCGGGGTGATGGCCTCTGTAGGGCCTCCATACAATGTCCGGTGTGGTGAACCCTCAGCGAGATGACGGTAGTAGGCCACATCCCGTCCTGCGAGCACCGCTCGTGGCTGGCCCACGACCCCCAACCACCTCTGAAATCCATACCTATATAGATGATCTGTGGCCCTGGCTGCTGGGGCAGCCCTACTGGTCGTATACAAATGATGTGCTCATATGCCCAACAATGTAACAAAAATGTAGAGCAAATACCAAATCACCTCATCCGGTGATAACCCCATAGCTCTCTGTATAGCTGCACCAGATACTACTGGTGCCCAGGCATAGCATGTATGCTCCTCTACCATCTCGTGTAACACTCCCATCAAAGCCCGTGGGAAGCGGCCTCCCTCTGAGTCTGGGAGGGCGAAGCATGTGATACCTATCATCATCAACACGGCAAGCCATGTCTCATGTCGTGTGTGCGCGATACATGTCGCCATAGGCAATGCTCACGTTGTGATAGGTCAATAATGTGGCTGCATCCCCAAATACGAAGAATGTTGTCCATCGCCTCTCGCATCTACAGAACACACTTTGCCTCCCCTACGATCGGCAGTCTCAGGATGCGATACACATCCTCTAGGGTAATCGTCATCTCTCCAGTAGGGAGATGGAAGACGTTGGTTGCCGGATCCCATCTCTCGATGAGGGCAACCATCAGGCTGTGGTCCCTATCCATGACCCTATACCACTTTGGACTCCATGAGTCCCACCTCTCGCATAATGGCCCGATGCTGCTGCGGACACATGTGGCCGCATCCGTCTCAATAGCGGGGGCATCGATCCCGCATCGTAAGCTGCTGGCGTGCCTGCAAAAACAACCCACTTCATCAGGCCTACCCTTTACAAAAACAACTACCTTAACCCACTTACCCATGACCACAACCCGACTCTATAACACACATCTACACTTACCCTACACATCCCTTTACCACCAACCAACCAACCAACCACCCCGATATACTCTAGCCATCTACCTATACCCCTTGATTTAACACCTCCTACTTCATACCCAACACCTACTCTATCCTACTCAAACCAACTACACAACCACACCATTTCCCCCACCCCGATCACCTTTCTATCAACTCTACCCCCCCCCCTTCACCCCCAAACACAAAAACCAACCAACAATACAATTCTAACAAAAAAAAAAAAAAAAAAAAAAATGCAACGATCGCGCGGTCGACATATGGCCGGCGCGTAGGTCATCAAACAAAAAAAAAATTCCAAACAATTTGTGACCGATGTCGGTCGCTTAGTGACCGACATCGGTCACTATCTCCGAATCTGGGGCCGAACCCAAAACGGCCCATGAAAATCTTTTTTCCCCTATATCTCCCTATTTACCCACCAAAAAACCCTAAAAACCTACCCACCCTGCTGCCTTGACCTAACTAGCCTACCTACCCACTCCATTTTGCAAATTACATCCATTCATTAATTATTTTATTCAATTTTGGATTCCTACCCAAAACCCAAATCTAAGTTAAACTCATTCAATTCACATAAGCAAGAGCTCAGAGCCTACCGGTACGACTACACGTCGTCGTGGTGGGATAGGTGGCAGTGGTCAGCTGGTCCAGCACCTCCTGCTCCTCCTGGCTGTGCCATGGCTCCAAATCTCCTCAGCTGGGTTATCCACCAATCAAATTCTACCTCTGATCGTTGGGGTCTACCAATCACTCACTCCTCCACTCAAATAATGCCACCTCAGCCCACCAACTCAACAAAACCACTTCACACCTCAGACAACTCAATTTGGGCACTCAAATTCACAAAATGACAATGACAGGCCGTATTTTTCTTTTTATAGGTTTTGACCTATAACCAATACCGGTTATTTTGTGCCTAGAATACCGGTATCGGTCTCCTAACCGATATCGGTTACACATAACCGATATCGGTTATGTGTAATAACTTCGCCCTTATCCACCACTCTCCATTTTTTTTCCCCATCACCTACCCCTGGCTTTGCTGACTAGCCTTATTTTGACTTCAATTGGCACCAAGCGTCTTGCAATTTGGCCCGGCCATGACCAACCATTGGCCCGACCCATGGCGCGACCAACCATTTGGCCCGACCCCCGCTGACCAACCATTTGGCCCGACCCAGGCTGACGACCATTTGGCCCGACCCGAGCCGCTGACCGACCATTTGGCCCGACCCGAGCCGACGCTGACCATTTGGCCCGACCCGAGGCCGCTGACCAACCATTTGGCCCGACCCAGGCGCACCATTTGACCAATCGAGGCCCACCCAAGGGCTGACCAACCATTAGGCCCGACCCAAGGCCGTGACCACCATTAGGCCCGACCAGGCGCACCTGACCCTTAATTGGGCCCGACCCAGGCCGACCACCCAGTCGGGCGACCCAGTCGGCCCGACCTCGAAGGCCGTAACCACTTAATCAGGCCCGACCCAAGGCCGCACCAATTAAGTACCTCACCCAAAACCACAAATTACAATTTTATCCACCCATCATGTAGCTTTTTGTTCGATCAAGCTCACTGTTCGTGTTTTAGCATGATTAGGGTACTTGACTTGATCAGTCGACCAACTTTGCCTAGACCAAGACCGTGACGTTTATATCAACCAAACCAACCATTTGGTATTGCCGAACATGCCTAAACGTTCTGTACCTTACCCGTTATATCCCCTGGAGCTACTTCCTATGCCTTGGATACCAGGATTATATCACCCTTGTTTGGATAAACTATCGACCTTTGCCTATGAATTGCTTGTTTGCTCTTCAAATCATGTACCCTGGTCGCACTACTGCATTTCAACGTGCGTCTGCTTCCTTGAACTTACCCCACCATCTTACCATCATCTCAACACCATTCACCCTTTATCAACCCTATCCCTGATTTCACGTCGCCTCAATCTGTGATAGATTTGAGGGGGATTACCTATACCCTTAACGGGAGTAACCACTTCTTATTATTGTCAGTGCAGCTTTACAAGACAAGCTACACGACAACAAGGGGCTAATGTAGACACCAAATTTGTGTCTCACGACACCCTGTGCCCTGCATCTCATTTTGCAACCTAACCTCACCACCTAAACCTTGCACAATTATTTATTAATTACCTTATAATTAATAAATCCACATTTTCAAACCTGCCACCTCATTTCACCACCTCATCATGACCTAGCCCTAATCCTAAACTAACCTAATTAAGACCTATAACTTGGTCTACATCCACACCCATGACTAATTACCCCTCACCCGCACCAAAACCAACCTAATAATGACTTGACCAAGCCCATAACTAATCTCTCGGGAGAAAAGGAGGGAAGGTTGGCTATTTTACTAAAAATAGCCCACTTTGACTTAACCGACATCGGTTCCTACTCGACCGCCGTCGGTTACGTAACCGCCATCGGTTCCCTGTAAATGACCTCCCCAACCAAAAAACAAAGGGGCTGGAATTCATTGGAAAGATCGGAAGTCATTGGAAGGATCCAAAATTCACTTGACAGAGCAGAGACAAGTGAAGGAAAGAGAAGATTTTCTGAGAGAAGGACATCAAGCCCAAGCTGCTGCAATTGAGTAACCTTGAGCCCGGTGACACTCATCCAAGCATTGGGAGAGAAGATAGCTCATCTTGGATTGTCAGATCATCCTACCTGAACCTGCCTTCTTCATCATCACAGTCCTTGGACCTGTATCTTCATCAGGAACTAGTAAGTAGTGTCTTGTACGTTCTTTTAATAACATTTCTTGGACTTCTGAATCACAGTAATTATAAGTCTACTCCCAGATCCACTACCCGGTAACACCCTACATCTAACTGTACCTCCTCTACCCTTACATTGCCCCAAGAACAACCCCCATATTCTCTAAGTCTTCTCCATCACCCCCATTACCTATCCCCAATCATTTACTAGCCTAATAAACACCATAGCCACCTTATAGCCAACCTTCACTAAAAGCCCCTAAATCACTGCCCCTACCGATATCGGTTATCAGAAACCGGTACCGGTGACAGTGACCGGCATCGGTCACTATGACTCAAAACCAAAACCAGCCTTTCCTCTATTGTTTTAACGAGGCAATTAAATTGTAATTTGGCAATAACTTCTTTGTTAGAATTTGTGTTAATTTGTATTATTAGGAAGGCCTGACCACCTTCGAAAGGAAGTCTAATATTTCTGGGCCTAAGGCGGTTCCTCATTTATTGTCTAATTAGAATCTGGTGGTCTTGTATTCTTAGTTGCAGGTAGTCCTTCTTAGACAAAAAGGAGTTCTTCGCAATCGATCTGATCTCTCTCTACGGTATGCACACACCCTCCAAACATTCAATAGTATTCCTCCTAGCCCTAACCCTTATCTATTTCTCAAGAGAATGAAAGGATAGAAGCAACTCTATTCAGGAAGTGAACCATTCTGTGAAACATTTAGTGCTAGGTAGATGAAACAATTCATTCTTTCTGTCAACTTATGATTTATGAAATTATGTGTGCTCCCTGAATCAATCAATATTGTTACCTTCTAATTCTTAAGATAACCCATGACCTGAAGGGTTTGTGGAGTACTAATACTTGATAGAGCATGACATGAAATAGTAGGTTGGGGATCTCTATATTCTTCTTCTAATTTTTCCACTTCCTTTGTTGATGTTTCCTCATATTCTTCCTCATCACCTGACCCTTCAATGTAGAACAATTTTTTTTAGAAAATTTATGACTGGGTCCATATTTTCTATCATAGTTAAAACATAACCGTTTGGATCTTTTTTCTTCAATTTGTTGAGGTGTCAACCGAAATGGCCGAGGGTACGAAGGAGGCAAGGTGCTACAATATTTTATGTTAGAGAAGGGATACCTTATGTTGGAGATAATTTTTCCTCTACTCTACATGCCATGATAATAGAATCGAAACCTTGATTGGGTTAAACATATGTACCTCATGCTCAATGTGGTCCTTAAGACCCCTAAGAAATAGGTCATTCAAATATTCTTATGTAATATCTTCCACACGCAAGGAAAAAGTTTGGAATTGATGGACATAATCCCTACTTGAACCTATTTGGCGTAACTTTGCTAATTAGATTGATTAATTATAAAAACACTAGAACTATAGTGTAATTGAAGCTCTTCAGTGAAAACTATCCATGTGACATTTAGTCCATTCTTACGCCTTTGAGAACATAACCAATGATAAAAAAGAAATTGATCGGGTTCTAGGTATAAGGATGCCACAATTACCTTTTATTTTGTTGGAATTTGATAGAGATCAAAGAAATTTTACATTTTGGTGATCCGATTGAGTGGATCCTTTCCATAAAATTTATGCATTTTGACTTTTGGGATAATTCTCCATGCATTTTGAATTTTGGGATAATTCCCCGCCATTGGTGAGGAGAGCCACCTGAATGAGTAGAGGAGCCTCCATGATTGGAGTGATTTGGGTTTGTGTGACCATTACTAGAGGAACCCATATGATTGGAATTGGGAGTTGTGTTTGAAATAACTCTAAATAATTCTGTTGCATTGCAAGAAACTCCTTCTAAATTTCATTCCTTAGGCTACCTTGTAGTTGAAGAAGCTCATTATTAAGGTAATCTTTACTCACCATATTATTTACCCTCTCTTGAAGTTGGATGACCACCTCAGATACTCCCAAACTAGCAGACTCTGAATCCATCTCCTCCTTATTTGGGGTCATTCCTAGAGTTTCTTGTCCTTTCCCTTGGCCTCGGGTAGATCTACCAGCCATGATGTAGGGTTTGGGCCTCAAGGTAGACTTAGTAGGGCAAAATTTTAGGGTTTAGGGTTTTGAAAACTATTTGGCCAAATATAGGAATTCATAAAGAATAAACCCTAGCTATTTTTTGGAGAGGTTTCCAAAAATATAAGAAACTTGGAAAAATTCCAAAAATTGCACTCTATGGAGCTGAATTATGAAAAAACATAAAATCACTATAACTTTTGCAACTTAAGTCAAAACTACTTGAATTTTGGAGAGGATCTTACTTGAGTGATTTCTCCACACCACCAAAATAATTTTTAGAAAAATTCGCTACCAATTTTGAGATATGGCCGAACCTTCACAATTAGGGTTTAACGCAGTCGTTGACCAAGTTCAAGATCTGATACCACTTGTAATGAAATTACTTGAATAATTATGATTATTACCAACAATAAAACACCAAATAACACAATATTTTAGATAAATGACCTTGATATGAAAGTATAATAGCTTAGCCACTTGGGGAAACCTCCAAAACATACGATAAGACTCAAATGTTCAATATCCGATCAAGAAATACCTACTATGGACATCACCTGACAACATACTAATGATAATATATTACATATGAAAGAGATCATTCATGATAAGAAGTTATTATAGCCACAAGTCAGCTATATCCATCTAATGTAAGATATGTAATTATGGGTGTAATAAAAAGGTATTTTATAAAACCAAGAAGCATGCCTTTAGAAACAAATCCTAGGGATAATACATAGTGTAATTATTTGTATATTAATACACCCATTAACAAGTGAGATAAAAAAGTAATAACAAAAATGTATATGATCTAGATTAAATGAAAAACACCTTAAGTTTAATGTTAAACAATGTACATGAGTTTTACTCTAGAAAAGAAATGGAATGTATGATTAACATATTATGATCATTTCTAGACCTTAAGTTAAAGTTTGAAACATGATTGTAATAAATGTGTAATCATAAAAATGTCATGTCATGGGAAGATCATATCCATAAGTTTGTAATTTGGTTGGATTTTTGTTGTGCTTCGTCATTTTGGGAAATGTGATCATTGTTTGTTCCTTATCATTGGGAAATGTAGTTATGATTTCATCATGTGTATCATGTGGTTTGGTTTTCTTTATCTTGGGGTGAGGTTTCATCATTTTTATTAGAGGAATAAGGTGTAGCTAGTGAAGGGAGGAATAAGGGAAATGTGTGTGTTGTTTTAGAGGAAACAAGGGGATTCATGGCTAGTATTAGTGGAGGTATAAGAGGCATTTTATACTATAAGGAAAAGGGGTGTCTGTCAAAGTTGATGCGGTGTGTACACTTTAGAGTAACCAAAGGCTAGCTAGGATCCCTTCTTTGAGGGATAAGGGATATTTACAATGATGACCTCTCCCTTATGTAAGAATATTATGTAGGCTAGGTTATGTGTGTCATCTTCCTTTATGAAGAAAATCACTTCACACCTTGTGATACATGTGGGTCCATGTTGGTATAAATATATTATGTGATGTTGAATTACCCAAACTGTTCTCATGTGGTGTCGTGTATACAAAAAGGTAGGTCAAATTTTTTCATGTATTTTTACTATTGTATTTGTGTGTCGATATTGTGGGCATTACATAATGAAAATAAACAAAAGGATTGTAAGGTTTGTTATTAGGGGTTATTTTAATGAATTAGATTCCAAAATAAATCATATAATATCATAATAATGTATTGGTACTTGTAAATAGTGTTTAAAATATGCTACACACTTGAAATCACAAGAGGAGACATGAAATTAGTTATGCAAAGTGGTGCTAGGGATATCTTGATGCATTAATAGAAAAAATGGGAGAAATGAACATGTAGATGCTTCATTTTGAGAAGCTGTGATTGGAAACTACACTCATATAATTTACCATGCATATCTTTCACGATCGAATGTATGGTATTGGGCTGTTAAGAGTGAGGTCCCGCAACTTATTTTCCCCCTCAATGGTATGAAAATATGTATCATTATCAAGCCTTAACTGTTGCAAAATCTAAAAACCATATGAAATCAGCTAAATGGAAATAAAAACCTAACCATGGGTGAGAGACCCTGCAAGATGATTAGTGTTTGGGTTGATGTACATTCCATTCACTATGTATGTTAGCACTACTCCAAAGGGGCCTCAAACCACACGTAGTTATCCACGTAGCATATGATATATATATATATATATATATATATATATATATATATATATATATATATATATATATATATATCGTGTGTGTGTGTGTGTGTGTGTGTGTGTGTGTGTGTGAATGTAACTAGTTAACAGCTTGAATCACTTTAAACATGCTTGAGATGGTTGTGATGTTTCTAAGACATTGAGTATGGATCTCGAGTGGATAGAAATAAGGGAATTTTAACTCCTTGACTTGGTTGTGCTTCACAACTATATTATTGTCTTCCCTAATGGATGTGCATACTATTTGAGAGTATTTATGGAGTCTATGGTGCATTTTTTCTATATTTTCAATGATGTGCCAAGTGATTTCATATGTTATTTCTATATGTCTAGATAAGGTTATGTTAACTTTCTTAAATAGGGATTTGAAGGTAATTTATCATGTAAATTCCAACCGAGGAATATGGAAATACCCAAATTCCCAAAAAGATAATGTATTTGAAAGTATAGTTAGAAGATGAAAGGTTATGTTTGAATATGGAGTCCAACAATGTATGAGTCGAGACAGGACCAGATTCCACATCTTGACCCTACTGTATGATTTTGGACGGGAAGATGGTGGAGGAAACCTAGGAGTTGCATCATGAAAAATAGGGGTTGAGTACTGATTCAACACATTTATATTTAGGAAGTGTCAACACATCAATGTGTAGGACTAAACAAGTTGGGAGAGAGATAACAATATGTACTGAGTGGGAATAAGATGTAGGTGTTTATCTTATGCAAGAAACACAATCATGACTAACATTGTCAAAATGATTTTTTTCAAATTTGAGTGTGTACATTTTGTGATATTTTGTTTGTATATTCAATACTTTCATACATGGAGGAGCATGTCCATTGATGGGATAAAATGCCTTAGAATATGTTATGGAGTAATACAACTATTAGAAAAATTTAGCTAGTAGCATTTTATCTAATATAGAGGAGCAATTTTCACCCATAAATTCTCTAAATTCTTCCCACTTTGTGATAATCCAATTCATTGTTAAAGATTGCAATTTTATTAACTTAGTTAAATGATATAAAAACATTCATATTCATCTAAATAATATTTGTATGATACAATTCTTTTTTTTCCCAAATTTGGGTAAAACCCCAAAAATACATTCAAAATAGGTGAATTAATTATTTTTTAGTTTTACACAAATATTTAACATGAAATATGTCATCCTTGAGATCTCATGCTATTTATATTATGACCTTCTTTGATTTACCAACTATCAATGTTTTTAGAAAAAAATAGGATTTTTGTAGAACCTACTACACTTGTTGATGAATTTGTAGCAAGTTAAGAACATAGAGGAGTTCCAAATGAAGTAGAAGTTAGAATAATTTTCATAGTCGGACTAAAGGGGTAACCTTTAGAGAGAATACTCTCAACTCTATAATTATTTTCTTTGATGTTATCTTCATCTTGGTCCTCCTAAACACATAGAATGGTATTATAGTGACAATTGTTATTAATTATTTCATTTTTAGTCTTCCCTTCATTTAAAGAAGATGATTGGTAGTTCTTCACTTGACATCTTTGTATTGTATGTGTTCTGTGTTATATATTTTTAATGAAGTGAAATGTGGGTGTTGATAAAATTTATTTATATTTTGACAAGGTATCCTCATCAAAGTATAATTGGTGAGGCCTCGATCGATGTTATGATAAATAATAAATTTGTAATCAACATTTTCACCGACTAAATTCCAAGTCAAAGATGAGATCAAAAGTTTCTACTAATTTCCTTCAACATTGTTCCAAGAGGATTTGGGGAATTAAACATTGATAACATGGCTTTAATCCCCATCCCTTATTCCCCTCATAATGTGGATTACACTCTCCCTATTAGGGATTTTTACTTGACCTTTGAAAACTCGTTACATTTCACATGTCTTTTTTTTCTCAATTAATATATGGGAATTCTTAGTATCTAACATTGGGCTATGAGATTAAGGCTTGACCACGAAACTCCTCTTTAAGTTCATGATGGGATTCACATAAAAGGAATTATTAGTAGCTCTATTATACCATTTAATGTCAACACATGTATAAATTTTCTTAAATCATGACCTTATTTCATCATCTAAAGAAAAGTAATACATATATCATAGGTTACATGCCTACATGAAATTTACTAGGTTGAAAATTTTTAAACTTTTCCAATAATTGTTGGGATACCTTGCAATATAGGATACATGTTATGGTTACTATTAAAGGGAATAATATATTCCCATTGAATCTTTGATGTCATCATCTATAAAATGTATCAACATCTAGGTTATAAACTACTTATATTGTAAATTTTATCTATATTATTTAGGCGTACGGATGGATATGATATTGCATAATTAAGGATTAGACCATATTTCTTGTCAATTGACATCTATTTTAGAAATTATTGACCAAATTTTGTCATTTCGATCAAATTAGTGAACTAGTAATAAAAAAAATAAGTAACTCCAAATATGTGATGGTTTATGGTACCTTGAGATAAGATGACGATGGATACGATTGCAAATGAAAGATCCTTCTCTAGAGTGAGCTATGTGACTTGAAAATCAAGTGAAATCAACATGAAATATTGGATTAGTAGATAGGACGGGAGGATTTCTCGATGAAGGTAGTCCTGAGAAGTCAAAACTTCCTAGCATGGATGTTAACCCTCATTTTGATAAAGATAAGGTAAAATTAGATATTGATAAATTGGATGTCTTGTAATCTGAACAAAAAAAGAACTAAAAATAAATGAAGATGAAAAAAATTAGATTTGATTTAAATATACACAAAATAAATCAAACCTAAGTGGGTCGATGATGACCCAAGACCGGAGAGGGCCACTTGATGGTGATTGGGGAAGATCCACTAGAACAACGATGTAAAATACATATATGAAGGATTTGATAGAAAATATGAGAGTGATACAACACTTTGTGATGGTAGAAAGAAACTTGCAAAAGATATGGGACAAGGAAAAACAAAAAGGATGCAAGAAAATTAGAGATATATGGGTAAATGTTGAAAAGAGGGACCATATTGATGCAATTAGGCTAGGTCTATGGCGACTAGGGATGGATAGAATAAATTTGATATGGAAAAAGGGAAGAAAGACAAGATTTGGATGCTAGATAGATGTAAGGTCAGAAAAATGATAGAATATCTGATCAGAAAATCCAGTCAAAAATTATAATATATATTTATTTTTACGACCTTTGGATCCCTATAGGATTATTAAAAATTACCAATAAAATTACTCGGTTTAAGTAAAACAATCCAAAATAATGCAAGAATATAAATGAAACTACACATGGATTGATTACGGAGTTTGGAAATAACCTACATCTCCGAGGTTCTTATCAAACCATTCCACTAGTCAAAATTTGTAAGTACAATGTTATATCTTACAATAAAACCTAATGGAACTTTACTTTCCTATAAAGTGCTCCAGCCTTTGAAGAACACCAATGATCAATCGGTCCATCCTCCACCTTCCTAGTGCCCAATAATCCTACAAAACTTGATCGGCCTTCCAGACATTCGCAAGATGCCCTATGGCTCTCCGAGTCAACAATTCCAGGCTTCGTAAATAAAAGTCTGGCGCTATGGGCTAATTGGTGAGTTTCAATAACTCCCAATTTTTTATAATTTATCTATTAAACTAATAGGACTTAGCTTCTCAATATTTTCCTATTAAATATTAAATAGGACTTACTTTACAAAAATATTTCCTTTAAAAATTATAAGGCCTATTTAAATAACTTGGAAGCTTTTAAAATCTCCTCGCTACCTTTGAATTGGCTTAGAAGCTTAATGCCTTCAAATTTTGGAATGAATGTGTATTAGGGGCCTTTTATAGCCTTTGAGCACCTAAAATATAAGGATAAATCATTTATCCTTTTTTTTTATAATCTCGTATAGGGATAATTTTTTAGCCTTAATAAGGCTTTGAGCGGGTTAATAGGGATTAATTCTCTTTTTTAAGCTTTTAAATAAGCTTAAGCCATATTTGAAAAAATCAACCCCATAATAATATCCACTCTTCATGTGGATGGAACAACTTTATGTGGGGAAAATCCCACATTATATGCAATCCTTTTTAATAGGCTTTATCCACCAAAATTTGTTTTCACGTGGACTTTCTAATATATATATATATATATATATATATATATATATATATATATATATATATATATATATTTTTATAAGATTCTAAAATATTTTTAAGTGGGTAAAACATTAACCTAATTTTCATTTCATGCGCACAATTAAAATCTACCAAGTTTCTAGAATATAGAATATCCACGTGTCCATAAACAAAGCAACGCCATATGTCACTCCACATTAATGCCATTTCATCTCTTTTGTCAGTCTGAATAGAACTTTGATTGCTTATATCTTTCGTGTACGGACTCAGATTTGGTCCACTCAAAATCCATCGAAAGGTATCGATGATCTCTACATAATGGTACTAACTCCAAATGATTTCAATACCATCAATTTTACCATTGACCAACGTTGACCAAATGTTGACCATACTTTGACCCAAACTTTGACCAGTCATATCTTTCACATACAGACTCGAGATTTGGTCCGTTCAAAATGCATCGGAAAGGTCTTGGAGAGATATACACAATGGTGCTAACTTAAGATGATTTCAAAATCATTCATTTTCCTATTGACCAATGTTGACCAGTTGTTGACCAACTTTGACCTAGTCACCATTTGTGTGTATAGACTCTATTTTTCGATGTTCAAATAGTCGACGGAAATCTCTTGGAGTCATCTTCCACCTTTGTGATGATACTAGGGGATTTAGGGAACATATTTCCTCTGTACTATCCTCCGGATCACACCTCCCCAATGGGAAAGGTTTTTGTCCCAAAAATCTTGTAAAATCCAAATCACGTTGCTGAGAAGAGATCTACGTAGTATTCTACCAACTCCACAATAAAAAAATGATGGTTCATACTCTAGGACCTATGACACTTGGGATAACTACCTCTGCTATGCCACTTTGATATATGAAGAAGACCTCCATGCCTCCATTATATGGTGCTAATTTTCCCAATGAAACCTCAATGCTCCCACTGTGTAGTGCTAAGCTTCCAGATATCTAACAACAATGATCTTATTTTACTCTATAACATAGTTCTTTTCTACGAGTTGATTCCGTAGAATCCAAATCGGCTAGTGCAGAAGTAACTCCATGCTACATAGAGCTAAGAGTGATCCGATGTCGGTGATGGAAAATGACTTGTTAGGTACCATCCTACTACAGGGCCATAAGAAACTCTACACAGAATGAAGATGTGACTTGATGTCACGTCCCTTTCAGACCTCAACACTCTCATTACATGGTGCTAAGTCCTCTTTCAAGACCTCAATGCTTCTAATGCATGGTGCTAAGTCCTGATGATCAACTACCATTCTGTGACGGTCACGATGCCTCTACACGAGAACAAAGCTCTGCGAGGTGACACCGGTGAGCTCAACTATTTACACATGTGGCTAAAAAATATCCAGGCTTAATATGACTTAAATCCTGTATCAAGTTATAACAGTACTCACAAGTTGATTAAGAGATATGTTTAGAGTATTAATCAATTTTTCTAAGTAATAAAATCCACTGAGTATGGTAAACCTTTCTCTCATCATTTTCTCACAAAATCTGATCTCCAAACAAATACTGTATACTATTCATCAATTTGAATTATGCAATATATAATTGAAAATTTGTCGACTTAACCGTTTTAAAGGACTTTCACTTTTAGGTATTACGTGGTCCTAGGTTGAATTGTCAACTGGTGGTGGATTAGGAACCTATTTTGCCTTTGCAATAGGCCTCCATTCCATCTTTGGCTTGTCATTACTCTAATGGAGAGATGGATGCATTTTCCATAAATTGTCCACTTGGTGCCCATTCCTCTAGAAATGAGCACAAAAATTTCTCTTAATCTCCTTATTTTGGGATGAGGAACTCTTTACGCCATTTCTCGACTATGAATGACAAGATTGGTCTTTACGGTTTGCCGTGTTCTTTATGAATGGCATCAAATTCCTCATTAGTTTCCTTCTCTTCCAGCAACTGGCCACATAATGATTATGTAATCCATAAAAAGTACATGGAAAGAAATTCCACATTTTCAAAAAATCATAACCATACTTCTTAAGCTTAAAAAGTGGATAAGAAGTTTCATTGTGCCTATGATTATGGTAAGAAAATGGAGGTGGAATCTCATTACCTCTTCACTGATTTCTCTTACCACATCCTACTTGTGACGATGAAGAACAAGTTTCCTACTTAGAATATTCTTTGCAGGAATAGTGGGGTATTCACTTTGATTTTGGAAGCTTGTCTCCCGTTAGCATTCTTAGAGCAATCTCCAATATCCATTCCCACACTAGAATAACCCAATCCTACAAAATGTGGACGATCCTTGACCTGTATTGGGTTAGATATGCCTTGTCAACTTTTTCCAAGGCCTCTTCCATAAAATCCCATTTTAAATAACAATTTGGATCCAAAGGCATCATTACCTGAATTTGAAACCGAATGGGAGGAAGAAGATTCACATGGTGAACAACTTATAGTGCACTCATCTGCCATGGTCTCTGCATTTGAAGTTGAAGGAATTTCCTTATTTTGATCACCACATTGCAGCCTTGCCAAGAGCTCATCCTTGGTTTGCAGTTTTGATTTCAAGTGAGCATTATCCTCTTCCAAGGAGTAATGCATCAATCATAGGAGAGAATTATCTTCCTGGATTTGGTGATTGTATGCCTCAATTTCTTGAGCTTCACCTATTTAGACATCTTGCCCATGGTGCACCTGTACTGTTCAATCACACTAAATTACTGCACAACTAAAGAAATCACATGGTCAAATTCTACCGATTCTGATACCAAAATTACTCAAAAATTTGCAATTTTTCAAGCCAATAACCTTCTTTAATACTAACTTGATCCAAAAATCCAAGTTAATTTTTAATATATATATATATATATATATATATTCTTTTGACGACCTTCGGACCCCTATAGGCTTATAAAAATTACCGATATAAATTACTCGTTTTAAGTGAAAAATCCAAAAAAATGAAATAATATAAATGACATTGCACATGGGTTGATTTGAGATTTTGGCAATAACCTAATTCTCCAGGTTCTTATCAAACCGTTCCACTAGTCAAAATTTGAAAGTAAAATGTTATAACTTACAATAAAACCTAATGGAAATTTACTTGCCTATAAAGTGTTGAAGCCTTTGAAGAACACGATGATCAATCAGTCCATCCTCCACCTTCCTGGTGCTCAATAATCCTACAAAACTTGATCGGCCTTCTAGACATTCGCAAGATGCCCTATGGCTCTCCGGTCAACAATTCTAGGCTTCACAAATAAAAGTGTGGTGCTATGGGCCAATTGGTGAGTTTCCAATAACTCCTATTTTTACAATTTTCCTATTAAAATAATAGGACTTAGCTTCCCAATATTTTCCTATTAAATATTAAATAGGACTTACTTTACAAAAATATTTCCTTTAAAAATTATAAGGCCTATTTAAATAACTTGGAAGCTTTTAAAATCTCCTCGCTGCCTTTGAATTGGCTTAGAAGCTTAATGCCTTTGAATTCTGGAATGAATGTGTATGAGGGGCCTTTTATAGCCTTTGAGCACCTGAAATATAAGGATAAATCATTTATCCTTTTGTTTTATAATCCCATATAGGGATAAACAAATTTTAGCCTTAATAAGGCTTTGAGCGGGTTAATAGGGATTAATTCTCTTTTTAAGCTTTTAAATAAGCTTAAGCCATATTTGAAAAAATCAACCCCATAATAATATCCACTCTTCATGTGGATGGAGTAGCTTTATGTGGGGAAAATACCACATTATATGTAATCCTTTTTAATAGGCTTTATCCACCAAGATTTGTTTTCACGTGGACTTTCTAATATGTATATGATATATATTTTTATAAGATTCTAAAATATTTTTAAGTGTGTAAAACATTAAGCCAATTTTCATTCCATGTGCCCAATTCAAATCTTCCAAGTTCTAGAAAAAAAAATCCACATGTCGATAAACAACATCACCATATGTCACTCCACATTAATGCCATGTCATCTCTTTTGTCGGGTTTGACCAGAACTTTGACTACTCATATATTTCGCATACGGACTTGGATTTGTTCATTCAAAATGTGTAAGAAATGTATCAATAATCTCTACATAATGGTGCTGACTCCAAATAATTTCAATACCATCAATAGTACCATTGACCAACGTTGACCAAATGTTGACCATACTTTGACCAGTCATATTTTTTTGCAGATGTTCTCATATTTGGTCCATTCAAAATGTGTCAGAAATGTATTGGAAAGATCTAAAAAATGGCACTATTGTTATATGATTTAAAAATCATCCATTTTCCTATTTACCAATTTTGACTAGTTGTTGACCAACTTTGACCTAGTCACCATTTGCGCGTCTGACTGCTTTTCAACGTTAAAATAGTCGACAAAAAGATCTCGAGTCATCTTCCACACTTGTGTTGATCTTGGGATATTTAGGGAACATATTTTCTCTACAATGTTGTCGAACATGATCTAAATGCAAGATGAAACTAATAGGATGAATGATGGGTTGAAAATGAATGGGTAGGGTCAATGGTGACTAGGGATGATCTAAGTTTGGATGAAAGTGGATGGATTGAAATGAATACCTCTAAATAAACACAAAAGGCTTAGAAATTTGAAGTTGATTCCTTGATGACATATGAACTTGCATAAGATGTTAGTTATTGATATATATGATGAAATAACAATAAGGAATAAAATCATGCAAAGGTGAAAGAGATCTCCCTAAATCTTCAAAATTAAAGTAAAATATCTCTAGGAAGACTCTAAGATGGTTATTGTAGCTACAAAGATAATTAGGAATGGAAGAAATATCAAAATAAATATTGAAGACTCCAAAATTGAATCCTTAGAGGAGGGGTAGGGGCCACTTTATAGGGTCGCGAACATCTGGATGGGTCACCACTGATTGTGGGGACCCATCCATTTGGGTGGTGAGAATGTGGTGAACTCAAGACAAGGAGCCCAATTAATGCGAGATTATGGTTTACAAGAGATAAGATGAATTAGGTTGCATAGGATGAGTGAATGAGGAGGTGGAAGGTGAAAATTATTAAATAAAGGTCATGGGGAGATAAAAACATTAAATGGGGTTGGTTAAGAGCATAAAAAGGAAAAAATAAAGAATTTAAGAAGGATAAACGAGTTACATGGGTGTTTAGAATTAACTAGACATGACTAGAGGTGGATAATAAATTATAGGTGGGATAAATTAAATTTAGGAGGGAAAATGGAAATTTGAAAGTAGAAGAGAGGTATGTATGAAAAATATGACAGAGAGAAAATAAAAGGTGAGGGTAGTGATACAAAAAATTGGTGTCTAAATTTTCCCCTTTTTGTTGAGTGGTTTATGTTGGGAAATCCATGAGACAAAAATGAGAAGATATGAAAAATATGATTGATGAGGGTGCTCCCCCTCAAAATCGGGATCGACAACATAAAGGAAGTCAATCACGAGTTTGAATGAGATAGCTGAAGAAGGAAATGGTGGAAAGGAGGACAAAAGAAGATGAGGGGATAAGATATCCCAGATGAGGATTGAAAAAAGTAAAAGTAAATAAAAATATAGTGGTGATTTGAAACCACTTTGGTAGGGAACAAAGTATAACCTTAATGAAGATGGCGGTAATGTCCTATGGACCTATGAGTAGGAAAGAATCATTGCAAGATGGAAGGAATCAAAAGGGAATCCACTCAAATGGATGATGCCATGGGACCAATGGGTTAAAGGAAGACATCAAATATACACAAAAAAATGTGAAAAATGGTTGACACAAGGGTCACAAACAAAGGATAGGGATGGGAAATAAGAAAAAACATACATCTAGGGTGGGAAAAAAAGAGATAAAATAGTACGCCCCAAGAGGGAACACAAAGATGGCCATAAAGGTGTGATGATGCAAAATAAATATGCGATAGATGACAAAGCCCATGTGGGACACAATAAGGATGTCATACGAGGACCACTTAAGGAAAAGGTGAAAGAAAAGATAATTTGAAAGGAAGGATTAATAAAAAAGAGAAGGAGAAAGATAGGAGTGGGTCGATGGTGATTGGGAAGGGTCGGTGCTAACCAAGGATGAAGTAAAGCAGCAACCCAAGCGGGTCGGTAGAGACTAGGGTCACTAAGCTATATAAGCCCCCTGGGTCGATGCTTAGGCTCATTTTCACTATGCGAAGTGATGATAAAGATATTTTAGTATAAAAGAGAAAGTAATATTTTGATGAGAGAAATGGAGGTTGGAGGACTAGCAAGAAGCTCCAGAGGACTCGCGAGGATGGTGAGTACATAAACCCTAGCTTGTTTAAATTTTTTTTTTTTTTTTTTTTTTTTACATATTTTCAATTTTTGGATTGGTGTAAGGGGATCACCGATGAGCGAGATGTGGTTGCCATCAATTGGTCCTATAATGGTGTTGACGACCTTGGAGGTGTCAACCTAACTGGGTCAATGTCGACAAGGGATAAAATTGGTTGATTTTTCATTTTTGATGAGATTATGAGGTGTTAATGGTTATCTCTTTGATTGGTTTTACATTCACGAGAGACCTTGTATCGAGAGACAAAGTCCCAACTTTTATGCGATCAAATTCAAGGTGATATTACAGATGCTAAGTGAGATAACGAGATTAGGTGGAACGACATTAGAGTGGATTCCGAGAAGATGTTGGAATGATGATTGCAATAGTGGATAGATGATATGTGTATACAAGCACATTTTGGTTCAAAATGGGTGAGATCAAAGTCACTCCCAGGATGTATACCGCATCATGATGTTTCCTATATTGGGTGAGAAGATACTGGCGATCACGGTTGAGAGTAGATTGTGGGTCTTGACACTACTATTTGGAGCCAATTCCCCACAAATTACTTTTTCATTTGGGGAATTTTCATATAAGATGAGATATGAACGTGGGATACCATTGAGTTGATTGATTTTTTTGGTGATGATGGCTATATCATGTTATGCACTACTAGATTCAGGGTGTGTGAGGTTCCCATGGACACTAGAAAGAGTTTTAGAAGAAAGTGTGGATTACAGGACAATGTTAATATTTGGCATTGCTTTACTAGCACATGTGTATCATGAGTTGTGCATTTACATAGAGAAAAGGAGGAGATGATTGGCCATAGGGTTTCTTCTACATTTCTACACATATGAGCACATCACAGTGATCAGGACACCAAGACTCCCATGGGTGATGGTTGATCCTATTGAGTTAATGATTGGGTTTTTGAGATGATGATCTGATCAAACTTATGGTGATAGGATAGAGAGGTATATAACATAATATATGGATATAATTTTAGAGCTTGAGATAGAGCAAGTTAGATTGTGTCCATACCATGACTATCATACATGGTTTGGAGTGGATGTGGACTGATTTGCGATGAGATAGACTAGATGGGTACAAGGGTAGAGGCATGATTTGATAGAATCCATCTAGTTTGAGAGAGTGAGATGACACTTTGGTGTAGTATGAGACAGTGCCTAGGAGCCTATTATATATATAGGCTAGATGATTCAGAGAGAGATTATTGGTGTCCTATCATGGACGATCCATTAGATGAGGAAGAAACACCATGGGATGATGATGATGATGTTAGAGTTGGTTTCGAGTTTGTTTCTTGGATGAATACTATATGGGAAGCTCGGATGGAGGAAAAGAGGGCCGAGGGTGGAGATTAGGAGGAAGAGGTGCCTACATAAGAGGATAAAACTCTAAGAGGTGACGATGGAGGGTTTTCTATAGAGATAGCGCAGCTACACATAAAGTAATATTTATCTAATGTCATGTAAATGCGTGACAAGAAAATTTCTAATTTTCAAGCATGACAACGATACCCCTGTGTCAAAATTTTCAAATTTTACCTTTCCAAGACACCCCAAGTCTACCCATCCTTAACACAAAGCCTTACTCAATCCATGTAATGGTCCTCAATTTTATTTTCATCTAATTCCCTAGGTGATTTAGGAAAGCAAAGTAAGTCCCCCTAAGTGATTTTAGGAGCTTGTAAAGAATGCCAAGTTTTGAGTAGTTTTGGGAAGGGCTACCACTAGCCTTCCCTGTACTAATGCATCCCCTAGAAAAAAAAGAGGAGAAAATTTCAGCATGTATAGGAATTCGAGTGTGAAGAAAATCCAAAAAATATGTTTTAGGATATTTTGGAAAGATCCAATGGTTTCTGAGCCGATTCAACAAAAGTGAGTTTTCGGGATTAAAGGAGCATACACCACAAAGGAATGCTTGAAATTCAAATGAATATCCTAGGAGCTTCATGAAGATTAAAGAGCCCAAAAAAATTCCTATATAAGGTATTTTACATTCCCTAAATGTTGGAAGAATGAGACATCGTAAACATCATGCACTTCCCTAGGAAACTCATTCTTCTGACACACAAATAATGGTCCCAACAACAAAATGGTAATTTGGAGGTGATTAAGTCTGAATTGAATTTCTAAACCATCACAAGTAAACTCATTTAGTGTTTACGATCACATTCATATATAATTTCACCTTTTAACTCATCTAGAAGCTAGCGTTATCACCGTCGTAAGTTGGCTCAAGGTAAGAGTTCGATACTTAGCCAATTTTCGAAGAGGACACATGTTAGCACCAGGATCCTAGTGGGATTTCATGTCCCTTTCATACCTTTATAAAAGGGACAATAAAATGTTCCTAGACCTTTTTATCCCTTAGATGAGTGACACGACCTTCCGCTTTGCGAGTTAAGCCCATGGGAGATAGTTGGAGCCTTTCCTCTCATTACATGAATGATCACCAAGTGTCACAACCTAGCACGAAGTGGAAATTGATGTCCTATTAATTCCTTTATCGAATTTGCATAAGGAAAATTAAAATTTTCTCATCCCCAGCTATGCCTTTTGGTTCTCCATATGCCTGAAACTCAACTCTTAGGTGTTTCCCTCAAGCTCCCTCCTTCAAACACCCAACTAGTCAAATCCCGTCAAGTGTCACGATGAGGCACAATGGGGAATTTTGTGTGCCTTTTTTTCATTTAGAAATGGGACATAAGGGAAAAAAAAAATTTCCCAGCCCTCATGCTTGATTTTTCAAATGTATAAAGCTAGGACTTAACCATTTTTTTATCTCTGTTTTATCTCCCCACACCTCCATACCACCCTGTCGAACTCTGGAAAAATTTTCCTAGACCTTCCAACCTCTATTAATGCTTTGAATAAGCTCCAAAAAAATATTCATCACATTGAAAAAACAAGGATCTCAGAAGATAAATGGATTGAAACAACGAATTATGAAGAGAAAATGAAGATCTTTTGTTAGATAACTACAAAGTCTCCCAATCGAAAAATATTCATATCTTGCAAAATACAAGTCGTATTGAAAATTTTTTTGAAGACATCATAATTTTTGAAGGCCTTCACGATGAAACAAATGGGAGATCAAATGATCCCCTAAATCATTTGTTTCATGAAAACCCTATTTCATTCCCTTGCTCACATTCATTGGATTTCCCATTAATCCAGAAAAGGAATCAAGCTTAAAACTTGCACATGGACTCTAGATGAAAAACCTATTGCAATGGAGTTGTTTCAATTGATTCTTAGATTGTTTCTTGGAATGTGATGAAAGCAGATAAGGGCAAAAGGGCTAGGAGGAATACTGTTGAAGTGGTTGAAGGTTGTTGCGCACGTATAACTTCTTGATCCACAAATGTGAGAGCTTCCTTTTGGCTAGGAGGAACTACGAAATGAACAACACCACAATAAGAGATTAAATAGCATATGACAGTGGACCGCTTAGCGTATGCTAGTTCTAGGAAGTTTGATACTCCCTAGAAGGATATCAATCAACTGTTTAAAATAATTCAATATTAACAGTAAATTAAATCCTACTATAGTTAAAGGTATTTAGGTATCTCATTCGATTATAATAAGCAAATTCATTCACAATAGGCTAAACTATGATTGAATCTAAAGGGTGAGGTATCTATCAAAATCTTGATCTTGGTCGAGTGTCTCAGTTTTGGGCTGTTTTGGGTATTTGGTGGAGAATTTAGGCTCTGTTCTTCATCTGAGGGTAAAATATAGAGACCGATGTTAGTCTAGTATGAATGATGTCGGTTTAAGTGAAACTAGTGATGGTTATGGGTAATCGGTGTTGGTATGGTCGAGGTAAAGGAAACTTAAAAGAAAATGATTAGAGGGCTTGATTTGGGATTTGATGTAGGTGGTGGGGTAGGTTTGAGGGTTACAGATGTCTCAAATGTGGTCAGGGATGAACAACAAGTGAGGATGGGTAATCTAATGATGTAAATAATGGAAAAGGCCTAGTTACAAACTGATAAGAAATGAAGAAATGGAGATGCAACAACTTAATCTGATAACAGAGATAATAAAAGCTATTATAGTGTATTAGACCAAGTTGGTGGAGGTATACTTACTATTATATGAGCTTGATGGCTAGATGGAAATGGTAGTTGATCAGATGGATGGAGTTTGGTGTGGTGATGGCACTTCCCAAGATGCTCCTGTGAATGTAAAATGGCTCTGTGGTCGCTTCTGATGCTGGTTGTGGATGTTCGGATGCATGTGTGAATGTTGGTTCTGCTTGCATGTAGATCTGGTCTTGTTTCTTTTCTCTTTGAATGTGTCAACCTCAAAATAAGGTTACCAAAGGGAATAAAAGGTAACCGATAATGATCTGGTTGACCAGCATTGGTTTAGGGGTTACCGGCATCGATTAGCATGGGATTTCCTAGGTTTACAAAGCTGGGCATATCTACTTGATTTCTTAGATCCAGTTAGTTTATTTTTACTGATTAGAACGTAAGCTTCTTTTCTAATGGGTGGGAATGTGGTTAAAGGGAATGTTGGCTTTGATTTTTAAGGTTTAGGTAGGTCTTAGTTAGTTATGGAAACATACTAAGAATAGATTTGGGGTGAGGTGGCTAGGTGAGGTGGTGGTGTGGGAATGATCTTAATTAGGATAATTAAATAATAAATATTGTGAGGACATGGATGAATATAATTAAATTGATTGACTTAATATTAGATTCGGGTGAAAGGGGCCATGGTTAGGTGAGTGTGTTTGAGTTGGTTATTTGTTGAGGGATCGAGGGGAGTGTGACCCAATTTTGGTGTCTAAATTTTTCCCCTTTTTGTTGTGTAGCTTGTATTGGTAAGCAACACTGACAAAAATAAGATGTGGTTGCCCCATGTGTGGGTAAAGGTGATCCCCCTCAAACTAGGAACTAATGAGGTAGAAGGAAGAATTAGTGAGTGGTTTGATAAAAGGTGAATGTGATGAAGAGGAAGGTGGGAAATGGGGGTAAAGGGGTAAAAGGTCCAATCGGTTAATCCAGGTAATGGGTTAGGGTCAAAGGTAGTAATAGTCAAACACATGCACATGTATAAACTGTAGCATGGTACCAGGTTGAAGAGCATGCAAACTCTACATTGTCTAAGGTCGATAGGTTTATCTAAACAAGGTTGAGGTGATTCAAGTATCTAAGGTATAGGATATGGTTAGGAAACACAATGCAGGTTAGGTGCAAGAACATTTAGGTATGTTTCGGTACACCAAAGGTTGGGTTAGGATAAACGGTCATGGCAAGAGGCAAGGTAAGGTCATTAGGTCAAACAACATGGGTAATAGTGTCGTAAGGTATAGCGAGCACATGAGGTCACAGGTCACTAGCAATGTTCTAGGTCCAAGTAGCTAGGTCACGACATGGATAGGGACGAGGTATGGGTAAAATAACGAGTCCCTAGATGATGAAGAGGTTAGGTGGTAAATGATGAGGTCAAAAGGGTAAAGGGAAATGTCCAAGTTAGGTGTGGGTGAGGTAGAAAGTATTCATGTGAGATAATTATGGGTAATGGGTAGTAATAAGTCTAAGTAGGATAACTGACAATAGTCATAATTAACCGATTCCGGTCACCATGAACCGACCATGGTAGGCTAGGGCACATGACCGATGTTGTTCAAGGTGAAATCATCACCGGTCAATTCGGGAAGGCTATAAAAAGAAAAAGTGCAGCATTTATTAAAATCATTTTTCATTTGTCACATAGGAGAAAACGACAAGAGAGAGATAAAGAGGTGGAAAGTGACAAAATGACACGGTGAACTGATTTAGCAAGCCACGAGAGCGAGTGATCATTAGTCGATAGGTGGGTCTACGGGCGTGATGTGATTTGATTGGGTGATTGATTTGATTTGATTGAGCCATCAAGAAATCGGTGATGGCAGAGGTAGGAGAGGGATCGAGTGGACCGGTGCAGCGGCCCGAGGTGCCACCACACAGATGATAGCGTGATGAGGTAAGAGCCCATTCGTATTGTTGTTTGTTTTGAGTAGGTAGAGGAGAGAAGTCAAGTAGGAGAAAAGTGGGTTTTGGGGGGAATATTAAAATTTTAATGTGGGGAATGTAATGAGAAAAGGGGAACAAGGGAGGGTAGATTTAGGTGAATGAGGGGTGGGAATAGGTATTGGTTAGACATTGTGGGGAAATGGATAGAAAGGAGAAGAATGGGTAGAAATAGGGTAGGGCGTCACATGTCTAGTCCTATATAGGATAATCAATATGTAATGAAGAAAAAAAAGATAAGAGGAGGCATGAGCTCCACCTAATTGGTGAGGATCATAATAGGTGGACAATACCTTAGATAGGTTAGTGAACATAAGACCATAAAGACATTACATGATTGATTATTCTAAAGGTGAAGAATAGTCACATGATCACCAAATGTCATAGTTTCAGTAGGTCCCTTGAGGCGGTAGGAAATGAAGGTGAAAAGGGTGAGAAGGTGAAAAATGGTTAGGTTATATGATATTAGGTAGCATGCCTTTTGGCAAGAGATCCAAGATCACAATGAGCAAGTCCATGATGAAAAAGTTTTCTATTTTGAATTGTATTTGAAATAGACTGATCGATGTAGGAATTCTATATGGCATGAGTAAATTAACTCCTTGAGGTATTCACGAATCAGATCAATGTGGGAAGCTTCAGCTTTTTTTTTTAAAGAAAGCTTTACATAGTTGTCCTTCAAGGGAGCAGTCTATTTATAACATCAATGTAGAGAGAAAGATGTCCTTTTTGAGGGAGTCATTTTTTATTTGAATTTTGACTCAAGGAGTTGGATCCCATGTGGATATTATGTGAGGGATTTTAAGTTATGGACAAGACTAGGGTGAAGAATTGGATTCTTGTTCAGAAAGCAAGGTAAAACAACCATGGGATATCATCTGAAAGTAGAAAAAAATTATCCATGAGAATCATGCCATGTGTAGATCCATGGTACACATATTTAAGAGAGGGTAAAAGAATGATTGGTATGCACATGATTCTTATTTAATCATTGGGGATGTTATAGTGAAAGGGGGGAGTGAATAGTGCTCAAGGGATGAGCATGAAAAGAGATAGAAGGTGAGGTAGGATTGAAAGTCAATAGTAGAATGGTGAAGATGCAAGGCATTAAGGGGCTTAGGTTTAGGTTTACCATCTAGTGAAGATAAACGATAAGCACTTGATCCATAAGCATGAGTCACGATGTATGGTCTAAGCCAATTAGGAGAAAATTTACCCCGTTTACTTTTTTCTGCTTTGGTTACATGTTGATTTTCTTTCAGGATGAGATCACCAACTTGGAAGGTTCATTCATGAACACATTTTTCATAGGCATGTTTGATACATTTTTGGTAAACTTGGAGATGGTCAAGAGCATTAAGATGATGTTCATCTAATAACTCAAGTTGTGCTAAACGGTCCTAGCAAAAGTCATCATCATTGAGCATGTCATGGAGAGAAATACAAAGAGATGGAATCTATACTTTGAGAGGTAGAACAACCTCTGTACCATAGACCAAAGAAAAAGGTGTGGCAGTAGTGGAAGTGTAAATACTAGTATGGTATGCCCATAGAGTGAAAGGAATGTGCGTATGCAAATCCTTCCCAATATCATTAACCAATTTCATGAGAATTTTGTTCAAGGTTTTATTAGTGGATTTGGCTTGGTCATTGGTTTGTGGGTAATATGGTGATGAGAAACTTAATTGAATACCAAAGGCATCACAAAGTTTCCACAAGGTTTTATTTTTGAATTGTTTTCTATTATCAGTGATGAGGTGATGTGGAACACCAAAGTGACAGATAATGTGATGATTGATGAATTCACATATTTTCTCAGCTTGCATGGAAATGAGAGGTATGGATTCAACCCATTTGGTGTAATATTTGTAGCGGTGATGATCCATTGATGTCTCTGGGAAGAATGGGGATTGATCTCTCTGACAAGATCCAAACCCCATTGAGAGAAGGGCCAAAGGTCACGGGTGACCTATAAGGCAAGATTGGGTGTATGATGAAGGTTGGCATATTGTTGGCATTTTACACAATGCTTAATGTAGTTACAAAAATCATTGTTAAGGGTCAACCAGTAATATCCTAGGTGGAGAATACACTTAGAAACTACAAGATCACTGAAGTGACCTTCACATATGCCATCATGAACTTCCTTAATGGTATAGGGAATTTTAGAACTCATAAGGCACCGTAAGAGAATACCATCAAAGTTGTGCTTATAAAGGAGGCCACCCATGATGATGTAACAAGAGACTCTTTTAAGAAATATGTGTTGTCCATTACGAGTGAGGTCAGGAGGTAAGATGGAGAGGGAAAGATAGTCTGAGTATTGTTTATACCAAAGGTCACTCAGGTCAGGAGCAATGGTTCCGATAGAGTAAACTTCATGAGGTAAATAAGATGGTGATTGGAGTCTTTATACGGTGAAAAATATTTTAGAGTCGGCGGGAAGCGGGTATCTGAGAAGCCAAGTAGACCATGGTATCTACAAATTTTTTGGTACACCTTGGGATGGTTTTAAGGGCGTAATGGTCGAAGGTGGTCAAAAGTATGTCCACATGATGCTTATACTTTTGAAGTATCTTGTTACGAAACTGGTATATTCCATTGACTTGGTTTATGACCAATTGAGAATCACCAAAGATGTTGATTGACTTAACATCTAAGGCATAATCAACTTGGAGACCCAATAAGAGTGCTTCTTATTTAGCAATATTGATTGTACAATAAAAATTGAGTTTGAAAGAAAAAAACATGGGTTCACCATCAAGCAAGATGAGGATAACACCAGACCCACCTCCACATTGACACTTAGAACCACTGAAGAAGAGTGTCATTTGGTAAGCGGGTTTGTCCAGGGAAAGGGAAGAAATTGACTCATTTGGAAAGTCAAAGTTAGAGGGTTGGTCCCCTGAAATAGGTGCATCGGCCAATTGGTCGGTGATAGCTTGGCCCTTGATAGACTTTTGATGGATGAATTTGAGGTCGAGGTTGGCGTAGAAGCATAAGCTAGTGTGCGACACGTTGATTTTGGTAAGGTTTGACATACATGAAGTGTAAGGGGTTGATGTTGGTCACAACATAGGTTTTGTGGTTGAGTAGGTAATGACGGAGTTTGGTGGCAACAAAAACTAAGGCTAAGAAAAGTTTTTAGCATCGGTGTATCAGGTTTCATAGTCTAGAAGATTATGACTTATGTAATAAACCACTTCTCCCTATGTTGATCATCATGATGAACAAGCATGGCCCCTAAGGAGTGATTGGTAGTAGAGATGTATAGGTAAAAGGGTTGATCATATTTAGGTGGAATGAGTATGGGTGGTTAGAGAAGGTATTATTTTAAGGCCTCAAAAGCTTTGTGGTAGTCATCATCCCATTTAAAGGAGACATACTTTTTGAGAAGATGATGAAATGGCTAACATCGATTAGAAAGTTATGAAATGAAACGGTGAATAGACTGCAACTTACCTTGTAGGCTATGGAGTTTCTGCATATTAATGGGTGGAGGAATTTTGAGAATGGCCTTGACTTTAGTAGGGTCAACCTCTATACCACATAAGGAAACGATAAATCCTAGGATCTTTCCTGAGAGAACCACAAAGACACACTTCTTGGGCTGAAGGAGAACACAATACTTAATGAGGTGGTCAAAGATGGTTTTTAGGATGACGAGGTGCTTGGAGTGGTATTTATATTTTGCAAGGAGATAATCTACGTAATCTACCAATATACAATGCATGATGTCATGGAAGATGTAACTCATAGCCCGTTAATATGTGGCACTAGCGTTTTTAAGGCCAAAAGGCATGACTCGATAGCAGAAGGTCCCCAAGGGGTGATGAATGTGGTTTTGTGTTGATCCTCTAGGGCAAGAAAGATTTTGTTATAACATGTGAAACCATCCATGAGTGATAGCATTTTGTGACCAGCAATAAGGTCAACCAGCTGGTCAATACCGGGTAGAGGAAAGCGGTCTTTTGGGCAAGCTAAGTTAAAGTCATGGAAATCTATGTAAATGTGAAGTCCCCTTGTTGCCTTAGTTACAAGGAAAATGTTAGAAATCCATTGGGGATAATCAATGGGTAAGATGAAGGAAATGGAAAGAAGGTGCTGAAGTTATTCTTTGACTAAAAGGGCAATGTGAGGTGCATTTTCCTCAACTTTTGTTTTACGGGTTTGGCATCGAGAATGGTTACGATATTGTGGACCACTATAGTGGTGCCAATACTAGGCATGTTAGCGTAAGACCAAGTGAAAGCAAGGTTATGATTTTGAGAAAAGAAGTGTTAGACCCCTGTAATATTAACCAAGTATGAAGGCGCGTGGGTGCGCAGGGTCCCAAGTTATGAAAAGGCGTGCAAGGTAAAAGCACGTGAAAGAAAGAGTTAAGGAAGCACATAGCTCGTGCAACGCGTGAAAGGAGGCTCAAGACTTAGTCAATTTGGGCACCCAAGGTAGAACACATGAAAAGCATGATCGGTTGTGCATGGATAAGATGCCATCTGGTGATAGGATGGCCCAGGAAAGAGCATGCCCCAGATGGAATCTTCTAGAAGATCATCATGAGATGGAGTGGAAAGCTTAGGCCTGGAGGAGCATGCTCGCATAAAGGACCACATTCGACACTTGGTGCTAGATATGAGGGTCGTTGGAAGGTGAGTTGGTAGTGCAAGAGAATTATAAATATAAGTTCCTGCAGAGTAAAAGAGATATCTAGAAGTACGAGGTATAGCGGGTTAGAGAGTGAGTGGAGCTCTGGAATTACGCAAGGGATATTTGTATTTAGGAAAGAATGCACTAAGCATGGAGTTATAATTTTTCTTTTTATGTTAGCTTAGTTACATACGTCCGGTGATATGCATGACTCATGATGCTCTCTGTGACTCTCTATAATGAATCAATGAATATAATGAGGTTACCTGTTATATATGGACATGGATATCAATGGTTTTAATGCACATTTCTCTCATATGAGTTATCTTTCCTTTCATGCTATGTATGAATGCTTGTATAATTCTTTCTGTCATAATGCATGTTCTGGATTCTGTTAAAGTACTTGGTCTGAAGTGACTGCAAGGATCTAGAGGCCATTTTGAGCCCTATGGTTCTTGTTTGTCTTAACTTCCCTCCTAAAAACTCTTACACTAATCATAGATGATGCTTCCTGCTAAACTCACATAAAAGAGAGACTCGGTACCGCGTGTGCCTCGGGTGAGCACTCAGCTTCTGTTGGGTGATAGGCCGGCGTGCATGGGGTTCCTTCCTTTTATAATGGGGGTAAAACTAACTACATCTTGGTTCCATTACCGGGACCTCTTTTGAAGTTGTAGTGGGATATAACATACATCATGATCTGTGTAATGAGTAATGACAGAGCGGTTGACATTGGAAAATGTTGAATCGTGGTTCAAGAGCACAGAGGATGAATTTTCTCAAAGATACAACACTGGACCTAAGTTTAATACACGTAGATGGGTAGAAGACAACTTCTACCATGATATGTACAAGACATTCTTCTACTAATTCCTAGTAGAACTATATGAATGGATTTAAGCCTATATGTCTAGATCGAGTTGGTGTTATGGATCACATGTATGGACCTAAGACGACTACCAAATTTTGTAGGATGCATATCTGACTTGGACCCGTGCTGTAGATCATTGGTGGAGAGGAGTATAGACTAGTTACACTCAGGAATATGCCATTTCCATGTATTCTTTTCCAGAGGTTACTGAGTTTGAATTTCTACAAGAACCTAGAGGAATGTTTCTATGTGTTATTCCTCTAGCTATGAAGATATTGATGGTTACCATGAGTTTAGAGGCTTTCCCAATGGCTGGCTAAACCATTCCGAGCACTAGGTAAGGGATCTTGGGTGGAGGAAGATGAGAGATATCATGATAGAAAAGGAGAGGGAAGAGAGACAGCTCAAGTATAGTGAAGTGCATGAAAGGGAGATTGCTAGATGACATGAGGCTGCTAGTGTGATGGATCTATGGAGACAGACATTGCGGGAAGGAGTTGAGGTTCACACGGAGGATGTGGAACCTGAGTAGTCTGTGCTACCCCATCTTGGCAAGCGCATGAGGGAGACCCCTTTGGCTTCTGGTGAGAGTTCGTCATATGGAGAAAGGAGAGTCGTTGGTGCATATCTGAACCCAACTAGTGAGGGAGCCCGGTGCTTGGTTTTCCCGATCCAGGAAGAAGTGTTATTGACCTAGTTGATATAAGTGGAAGAGACAGATCGTGCCTAGGAGGTATAATTTTTGGTTCCTTCTTCTATGGCTGCACATATTCTAGTATTTGGAGGAGTCTTTGGACAAGGGGCAAGTATACAAGCTTTTAGTCTCACATCAGGGAGTGGTGCAAGACAAAGTAGTGGTAGTGGGGTGCTATCACAGATAATCGGTGTATAGTTTAGTGGGACCATGGGGGTGCTTGACACAACTCCTACAGGCCCTACTAGACCCAGTGGTTCTGGTGGATTTGGTGGCTTTGGAGGCACAGGACCCAGTGGACATGGTGGGTCAGGTGAAGGAGGAAACACTGGTGGGAACCAAGGATCAGGCTTGGGAGGATAGGGACCCCAACCACCACCTCAAGTATTCTTTGAAATGTCTCTACATTTGCTAGATTACTGAGAGGCATTGAGGATGTAGTGGAACATGTTCATAAGTGCAAGCTACTATGGCACGCGAAGGGTATCACAAAACCAGAATGAAAGGCTAGTCATTTTGCAACCACATTGTAAGGGTGTGCACATAGCTGGTATAGAAAGTATGACCCTTATCAAATGGTGGTGGACTATACCGCCTTAAGGAATGCATTCTTGGAAGAGTTCCACATTCCGATTTCGAGTAAAAAAAAGCATTAGCGCTTTGAAGGAGATTCAACAAGGAATGGTAGAGAGTGTGCGGGAGTATGATGTGCACTTTAAAACTCTCTTGTCTAAATTATCATATGATATCCATCCTTCTCAAGGCATGCACGGTGGTTTTTGGAGGATTGATCACCCCTTTTAGAAGGTCCTTGTATCATAAGACTTTTATAGACCCCCACGCAAAGCAATGGAAGCTGCCTTGCATGCCGAGGCTGTTGGTAGTATTGATATTGATGTTATCCCATTCCTAAAGGCTCAGATTACTGCTATGGCCAAATAGTTGGAAAAATTGTCTGCGAACTCAGTCCATGAGACTCGTAGTGGTTTATGGTGAACAAATTGTAAAATAGAGGGGCACGTTAAGTATAATTTCCCTGTGAGGATGGTACATCTTTGTGATGATGAGATTGTGTGATATCTATCATGGGGACCATGATGTAGCGCGTGATCAGGAAGAATGTATCTTGTTATTGCAAAATTTATACCTCCATAACACATGATACTAAGGACTATAGGCTCAATGATTAGATCCATGAGGCCATTGATCATGGGGTGCATCCAGACCAGCATTTCCAATGGTTCTAAAAATGATGATCACCGTTATGAGGAGTGCACTAGATGGAGGTGTGCGTGGAAGAGGTTTTCGAGGAGGATTCCATGGTCAAGGTAACTGTAGAGGAGGAAGAAGTGAGTTCCCACATGGAACATGTTTCAACTATGGATCTACAGAACATTACAAGCATGAGTGCCCGGACCTATTGCAGTGCTCATGGTGCGGAAAGAAGCATAAGTATGAGGAGTGCCCAAAATTATTTGAGCATATGAATCAAATAGCAGGAAGGACAAGGGCACTGTGATGGTCAGTATTAAGAAGGAAGACATATAGTGGATGCCCTAGGTAACACGGGATGAAGGTTTGGAGCCTGTCTTGGTAACAACAAGGGCAAAAGCCGCACACGTAAAGAGAGGTACCAAGACAGAAGACCCTAGTTACGAGGGAGGAGGTTGTTCATGGAAAATATCCAGACCCCACACATCAAAAGGAGATATATCAAGACACCATGGATGTTATTCAAAGCTTACAAGGGAGATCTAGTGTCGAAGGAGAAATATAGGAGGGAGGAAAACGAAGGAGAGTCAAGGCAAAAAGGATGACCTAGATGAGGTCAAGGAGGTGTGTAAAATGCTAAGGCAGGAGAACATCATTCCTTTGCTAGGATCCTAGTTGAGAGAGAAGGTACCATGCACCAGAGAAGAGCATGAGAGACAGTCTTGCATGCGAACCTTCCCCTCATAGCCTCGACTACGACAAGGAGATTATGTTGAATGTAGTTGTAGATGGATGGATCCTCAACAATATCCTCATTGACACAGGCACGAAGGTTAATGTTCTGACTTTGGATGCATGGCATCAGATGGGGAGACCTACATTACAACCATCTTTGAATGTGTTGTATATGGAAAACAAAACTAAGGAAATTCCCATCAGTTTCTTGAAGGATGTAGCTATTACTATCCAGGGAGCCAAGTTTACTAGGGACTTTGAAGTCTTGATGCTTGCCGAGGCGCAGACAATTTCCTAGCACTACTTGGGCACCCTTGGTGTTACAAGAATAATGTGGACCTTCATTTTAACAAAGGGTACATTAGATTCGAGAACAATGAGGAATGGGTCATTATACCTTTGGTTGATGGAAATTTGACACCCTATATTGAACCGTTGGGAGAAGAAGTTATGGACAAGATTTATGTGCACTTAATCAGAGACCCTGAGATGATACACCCTACTAACGAGGTTATCCTAGTTTGAAGATGCTCAGTCAGTGAGTGATACCACTAGTCTAGCATGTGAAAATTGGGCACATGGAACTTACGAATTAATGGGATGGTAGTTGAGAAGGTCGGTGACCAAGGTAACAAAGGTGTGCACAATTAGGTGCCTTGGAGGAAAAGAACTACCCAATTATTCAGGAGAAGCCTTCCTGAGATCTTTTTGCGGGGAGGTAGAAGATCGGTGGAAGGATGAGAAGGAATGGAGGGAGATGTTAAGTTATGTCTTTCTTGGCACAACAGCCCATTGGTGGGACACACATTAGGAGAGCCTTTTAGAGTGGCAAGGTAAGAATTGATCTCTCTGTTAGATTTTATAGAGCAATGTACCCACCACCTTCAAGGAGTACCATGGGAAGGATCCCACCTCTTTCTATATTTGGGAGTGTGAACAAGTTTGGAGAGAAGGCGTAAAAGTGTTGCCACCATCCCTCTAGGTGCACAATTTGTATTCTACACTAAAGGGTTATGCGCGCGCATGGTACATTCATTCAGAATCATGCCACTAGACAAGGAATTGGAAAGAGCTTGCGGCTAACCTTATTCAATTTGTTAAATATTAGAGTACCGAAGCGATCGATTTATAAGGCCTTGCAGGTATCAAGTGCCTTACCATGGTGGACACTACGGATGATCGCGCACATGCCTACCATGAGCCCTTAAAAATGAAGAAAGTTAACATTTGTCTAGAAGAAGAACCTAAGGAAGCTATTATTGGGGATTACTAGATAGAGAAGGAAGTATCGAAAATCATTGATCTACTACGTAAATTTGAGGATTTATTTCTACACGGGTATCATGAGCTCAAAGGCATTCACCACTCCTTGGGGGAAATGAAGATAAATCTAAAGGATGGTGCGCGCTTGGTTAAGAAAAGGCCCTACCAGATGAATCCCAATTTACACGTGAAGGTTAAGGAGGAGATAGAAAAAATGATAGCTTTTGGGATCATTGAGGCAGTGGAAGAATTGGAGTGGATAAGTCCGATGGTAATCAACATCAAAAAATATGGGTGGATTAGGATTTGTGTGGATTATAGGGAATTAAATGTAGTTTACATCATTGATCCATTTCCGACCCCCTTCACTAAAGAAATTTTGGAAGAAGTTCGGGTGCAAAATCTACTCCTTTACGGATGGATTTTGAGTGGTACCACCAAGTCCAGATTTGCAAAGGAAGACCAAGAGAAGAAAAATTTCACCACCAAGTGGGAGGTTTTTCATATATAAGGTCATGCCCTTTGGGTTGAAGAATACGCCTGTTGTCTTTTCACGCATAGGGGTGCAAGCATTCCAAGAATTCATCCATAAGTTTCTTCAGGTCTATTTGGATGACTGGACAATATATGGTCTGATTAAAGACCATTGTGACAATTTGAGGTTAATTTTTGAGAGGTGTAGGCAGTTGAGGATATCCCTCAACATTCAAAAATGTGTGTTTTCTACACCCTTTGGGAATTTATCGGGGCATATCATATGTAAGGAGGGCTTGCTAGTAGATCCCGCTAAAGTTACATTTATTGTGGGGTTAAGGGAGCCTACTAACTAGAGTGCAGTGTGTGGATTCCTTAGGCATGTGGGCTATTACAAAAAATTCATTAAGGGATATGCCAAGATCACCACACCGTTAGAGGAGCTGCTTAGACATAAAAGTGCCTTCCATTGGGGAGAGGCGCAGTAGAGGGCATTTGATACATTAAAAGATAGGCTTATTATCATGCCTATTTTTCGGTTTCCCTCTTGGGACAAGCCCTTTCATATTCATATAGATGCCTTAGGGACTGCCATTGGACTAGTGTTTGCAAAGCCAAGTGAAGGGATTATTTATCATCCTCTCTATTTTGCAAGCAAGAAGTTGACACCAGTAGAGTAGAATTATACCACAATTGAGCATGAGGCATTGTCAATGATCTATGCGCTCTTCAAGTTTTGACAATATCTACTGGCAACACCCTTTGTGTTTTACACTGACCACATGGCATTGAAGTATTTAGTAAACAAGCCTATTCTGCAAGGGCACATCTATCGATGGGTGTTTTTGTTTCAAGAGTTTGAATTCACTGTTGTAGTAAAACTTGGGAAAAGTAAGCGTGGGCACGATCATCTGTCAAGAACCGATTCTGAGGGAGGATGTGCAGAGTATTGAGGAAGTAATGCTAGATGCACAACTGTTTAGGTTGCGGCATGCGCCCTCGTATTTAGAGGAGATTGCAGTATTCTTAAAGGAAGGTGTGGCGCTGGATGGAATGAAGGCATTGGAAAAAGTAGTTAGCCATACATGTCGTGCCCTACATGTTAATCAGTGGAGACTTATACAAGTTGGGACATGATGAAATTTTGTGCAGGTGTGTCTTAGAGCATGAACGCCTAGCCATCATGAAAGAAGTACATGGAGGAAGTGTGGGCGGGCATTATGCGCAGTGATGCCATGACACACAAGATATTAATGGTAGGTTTATGGTGGGAAACCTTGTACAATGATTGTAGAGATTATTGTAAAGCGTGTGACCATTGTAAGTGCATTGGAAAACTAGAAAGGAGAGATGAAATGCCTTTATGCCCTATTCCTAGCAGCCTGAGAACCTTTTGAAAATTGGGTGATAAACTTTGTAGGACCTATTACATTGGCAACGCCAAGGACTCGGGTCACGTTATGTCATCACTTGCATAGATTATCTCACAAAGTGGGCAGAGGCAGCCCTAATTAAAGATTACATGGCAGTGACAGTAGCAAGGTTCTTATGGGAAAACATTATCACGAGGTATGGATGCCCTTTTAGTCTAACCAGTGATAGGGGTATGCACTTCTTGAATGAGACCATGAGGATCCTGTTATCTGCGTTTATGGTGGCTCATCAAAAGACTATGCCTTATCACCCACAAGAAAATGGAACCATAGAAGCATTCAACAAAATACTGAGTCATACCTTGACCAAGATTTGTGATGTCAAAAGACTTGATTGGGATGACAAAGTATCAGCAGTATTATGGGCTTACAAGACAACGTATAAAAGAATGAACAAATCCACACCTTTTCAATTGGTGTTTGGCATGGAAGTTTTTTTATCGGTTGAACTTTTTCCTTCTCTCGTGAATAGTGAGCGTAGGAGGGTTAGCCGATGAACAAGCGTTGGAAGAAAGAATTGAGGAGCTAATGAAACTGGATGAGAGATGATCACTTGCCCAATGGAGCCAAACAATGGAAAAGGAAAAGAAAAATGCTTGGCATGATCGCCATATTATTATTATATGATTCTAAGTTTCTACGCCATCCCGGGAAGTTGAAATTCCATTGGTTGGGTCCTTACACAATCTTCTAAATCCTTAATTCGGGCGCATGCTAGTTATAAGCACCTTGAATGGGATGAAGTTTCTAGACACTTCAATGGTAGTAGGCTAAAGCCCTACTATAAATAAGTCTTCTTGGTGTTTGTAAATAAGGTAGTGTTTCCGATTAGTTTAGAAGTTTCCTTTATGCTTTTTCCTTTCTTTTATTTCCTTTTCGTGTTGTTGTTTTGTTTTATGCCTTGGACGTTGGTAACCTTATTGATATTTTTCGAGAATTTGTGAGTGCGCAGATGACTACGCATCACTTTAAGTGTTAGGTGGAGAAAGGTGAAGAAGTGCGTGATAAAATTACCAAGGAAGTTGTGTTAAAAATACTTGTTGAATAACCGAGGTTGAAAGAGGTAGATAAAAATGAAGATGGAAGAATGGTAGGTGCAGGTAAAGCTACTTGTAGATCCCACGACTTCGAGGAGGAGAAAGTGAATTTGAAAGAAACAAAAATTAGGTGAGAGTAAGGTTACACGCATGCAAGAGTCTCCTATTAGGTTGGATTGGTTGCACGCCAAAAGGTTGGAGGATTTTTGTGCAAGTTGGGCATGCAAGTGAAGGGGTGAAGATGGGCTTTGTTAAAAAACTGCATTAAATGAGCAAAGTATGGTGGTAGGTAAAGTGGCATTTAATGTTCAAAAAGAGAAAAACTATAAGTATAGGGTAGGGGCACTCTCATTTTAACTTTGTAAAATAGAAGAGTTGGAGCACAGTTGTGAGACATAGTGTTGAAGGAGGGGAAGGAGGAGAACATTGAAAAATAACATGATAGCCTAGGAGGCCCCGCTCTGACAGTAAGCTTCCCAAAGGCACGCGCTTAGGCAGAAGAACTCTTGATGTAGAAAAATACCTATAATGAGCTATGTTGATGACACAAGGAAGGTGTTACACACATGATTCTAGAGCACCGTACCCACGGAAAGGCTCATAGCCATGGGGTCTTTTGAGAAGGACGATGTGTACCCTCAAACCAAGAAGATGCTCTCTTGGGCGTTTGAGTCTCATGTTGATGAGCCTAGACTTCAAAGTCTACCATGAAGTACTCATCACACTACTAGAATCTAAGGGGTCAATCCCTTAGTGAATGCTCAGGGGCTCTCAGATGAGCAAGTGTGTAATGCACTGAACAAGGTCGTGGTCGAGGCTGAGGCTAGATTATTCACGCGCAATGACAGGATTAGAATGTTGGAAGTGAAGTTAGGGAAAAAGGAGGAAGAACTAGTAGAGA
This sequence comes from Taxus wallichiana var. yunnanensis, assembly GCA_018340775.1. Lineage (NCBI taxonomy): Eukaryota > Viridiplantae > Streptophyta > Pinopsida > Cupressales > Taxaceae > Taxus > Taxus wallichiana. Next base: position 441,010,111 of record CM031239.1, read on the forward strand.
AGGCCAACAATTTGAAATAGGAAGAACTGATCAGCGCATAGTTAAGGCGTGAGTTAAGGGAAGAGAAAGTAAAGGTGTAGGAAGCTTACAAGAAAATGGAGTCTATCAAGGGTGTCATCCTCCTGAAGCACCCGGACTTAGCGCCACCCACATAGAAATACTCATCCCTCTTGGAGTGTATAGAAGATCTAATGCATGTCCTCACCATGGAGAGATGACCCTTGGCCCTGGAATCTGCTGAAGAAGTGGCCGCGTGCTTGAAAGAGGAAGACCGGTTGAAAGTGGTAGAGCTTGTTGCCGAGTACAGTCAAGTACTTGTGGAGGTTAAGGTCGTTGCCTAGTCTATAGAAGCCGCATATGATACATGTGCGAGACAAAGATAAGGTGGCGAGCTCCTTGGTCACCATGCTTGAGATGGAACTAAAATAATTCCAAGAAAAGAACAAGGGGAATAGGGCAGAGAGAGAAAAGGTTCTGGCCGAAGTAGAGAAGAAATCAGATGTAATTGAGGCGTTAAGGAGCTCAATTAAGGCTCGACAAAGAGATGGACAAAATCATGGATGTTTTGGGCACCCAGGGAGCTAGCTGAGTTTTGATGAAGTGAGCACCTTGGTGGGAGACCTCTTCTAGAAGGCACAGGGTGAGGTTGAAGTGTGGAATAAGCTAGAGGTAGACCTAGAAATATTTTCCTAGCTTGTTGAGTTGATGTCCCCCCATTCTTCATTCTTTTCCCTGATTCTTTCATTCCTTATTATTTTCTTTGTAAAGTATAAGGCTATTCATTAGTTCCCTGGACAACATGCATCTTGGTTAAGTGTTTCCGAGGATGAGAACAGGCGTAGTGTGGGGTGATGTTGGACCCCTATAATATTAACCAAGTATGAAGGCATGTGGGCGCGTAGGGTCCCAGTTATGAAAAGGCATACAAGGCAAAAGTGTGTGAAAGAAAGAGTTAAGGAAGCACATAGCTCGCGTGATGCATGAAAGGAGGCTCGGGACTTAGTCAATTTGGGCACCCAAGGTAGAACACGTGAAAAGCATGATTGGTTGCATGCAGATAAGATGCCAGCCTAGCGATAGGCTGGCCCAGAAAGAGCATGCCCTGGATGGAATCTTCTAGAATATCATCATGAGATGGAGTGGAAATCTCAGGCTTGGAGGAGCATGCTTGCATAAAGGACCACATTCGACACTTGGCACTAGATCTGAGGGCACTGGAAGGTGAGTTGGTAGCATAGGAGAATTATAAATACAAGTGCCTACAGAGTAAAAGAGATATAGATATCTGGAAGTATGAGGTATAGCGGGTTAGGGAGTGAGTGGAGATCTGCAGAATTACTACGAGGGGATATTTGTATTCAGGAAAGAATGCACAAAGCATGGAGTTTTAATTTTTCTTTTTTTGTTAGCTTAGTTACATACGTCCAGTGATATGCATGACTGCGGTCTACTCTCTGTGACTCTCTGTAATGAATCAATGAATATAATGAGGTTACTTGTTATATATGGACATGGATATCAATGGTTTTAATGCACATTTCTCTCATATGAGTTCTCTTTCCTTTCATGCTATGTATGAATGCTTGTATAATTCTTTCTATCATAATGCATGTTCTAGATTCTATTAAAGTACTCGGTCTGAAGTGACTGCAAGGATCTAGAGGTTGTTCTAAGCCCTATGGTTCTTGTTTTTCTTAACTTCCCTCCTAAAAAATCTTAAACTAATCATAGATGATGCTTCCCGCTAAACTCACATATAAGAGAGACTCGGTACCCACGTGTGCCTCGGGTGAGTGCTCAGCTTCTGCTGGGTGATAGGATGATGCGCATGGGGTTCCTTCCTTTTATAATGGGGGTAAAACTGACTACAAGAAGTGAGGGCTTCTTGTTCAAAGATTTAAAGAATGGCCGATGTTTAGAATTTGCGGGTCGTCCTAAGTATGGATGTTGAATTCGATAGTCAATTCATTCAACATGGTTTGCATCTCAGATGGTAACAACTGATGAATATAAGAATCTTCTACACCAAGATAGGTGACTATAGATTCATCATCCTGAAATTGAAAACATTAATAGAAGGTGTATAGTCATCAATCATTGCAGGATATAAGAAGGGAAGAGAAGAGGGAGCCTCACCCTCACGTTGATAAGTCACCGTCTGCAAAGAAATGGTGTTTATGAAAAAAAAGTTAGGAGGAATGGATTCAAGATCAATCGATTCTATCGGTGAAGGTGGTGAAGAAGGTGGAGTAGGTGAAGAGGGTGGAGAAGGGTTGATATCCACAATGAGTTCAAAGTGGCCCCTTTTGGTGGGTAGTTCAACAAATCTGATACCACTACGGTCGTTATGTTTGTGGGTAGTACATGGAATAATAGTGACAACCTTTCTCATAAAATCCAAAACCAAAACCTTTCCATGCACATCAGTGTAGGAAGGTGTGGGAAAAATGGTGATTGGTGAGTGACTGGAGATCACCAGAAAAGGGGTGGGTTTGTGATGGTGGTTCAGGTGTATAAGTGGAAGTATCATGTCCCCCATAGGTGAGATTTGTATGAAAGTGGGGAGGACCGTAAAGGAGATGTTCTCCTATGTGGTGATCGTAGTGAGGGTGTTGGTGAAGGCTTCCATACTCTTGTGGAGTAAGGAATGTGTTGAAATTATATAGGTGATACTCCCCAGAGTGAGGCGTTGAAAAACACCTTCTAAGGGATTGGTGGTTGATATGTGGGTAGCTGGGATAGACGATGTGTTAGAGATTGGATCAGAGGTGGAGCTAGTTGATTGGGAGGCTGATGGGTTGGCAGTGGAGGTCATGGCAGTGGTAGGAATGGAGGATTTAGGTGTGGTTGAGGTAGTGGTGGCACTAGTGAGTGGAGGTGTAGGTGAAGAGGAAGTGGTCATGGATGTAGACACCTTAATGGGTACAAGCACGTCATTGGGTCGGTAAAGCATGTTGCAAGTTTTGAAAGGTGATGGGTCATCCGAGAATGGTATAGGTGTGTCCTTCATGCTCAAACTTCACACAATGATGAAAAGTCGAAGGAACACAACCATTGACATGAATCCAAGGTCTACCAAGCAATAGGTTATATTGAAACTCCCCCTCCAAGATGTAATATAACTCTCGAACAATATGGGGCCCATGAGAACATGGATGATGACAGTGACAAGTGTAGAAGTGATAGCGTCATTAAATGAATGCAACATGATGGGATGTTTATGCATGTAATTGTTGGGTATGCGCATTTGGTCAAATGCATGGGAGGAGATGATGTTAATGCTAGCGCCCCCATCGATCATAACACATCGTACATGTATATTATCAATATGGATGGAGATGAAAAGGGCTAGATCAAGGTCATCAATTTGGTGTGGTGTGATCTCTTCATCTGAGAAGCTGAGGGTGGCTACTTGGTGAGTAGGTGGAGGTGTAGAAGAAGGTGGTAATTTGGTGAGAGAGGCTACATGATGAGGTGTAATAATGGAGGCTACGGGTGTAGGGTCATTGGGTAAAACCTCAATAGACTAAAGAACCTCCATGAGAGCTTGGCAATGGGATTCAGAGGTTTGGATGAGGTCATATAGGGAAATTTTGAGGGAGGATTGGTGTAATTGTTTGAGCATCGTGTGATGTGTAACCCCATTAGAAATAGGATATGTGGGGCCGTAAATAGTGACTTTAGGTGTGGGTGTAAATGGTATGTTGGGTATAGGGTTGGTTGGTGGGTCAGTTGCCTTTTCCTTTCCTTTGTCCTTCTAAGTGTGGGTAACAATGTGGATCATGTTGATTTGAGGCGGGAGGTAGATGAAGTAGGTGAGCCATGAAAGGTGTAACGACAGGAAGGGAAGAAGCCAAGAGGTGGGAAGGATCCTTATGAAATGAGTTGGGCACACCGACATTTGGGTGGAGACTTGGTGAGTTCTTTGATATGAACCATGTTAATTTTGAATCTCGGGGATGGCTCTAAAAGTTTTGGGGTGGATATTTTTGTCACTGAGTAGGCAGTGAGGGAAGAAATGTGGAAACTAGTACTGGAAAAATGGGGTCCTCATCAAGAAGATCATCACCATAAAAGTTTTCTTCGAGGAGGACACTGGCCCGAACAAGAGTGGTATTCAAAGCCTTACAGTCCTCTACATCGTGTCCTGACACATGATGGTAGGCAAAAATTTTGGTTTCATCAAACCCTTTTGGTTTGGGTTTGAGTGGGTCATAAGGTCTAAGAGGTGGTAATGTGATGACAAAAGTTTTGAGGAGGTTGGTTAATATTTTGGCATAGGATCCCGCTAGTGGATCACAATGGGAGGTGAATGTGGGTTTGGGTACAAGTGCGGCTGATTGTATAGGAAGAGTCTTTGCAAGAGGGGGAGTGGGTTGAGCTATGGTCTTAGGTGTTGGTCATGTTTGCTTGGGTAAGGGCATGGTAGATGAACTGGCAATAGAGTGTGTGGTTGGTTTAACTACCTTATTGGAGGGTAGCATATTTTTCCTTTAGGTTACACCTTCTTGGGTAAAGGTGATATGGGTGCATGAGATGTAGAGGGAAAATCAGATGGTGGAAGAGGGTGGGTTACCCATGGGGATAACCAAGGTCTTTGTGAAGGTAGATGGCATAGGTCGGGTAGGGGGTGTGAGGGAAATGGAAGGAAGTGTCATGAGTAGTGAGGAGGTTATTGATGGTATTAGAGGTATGGGTGGTAAAAGGTTACGGTGTGGGAAAAGGTTGTGTGGGGTGCTTGGGTATATTAGAGGTTTGCGAGGGAGAAATGGGATGTTGCATTATTGGTTTACCAGTGGGTGGAGGTTTCTCAGCTAGGGTCGAGGGGTGAGGTCCTAGGATAAATGGAATGGGTGAAGGTGATGAGGGTGTGATTAGTGAGGTTGGGGTATGAGATCTAGGGATTGATTCTTGTTTAGGGGTAGGGTTAAGTTGGGTGTTAGTTTTGGAGGACGTAGCTAAATCTAATTTGATGGGTGGATGAGTAAGGCTAGCTATTGGTATGACCCCTAAAGTAGTAATAGGTTTAGGAAAGGAAGATGATGTAGGTGTGGGTTTAGATGTAGATGTATGTTGGGTTATGGGTAGAGGTGTAAGTTGAGCCATGAGTGGTATCATTGGAGAATTTTTCATAGTTTTGGATGTGTTTAGTTTAGTCAGCCGAAACACTTTTAGATAGATAGTGGAGGTGTCAGTGAGTGACATCTGCATTTGTGTTGAGACAGAAGTAGAAGACACCCCCAAAGTAAGGCTCTATCAACATAATCCAGGTGATCAACTAAGTGTGAGAATGGAACTGTTTTGGGTGAGTTTGATGTGGATCTAATGCGATTCTCGTAAAATGAATTTTAGAAATGGGGAAATTGCTAGCTTTAACCTTGTGTGGGTAAGAGAGCTGAAAGTAAGTCAATAGGATCTTGGGTGGCTGATGGAGAATGGTCACCTAGAGGCAATGAAATTTCTACAATGGATCTTTGATAGGTGGAGGAGATGATGGGTGCTCCTCTGTGGGTGGAGGATATAAAAAGTATCTCCCAGGTTGGGGAGGTACTGCTGGTGACGGTTCTCTAGGTGGATAAGAAAAAGGTGAAGTGGTCTCAATGTTAATGAAGGATCCTTCACAAGTGAGGGAGGAGATGAAGGGTGTTCCTTTTTGGGTGGAGGAATAGGTGAAGTGGGTTCATGTGTAGGTGGAGGAATTCAGGCTAGGATTTCCTCTATGGAAGGAATATGAGGTAATTGGGAAGCAACTACTACGTCACTGAAAATAGCATGGACCTCACGGGTATTGTTATCATTAGTTGAGGTCTCTCTAGTTTTTTCAGAAGAAGGGGTGTGATTAAGAAATGGTTTCTTGAAAATGTGTAGGTTTTCATTGGTTGGTGCTTTCAGATTATCCAAGACTAACTCACCATTCTCGAGCATTTCCTGGACAATGTTCTTGAAAGTGATGCAATTTCGTCATTATAACCTTTTACCCGATGATAGTTGTAAAATTCGTGCTCTTTGTAACACGCAAGTATCGGGTGAGTAGGATCAAAACCAGTGTGTGGTTTTATAGGAGGAAGGGTGATGGCCTCAACTTTAATGAGATTTTCTAAAACAGAAGAATAAGGCTCCCCAATTGGGGTGTATTTTTGTTGTTCTCATTTGAATTGAAAAGTATGGAAGGGGGAAAGATTAGATGAGGGCTTATCTTTATTGGATGGATGGGCTGGACCACCCTTGAGTACCATTACATTAACGGTTCCCTTGGATTTTGAATAATTATTCTTGTGGTTTCACAGAAGAAGAGATATCATTTGACTTAAATGTCGTGTTCTTATTTTGTAGTTGGATTTTATTTTCTTTGATGGCCCGAATCTCTAGCTTATGTGCCATGATGAATGCCTCATCAAAGGTTCGAAAAGTCTCGCACCTACTGTGGTCAACAAGATATGTCTAACACAAGCATACGAGTGAAGAGCTCTATGAGTTCGGTTTGTGCTAATTGGAATGTGAGTTGATTAATCAAGCTATGCCAATGAGTGACAAAATATGTGATAGAATCATCATCATATTGACGCGTAGAGTAGAGATCGGTCATGGTAACCTTCTTAACGATGTTAATCGAGAAGTGATCCAAGAAGGCTTGGGCTACCTAATTAAATGAGTAGATGGAATGTCTAGGTAATCCACTATACCAATCTAATACGGGTCTAGTCGAGAGACATGTGAAAGGTCCTTAGAAGCAAAGTGTCATCATGGCTGATCAAATAACGCCCATGTTTGAAATACATGGAAATGTTGTTGTAGGTCCTCTCTTTCAGTTAAAGTGGTTAAATTTAGGCATCTCCCAATGTACGGGATATGGATGAATAGGAATGAATGGGTGTATGGGCTCATTGTAAATTTCATCGTAGGTGAGAGAGTTGCATGAGCTGGAAACCGATGCCTCCGGTTAATACGTATCTTGTCCATCATTAACTTTACGAGGTCATTGGTAGGCGGTGATGGTGGGTACATCCCTGAGTGTAAGAGGGTTGGTGTTGGAGATATGATGGAGGTGGCATCTAGTATATGGCGATGTTGCATAGGTAGGTTGAGAATGAGGAGTGAGATATGGGGTACGTACCTAGAATGAATGATAGATGAAACAGAGCCCTGCTAATAGTACGTATATGGAGGTGGCGGGTTCAAGGTAACCCTAGTAGTGATGGGGGTAAGGACTCTGTGGAATAGAAAGAAAAATGTTTTGAAATGGGGTAGGGGTCATCGAAACTAGGGGTGGTTGTGTTGCTATGGGTATATGTGAGATAATAGGTGTAGATGAGGTTATGTTCTAGGTGGTTGTGGAAGGTATAATGGATACTTCGGGTGCAATAGATGTGGGAGATGTGGTGGTCATAAGCAGGTATAGGGCCTAGAAATGAAATGACCGGGAGCAAGGTAGGTGTAAGTAGTGCAGAGGTAGAAGGGGTGACACGAAGTGGGAATGAGTGTTGGGGGATAGATACGGGCATGCCATATATCAAATGACCTGATGCATCTTGAGTGAATGAGTGGGGAAGATAGAACTGTAAGGTGACAAGATTTTGGTCAAGGAGTCGTGCAAACTCCTCATCACCTATGGCGATGGTGATAGGTTGGGTAGGATCCATGGGTGATAGAATGGAAGGTGGTGAAGGAATAGGTGGGAGTGGTTGGAAACTAGTGTGGAATATGAGGGTGTTTTCTGCTTGGCTATGAGTCAACACCATGTGAACAAGTGTTGATTTGGTAGGACTGCTTTCTGTAAATTACACAAAAATATAATAGAAAAATGGGAAAAATAGGCAGTGGTAGGTACATTGGGTAAAAATGTCATGTGATAAATTACACAAAGCTAACCGATTCCAAATTAGGGTAAAGCGATGTCGGTCATAAGTAAGCTGTTGATGCAAAATCATAGCACCCCTAGATGCAGATCAGGCTTCTAGGTTGATCACTCAGGCATCCAGTGTGATTGCACAACATGGAAACCTCTCTCCAAGCGTGGGACTTGTGAAACTGAGAGAGGAATCTCCAGAGAAGGCTGGTTCCTGCTCCTAAACTACCTACCACAAGCTATTCCAGTGTAGGAAAGCTAATCTAATCCTAATCTAACCATGCCAAGGAGACAGAGAGAGAGAGAGAGAGAAAGGAAAAGAACAAAAGCCTACACTAAAACGGTGATACACCAGAGAAGGAGAATGTTGGACATCTATCAAAACTGCCATGGGACAAAGAGAGGTGAGCAATGGGAAGGATGGACAGATGCATCACAGGCCCAAGGATAGATTTCACATAGAAAATGTCCCAAAACTCCATGAACACAACTCCAAACCTGCAATGAAGAGAGGCAAGAAGAGAACAAGCAAAAACAAGCAAGGATGGACAGATGCATCACAAAACACGTTTTGTTGCTCGTAAGTTTTCGCAGAACATCATTTCAATAGTAAAAGGAAAAAAAAATGCCATTACAGAGAGCAAGGGAAGAGGTTTGAACTCCATTTTCAACCCTAGAGAAGAAAAGAAGGGAGGGCAAAGCTGAAAAGATGAACAAGACTTGTTATTTTTTTAAAAAATGAGCCAAATCTGGTTTTATACAATGCATGGGTCGAGCCCAGGAGACAAAAAACATAGGAAAATGTGTAAGCAGCCCAACCATTGACCAAAATGCATTCTTCATTACAATCGGTGGTTGAGACATCACTTCTGGCCATGCTGAAGAAGAATGCGACCCATGTGCATTAAAACTGGTTGTTGAAACGTCGCTTCTGGCCATTATCACGCGTCAGAGCTGTTTCTAAATTTTCTCTCTCCAGAATGCACCAAAATTTGAGATTGATCCCAAAATCGTGTAGATAATTTCATAAGCTTTCCGTTGATGTAAAGAACGTGCAAATCGAGCTCTGGATCAAAAGATATGTTGATCTGAAGATTTAGGGCACATAATAGACCAAAACGGATTTTGAAATCTTTTCCCGCGCTTCGCCACCTGGACGACACGTGGCAGGCTCTGATTGGATACGTAATTCTCTCTCCTCTACATTTTCATCGGGTTTGGGGAATGCCTCGACATGTGTTTGATGCTTGTGTTTTCCCGACACCCGCTTCCGCCGGTATTGCCAAGTTTTCCTTTGTTTCGGGTTCGGAAGTGTGACTTGCATTTGCATCGGGTATGGGAGGTGGCTCGACATGTTTTCCTCCCATGCTTTTCCGACTTGTTTCCCGACTCCAAGACCTGATTTCCTTTGTGTCGGGCTTTCCAACCCCTCTGACACATTTCTTCCTTTGTCGGGTTTTCCAACCCTTATGGCATGATTTTTTCCTTGTGGGCCCTAGCTTGGACACGTGGCACTATCCCATTGGTTCGGGTCAGTGCTTGAGACCTCACCCTTTGACTTTTGGACTTTTTCCCCTGTGACACGTGTCATGATCTGGTTGGTTCTCGGCCCTTTCGGCTCCTTCGCGCCCTTCGCGTCTTTATGTCTCGGATGTCCCAAACTGCTTGGGCCAAAAACTTCCGATCCACCCGAAATGGGCTTCCTCATCTCTCATTTGGCCGAATCGGCTTCGCGCGCCCGCCACGTACTTCTGTCCTAGATGTCCCTTTGCTTCACGGGCCGCCTGGAGGCTTTTCGGCCGATCCGCGTCTTTCTGTCCCACACGTCCCTACTGTTGCAAGGACTAGGACTTAGTCATTTTTTATGATTTTTCCTGGCTCAATCTACATGCTTGGAACTGCAAAACTCTGATGCATGTTATCGAAATTTACCCTGGGGGGTGAAATTTTGACAACAAGAAAGTGGTCGATCACTTTGTGGAAAAAGAACAATTTTCTAAACAAGGCAAAAGAATGATAATCTACTAGGTAGATAAGTTGTAGGATGGATTTTATCAGATAGAGAAGATGTTGAGAGTTATAGGATTTTGAATAGCAAAGAAGATGAAGCAGGTGTCCCTTTACAGTAGGTTAACCAAAAGAACGATAATCTAACACCGGTTAGATAAAACTAGTGATGATCGGAGGGTAACCACGATATTCTTTGAGACTAACACCGGTTATTGTGAAATTGAAACAAAGATGATGAAAAAGTTGGTTGTGATTTAAAATCAAATGTGGAATCAAACCCAGAACTCTGAGAATGATAAAAATGGGGTCCAGGCACACTCAGATGAAGTTGGAATACACCAACTATGATGAGGAGCATGCAAGGAGAAATAAAAAGATGAAGAACGTGTCCTCTCACCTCAAAACACAAGCCAGGCAGAAACACTAATAAAAATAAGATCCTAAGAGTGTTATTTCCTTTATTTTTGTTTAGCTTATGCTATGAAGAAGACTACCTCATGAAATTTAGAATAGATTTTTTCGTGAGGAAGGCTTCCTACGAAGAAGGAGATCTACAAGGAGTGGTTTCAAGTTATGTTATGGTGGGGCGGGATGTCCTCTCGAGACAATGACTCGATAGAAGTAACGAGAAGGGTGCCTACTATATCATGATCATATGATCACCTAAAACTTCTTCCGAGTGAGATTTTGTTTAATAATGTGTGTATTTTTCAATTTTTTGATGTTTGGTAAGACTCGAGAGAGAGAGAAAGGAAAGAAAGTGCTTTTTATGATTCGTTTGTCAACCATTAACTGGACATGACTTCCATCATATAGGTTGCCCTCATTTAATGTTAGCTAATGCAAGTAAAGAAGAATAAAATGTAGTTGATTTTAAGCCCAAATCGAAATATTGAATTCGATGACACAAAATATGAATAAGATAGAATATGATCTTTCACTAATGCAATACATCGATGAAAGAAAATAATTTTTTATAGCACCAAACCATGATTTCTTTGAGACAATAGAAAGAAGATAAGATTCCAGGGAGAAATGTAATGTGTGAACCTTTGGAGAAAGGAAACAAAAAACAACTTTTCACCTAGAAATGAAGAAATGCAAGGAACCCCGAATGGGTCCCACCGAGCGTGCCAAAATGTTTCACCTGATTCTTAGAGCGTTTCTTGGAATGTGACAAAACAGATAAGGGTAAAAGGGCTAGGAGGAATACCCATTGAATTTGTTTAAAGGTTGTTGTGTGTGTATGAATTCTTGATCCATAGATGATCATTCGAGCTTCCTTTTGGCAAGGAGGAACTCCGAAATGAAAAAAAAACCACCAAAATATTTTAAATAGCATTTGTGTGGACTGCCTAGCGTATGCTAGTTCCAGGAAGTGTGATACTCCCTAGAAGGTTGTCAATCCACTATTTAAAACAATTCAATATTAACAATAAATGAAATCATACTATAGTTAAAATGATTTAGGTATTTCATTCGATTATAATAAACAAAATCGTTTAGAACAAGCTAAGCTATGATTGAATATGAAGGAGAGGTCTTTGTCAAACCGTACTGGTTAGGTCCTGGTTTTGGGTTTTTGGGTATTTGGTGGGGAATTTAGGCTATGTTCTTCATCTAAGGGTAAAATACGGAGACACCGACATTGGTTTGGCATGATCGATGTCGGTTTAAGTGAAACCGGTGGTTATGGGTAACCAACATCGGTATGGTTGAGGTAAAGGAAACTCAAAAGAAAATGATTAGAGGGCTTGATTTGGGATTTGATGTAGGTGGTGGGGTAGGTTTGAGGGTTGCAGAGGTCTCAAATGTGGTCAAGGATGAACAACAAGCGAGGATGGGTAATCTAATGATGTAAATAACGGAAAAGGCCCAGTTATAAACTGATAAGAAATGAAGAAATGGAGATGCAACAACTTAATCTGATAATAGAGATAATAAAAGCTATTATAGTGTATTAGACCAAGTTGGTGGAGGTATACTTACTATTATATGAGCTTGATGGCTGGATGGAAATGGAAGTTGATCAGATGGATGGAGTTTGGTGTGGTGATGGTGCTTCCCAAGATGCTCCCATGAATGCAAAATGGCTCTTTGGTCGCTTCGATGCTGTCTGTGGATGTTCAAATGCGTGTGTGAATGCTAGTTCTGCTTGCATGTAGCTCTGGTCTCATTTCTTTGCTCTTTGAATGTGCCAACCTCAAAATAAGGTTACCAAAGGGAATAAAAGGTAACCAATGATAGTTTTGGGTTGATGACGTCGGTTTAGGGGTGACCAACATCGGTTAGCGTAGGATTTCCTAGGTTTACTAAAATGGGTAGATCTGCTTGATTTCTTGGATCCAGTTAGTTTCTTTTTATAGATTAGAATGGAAGCTTCTTTTCTAATGGGTGGGAATGTGGTTAGAGGGAATGTAGGATTTGATTTTTAGGGTTTAGGTAGGTCTTATTTAGTTATGGCAACATACTAAGAATAGATTTGGGGTGAGGTGGCTAGGTGAGGTGGTGGTGTGGGAATTATCTTAATTAGGATAATTAAATAATAAATATTGTGAGGACATGGATTAATTTAATTAAATTAATATTAGAGTGGGGTGAAAGGGGCCATGGTTAGGTGAGTGTGTTCAAGTTGGTTATTTTTCGAGGGATCGAGGGGAGTGTGACCCAATTTTGGTGTATATAGGAGTTATTTTCATCATAATTCAAGGAAAAAACAAGACCCAAATTTTTTTGAGCTCTATTAATGGCCACCATGGTAGCTCCATGCCCAAAGTCACTATTAGGTGAAAATTTCAAATTTTATTTCCAAGCACCTTTGGTGGGTCAAATCAAGTAAAATTTTGGGTACAAGATCATGACAACGAGATGAGTCCAAAAATACATGTTCCATCACAAACCGAGCACTAGAAATCTAAGTTCTAAAAATAGTACGTTTTCCTATATAAAATTATTATGTTTGGAAAGAAATCATCAAAAGTGGTCATTGCAAGGAAGTGTGCTTTGAAGATCATCGGGGAAGTTGGAATGATTGTCTAGAGAAAAAATAGCGAAAATATGTGCTTGCTAAAAATGGTAAGTTTCCCAAGAAGTGGTCGAAGTGAAGGTAGTGTGCACAAGAGTGAATGAATATGTTCATCACATCAAGATGGTCAAGAAGAGGCAAAAATTCACCTCTTACCAAAAATAGTATGTCTTCCTTCCGGGAACTTGCTATTAAAATTAAGTCACACTCAAAGGGCATTTTTGGCACAATTTGACATAGGGGATGATCATTTGGGTCAACATCATCATTCAAGATCATCATAGGCATTTCTCAAAGGGAATTTGAGATCCATCTCAAGGAACTCAATAGTTTTTTTCGACACTCACTTCATGGTTCGGGCCTCGGTTATATCACGTGCAGGGTAGAATTTATGGTCATCGGTGAAATAGTTCATTTAACTTGATAGGATCGGTTTTGATCTCCTATCTCTTTGGAAAGGATCTTTATGAGTTAGTGTTTGTGGTCATCATTGAAGTCATTTAACAAGTATTTTTGAACACTCAACCCAAGGCATCTTTGAACCATCCAAAGGAGCTTCTCGGGAGTGTAAATAGTTAGGGATTCATATATTGTCACATTAGGACATTCCATCGAGTCATCTGGAAGGAGTTGTGGACTTCATCGGAGGTGGATCTTTCATTATCAACATAAAATTTGCCCCCTTCTTATTCCTTCTCTCTCCCCTCTCTTCCCCCAAATTTCTCTCTCTTCAAATGTTTTAATTCTTTGTTGGGGTTTGCACTTTTTGATATGCATTTAAGTTATTTGAAAAAAACTTAGAAACATAAGGTAAAATAAGTCACCTTGATTATATAAAAGGGAATTAATATTTTCTTAGGAATATCAAGAGTCTAAAGTTATAAAAAGGCATATGAAGTTTCATTAGGAGGATGAAGAGGCATCTCTCTCCTACTGATTGTAATGATCCCCTCATTTCGGTTTATTCTTAGCTTGTTGTCAATTTGTAATCTCATGAGAGAGTAATTCTTGTGAAGGAACAAAGAGATAGCTGAAATTATTCTATTTTCCCACTCTTGCATTCCTCTTTTCTTGCTATGTACAATTTCTTCTCGAGAATCAATACAAGAAGAAGGAGTTTATGGCCTTCTTTACTAAGGGATTTACTGATTTTTTGTGCTCATAAGTCCTAATTGGCCTTGTTTCCATTTGCAGGGTTATTTCTTCTTAAATTTAATGCATGTTGAATTTTTTTATTAATGCGTATGGGACTCTGATTTTCTACCCACGACATTAATTCCCTCCTCTCATTTTCTCACTCCCTTCCCCTTCTCTCGCAAAGTAATCTCTAGCAAGAAATTTCTAGCTTTGTTGCAGGTCAGTGGAGTGCCCCTGTTAGATCCCTAGTTGAAAGACCACCACATAAATTAATTTTCACATGCATGTAAACATGGGAGTTGCACTATTTAAGTAGAGGGACTTCGATTCCTAGAGCGTTGGCAATAAACCAAAAATTTATCCCCTCAATGAATTTTTCGCCAATAGTTTTTGGCATCCATTATGGGACATATTTAGTAGCATTTGCACCAAAAATATGACCGCAAGGTTCAAAAAAAAAATCCAAAAAAAAAAAAAAATCAAAAATTGGAGTTGATGGAAATCCATTGCTAAAAGACACATTGTTGATTCTTGCAAGTGACCTTTCGTATTCCATAGTGTCTTTTCATATTCCTATTGCAAAATGTTTCAAAGACAAGAACTAAAAGAAGAATTTGAAGAATAATTTTCATAGTAGAAGTGAAGTGGGAGAAACAATGGTAGATGAAGAAGAAATACCTAAATACTTTGTTTTGTGGGGAAGAAATACATTCCTTCTTGCTCTTGAACTCCATCTTCACAGGTTTAGAAACATATTCCCATAAGAAATTTCCCAAGTTTAAAGGTAATAACAAAAACTCCCTGAAGAGAACATATCAGCCTTCACCACATCATGTGGGATTCTTGGTGTCCAACATGAAGATGTCACTATAATATTGTTCGTAGAGTATCTCCAAGAAATAGAAGTGGAATGGTTCTACCTCCTGCATGCTCGATCCATATCTTCCTAGAATGACATCAAAAGGAAATTCAAGGAAAGATTCAGATTTATTGAGGAATGTCAAGACCTCCTTGTTCAATTAGCACAAATGAAGAAAGGAGAAAATGAAACTATGAGAGAATTTGCATCTCTTTTCGACTTGTGTCTCTATAGGATACTGGAAGAGGATTCACCATGAAATAAAAACATCAAGAGATTATGTATTAGTGCTCAACCCCAAGAGGTAGGATTTTCCCTACAAAGTGTTTAACCAAGGATATTGTAGAAGCACAAATATTGGCCATTAAACTTGATGATGATCTCATCTTATCTAGAAAGATCAAGAATCCCTCAAAGGGTAAAGCTCAACGTCTTGGAGATGAAAGAACCAATCCTTTTTGTGAAAAATGGTAAATGAAATTTCTTCACTAAAGAGGGATTTTTTTGAACGAATATCTTATCAAATAAATAATAGGAATCAAATTTATGGGATGCCCCAAATACTTTCCTTAGAGGATCTACCCATCAATACAAGTGGTAGAATCCAAGAGGACAAGGAAGGACTCAAATAAGAAAGTGAAGGCAGAAATTTCCTAGAGATAGAAGAAGTGGGTTGTGATACTCAAAATGGAATAATTGAATATCTCTCATGAAGTAAAAATGCTGATGGTGAATAGGCATTGAGTTTTTCATGTGTTGTGTTTACTCACACCTAGTCTCAAAAGGGATATTTTTCCTCCATATATGCAAAGAAAAATAAGACTAAATATCCTCCTGGGGTGACTCCGCAAAAAAATCAATCAAGGATCTCCATTTCCACCTTGCATGGAGTCCACATTTGAGAAACCTGATCCTGTAGTAAGTAAGAAGGATCTTGCAATTCCAAGTAAGTCTTCCAATTCCTCTTCCAATTATAAATCTAAATCTACTCCTGTAAAATCTAGTACTTTGAAAGCTCCTAGTGTACCTTTCAAAATTCCCCCAATACCCCAAAAATCTACTCCTTATTCCAAACCTGACCTAAGTCCAAAAGCATTCCCTTCATTAGCCTTGTCTGCATCTACTGATTTTGAATTCATAGAATATGAAAACAAAGCCAAAGTTTAGATTACTGAAAGTGAATATTTACGGACTTACCCCGAACAATGTGAGAGATTCATCCGTTATATCAGAATGGTATTTTAACATCCAATGTTATAACTCCCAGTTATAAAGGAATACTACCAAACCCACCTATGCCCCTCATAGATTATTATTTCCATGAGTGAATCAAAGAAAGAAGAGGTCGGTCCTTCTTATGTCTCCCTTCTAGTTGGGGAATATGGATCAAACAATTGCATAATAGATTCAGGTGCCTCAGATAATGTAATGACTGTGAATGTTGCCAAAAATCTTAAACTCCCCATGATTCCACTCAATGGCTCTTAATATTCCATGGAGTCCAAAGAAGTCCCACTTATAGGGAAGATCAAATATGCATAGGTGGATCTTACGCAATTTCTAGACAAAAAGTTTTTGAGGATGATTTTGGTAACAAACATTTCGAGATTCACTTGGAATGGTGCTAGGTAGAAGTTTTTAGCAAAATTTGGGAGGAAAATCCAGATGAATTGGTCTTCTGCAACCATTCCAATGAAGGGAGACATGGAGAAATTTCTTCCAGAGAAGAAGATGAGGTAAACACTAGGAAATTTAGGAAACCTAGGAGGCAACATTTTATACCAAAATAGAAAGAGGATGAATTATTTTGTGACGAGTGAAAAAAGAGGACGTGATACAAATTTTGATATGAAAAACCTTCCTTTGATGAGGAATATTAATCTAGAGGAAGCATTGAGGAACTTTGAAATATAAGAGAATATCCCTGAATTTCCAGATGATGTGAGGCATGAAGAAGAGGAACTGGTTCTTGATGATTTTCAAGCTGAAAAATCATCTTATGTGGTTATCCATGATGAGGAGATATTCTCATTCATATTCAAAGATGAGGATTACCTTGATCATGTCACCAAGGAAGATACCAAGCTATCCTGCGATGATCCCTAGAATGGTTAGAAAGAACCATAGTGTAAGAAATTCTAAGAGCCATCGAAGAAACAAAAGACCCCGAACTCGAGTCTCAAACTCATGATGCAGGCTATCAAATTACGGGACAAGTGTGAACTTAATCCGGGATGCTCAACTAATTCAAAGACTAGTCATGATGAAGCAAAACAAGGTGAAGAGCCTAATGTCCCTCTTGAGACAGTTAATGATGAAAGTGAAGTCTTTTCTTTCCCATTTAAAGAGGAGAACTCTTTATCTTGTGAAGAATTTGAAGCAAGGAGTTTTGAATCCCTCAAAATTGAGATTCCTCCAGATGAAGAAATGATAGAATATAATGAACCTCAAGATATCAAAGAAATGCCTCCTGACGGGTTCCTTGGATCTCAAAGTGAAGAATTTTCAAATAAGGGTGAAGATGAAATTTTGGAAGTACCAAATAAGGATTTAGTACACTAAATCTTGGAAGTAGAAGAAAATACTAAAGATCCCTGAAGTGAGTCTCGACCACTTGATTCAAGCTATGGCCATGCAATATGGGCATGAAGTTGTGTATGATTCTTCACTCAACTTAAAAATACCTCATAAATAAATGATCCAAAAAGATGAATTCAAAGATCCCTATAGAAAACATGTGAATGAACATGAATGCATGATTGAAGAGAGCTCATAATATTTGAATAATTCAAACAAAAGTCACCCCTGGAATAGTAATGATATAGTAGAAGAAAAAACAATAGTGCAGAAATAAATTTCAAAGGAAATGAAAGTAATGGAATCTCCGAGAGAATATCCAAGCATCAAGAAGGTCATTTAGGCCCACTCTTATAAAGTATATAGGCTAGTGTGAAAGAACATGGCTTTCATAAGTAGTTGAGGAGAGAAGAATACTTTCTAGAACTAGTCAACGGCTTCTCACGAAATTCAAAATTATATATTTCCCTTTGGGGGTTACTCTGAAAAAAAAGGAAATTGATTCAGTTAAAGTGGGTTATCCCCGTGCTTGTACCATAGGTTATTTGGGTGTGCGTTTCCCTTACTATTGTGTGTGTGTTTTCCTTTTTCGTGCATTGTGTGTTTACTTTTTTCATTTTGTATGTGTATGTTCTCCTTTCAAGCTATCTTGTGCAAGTTGTATGTGACTCTGTAAATCCCATTAGATAAGGAACCGATCAATGTATTATAAATTGATATTCTAATATTCCTCATGTCAGGTCTTCACTGCACTCAGTCCATAACATGTCCCCAAGCTAAAGCCTTGATCGTTGTCATGCAAATGTGTAACATGAAAATTTCCAATTTTCAAGTGTGACAATGATACCCCCGTGTCAAATTATACCTTTCCCCCAAGTGTACCTTTCCTTAACACCAAGTCTTACTGCATCCATGTAATGGTCCTCAATTATATGTCCATCCAATCCCCCTAGGTGATTTAGGAAAGTAAAGTCATTTCCTCTAGGTGATTTTAGGAGCTTGTGAAGAATGCCAAGTTTTGAGCAGTTTTGGGAAGGGCTACCACTGGCCTTCCCGGGACTAATGCACACCCTAGAGTGGAAAAAGGATAAAAATTAAACATGGAGAGGAGTTGAAGTGCCAATAAAATCTACAAAAAGGTTTTTGGATATATTGGAAATATCTAGAGGTTTCAAAGCCGATTCAACAAAAGTGGGTTTTCGGGCCTAAAGGAGCATAAAATAGGAAGGAGTGCTTGAACTTCAAGTGAATATTATAGGAGATTTTTGAAGATTAAATATCCCAAAAATTACCTATGGGAGGTATTTTACATTCCCTAAATGGTGGAAAAAATGATACATCGTGAAACATCATGCACTTCCCTAGGCAACTCATTCTTCCAGACCTAACTAGCATGGTCTTGAGACAAAAGGGGTCATTTAGAGGTGATTCAGTTAGATTTGATTCTCCATACCATCACAATTAACCTAATTTATTTTTTCAAATCAAATTCATATAAAATTTCACCTCCAAACTCATCCGGAAGCTCGTGTTATCGCCATTGCAAGTTGGCTCAAGGTAAGAGTTCGATACTTAGCCAATTTTCAAGAGGACACATGTCAGCACCAAGAGCTTGGTGGGATTTCATGCCCCTTACATAAATTTATAAAAGATACATAAGGGATATGAAATTTATCCCAGCCTTTTTTAGTTGTGAGATCACTAACGTGACCTTCTACATTGCCAATTAATCCTGCGGGAGCTAGTTGGAGCCTTTCCTCTCACTACACGGATGATTGCCAAGTGTCGCAACCTAGAAAAAATTGGAAAATGATTTCCCTTTCATAAATTTATCAAAGGGACATGAAAATTTTCCTAGCCCCAACTATTCCTTTTGGTTCTCCATACTCCCGAAACTCAGCTCCCAGGTGCTTCCCTCAAGCTCCCTCCCTCAAACGCTCAGTTAGTCAAATCCTACCAAGTGTCATGATGGGGAATTTTGTTTCCCTTTCATCCCTTTAGAAAAGGGAAATAAAGGAAAATAAAATTCACCCATACGTCATGATTTATTTATGAATGCATAAAACTAGGACTTATCCATTTCTACATCTCTCCTTCATCTCCCCACACCTTCATACCCGCCGAACTCTAGCGAATTTTTCCTGCACCTTCCAACCTCCATTGTTGGACTCAACTAGCTCAAAAAAGCTTAATCACACTAAAAGCACAAAGATATTAGAACACAAATGGATCAAAACAACGAAGAATAAAGAGAAAATGATTTTTTTGCTAGATAACTATGAAATCTCCCAATAAAAAAATTTAAATCTTACAAACTACAAGTCGGATTGAGATGATTTTTTTTGTATACCTCCTCATTTCGAAGGCCTTCATGATTAAAAAATGGGAGATCGAATGATGCCCTAAATTATTTGTTTCATAAAAACCCCATTTTGTGCCTTAGCTCACATTTGTTGGATTTCCCATCAATATATAGAAATGGAATCATCTAAAAACTTGCACACAATCTCCAAATGAAAAACCTATCAAAATGGAGTTATTTTCATTATAATTAGAGGTAAAAACCAGAATTGAAATTTTTGAGCTCCATTAATGGCCACCATGACATCTCCGTGCCCAAATTCATTGTGAGGTAAAATTTTAAATTTTATTTCCAAGCATTCTGGTGGGTGAAATCAAGTAAAATTTTGGGTTCAAGATCATGACAATGAGACGAGTCCAAAAATACATGTTTGCTTGCAAATTGAGCACCAAAAATCCACTTTCAAAAAATAGTAAGTTTTCCTATACAAACTTGCTATGTTTGGAAATTCATCATGAAAAGTGGTTATGGCGAAGGCAGTGTGCATTAAAGATCATTAGGAAGTCGTAACAATTGTCGAGATAGAAAATAATGAAAATGAGTGCTTACTAAAATAATTAATCCAACCTAAGAAGTGGTTGAGGTGAAGTCAATGTACATAGGAGTGAATGAAGAATTTCATCACATTAGGATTGTCAAGAAGAGGAAAAAAGTCACCTCTTACCAAAAATATTAAGTCTCCTATCTGGGGACTTGCCATTAAAAGTAAGTCACACTAAAAAAATAGTTTTTACACAATGGGACATAGGGGGATGATCAATCGGGTCAACATCATCATTCAGGATCAGCATAGCCATTTCTCATAGGGCATTTGAGATCCATCTCAGGGTACTCGACATTGTTTTTCGACACTCACTTCATGGTTCAGTCCTCGTATATCACGTGCAAGGTAGAATTTTTGTTCATCGGTGAAACAATGCATTCAACTTAATAGGATTGGTTATGAGCTCCTATCTCTTCGGAAAGGATCTATATGAGTCAGTGTTTGTGGTCATCAGTGAAATCATTTAACAAGTGTTTTTGAACACTTAACCCAAGGTGTCCTTGAACCATCCAAAGGAGCTTCTTGGGGTGTAAATAGTTCAAGGATTCAAATATCGTCACATTGGGACATTCCATTGAGTCATCTGGAAGGAGTTATGGAATTCATCAGAGACAAATATTTCATCGTCAACATCATTCTTCCCCCCTTATTATTCATTCTCTCTCTCCTATCTTCTTCACCCCAAATTTCTCTCTCTTCAAATGTTATAATTCTTCATTGGGGGTTACACTTTTTTATATGCATTTAAGTTATTCGAAAAAGAACTTTAGAAACATAATGTAAATTAATTCACCTTGATTATATAAAAGGGACTTAATATTTTCTTAGGAATATCAAGAGTCTAAAGTCAGAAAAAGGCATATGAAGTGTCATTAGGAAGATGAAAAGCCATCTCTCTCCTATAAATTGTAATGAGCCCCTCATTTGGTTTTTCTTATTGGCTGGTTGTTAATTTGTAATCTCATGAGGGAGTAATTCTTGTGAAGGAACAAAGAGATAGCTGAAATTATTCTATTTTCCCACTCTTGCATTCCTTTATTCTTGTTATGTACAATTTCTGCTTGAGCATCAATACAATAAGAAGGATTTTATAGAATTTTTTTGACTGAGGGATTTACTAATTCTTTGTGCTCATAAGTCCTAATTGGTCTTTTTTCCATTTGTAGGGTTATTTCTTCTTAAATTTAATGTGTGTTGGAACTTTATGATTAATGGGTGTGGGACTCTAATTTTCTACACACATAATTAATAGCCTCCTCTCTTTTCTCAATCTCATCCCCTTCTCTTGCAAAATACTCCCTAGCAAGAAATTAATAGCTTTTTCGTAGGTTCGGTAAAGTGCCCCTACTATATCTTCGGTGAAATACCACCATAGAAATCACTTTTAACGCACATGTAAACATGGAAGCTACACCGTTTAAGTAGAGGGACTTCAATTCCCAGAGCATTGGCAAGAAACCCACAAATTTTTCCACTCAAAAAAATTCTCACCAACACTATCTCACATAGAGAGGGAAACCACACAATAGAAGTGAGGTAGCTCACAAGGAGGCCTTGGTTTTATGATAAAAGAGGGACCGAGGCTATTGAGAGAGGGATTAGTACAAGAGGTACAGAGAGGCATACAAAGATCAACTAGGAGATATCACACCAATCTTAGCAAAGTGGAGTCAAGAAATGGTGCTTCATAGCATCATTGGGAGAGAGGTAGATGGAAACTATAGGGAATATATCCTTGGATTTATATAGAGCACTATCAACTAAGCCACAATACTATGAGTGTATCGTGACTTGAAGCTTGCAACAAACAACTAAATATGTAACATATCTAGCTTTGTAGTGGGGAGAAGGTGGCACAATGCCATCTTGGAGTATTGCAGTATGGCACAACTACCACATGATGTGGGCCATTAGGGAGGCAATGAGGTCTAGGGATTTATTCAAGAATCTATCCCAAAGTGGGAAATATTTAAGGCTCTTAGATGTATAGTTTACCTATTTGGATGATGTATTTGCATTAATACATGACCCTTAACAACTTGTGATATATGTATTGATGTATATGGACTCATGATACACACACACACACACACACACACACACACACACACACACACACACACACACACACACACACACACACACACACGATCTTGGTCATGATTCATCATGTGTTTATGTGTTTTGATTCATGGCTTTGATGATGTACTGTTAGATTTAGATGTGGATGATTATGGTTATGATGTTATGGTTTAGTTGTAAATGATGTGGATTATAGATTATATGTGATGGATATTGGATTTGATTATAATTATTATTGGTTAGATGATGATTATGGATTATAGATTAGATGTGGATGATTATGGATGATGGATTAGAGATAGATTGATTATGGATTAGATGTTATGGATATTGGATTTGATCCTAAATTAGATGTGGATATGTGATTGAGATGTTATGGGTTTGATTATAAGAAATTGATTGTGATTATACTTTAGAAATAAAGTATGATGTGGATGTGATGCAATATGGATGTGATTAACATGGATAGATCGTTTTAGATAATGTGATGTGTTATAAATATGTTAGCTATGATTGATGTTATACTTAAAAGTACATACATAGGAATGGATAGATTGGTTTAAATTAGAACATATTCGATGTGATGGAAAGAATGAAACTTCTATAGAAGGTGACCAAAAGGAGATGAACACAACTCAATCATAGTAAGGAGTGCATGAAGAAATGATGCTTCGAACTAGATTGGAGGTAATCAAGAAAAAAATCCAATCAAGTAAATGCACTTGCAGAGCCAATAGTAGGTGTTAACACCTAACCATCAATATTTAGTAATCAAAAGGGTCATGAAGAAGAACATATGGAAGGTGAGCTTAATAAACCTAATGTTTACACAACACAAGGGTTTTAGATGAAACTTGTAAGCATGAATAGAGGTTCTCCGTAGGTAGGTGTTCCTAGCTGTATGCACCATCTCTGAGCAATATGGTGCAAACTGATCAATGTGGGAAGTTTGCAATGTATGAGAAAGATGATCAATGTAGGAAACTTTCTTAGGAACTTTTATGCTTTTAATTTTTGAAATAGATAGAAGGTTGATAAATATGGGACAAGTTCACCGCCATGATATAATATGGTAGTCATTGTTAGGAAAATTAATATTTACATGGGTATAATATATTATTGTTTGCTATGGTTATTTTATATTGTTGTAACAAACAATATATTATATTGTTTGTTTATACCCGCAAATTATATAAATGGGTAAGTTGTTAATTGACTTCCTATTTTATAGGAAGTAGTTTATCTAATATTGTGGCTATATAATAGCCTGTGAATGTAATTCAATGATAAGCTGAATAGAACATCTTTCTGGTTATTTTTATCTGTATTGATTTAATTCTCCTGCAGAGCTAATTGGACTCTGACCAAATTTAATATTTGGTATCAGAGTAGGTGAATCCACTAACAGAAATCAGACTAGATTTATTCATGGAGTGTTTAAGCTATTGAAGGGCTTTCCAAATTTTTGGTTGCCCTGGTAATGAGAGAATCAAGTGATAAATTGATGTAGATTAGTTTTATAGAAGCACCTGTCCGTTTCCAACCGGTGTGTTGTGCTTCATTGGTCTCTGCATTAAAGTTCGATGTCAGAAATCACACAACTGTGACACGTTCATTGAAACAGTGAGAGGGGGCAAGGATAAATCCTGATTAGTGATCTTTATGTGGTCTGCGATCCAATTATTAACTTGGATCTTTACAAAGCTTCTAGTCAATTGATGATGCTGTGATTTGTCGACATTATTAGTTCACAGTCTATCTTGATAGCTTTGTGCAATCTATCAAATATCTGGCACCTGCAGATTGGTGAAACATCCACTATAGAGAGACTTGAGTTTGCATTGAAATTCACACAGTTGGAAAATTTAGAACTCACACATTTGCAGTCACAGCCGTATTTGAGGAGAGTCTATATTTTTACGGGATTCTATTCACTCAAAAAAACATTCATGCATACACATTGATCATCGACGCCCATCGTCCATGACTTCCATGACTGAGAATAATCTATTCATTAAACGTGGATATCTCTAAATAATCAGTCTATTCTACCAAGGTTCGAAGTCTTAATAAGAGCATATGCTTTGTTGGAAATTGATTCAAAGTATTCGTTTTCAGATTCAATCTAGTTCATCACATTCGGTTTTGAAATTTTCAAAGGGCATCTGGTTCATATTCATTATACTGAGTAAAATATGAGAATGTATCTACAGATGTATATTTGGAAAATAAGCCTTTTATTTATTGTTGCTTGTTATATTAGAATGCGCATATGCTCTCTCTATGCATGAGAAGTATTCAAATGCCCAAGTTCTGTATTACACTTGTGCTCATCCGTCTTATTCTATCCACACATATAGGATACAGGTCATGCTTTCTCTTTATTTTCTCAGCAAAAAAAGGTCCGAGTTATTATTATAAGTTCCACGTCATTTTTTAGAGTCTAAAATAGTCTATCTTTTAAAATTTTGGTTTTACGTCTATTGTAAGTTTATAGACTTGAGTCGTTTCATTTATTCATATGGTATAGTTTTTTTGTTTGTAGGTTATGTCGATTTGTAAAGTCCTCGTTTTTAGTTTGTTATTGCTAAAAAAATAAGTTTCGAGTATTTGTTAGTATATGTATGTCCGTGAAGTCAAAGTCTCATAATAAATGTCATTTAAAATCAAGAGTCATTAGAATATTTTTATGTCTAGTTAAAGTCATTGTAATGATTATTGATAGAGTCAAACAAAAGTCATTTGTCTGTGTCGTTAAATTTAGTAGTCTTATGAATGTCAACAATAAAATGAGTCGAGAGTCTAGAGTATTTTTATGTTGAGTCCTCCAATTGTTAAAAGTGTCATTTTTAAGGTTGTGATTTTTCGTCAAAAGTTGTATCATTGTAAAAAGTTAGGAAAATAAAAAAATTGTCTTATGGACGCATTTTCAGTGTTACCCAACGTTTGAAAAATAAAGCATTTCACATTGTGGGAGAGAAGAATAAATCACAATGTGGAAACTATTGAGCCTCAAAGTCAATATCAGTTGAGCTAACAACACATCATTGGAAGATGGAGGCACCAGAGGTGGAGGACAACCAATAACCTCTCGTTAGTCATGAATGATGGGAAATGCTTCACTCGATTTGGTGACACATGTGTGTTTTTGCTTTGGAGTGGTGTTCTTTATTTCAGCGTGAAGAGTGTTTTATTTCAGCATTTCAGTTTGGTGTGATTTTGGTGTGAATTGAAAAATAAGAACAAAATTTCATTCCTGTTCACTGGTATGTGGCTATTCCTATTTCCCCTATGCAAAAACATAGTGAAGAGAAAATAGCACAATGAAATGCAACATCATGACTCTTGAATAGGTTGAATAGTCGATATGTTCTGTTCGACTTAGTTTTGTGGTTAGCCTCTAGAAAACCATTGAAAGTTGTTCAGATGTGTTCCTGCTTGAGTTCCCACATTTCTAGGTCGATGATGTTCCCTAGAGTGACTAGTTGATAAGCGAGATGATTCCTAAGTGTGTTCTCATCTTCATCGGTCGATGTGTTCCGAAAATGCATGGTCGATAAGAAGTTAATGTGTTCCTTATTCTACCTTCGATTCGAGTGTTGTACCAAGATCATGAGAAAGAAAGCAGCGGCACTCTAGAGGAAGTGGAAAATTTCTTTTATTACCATATAAACATTAATCTGGGAACATTAGAAAAATTAATATTTACATGGGTATAATATATTATTGTTTGCTACGGTTATTTTATATTGTTGTAACAAACAATATATTCTATTATTTGTTTATACCGCAAACTATATAAATAGGTAATTTGTTAATTGACTTCCTATTTTATAGAAATTATTTTATCTAATATTGTGGCTATATAATAGCCTATGAATGTAATTTAATGATAAAATGAATAGAAAATCTTTTGGTTATTTTTATCTCGTATTGATTTAATTCTCTTGCAGAGCTAATTGGACTCGACAAAATTTAATAGCCATCCTTCAAGGGAATGGTCTACATTTTTCTTTTGCTTTTGGATTTTGGATTTTACTTTTATTTATTATAGGATAAGATATGCATGATAGATTTCCTTCAAGGGATCAATCTATACTTTTAGTATTTTTCTTTTATGAACAATCGTCCTTCAAGGAATTGGTCTATTTTTTGGATATAACTTTAAAATGAGCATCCAAGATTTTAACTTTTGATGGAAGAGATGGGGATAAATAGGTAGATCACTTAGGAGGGGATAAATAATGTACTAGTGACATCCGTAGACCCTTAGCATGGTTCCAATAGGTAGATAAGAAGGAAATGGATGTAATGATCTCAGCGTTCTCACCAAGAAGGAAAAACCTATCCATAAGGAAAATTCTATGAGAAGAGTCGTGGTGCCCATATTTAAGGTCATAGATATGAAAGTGATGGTAGACCACATAATTATAGATCATTATGATGAAATATGGAAAAGGCAAATGATAAATGGATGAGCACTAGGATGACTAAGTTCACAATGATAAATATGTTAACATCGAATGGTCGCAAGTGCAATGTGTTAAGAGGTTATGTTTCCAGTTTACTATCAAGGGAAGCTAAATGATAGGCTCCAAACCCATACTTATATGGGTTAATTAAGGTCCAATCTAGTTGGGAGAAAAATTTCTATGTTGACTCCTTTATAGAGTAGTGATTTTTTTATTTTCTTTAAGGGAAAGGTCACCAATATTAAATTTTCATTCATTGAGATGTTTTTGTAAGCATGTTTGATGAAAATTTTATAGACTTGATGATAGTCAAGAGTGAGAAGGAAACGTTCATTTAACAACTCAAGTCACTTGACACTATTTGTGATAGTATTCATGTAAGATGAATTCATGAATATAAACACACAAGGATAGGATTTGGACTTCAAGAGGAATAATGACCTCGAAGTCTGTAGATTAGAGAGAAAGGAGTAATGATGATAGAGGTGTGGATGCTAGTCAATAAACCCAAAGAGCAAAGGGAATATGAAGATGCTAATTACAACCAGATTTATCAATAGTCTTGGAAAGAATGTTGCGAAGAGTATTTTTAGTGTATTCAAATTGGCCATTAGCTTGAGGATAATATGGACAAGAGAAGCTAAGATTAATATTGAATGAGTCAAAAGCTTCTTGAGATCTTTATTTTTGAAGGGATTTTTGTTGTTCGTGATGATTTTATGAGGAACAATGAAGCGAAAAATGATATGCTAATAAATGAAATCAACAATTTGATTAGCCTTGGTTGATGCAAGTGGAATTGATTTCACCCATTTGGTGAAATACATAATAGTAGTGATGATAGAATGATGACACTTAGAAGAATGTGGATTGATGAGGCCTATGAGGTCAAGTCCCCATTGTGAAAATGGCCAAAGATCATGAGCGACTGCAAGGTATAGATAATAATGTGTATTAGATTGGAATGATGTTGGCATTTAACACATTTCTTAACATACTCACAATAGTATTGATTGAGAAAGGGACATTAATAACCCATGCGAAGGATGTGATTGGAAACAACAAAGCTGCTAAAATGGCCACCACAGATTTTTTTCATGGACTTCTTGGGTAGCTTGAGTGGATGCATGAGATTTAGGGAAACAAAGCAAGATACCAGCAAAGCCACACTTATAAAGGATTCCTCCAAGGATTACATATTAGTTAATGTGTTGAATAAACTACCTCTTATCATTTTTAGATAGGTTAGAGGGAATGATGGATTGTAAAAGATAATTGAAGATTTGAGAGTACTAAAGATCATGAGGATTAGATTCGATGAGGTTAACACCATGAACTTCACTAAGATGAGATGGTTTTTCAAGGTAATGAATGATAATAGAGAGATTAGAATCTTCTTTAGACCAAGGATGAGAGATGAAAGACAAGCCATAGTTTCTACAAAGTAATTAGATGATCGAGGGATGGTTTTAATTGTGTAGAAATCAAATGCTCCTAGACGGAATTTGACTATGTCTTTATATTTTTGAAGGATATCAATTTTACATTGAAAGATGCATTTGAATTGATTAATGATGCGATGAGAATCCCTATAGATGTTAAGGATTTGGATGCCAAGTAAGATAGGATTTTGAAGGCCTAATATGAGAGCTTCATATTTGGCCATATTTTTAGTGCATTCAAAATTGAGTTTATAAGCCATAGGGATAGGAGTGTCCTAAGGAGGAATGATGATGATGCTAACACCTCCTCCTTGTCCGCACTTAAAACCATTAAAGAAAAGTTTCATCTTGAGAGGTGAATATTCATGTTCAAAGTTTATAGATTTGGCTAGAATATTTTCATGAGGTAGATGATTACTAGGAAGAGGGGTGTCAACTAATTGATTTGTAATAGATTGGCCCTTGATTAATGTTTTAGAGATGAATGCTAGTTCAAACTATGTCATGAGCATGAGCCATTGAGTGATGAAATTTCTATGATAAGGCTTAGAATGCATAGTCTTGAGTAGATGAAAACTAGTGAAGACAAAAGTTTTGTGATTAAGAAGATAATTGTGAAGGTTAGAGGTGGCGAAGAAAATAATGTAATATAACTTTTCAACTTTAGTGTACCGAGTCTAATAATCATGAAGGGTGAAACTGATGTAGTAGAAAACCTTCTCCCTACCTTTCTCATCACGATGTGCCAACATGGTGCCGAGAGCGTGATCGGAGGTAGAGACATAAAGATAGAAAGGCTCTCCCTCATGTGGAGGGGTAACCATAGGGAGGGTTAGGAGATACTGCTTGAGATCATAAAAGGATTTTTGGAAGTTATAATCTAAATTGAATTCGATATCTTTACAAATAAGGTGATGATAGGGTGGCAATGGTTAAAACATTATAAGATAAAACAACAAACTGATTGAATTCAGCCTTGAAGACTTCAAAGTTGTTTCAAGTTATAAGGATGAGGCATCTTAAGGATGTATTTAATTTCAGCGGGGCCAACTTCAATACCCCTTATGGACACAATAAAGCTAATGAGTTTACCATTAAGCACTCCAAATGCAAACTTTCCTAGATTGAGACAAAGGAATAAGAAGATAAGGTGCTTAAAAATGATTTCAAGGAATCAAGTTAATCACATCAATGCCTATATTTACCCAAGAGATCATTAACATAGTCCTCTACATTCTTATGGATGAGATCATGGAAGATGTAAGTCATGACCCACCTGATAGGTGGATCTGGAATTTTTCAAACCAAATGGCATGACGTGATAGAAAAAGGTCCCCAAGGAGTGATAAAGGAGGTATTATGATGGTCTTGTTGGGGTTAGAACACTCGTCAGACGGACAATATATTAGATCTAAGCATACATGCAAATAAAAGTGAATATTTTACCGTAAGAAATATGCAAAACAAAGACATAAATCAACACCAAATTTAACGTGGTTCACCCACCTGTGGGCTATGTCCACCAAGAAACAAGCCAATTTATTATCCAAAGCTTTGACAAGATATACAATGAAGATATACAATCTTCCACACCTCTTATATGTATAGTACTTTCTTTCTCTCAAGCTTTTACTTCATCACCAAGAATTCTCTCTCTCACCAAATTTTTACATGTTCTTTCAAATTCTTGTTAATCATTACTTCTAAAACCTAGCCTTTATGCTTATATAGTCATTTATAGACTTAGGGCACTTAGTCATGTAATTACAATCAATAGATATACTTTAATGCTAAAAATAGATCTAATTCCCTAGAGTTAATTAAAACATCCTTGCATAGAAAACCGACAATGGTTAGACCTAACCGCTACCAGGTTCCTCACTATCCCGTGATGTTGGTCATACCTAACTAATGTCGGTCCTAGGTGACCGATTCCATTCCCTCCTAAACGATGATGGTTCTTGTATTTGTTATTATCCTCTTGTGCATATTTCACTAATGCCTCAAGGTTTTGGTGTAATGGTTCGTTACATTTGGTATTAGAGTGACCACCCAGGTTCAAGTCTTGGCATGGGGTAGCTATGCGGCATTAGAGAGTTCACCCAAGGCTCGTATGGGGCGGGTAGGGTCTAGATGGGATGTAATGATCCTCTTGTGTAGATTTTACTAACACCTCAAGGTTTTTGTGTAATGGTTTTTATAGTATTTTCCAGCAAGTGTCCATTGCATGCTAAACTGAAGTAATTGAGCTCCACAACTCAACAATCTCCCACTTGATATTAATTACCGCATCATGCCTACACAAGGTCATTCTTGGATCCTTCCTTAGTTATGTTTCTTCCTCTTCAAGTATCAAACTTGAAGACCAACAAAAGTGGAGTGTAGCTCCAGCTTCTCCTTTGTTAATGGCTTTGTTATCATATCCGCAGGGTTCTTGATCATATAAATCTTTTCCAGATTCAACTGTCCATCCTCCAATACCGCCGTATGAAGTGATACCTCAAATGAATGTGTTTTGTTTTCGAGTAAAAGGTGGAGTTCTTTACCAAATGAATTACATTCTGACTTTCACCGAACAATTTACAATCACCTTGCTCATTTCCCAACTCTTCCATAAACCTACTCATCCATATCATGCCCTTATTAGCCTCTATAGCTGTAACATACTCTACCTCTATAGTAGACAAAGCCACAACCTTCTGCAATCTTGAAATCTAGCTAACTGCCATCCCACCTACTATGAAAATATATCCAGTAGTGCTCCTCCTACCATTCAAATCTCTAGCCATATCTCGAATCAACATAGCCATGTAAAGAAGTATTTGACCCTCCATAGCATAACTCCATTTTGGATTTCCCTCTCAAACACCCGAGAATCCATTAGACTAATTTCCAATGCTCTCTTTACTTGGATTAGCCATATATCTACTCACAACTCCCACTTCCGTGTAATGTTTGGTCCTGGTACAAACTATGACATACATAAGACTTCCTACTATTGAAGCATAGGGAACATGTGCCATGTAATCAACCTCCTCATGTGATGAAGGACACCGATATTTCCTCAATTTGAAGTGTAAATCCATAGGTGTAATTATAGGTTTTGCATTCTACATGTTTAACCTTTCTAACACCTTGTAGATATAATCCAACCGAGACAAATACATTTTTTTTTTTTTTGGTCTCTATGTATTTGCATGCCAAGGATTCTTTTGCAGCTCCTAAATCCTTCATAGAAAATGTGTGAGCTAGCTTTCTCTTACGCTCACCAATGTCCTTCATACTTGATCCTACAATAAGCATATCATCCACATACAATAACAAAATAATATAGCTCCCATTTTCAAGCTTCTTGAAATAAACACAATGGTAAGATTCACATCTCAAGTAACCATGCTCATGTATAAAACTATCAAACCTCATGTAACATTGCCTTGGATCTTTCTTGAGCCCATATAGGCTCTTTTTCAACCTGCACACTAGTTCCTCCTTACCCTTGACTTCATACCTAAGTGGCTGCTGCATATAAATCTCTTCATCCAAACCACGATGAAGGAAAACCGTCTTCACATCTACTTGCTCTAAATACAAATCTTCTACTAAAACTAAACTCAATATAGTACAAATAGAAGTCATCTAAACAACAAGAGAAAATATTTCACCAAAGTCAATACCTAATTTCTATGTAAATCCCTTTACTACAAGCCTTGCCTTGTACCTTTTCTGCACACCCTCTTCTTCCTTAATCCTATAAACCCACTTTTTCTGCAATGTTCTCTTACCTACTAGCAACTTAACCAAATCCCAAGTCTGGTTCTATTCCAAGGAGTCCATCTCCTCATCCATGCCATGCTCCCACTGAACATGAGTCTTATCCTTCATTGCTTCTTCAAAGCTCTCTCGGTTCATCATTATCACTCACTAATAAAAGAAATAGAAAAGTTGTAAATCTTTTCGTAAGTTTACTTACCCTTTGTGACCTTCTTATAGAAGTTTTGTGTACCGAAGGCTCAATCTAGACCTTCCGGACATTCCTATTCAAATATGAAAGTTACCAACGTTGGTTTACGCAAACCGATGTCGGTTTGGATCTTCTCGTAACCAACATCGGTTTGTCGATTTGCCAATCAGAGTCATCGACACCGTTATCGTGTAACCCTATCGGGAATTCTTTTAAATCCGAGAGTTCATTTTCATTCACAAACTTCTCAACCTGGTTCATCCTTTGGTACCAAAATTTGATCCCTATACATTATCTTTTCATTCCATTCAACATCACGACTCCTAATAATTTTAAAATTCTCTAAATCCCAAAAATAGAAACTGAAATCACCAGATCCATAACCAATGAAAGTGCACATCTTGGATTTTTCATCCAAATTCTTTCTATTTTCCTTATCAACATGCACAAAACCTTCTAAACCAAAAACTTTAAGAAAATAAAGATCTACCTCTTTTCTAGTCCAATCTTCCTCTTGTTTTCCTCCATCTAGTGAACTTGAAGGCCCACGGTTAATCAAATAAACCATTGTATTAACTTCTTCTACCCAAAACTGCAAGGGCAATCCATAATGTATCATCATACTTCTAGCATGTTCCATGAATGTCATGTTCATTCTTTCTGCAACACCATTCTCTTGTGGTGTTCTTAGAACAATTATTTCTCTATGTATCCCATTCAATGAACAATAATCATTGAAATCCTTACTACACTATTCACCACCATTGTCAGATCTAAGGCACTTTAACTTAGAATTTGATTCATTCTCAATAAGGGCTTTCCATCTTTTAAAAGTCTCAATGTTTTCATTGAAGAATTTATAATTAGCAACATCAAACTCTTCTAAGATATCATTTAGGGAATCCATGATCTCCACTCGTTTATCATCCAATTTCTTAATTAAATCTTGCAACACTTGGCACTGGAATTCCATGGCCTTTTGATATTCAAATAACTTTGAGGCATCATCGATCACCTCTTCTTAAAGGAGCAAGTCTGGGTCTACTTCTCTTATTTCACTCCATGTTGCCAGATTCAAATTCAAGTTGTTATTATCCTCAGAAAATGCTTCATCCATTTTACAAATAGTAGTTCTCCCATCCTACAAATCATTGTATATCTTGACAGCTTCTTTGATTAAAGGATTAGCTTCATGAAAAATTCGTTCCATCCATCCATTTACTGATCTCCCTTTCTGGCCTAGCTTTTCGATCTCATGATAATAAATGTCATCGATAGTAGATGAAATCTGCCAGCGATATTAGTTGAGAATTCGATTGATGGAATTGATTCGAGTTACTTTCCTTAGAAATGCAAAGTGAGATGTTCAACCTTGAGTTTGAGCTCATCTTTTGTAGCCTTATCTTTGTCATATTTTTCCAGAGAGCTTGAAGAGAAGTGTGCACATCTTGTTTGGCTCCTTCGTGAGTGGATCTTCCCAATGAAAATCTAGAGATCTGATAATTTGCATATGTAATTGTTTCCTTAGTTTTTCCCTCAATGGGAGTAAAGTAACCTCTACAATTCGCTCCCTAGATGGATTCATTTTCAAAATTGAAACAATCCTGGGATCTTGGCCTATCTTTTGGTGTATGCTCCAATATATTGAGATCTATGAAATCTCCCAGAGGTACCTTCTTCTTCTTCTTCTTCTTTGGATTCTACCTAAACAACCATTTTGGGATGGCTAATGCTAATGAATATGGAATAATAGACCCGATACCTGAAACATTATTCATGACAAGAGCACTAGAGACATTAGTTGGCATGATGGATGGGGTGGACGTAAGGAAAGCCATAGGAGTTGATAAAATGATGTTAGGGGATGAGATGGATGGAAACTGAAGTGTTAAGGGAAGTGAAGAGAAATGGGTGACCCGATAGTTTCTCTAGTAGAGAGAACTGGAAGGGATGAGCATACTTGGGCCATAGAAGGAGATGGGAAGGAATAAATGATTGTGGAGGTGGAAGGAACTGATATTGGAAGTGAAAATGGAAGAGAAGGAAGAGATGATGGATCTTGTGAGATACTAGGAGAGTCACTGACTTCAACCACTGCCACATAGGTGTTGCAGGAAACATGACCTTGGAAATAGAAGCCTTGGAGAGAGATGAGCCACCAAAAACAAATGAAATATTTTTTGGAACTGTATGGGTTTTTTGGGTTGACCTTTTCCCCTTTGTGGGTGTTGATTGGCTTATGGTTGGTGGGGCCTCTGTATTTGTAGGTTTCTCTACTCCCTTAGGTGAGATTCCCAAGGTAACCAACCAACTGTAAGTTCTCTATAGAATGGGCCCCGCCCTCTCCTTTGTATTGCAGCATTCCTCTACATACCAATCAATCCATGACAATGGTTGATTAGAAACATTATCATTTTTATATGCTACATCCAAAACCTCATCATTATCTTGCATATATTTTGGGACATTGGCTATACCAAACTTTGAACTTCATCCAAGGTCAACCTCTCATAATCCCTTTGTCGGATGATGTATTCATCCCGACAATGAATCTAGATATCCTCCAATTGGGGTACATGGGAACTGGACTAACCTGTTTTGCTGAATTTACCCCAATAATGAAGCTGGTCCATGGATGAAATGTTTGCAAGGTTACTTTTTCCATTTCGCATCCATATTTTTGCCTTATGAATATTCAGCTTGTGTGTATTTGCACGTTGAGATAGGAATTACATTCCGCTTTGTGGCATTTATTCGAATTCAATGGTAATCTAAAATTGTTGAACCAATTCAAGGAGAATCCATTTATTAGTAGGACATCTTGGAAATTTTCTAGGATAACCTACAAATCTGGTAATCCAAATGTAAGTAAAGGTGGAAAATCGAAGGTAGATAGCTCCCCATTCCCGCACTTCCTGAAGGCTTCGCCGAAAGCCCTCGATTGTATAACTCCTTATTGAAACGGTAGAGGATAACCTGCAAATAAGGCATCATTGACCTTATGCAAATGCCTTCTCTCCTTATTCAAAGTGTGAGATGAGGATAGAAATCATAGATTAAGGAGGTGCCACGAATACCTTTAGTATTCAACCTAATTAAATCTCCCATAACGGTGGCCGATAAACCAAAAAGGATGTTATATATAAATTATTTGTAGAAAGAACCTTACTCAATTGATAACAAATGGAACTATTGATATACTCCCCCATTGGATAAATTCCTTATTTTTATTGATGGTAGCAATGTACAAGAATATCCATTCATGGAATTCCTTTACAGAGGGAATACCTGAAATTCTACTTAATAACAAAATGATGTCGTTGACCTCCTAAATGAAGTCTACCCTATACATAGTATTTGGTAATTTAATCACGTTCTTGGTCAAATAGCTTTTCATCATGAATTTTGTGCATACTTCCACCTCCTTGTCCCAATGTTCTACTACTAACTCGTGTTGATAATAGAATACTTGTTAGAGAACACACAATGAGTCCACACAGGAGAGAAGGCCATGATCAAGGATGCAGAAGGACAAGAAGAACCCGTGCGTGGAAGGAAAGTTCAACTATCAGGACTTAGCTGATTTTGAGCATGGAGACCTATTTTTAGAGGATGGCATGCGGAACACACCAACGATGAAAGAGACATGCATGCCATGAATTGTCTATCTTTGGAGGAGCAGATCGAAGCATTTTTGCATGGAGATGAGCTAAGAATAGAATTGACACTTCAGTTAACTACAAGAGGTCTATAGATAGCACACTTGCATGTGTGGCTATGCCTAAAAATGGTGTGTGGCTATCAATAACATGCAGCCTATTTCTAGAATAGATAAGCGGTGAAGGGAATTTCCCACCCTATATATATATATATATGATGTTAGGTACATAGTAAAAAGAGAGGTGAATCGAGAATATACATAGTGTGTGTATGTGTGATAAAGAGATATACACATATGATCGAATTATTGTATCGAGATCCACACGTGCATTGGTAAGACCGACATTAATGTAAGGAGCTTTGGTATTTATTAATAAATGGAAGATATTAGCTAAATATGATTGTCATTCGTGTGGAGTTGAGTAGTGCATGTTATTTATTCAATCATGATTATTGTTTAAGCTTGTTATTTCATAAATATAAGTGTAGCATGCATTGTAGAATGATGGACTAGTTATGAATCTATATGTTTCTTCCTTCATCATGCTAACATCTGCTACGAAAACCTAAAGAGGGACCTAGTACCTTTGCACGCTTGGGTGAGTGTTTCATCAAGGTTGAGTGATGTGCCAAAGATGACTAGGGTGTTATTTGGTAAATTTTAGGCTGCATCATTGGTTCCATTTCCAGGACCTCTTTTTAGTTGTTTTCAAGATGGTTCGCCATGAAGTCGTACCGGTTAACTCTAGCAAGTATTGAGGAATGGATACATGATCTGGAAGAAGAATATGCATGGTGGTTCAGCAAAGTGGATCTAAGTTTAACGCACGCATTTGGGTAGAACATAATTGTATGATAACTTATATGAGAGATTTTTTCTATCTTTCTAGTAGAACTATACGAGTGGCTTCTTGTTTATGCATCTCAAAGCAAAACTCGGAGGTATCATGAACATGAATAGACACAAGAATAATTTCAGGGCTTTTATGATGCTGATCTGATCTGGACTCGTGTTGTGGATACATGGTTTTGTGGTGTTCTAAACAATTATATTTTGGAATATTCAATTTCAACGTACTCTTTCCTAGAGGTAGCTGAATTCTAGTTTTAGCGGTATCCAAGAGGAACATATTTGTAAGGTATTCTACTAGTGATTAAGATCTTGATGGTAACTTTGAACCTAGAGAGTAAATCGATGGCTAACTAAACTTCACCACGTGCGAAGGCAAAAACAGGTTTGGTGAAAGATGGCAGACCTAGCAGCAGACAAGTAGAGAGAGGAAAGGTAGATTAAGTTTAATGAGGTGTGTGAGAGGGAGATAGAGAAGTAATGTTATGTTGTAGAAAGTATGGCATTGAAGAGAGAGATGGATCGTGAAGGATTTTCAACTCACGTAGAAGATGTGGAGCTAGAGCATCAAGAAATCACCCATCTTGTAAAACATGATAGAGATCCCCTCGGCCTCACACGATGTGTGCCAGAGAGACTACCTAGGCGTGGGCATGCATATTAATCCACTGGTGACCTAGCCCTTACACTTGGTTTTCCAAAGATCTAGTATGATAAGTAACTAGAAAGATAATTTGGGAAGTAGGAGAGTAGGAGTAAGTCAAAGATCAAGTACATCAATGGCGGGACAAACGACTTTAATGATATTTCGAGGAACATTCTTAGGTGCATCATCCACGTAAAATTTGAGTTTGCATAATGTTGGATTCACCTCTGGAAGTGGACCTACCTCACAAACTGTAGGGGTTTATTATAGTACTACTTTCGGAGCATAGGGGAGTACATCTATAGGTCCTATTCCAACTACATGTGGAGGATTAGGAGGCATAGGTGGTTTTGGAGGTAAAGGGAACCTAGGGGTTCTAGATAAAGTGGTCAAGGTCCACAAAACCACCAAATATCTATATGGATATGTTTCTTCGTCTCTTGGAATATAATGGTATAGAGGATACTACTAAACATGTGCATATGTGTGAAATCTTGTGGCACTAAAGAGATCACGGCATTGAGCACAAGGCAAGTCAATTTTCTACTACATTATAGGGGCATGCACACAGATGGTATAGGAATTTTAACCTTGATCAAACTTGCATGGATTATGTAGCATAGAAGGATGCTTTCTTGAAAGAGTTCCATATCTCTAAGTTTAAGCATAAGAGTATTAGTGCACTCAAGGATATCAAGAAAGGCATTACGAGAGTGTACATGAGTATGATGCTCATTTTAAGACACTTTGTCTAAGTTATCTTATGATATTCATGCTAGCTAGCATGCACAATGGTTTGTTGGAGGATTGATTACACCTTTTAGGAGGGTGTTGGTGCCCATTTTGACCCTCCATCATTTTGCAATGTTTTTCCCTTTGCTCTACATGCCCTAAAATGTTTTTCCCTTTTGAGATGGATGATATAATGTTTTGTCTCCATTTTTATGCCTTGAATTGTTTGTAAAATCATTTTCCTTGCCCCTTTCTAAGAGAAATCCCGAGTTTGCTTGTTTTTTCCCTAAATGTTTCAAGTTTGTGGGCTCTGCCATTTTTCCCGACCATGGAGGCTCGAAATTAATCAATTTTTACTTTTATGCACATTGACAATCCTTTTCCATGGTTGTAAAATGTTTGAAAACATGTTTCATCTATCCTTTGTTCCAAAAATTCTTCATCCGCGAAGAAAAAATTGAATTTAGGAATCTCTGGCAATTTTTGCATTTTTTGACGGTCATACGGGCGTCTTTTACCCATCAAAATTTTGTCCCTCCCTTTGCTAATACATGGCAGTGTCTAGATCAAAGGAGAACTAGCAGAGCCATCGGAGGCTTCTGAAACCTTTTTGCCTTTTGGAGTAGAAGGAAACATTTTCAAATTGGGGTGTAATCCCGCCAACAAATCAAAAGCAGACACGTGGCAGTTTCAAATTATGAAGGTCAGAGAAAGAGTGGGTCGGCGGGTTGTCGGGAGGGTTTGAGATTTTTTTAAAATGGAGTAAAGTCCCAAAATGAGTGTTGTCTGCCAAAGAATAAATGAATCCAGTGTTGAAGGGTCAAGGCGGAAGTACAGAGATTCGGGGATGTTTGAAACATTTTTCCTTTTTGTGCAAAATGGGAGTGAAATTTTGAAAAGAAAGTGCGACTCCACCAGGGTCAAATTA
Source organism: Taxus wallichiana var. yunnanensis (assembly GCA_018340775.1). Lineage (NCBI taxonomy): Eukaryota > Viridiplantae > Streptophyta > Pinopsida > Cupressales > Taxaceae > Taxus > Taxus wallichiana. The sequence continues at coordinate 441,049,244 of CM031239.1, forward strand.
AATTACATTAAATAATTAGCACGGAGGTGCGGGCCGTGGGGACAATTTAAAATTTTTTCCCAAGGTTACAAAAATGGATAAAATGAAAAATGAAGCGAGGTCCTACTGGGACCCATGTCAGGAAGGAGAGGCGGAGGAGTGGGTGTGCAAAGGAAAAGTAGAATTTTTTCCTTTTTCCAAAAAAGGTGTTAAAGTTCTAGAATCGAGCCGTGATTCCAATGGGGCCTACACTTTGGGACACGTGTCAAGCTAACAGAGGGGTAGAAAAAATGTCAAGTTTTTACATTTTTCCAAAAATGTTAAAATATCAAAAAGTGATCCAAAACCCATTTCCTATCGCATTTTGACATGTGGAGGGCTTAGATGGAAGGGAGAAAGTGAAATCAACGTTAACTACGCATTTTTCAATTTGGCCGCCATTTTGCTCCAGAATGTGGAAATGAATTTTTGCATAAATTTTGATCGAATTTATGGTGAATCCATGTCATTTTTTCCTTAAAGGATCAATGGAATCAATTTGAAAATTCAATTTGTGGATCTGAGGTACTTTTGAAATGAAATTTTGTTCAAGCTTGAGTAAAAAAGTGAAATATCAAATCCAAATGTTCAGCAGAGTCAAATTTGGAGGGATAAGGATGAAATAATGAAAGGAAGGAGATCTACATGCTTTGTGGAGGAAAAATGTGCTCCCGGTTGAAACTATTATGTGAATTTTGCAATGATCCATGTAGTGCCCACTTTCCTTGACACTATTCGAATCGATCTTGACACTATTGGTCACATTTTGGATATTATTATGTTTTGATGTAGTATGATGTATCAGGGATTATTATGGACATTATTATGTTTTGATTAGTATGATGGTTAGATGTTAGATCCTGGATTAATATTGATCTAGATTTAGATATTTTCTTGAGGATCATTGAGACATTTTTATTATTATGTGGATGATGATATACTAGTTGACATGGACAGGTTATTGATGTTAATTTTAGACATGTGACATTGATTATTATGAATAGCTCTAGTATAGAAATCTATTGGATGATGATATAGTTACAAATTGAATTTTAATGATAAATATTGAATCTTGATATTGTTGTGATTTGGATCTAATGTTTATATATCATTTGGATGTTCTGATATGGCCACGAGGCCAAAGGAGGTATTTTGCATTTTGCAGGTTAAAATCACAACAATGTCGGGGGACTAGAGACTAACCATATTGGAATTCAGTGTGAAATCAACAAGGTCACCATGGCAACTGTGTTTGAGTTGTATGTTGTGTTTTGTTAGGATTTCCCATGGGGGGATTTCCATTATTGTGACCATGGGGTATATGTGTGCTTTATTTGTTGTGTCCCTTTTTAAAATTATTGTTGTATGTATTTTATTTGTAATGTGCTCTTTAGTTTAATTATTTTAATGTGATAGTATAATGTGAATCTTATAGTTAAATTTCAATTAAATTAATTGGGATGTGGAATATAAATTAAAAGTTATTGTCTTGGTTGAAAATGAAAATTGACTTACACACACACACACACACACACACACACACACACACACATATATATATATATATATATATATATATATATATATATATATATATATATATATATATTATAACCATATGATAGATAAATAAATCTTTATGTCAAAACATGTAATAAATAAATGTCATAAATATAAATGCATGTGTAAGAAATTGTAAGAGGATGTAAAAGTTGTGTAAGTAAAATGATAGATTGTGTAAGGCATATTTTGGAGTGTAGAACACTCCATCCTCTTTGAAACTCGGATTTGGTCTTGGGAGCCTAAATTGGAGGCTTGTGGGACAAGTTAAACTTGTCCCACACCTCTCAAAACCTCCACCAACCATGTTTATTAATTTGGAGTCAAAATCAGATTATTTTATTGAATTTTGACTTGATTTATTGTAAGAAGTGATTGCACTTGTCTTACAAATTTTAAATGCATTCCCTTTTGGGGTATGGGCTATTGTGTGTGTAAGTGATTTTGTCATTTTTTTTTAATGGTGATTTGTTGTTGATGTGGATTGCACTCTTGGGGAAGGAAGAAAAATGATGTGGCATCCCACTTGGAATCCACATCATCCTCTTCCACCCTCTCCTTTAAAATTTGATTTCCTCCTCATTTTGAGGTTGTTGAAGGTTGGAGATTTCACTCTTGGGTCAAATTTTTCTCTTGCCTTTGGAGCTTGCTTTGTGGAAGAGCTTGGATTGATTCACATGCTTGTACATTGTTGTTTTGGGACTGTGTTTTGAGCATCAAAGAACGCATTTTGGAAACAAGTCTCCATTATGGAGAGGTAGGCTCTCACTCTTTTAAAATTGTTGTTTTTCCCTCTTTTAGCATGAATTTTTGAATGTGTTGTGTTTGCAATTCTTAGAGGGATGGGTAGAATGCTTAGGGCATGGTGTGGAGAGAAGACTATGAGGTTAATCAGAGGAGGGATAAGGGATTTGCCATTGGCACTTGTCTTGAGGAGGGAGTGTTGGTTGGAATCCACCTAGGAAAAGAATATGCATGCATTTCTTACTTTGGGGGAGGTATAAGGGATAAATTTGGAGGAGGGATAAGGAGGGGTTGAGGAGGGATAAGGTTTATGGGATGGTTATGTTCTTGGTGGTTGTTGTAGGTGGATGTCCAATTTCAACATGGGAGGCATAAGGAGACCTCCATAGTTCTTGCTCTTGTTTGGCTTGCTTGTTTGCCTTTTTGTATGAATTTTTTGCTCAATCTTGTTTTGATTTGTGTTTTCTTTGATTTTTGTGATACATGAGTGTTGCTTGCATGTGAAAGAAGTCCATGTTGCCATGAGTTGAATTATCATGCTCCATTTCAATATGGTTGGGGCTCGGGGGCCAATGGGGAAAGATGGCTTCTATTTTCCCCCTGGTGATCTTGGTTTGATTTGTTTTTCTTTGATTTGATTCAAGTGATAGAATGAAGATATGTTGCTTTATTTGGAGAAAGAAGAATATGCATCCTTTTTGAGCAAAGAAGTCCACATCGCGTGGATGAGTTGTATAATTTTATATGTGAAGCCTATATATGGTAAATGGAAGTCTGAAATTTAATTGAAATGTAAAGATGGAATATTCTATTCTTTGTATTGGAAAAGACTGTCATACAGTTGTAGATTTAACATTGAAATTCAAATGAAGAAATGATCTATTGATGTAATGTTGAAAATCAATGAAAGAAATATATTCCTTCCTCAATTGTAGTGTTGGATTTAGATTTAATTGTAATTTTCTTTAAATTGGAGTTACTGTTTTGAAATGTTATCTCTGTGTGAAAAGAAAATGCGTATGGAAGAGAAATACAACATTTTATTCCTTGTAATTATTAAAATTTGAAATACCAAATGTTGCCTTATTGTCTGAATGAGAAGATGGATAAATTAATTGTTTAGACAAGATTTGATAAGTTTACCATGTTTTGGAAGTGGCAAATAAATCATTACAGTTGTTAATAAATGAACTTTGTTCCTTTCCTTTTCTAAATCTGGCAATTAAAATTTTATCTAATAAATGTGTAGTTCAGATCTGCAACTTAAATTAAGTATTGAAACAATGTAATTTAGATGAAATACGTCATAAGGAATTCAATTTGACCTCAACACTAGAGAAAGACATTTTAGAACTTTACAAAATCAATTTTTGAACTTGTTGGACCACTTTCCCGTCAAAGGATGTAAAATATATCAGTTACAACTCAATCCATAAATTGAACCTTAAAACTAGTCTAAAATCCACCCAATAGCATTCCTCCATGTTCAATTACATGTTGAAGAGAAGAAATATCAAAATTGAATCAAATCTCCCAAGTAGGAAAAATTGCCAGTTTTAAAATTATAATCCCTGCAGGTCTATTTCTTAAAATTTACCCTCTAAAATTCACCAAATTCTAAAATTGATGATTTTTTGTAAAGGGACTCGATAGCTTTCGAAAAGTCCTCTTTTGCCTAAAATGGAGCTTCCTATCAAAAGTTATGGCCATTTGAAGTTTTACTTCAAAATGGCCATCCCAAACCAAAAATGAAATAATTTGACCTTAGAAAAATTTAAATTTTGAACTTTGGAAAAATTTCCTAAAAATTTCCGTGGCCCCGCCAACCTCTCCTCCTATCAGAAGTTGCCATGTGGCACCTTGGAGGGGCAGGCCCTTAATAAAAAACTTAACTTTTTGAAAATTTTGCCTTGGGAAAATTTTCCCAAATTTCCCGCAACCCCGCGGCCCCCAACCAATCACGTGTTGACATGTAAGGGAGGGCCCGTGGATTTAGAAATGAAAACTTAACTTTTTTCCCTTTTGGAAAAATTTCACTTTTTCCTCCGCCGACCCATATCCCCTTAGCCTAATAGGATGTTGAAAAGTGTCCCCATGGGTACACGGGTCCATGCAATTCTTTTACCCTTTTAACCCCATGGGTGAAAAATCCAAATTTCCTCCACCGGCCCATGGCCAATCACAAAGTGCCATGCGGCCATTTGAGCAAGTACGGAGGCATGGAGGAAAATTATCCTTTGGAAAATATGAGACTTTGGTTTTGGGAAAAATTTCCAGCTTTTTTCCCGTGACCCGCTTCGCCCGCACCAATCACGTGATGACATGTGGCATTTGGGAAAATTTTCTCAATTTTCTCCCTAACCCCGTGGACCTCCAAGGAAAATTTTCCCTAAAACTTCACCCGTCCATAACTTGAGTTTTACAAGGAGTTAGGAGGACTTATTTATATGGTTGGAAAGGTGAGGAAATTTCCTATCTAATGAGCCTAGTTTAGGAAAGTTTTGATAAATCTAAGTGTGTGAAAAATCTAGTTGAAGTTCAGGGCTTGATAGAGAGTAGGCCTGGCGATAAATTTCTCCCTGAACCTTAGTAAAACTTGTAACCTCCAAATTGGAGCCTTGTAAACTTGTTATAAGATAAAAATGGAAATCTTATGTTTGGTTAATCAAAATTTGTTCTGGAACCTATTTAGTTTCAAACTAGTGTCTTGCAACTTGGTTGTAGACTCTTCCTATATAAAAAGAAAATTATTCCATAATTTTCCTAGTTTGTTTCTTGGTCTCAAGTGGTAGTTGAAGCAGGCATCACAATTCACCTTTTTGAGGCACTTGGCAACTTTTTGAAGATTTTTCTATTGGATGTCCCTTTCGTGAGTCATGAGTGAATTTGTAACAAACTAAGATGCCATATGATATTATTTTCTTGGGAAAGATGGATCAATTGTAATGGAATGCTATATATTGCATGAATTTGTCATGTAAAGGGTTGGAAGAGTTTAAAAGAAGCCTGGGAAACTAAAAATTTCATGGGAAAATCTGGGAAGAATCCCATTCTCTAAGAAACCACCTGAGAACCATTTCTAATTCCTTTTTACATCAGATTTGTATCATGTTGAGTTGGTTTTAGTTGTAAAGCCATCAACAAGCTCTAAGATTGTTCTTGAAACATTCCCCTATTGATAAATTTGATCATTTCTAGATTATTTTGTGTTGTCTCTTGGCAAAATTTGCATACACTTATGTTTCAAAATGTTTTCAATTTGTGTTTCTTGCTCCTATTGCAATCTGGTGTTTGGAGTTTCTTTTGATCATACAATGGTCTCATTTCTTGTGATAGTTTATTAGCATTTGCAATCTAACATTCGAGAAGAGCTTTCATATGATAAATAGATAAACAAATTTAAAATCACTTTACCTTCCTTGATTTTAGAGATTATCTGTAAACCTTTGGGTGCACCTTAGGTCATGATTAAATAGAAATTTCTAGATACTTTTTGGTTCATCTACTTCAAGAGATTTTGTTGGTTGTCAAAGATTGTGTGGAAGAGTTAAAATTTAGGCATCCATTTGGTACACATATCTGGTTAAAGAAATACATTAACCTCTTTGAAGCATTCTACATTGTTTAGGTCTTACAATTTTTTTGCAAAGGTCCTCAAAGAATTTTGCAAATTCTTGTTAGTCTTTTCTAAAATCTCCCACCCAAAATTCATTCCAACAAACTAATCCTACCCATACTACCCATGCATTTTATTATGTGTCAACAAAATAATACAATCCATTTACAAAAATGCACAAAGTAAATCAGGATCATACCATGTCTCTAGTAGCCTCAGCCTTGTCTTAAAGCATTTCCATCATTTAGTAGTGAAAATTTGTTGAGTTTGAATAATGGGAAATTGATCATGTTTTCTCAAGGCCATCTCCATTCAAACTACACATTACAAGGATATTTTCACCTCCTTCAAAAACAGAGCTGCAATATAGGTTCTCTTACCTTGGTTGAAAGGCACAACCTAAAACAGTTAGGACAAGATCAAGTCCTATTTGAGTGCTATCCATCTCTCCACAAATCTGAGTGTCAGTTAGATCATATCCCACTAAAAATGACATACAAATGATATATCTTCCTTCAAGCTTCATGCCATATCTCGTGATGCTTCTCGAGTGAAAAGGAGAACAAATTTGGTACCAACACCAGTGGTGCCATTACGGGGACATTCTTGGTTCAATCTGATCATGTGCATACATATTTGAGGTATTTGAATGCATATCAAACCCTGGTAATGTCTCTTGCAAGTTCTGCATGCAAGTACATTGTTGAAGCATCATTTTATAATCAGATTTTTAAGGATTAAGTGAAGATATAAGTTCTGCCTGAAATTTTATCAGTTTCACAGTAGTAGTTGCACTTCATTTACATTTGTGGAAGATAAATTCAAGAAAAGGAAGGTCTGATCTATAAATTTTGGCAAGATTTTCAAGTGTTGATAGGTATTTGTGAGTATTTTAGTGCATTTGCACAACTAGGGTGAAAGTCCTTAGTGGTGACTCCATGCTGATTTGATCTTGATAAATACTAGTGTCTTAGCTTTCTGTCATTTATTTTTGTGTTGTTAATCTCTGCAAAATTGGAAGGAAGAAGATCTCTCTTTAAGAGGGACCCAAGTAGAAAGTTATTTCAAGAATTGGGAAAAATAGTTTAGAGGAAAGAAAAGTTTGGAAGGTTGTTGAAGGTCAGACATCAAGAAAAGGTATATCCATTGGTGAGAGAGATCAACCTTTAGTAGAGGATTATCACTCTTCTTCCAGTGATTCTGATTCAAGCAATCCTCTCATAAACTTATTTACTTCAACTAGTGAAGGTCCTTTTGTTGTACCTGGTGAGTTCCTTTTTCAAACTAGCACTGTGTGTTTCAATTCTAATAAAACTTTCCAAGAAAATCAGCACCTAGAGAATACCAATCTTGTGAACCACATTCTTGAGCCCCAAAGACCTCTCACTCCTCATCATTTTGTTTCTCCCCAAGATCACCACCTCAAAATCATATGGCTCAGCCTCCCCCTAGACCTCCATTTGTTGTTAACACCTTTGGTCCTATAAACTTTAGAGGAATGGATGGTTACCCAAATGTTGTCCCACAAGATGTCAGAAATAGGTTGCCAAAGTTCCAAGGTAATAATGCAATAACTGGTGATCAACATCTCAAAATTTTTGTTAACATGATGGAGGACTTTGAGATTGAGCATGAAGATGTGTATATTAAATTGTTCATTCATACACTAGAAGAGGATGCAAGAGGATTGGTACAAGGCTCTACCTGATAATTCTATTGATTCATGGACTGAAATGCAGAATGCATTCAGATTACAATATGGTGACAAAACTGATCCTAGGTTTCTCTTGTTTGAATTTGAAAATATCAAGAAGAACCCCAATGAATTAGTTCATGACTTTAACACAAGGTTTAACAAAACTTTGAGAAGGCTACTGTTAATTTGAGGCCTTGTGATGAGTCTTGCTTGATCAAATATGCAGATGCATTTGATAAGAAGGCAGCCTATTACCTAAGAGACAAGAACCCTACCAATTTAAGGCAGGCCTTTACCATGGCATTGCAGATTGAAAATAACATTAAGGAAATTGGGAAACCTCTCAAGAGAGATGGTGTAAAGTTGATAAACCTTGAAAAACCTCAAGCTAGAAAGAGTGTAGACTTGGAGGAAGTGGTGAAAACTTTGGTAGGGGATGTCAAAGAGATTTCCTACAAGTTGGCAAGAGTTGAGAAGGGAATTGGGTAGACTTCACAAGGTCAGAAAAAGCACAAAACCATGATAGATTTTCCAATCATCTAGGGGTGATCAAAGATCCGATGATAGAGGAAAGGACCCATGGGGTCTGTAAATAGACATCCTCAAGCACATGTGAAGGAAGAGTGTTACCTGATCCCCTAACTGCTAGGGTTGTTTGTTGTTGAGGAAGTTGTTGATATTGATTGGTGTGATAGGTGTTTTCTACCCCATCCTCCATGTGAAGTGGACCAGCAAGATGGTGAAGCTAATAATGATGATGGTACTGATGATGATATTCATGGTGGGTTGTTCTTCAAGCTCAAGAAGGAGCAACATCAACTGAGGTAATAAGTGCAAGGACAAGCTGCAACCTTTTGGGATTGCATCAAATGGGTACAAGTCTTTCTTCCCCCTCATACTCTTGAAGTTGATGTAGTGCAAGATTTTGAAATTCCTAACAATGACTTTGAATACTTAAGAGCTTTGATGATTAAGAAGTATGATGGTGGTATCCCTTCGGAGGAAGATAGACAATTGTTAATGAATGTTGTTGTGGCTCAAGAGAAAGACTATAACACTAGGAGAAAAGTTGTTAAGGGAGTTGGGCCTCAAGCCAAACCTAAAACACCCTTGCTTACAAGTATTCCCAAAGAATCTCCTAGAAGAGAAACACCTACCAAAAAAGCTCTGTTGTCCCAAAAAATTATAGTCCTCCTCATGCCCAAGCTGCCAAGAATCCCATGCCATCTAATGAATCTTTTGTCTCCCTTCCAATGCTACCTTGCCTAAGAGTGTTCCATATGACATAGCCCAAGTATTGAGCCAAATCAAAGTGAGTGTTCCAATCATTGAGTTGCTTAGGATTCTGAGCACAAGAAGAGAGCATTTGAGTACTAGGTTTGAAAGAGGAGAAGAGTACCCCAAGAAGAAATGTAAATGTTGTTGAAACTCCTCCTCAAATCATTGTAGACCTTGAAACACCACCACATAGTAGAGGATCTTGGAGAAACACCTGAGGTATACTTGGGGACATCCTTGGTTGATTCCCAATTGAATGTTGATCCATTCTTTACAACTTTGATCATAAAGGATAGACTACTTCACAATTGTATGTTTGATTCTAGTGCATCATGTAATGTCATGCCTCTAGAAGTCATGAATGAGTTGGATATCAAAGTGACAAAGCATCCTATGGAAAGTGTACTACCATGGACTCAAGAGAAGTTTTGGTAGTTGGTTGTGTGAAGGGTTTGGTGGTGCAACTTGCATCTTATCCCGGGAGGAATTTAAAATTGGATGTTGTGATTGTTGATTGCCCTGCCAAATGGGGTATGTTATTGTCAAGAAAGTGGGCTGCAAGTGTTGGGGAGTGTCAAATGGACATGTCTTTTCCACCATTCCCATTGAAGGTAGCCTTGTCAAACTCTATGGAGAAAAGAAGATGTTGCATCTAATTGAGGATCCAAACAATGCTTCTTATGAAGTATTATTTGCTGATGTTGATGTTGATAATTTTATTGGGTTTTTGATGGTAAGGAGCACAAGATGGATCAGTCAAAGTGCCTTGAATAGGTAGGTTCCCTTGGACCTTGCTATTTGATGGAGCTTGCTCCAAATTTGGAAATGGTGTTGGTATAATTCTGATTTCTCCTAGCTTGGAAGAGTTTGTTTTTTTCCTTCAAGCTTAATTTTGAATGTACTAACAACATTGTTGAGTATGAAGCCTTGTTGTTGGGTCTGAGAATTGCATGGAAGTATGGTGTCAAGGACATCATTGCAAAAGGAGATTTAGAGCTAGTTGTCAAACAAATAAGAAAATTGTATGCTAAAAAATCAGTGGATGAAACAGTACAAACATGTAGTTTGGGATCTAATTGAGATGTTTGATTCCTTCAACATTGTGCATCATGAAAGAAGTTTCAATGTTGCTACTTTGACAAGTTGGTAGTGTTGGGGTCAAGATTTGGAAATTTCCATTTCACCTTATTGTGAGTACAATATTGAAGTGTTAACTAGGCCAGTTGTCCCTGACAACATCAAGCATTGGCAAGTGTTTAATGATGATGCTCAAGTGCAAAGGTTCTTACAAAATCAAGGTGAGTTTGTAGATCAGAATATTGATTGGGAACCAATGGTGTGTGTGACTGAAGGAAGAGAGACTTTGTTTGGAAAGGATATTATCCAATTGAAAACTAACACCATTCCTAGAGGTCTTGTTGCACTTGAGTCAAATTTTAACAATGTTGATTGCATCATCAATAGAAACATGTCTACCTCAAGGGATGTGGAAGAGCATAACTTGGGAACTAATGATAAACCAAGAAAATTTTGGTTGGGAAGAAATCTAAACAAAGAGGAAAAATAGTCCTATGTTCAACTATTGAAGAAATATCAGGATTGTCTTGCTTGGTCTTATTCAGAGCTGAAAGCATATAGAGAGGACTTGTTTCAGCATGAGATTCCTCTTGAAACAAATGCCAAGCCCTTTAGACAAAAGAAAAGGCCAATTAATCCACTCCTCTCCATGAAAATGCAAGATGAATTGAAGAAACTGAAGGAGGGAGGGATCATTCAGCCCACAAGGTATTCATCTTGGGTTGCAAACCTTGTGCCAGTCAGAAAGAAAAATGGAGATATCAGACTTTGTGTAGACTTTAGAAATCTGAATAGAGCTTCATTGAAGGACAATTATCCTTTTCCAAACATGGAAAACATGTTGTAGTTAGTGACTAGATCTGAATTGTTTTCCACCTTGGATGGTTTCTCTGGCTACAATCAAGTTGTTGTCAAGGAGTTAGAAAGATTTAAAACTACCTTTACCACTCCTTGGGGAACATATGTTTATGTAAGAATGCCTTTTGGTCTCATGAATGTTGGAGCTACCTTCCAAAGAGAAATGGATGTTGCTTTTCTGGTTACATAAATGACTTCATTGCAGTTTATCAGGATGATGTGATTGTGTTTTCAAGGAGTAGAAAAGATCACTTGCAGCACTTGGAAAGAATGTTGATCAGATGTAGAGAATATGGCATTTCTCTCAATCCAAAGAAGTGTCATTTTGGGGTGAAAAAGGCCAAGCTTCTTGGTCATATTGTTTCAAAGGTTGGTGTCATGATTGACCTGAGAGGGTAGAAGCAATCAACAAAGTTCCAATTCCAAGAACAAAGAAGGGCATCCAATCCTTCTTTGGGAAGATCAATTTCATTAGAAGGTTTGTGTCAAATTTTTTCTGAATTGACTCTTCTATTACATGCATGTTAAAGAAAGACCAAGTTATCAAGTGGGAGGAGGCTGTTATTTAGGATTTTGAAGGAATCAAAGAAGCACTTAAACATGCACCTATCTTGGTAGCTCCGAATTACAAGAAGCCTTTCCAAATCTTCTCCTTTGCTTCTAAAAATACCATTGCATCTGTTTTTTTCCAAAAGGATGAAGATGGGGCTGAGAGGCCTATTGCCTTCTTTAGCAAGGCTTTACAAGTTGTTGAGTTAAAGTACACAATCATGGAAAAACAAGCATTTTCCTTGGTGAAAGAAACAAAGGTTTTCAGGCCTTATATCTTAAGTTCAAAAGTTGTTGCTTATGTTCCCCACACCATGGTAAAAGACATCTTATCAGAGATGGATATCTCAAGAAAAAGATGTAGATGGGTGAAAAACTATAGGAGTATGACATGGACATCCAAACCAAAAAGTTGGTAAGAGGTTTGGGTCTTGCTAAGCTCATGGCTGAGAGCAACCTGAGACAATTGAAGTGAATGAAGTAGAGGAAGAAAGGGTAGATGTTCTTGAGAAGTTGGTAAGTTTTGAGTGGTACAAGGATGTAATATTTTACCTCAGACACCTATGCTGCCCTGATCATTTAAATAAAAATTAGAAAAGAGCCCTCAAGTTGGCTTCTCAAAAATACATCATCATTGACTTTGGGTTGGCTTGGAAGAACCCTGAAGGTGTCCTCTTGAAATGTATAACTGAAGATGAAGCTCCCAAGATAGTTTTTGATTTCCATGGGGAGTTTGTGGAGGACACTTTTCTGGAAGGGTTACAACACACAAAATTTTGAGAGTTGGTTATTGGTGGCCTACTCTTTTCAAAGATGCAACCCTGCTGGTTAGAAAATGTGAAATTTGCTCCAGCATTTCTCTAGAAGAATGAAAGCTTCAGGCTCCCTTCCTTTGCAGCTGTATCAATTGAAGCTCCTTTCAAACAATGGGGAATGGACTTCATTGGTGAGATTTTAGACCCTTCTAGTGTTGGACATAAGTGGATTCTTGTAGCCACATATTACTTCACCAAGTGGGTAGAAGCAATCCCCACCAAGAAAGCAACACACCAAGTTGTTATGGACTTCTTGTTGAATCATATCATATGTAGATTTGGTGTGCCAGTAAAGATTGTTGTTGATAATGCCATGTGTTTCAGAGCTAAACCCTTGATGGAAATGTGCAAGGAGTATGGAACCAATCTGACTTATGCTTCAAACTATAACCCTCAAGGAAATGGACAAGTTGAGTCCAATAATAAGAACTTATTGAAGATCATTAGGAGAACCTTGGAGTTGAACAAGAGAAAATGGGGTGAACAACTGAAATTTGTAGTTTGGGATGATAGAATTACTACCAAAAGAGCTACTGGTAAGAGCCCATTTGAGTTGGTGTATGGAACTCAAGCTCTGTTGCCCTTACATATGTAATTATCTTCATTTTAGTTTGTTCAACAACTTGAAGATCAAGAGGTCAGTCCATATGAAGCAAGGATTAATCAGATTGTTGAGCTGGATGAAGAAAGAAGAGCATCCCACCAAAGGCATGTCAGATTTAGAGAGAAGTTGAAGAGGTTGTTTGACAAGAAGGTCACTCCTAGGGCCTTCAATATTGGAGATCTGGTTTTGTTGTGGGATAGCAGAAATGAAGATAAGGGAAAACATGGTAAATTTGATGCATTGTGGATGGGCCCTTACTCCATTGATATCAAAATTGGTGAAAATACCTTTTTCTCAAGGACTTAGATGGGGAATTTCTTGAACTACCTATTAATGGTAGGCATCTAAAGCATTTCTTGGATTAATCCCCAAATTTGAGGTATGCACCACTTATACAGTGTATAGTGTTTGGCTTTTGCTCTATTTTTGGTGTTTTGTCGGTTCGTGGTTTGCTTTGGTGTGTGGTAGCCATTTTTGTCGGTTTCTCAGCTAGTTTTTGGTGGCTTTGGCTCATGACTCCTTTTCCCAATGGATTCTTTTGGCACTTGGTCTACGTTGTTCTTGTGGCACTCACTGGGAATGCCCATCCCCGAGCAGGAGCCGATGTTGGTGCCCATTTTGACCCTCCATCATTTTGCAATGTTTTTCCCTTTTCTCTACATGCCCTGAAACATTTTTCCCTTTTGAGATGGATGATATAATGTTTTGTCTCCATTTTTATGCCTTGAATTGTTTACAAACTCATTTTCCTTGCCCCTTTCTAAGAGAAATCCGAGTTTGCTTGTTTTTCCCTAAATGTTTCAAGTTTGTGGGCTCTGCCATTTTTCCCGACCATGGAGGCTTGAAATTAATCAATTTTTACTTGTATGCATTTGGAAAAATCCTTTTCCATGGTCGTAAAATGTTTGAAAACATGTTTCATCTATCCTTTGTTCCAAAAATTCTTCATCATGAAGAAGAAAAAAATCAAATTCGGGCATCTCTGGCAATTTTTGTTTTTTTACGGTCATACGAGCATGTCTTTTACCCATCAAAATCTTGTCCCTCCCTCTGCTAATATGTGGTAGTTTTGGATCAAAGGAGAACTAGCGGGCCATCGGAGGCTTCTGAAACCTTTTTCCTTTTGGAGTAGAAGGAAACATTTTCAAATTGGGGTGCAATCCCACCAACAAATAAAAAAAGAGACACGTGGTAGGTGGAAAAGTATGGAAGGACTTAAAGAATGGGTTGGGCGGGTTGTTGGGAGGGACAAAGGTTTTTTTAAAAATGGAGTAAAGTCCCAAAGTGAATCACTGAAAGAATAAATGAATCCAGCGTTGAAGGGTCAAGGTGGAAGTGTGGAGATTTGGGGATGTTTGAAACATTTTTCCTTTTTGTGCAAAATGGGAGTGAAAGTTTGAAAATCACGTGTGACTTCATAGGGTAAAAGTTAAATTACATTTCATAATAAAGGAGGAGAGGTGAGTGCATGGGGACAATTTAAATTTTTTTCCAAGGTTGCAAAAATGGATAAAATGAAAAAATGAAGTGAGGTCCCGTTGGGACCCATGTCAGGAAGGAGAGTGGAGGAGTGGGCATGTGGAGGAAAATTAAAATTTTTCCTTTTTCCAAAAAAGTGTTAAAATTGTAAAATCAAGCCGTGATTCCAATGGGGCCCACCTTGGGACACGTGTCAAGCTCGGAGGGGCGGAGAAAAATGTCAAATTTTTACATTTTTTCCAAAAATGTTAAAATATCAAAAAATGATCCCAAACCCATTTCCAATCACATTTTGACATGTGGAGGGCTCAGATTGAAGGGAGAAAGGAAAATCAATGGTAACTATACATTTTGACATTTTTACCACCATTTTGGCTCTAGGAAGTGTGGAAATGCATTTTTGCATCGATTTTGATCAAAAATTTTTTTGGAATTCATGTGTTTTTGCCTTGAGGATCAAATGGAATCAATTTGAAAATTCAATTTGTAGATCTAAGGTACATTTTGAAATGAAATTTTTTCTAAGCTTGAGCAAAAATGAAATATGAAATATTAGATCCAAAAGTTGAGTCAAATTTTGGAGGGATAAGGATGAAATAATGAAAGGAAGGGGTTGTGCATGCTTTGAGGAGAAGAAACATGCTCCCATGACATTGAAAATGATGAAAATTTTGTAATGATTTCACCTTTTTGAGGCACTGGAAACTTTTTGAAATTTTTGGTATTAAGATGTCCTTTTCAGAAAGTCATGAGTGAATTTGTAACAAACTAAGATGCCATAGGATATTATTTTCTTGGGAAAGAAGGATCAATTGTAATGGAATGCTATATATTGCATGAATTTGTCATGCAAAGGGTTGGAAGAGTTTAAAAGAAGCCTGGGAAACTAAAAATTTCATGGGAAAATCTGGGAAGAAGCCCATTCTCTGAGAAACCACCTGAGAACCATTTCTAATTCCTTTTTGCATCAGATTTGTATCATGTTGAGTTGGTTTCAGTTGTAAATCCATCAACAAGCTCTGAGATTGTTCTTGAAACATTCCCCTGCTGATAAATTTGATCATTTCTGGATTATTTTGTGTTGTCTCTTGGAAAAATTTGCATACACTTATGTTTCAGAATGTTTTCAATTTGTGTTTCTTGCTCCTATTGCAATCTGGTGTTTGGAGTTTCTTTTGATCA
The DNA here is from genome assembly GCA_018340775.1 of Taxus wallichiana var. yunnanensis. NCBI lineage: Eukaryota > Viridiplantae > Streptophyta > Pinopsida > Cupressales > Taxaceae > Taxus > Taxus wallichiana. Next base: position 441,064,720 of record CM031239.1, read on the forward strand.
TACAATGGTCTCATTTCTTGTGATAGTTTAGTGGCATTTGCAATCTCACATTCAGAAGAGCTTTCATCTGATAAAGAGATAAACAAATTTAAAATCACTTTACCTTCCTTGACTTCAGAGATTGTCTGTAAACCTTTGGGTGCACCTTAGGTCATGATTAAATAGAAATTTCTAGATACTTTGTTGGTTCATCTGCTTCAAGATTTTTGTTGTAGGTTGTCAAAGATTGTGTGGAAGAGTGCAAATCTAGGCATCCATTTGGTGCACATATCCTAGTTGAAGGAATACATTAACCTCTTTGAAGCATTCTGTTGTTTAGGTCTTACAAGTTTTTGTAAAGGTCCTCAAAGAATTTGGCAAATTCTGGTTAGTCTTGTCTAAAATCTCCCACCCAAAATTCATTCAAACAAACTAATCCTACCCATACTACCCCTGCATTGTATTGTGTGTCAACAAAAGAATACAATCCATTTACAGAAATGCACAAAGCAAATCAGGATCATACCATGTCTCTAGTAGCCTCAGCCTTGTCTTGAAAGCATTTCCATCATTTAGTAGTGACAACTCTGTTGAGTTTGAATAATGGGAAATTGATCATGTTTTCTCAAGGCCATCTCCATACAACCTACACATTACAAGGATATTTTCACCTCCTTCACAAAACAGAGGTTGCAATATAGGTTCTCTTACCTTGGTTGAAAGGCACAACCTAAAACAATTAGGACAAGATCAAGTCCTATTTGAGTGCTATCCATCTCTCCACAAATCTGAGTGCTAGTTAGATCATATCCCCAGCTACAAAATGACATACATCATCTACCTTGATCTATCATCCTTTGTTATAAGTACACAATAAGGAAGAATGTATCTTGCTATTTTGCAAGATTTACAGTCCACGACCCATGACATCGAGGATTGTTGGTTGGATGGTTAGATCAGGATGCTATAGACATTGGGGTACGATAGACAACTATAACAGATAATTCTAAGGGTAAGAATGATCACTAGGATCAAGATCATAATCAAATGCTCTATGACAAGAATGAAGGGTGTTTTGAAGGAGGTCATGGAAGGGGACATGGATATCATGATGGATATGGAGGACAAGGTCCTAGTGGAGGAAGAGGTGAGTTCCCTCATGGAACATGTTATACACGGATCTCCCGACCACTATAATTGTGAATGTCCTCAAAATATTTCATGTTCTTTCTATGCAAAGAACCATAGCTATGAAGAGTGCCTAGAACTTATATGAGCATCTGAGTAAGTAGCATAAGCAAGAAAACAAAGGTGCCAAGATGGTTAGAATCTAGTGTGTGGTAGAAGATCAGTGGATGCCCAAGATAACAAAAGGACTTGAGGCATTGACAGTGAAGATTACTACACATGATAAAGTGGCACATGTAAGAGAGGCATTACACCAGAAGCCTACAATCACCAAGGAGGAGGTTTTGCATGCAAGGTACCTAAATCCTAATCATTAGAAGGAAGTTTACCAGGATACCATGGAAGTGCTAAGGAATATTTAGGGTGAAATATAATACCTAAAATAGCATAAGAAATCATCGAGACAGTCCAAACTGATGTCGATGATCTACGAGAGGTGTGCAAGATGTTGCGCTAGGAGAACATTATTCCACTATTAGGAAGTTAGTTAAAAGGGAACACTCTGTGCACAAGTCTTGAGACTGGATGACAAATTCTACATTCAAATATTCCCCCTGATAGCCTTGACTATGACAAAGAAATTACTGAATGTTGTTATAGATGGGTGGCTATTGAGAAACATATTGATTGATATAGGAGCGGAAGTAAATGTGCTTACATTAGATGCATGGATATAGATGGGGAGGCCTCCATTGCAGCCATCATCTAATGTGTTATTTATGGTAAACCGGACTAAGGCCACTCCCATAGGAGTTTTGAAAGATGCATCTATAACTATACAAGGGGCCAAGTTCACTTTGGGGATGTTGAGGTATTAGCACTTGGAGAAGAAGACAATTTTCTATCCCTGTTTAGATGCCCTGGTGTTATGTGAATAATGTTGACTTGAGGTTTAATAAGGGGTATATAGATTTGAAAACAAGGAGGAAAGGGTTGTGATACCTTTGTGACAGATGGGAAATTTACACCATATGTTGAGCATTTAAGTGAGGAGGACTTAAACAAAGTTTATGTATGTGATATTCAAGACACAGAGGTCAATGACCCATCAAAAGAAGGCATCCTATAGTTGGAGGATTCTCATTTATATTATCGATACTACAAGTATTGCTTGTGATAATTGGGCTCATGGTACATATGAATTGGTAGGGCGCGAGGTAAAAAGAATGGTTTCATTGCAAGCAGAATGGATTTCTTTCGGTTCGACCGATAGGTAGCACAATACCTTGGTATATAGGGGAAGAAGATCTTCTTACATTTTTAAGTCCATGGAAACAAAATGGCTAGATCAAATTAAGAGAAGAGCTATGTTAATATATACCTTGTGTGGGACAACAATGTGCTTTGGTGGGTAGTCCACATAGATAACCTTATATAATGGGAAGAGATTAGAGTCACTTTGTCTACTAGGTTTATAAGGAACAATGCACCTATGAAAATATGCACTTATCATGGTGATCAACTTGTTCAACATCATATTTAGAAGTGTGAGAGACTCGGGACAAGACGGGGACAAGAAGCATTACCACCTTCACTCTAGGTATATTACTTGTATTCTACGCTACAAGGATGCACATGCACCTGGTATGTATATGTATAACTACATCGAGAGACTAGAAACTAGAAAAATTTGACTATAGGAATGATCCAGACTTTTGACTACTTCTCGACTAAACCTCCTATAGAAGAGGCATTAGAATTTGTCCAACACTTAACTATGGGAGATAGTGCAAAAGAAGAGGAGCATATTCAAGAATTATTTGGTGAGACAAAGTTTAGAGCATGTTTTGAAAAGGAAGAAGAATTGGACTCCATACTAATTTAATGCACTTTCCTTGAGAAAGAGAAGGAAAGATGGTTTACATCGTAGATGATGAGGAAGTTGAGAACCTGGATATTGAACATTCACAAGGGGTGCACGAGGTCTTGGACACTATAGAAAAAAATACATGTGCCTATCACGAACCCATGAAAACAAAGAAGGTGAATATAGGTTTGGAGACTGAGCCTAAGGAGGCCATAATTAGAGACTATTGGTTAGACTCGGAGGTAGAAAATATCATTGAATTACTCAGGGATTATCAGGACTTATTCCTTCGATAACATGTTGAAATATAAATTTATCAAGCCCCTTGATGAGTCCGAATGGGTTAGCCCAATGGTGATCTATCAAGATCAAGAAGGATGAGGCGAATTATAATATGTGTGGACTACATGGAGTTTAATGTTGCATGTGTCATAGATCCATTTCCTACACCATTCACCGAGGAAATACAAGAAGGATTTGTAGGGTGCAAAATATATTCCTTCACGAGATGGGTTTTCCAGGTATCATCAAAGTTAGGATTGCTCAGAGGATCAAGAAAAGACAACATTCACTACTCGAATGGGGTAGTTTTGCCTATATTGTGATTCCTTTTGGATTGAAAAAGGCACCTATTGTATTCTTGTACATAGTTGTTTAGGAATTTAAATATTTTATTCACAACTTCTTTCAAGTCTACCTAGATGATTGGATAGTATATGGGCTTGTAAAATATCATTGTGATAATTTGTGCTTAGTGTTTGAATGATGCGAGATAGTTGAGTATCTCCTTGAACATCATGAAGTGCCTATTTTCTACACCATTTGGAATACTTTTATGACATATAATCTGTAAGGAAGGTAAGCTAGTTGATCTAGCAAAGGTTGTATTCATTTTAGGCCTGGAAGTTCCTATTAGTGAAAGTGAGGTGCATGGATTTTTAGGTCATACAAGATATTATAGAAACTTCATCAAAGGGTATGCCAAAATTGCTACATCCTTGGAAGATTTATTGAAGGGGAGAGATACATTTTATTAGGGAGAACTGTAGCTAGTACGCATTTGAGATATTAATAGATAAACTTACTACCGCACCCATTCTACACTTTCCCTCATGGGATAACCCATTTCATGTGCATCTAGACACTTCTGGCATGGCCATTGGCATTGTGTTAGCTCAACATGGCAAAGGTATTATAGATCATCCAATTTGTTTTGCTAGTAGGAAGTTGACTCTGTTGAATGGAATTATACAAGTATAGAGTGTGAAGCTTTTTCAATGATCTATGCATTGTACAAGTTTCGATAGTACTTGTTAGCAACACCATTTGTGTTTTATATAGATCACATGGCATTGAAGTACTTGGTAAACAAGCTTGTCTTATAGGGGCGGATATGTAGATGGGTGCTCCTATTTCAAGAGTTTGACTTCACAGTTATGGTGAAGCCATGGAAAATCAATTCTAGACTAGACCATATATCTAGAATCAACTCAGGAGAGGAAGCACAAACAAATAAGAAACCATGCCGATGCACAATTTTATAGGTTACAATGTGCACCCACAAAATTAGAAGACATTACTATCATTCTATGAATAGGTATGGCACCGGAAGGAATGAAAGCATTAGAAAAGAAGAAAGCTTGCTATACACACGACACCATTTATGTTAATCTTTGGTGACCTCTAAAAGTTAAGCATGAGATGAAGTATTATGCCATTGTGTATTAGAGCATGAGTGTAAGGATATTATGGAAGAATCTCATGGCGGTATTGCAAGAGGCCATTATGCGGGTGATGTGACCGCCGTGAAGATCCTACTTGCTATATTATGGTGGGAGACATTGTATAAGGACTATAAAGAATATTGTAAGGCATGTGATCATTGTCGTTGCCTAGGAAAACCATGGAAAAAGATGAGATGCCTTTGAGACTCGATTCCTAATGTTGAACCATTTGAGAAATGGGCCATTGAATTTATAGGACCTATTTTTCCAGCCGTGTGTAGGATTGGATCATGTTATATCATTACTTACTCGATTATCTTAGACGGTGGGAAGAAGTAGCACCTACTGTGGACTCATACAACAACTACAACAACTACAACAACTAGGTTTTTATGGGAGAATATTCTTACAAGATATGGATGTCCCTTAAGCTTGAAAAGTGATAGGGGTACACATTTTTTGAATGAGACAATCATGATCCTATTAGATGAGTTTATGGTTGCACACCATAAAAATACACCTTACCATCCTCGGAAAATGGAACTACTAAGGCCTTCAACAAGGTTTTGAGCTAGACTTTAACAAAAATTTGTGATGTTAAAAGAAAGGATTGGGATGAAAAAGTGTTAGCTGTTCTTTGGGAATATATAACAACTTACAAGAGATTGAACAAAGCCACATAGTTTCGGTTGGTGTTTGGAATGGAAGCCTTTCTTCTTATAGATTTATGTTACCTTCTTTGTGCATTGCATGTACTTTGGAGGTCTAGCTGATGAGTAGTCTTTAGATGAGCACATTGAGAAGATGATTTAATTGGATGATCGACGAGCCATAACACGATGGAGTCGAAGTAGGAAAAGGCTAGGTAGAAAGCATGGCATGGTAGAAACGTAAGGGATAAGAAGTTTGAGATTAAAAATGGTACTTCTCTATGACTCAAAGTTCTTGTGCCATCCAGAAAGCTCAAAGTACATTTTTTGGGGCCGTATGTCATCACTTACATACTTGAATCATGTACTTGTCGGTTAGAAGCACTTTATGGATCACATCTACCTAGTTACTTTGAACAGAGTAGGTTGAAGCCCTATTATAAATAAGTCTTATTAGTGTTTGTAATTAGGTAGTATTACCATTTAGATTAGGTTTTCAATTATGTATTTCCTTACTGTATTTCCTTCATTATCATTATGCTTTGTCAATTTAGTTTTTGTTCTGTGTAATAAGTGCACTTACGCGCATGAAGCTAATTACTATGTGAAGAATTTTATGTGCAAAGGACTGCACATAATTTTAGTGTGGGGTGGTTATAGTTATACAAGTAAAAGACTGTGGGAATTAAAAGGTGAAAGGAATAAGATGCTATGGGTGTGATTTAAGTCAAAAGAAGATTTCTTCTCAAAAGTGACCAATGATGGAGATGAATGAAAGGACATTATAACGTGAGGTAAGAGAAGGCCATGATAGCTACCAGAGAAGGTACAATGAGGAGGTACTTGTGTGCAAGGGTGCGTGCTAAAGATAAGTCTGTGACCATGGGGTAGGAAGGCATGCTAGAAGGTTATACCTGGGGCAAAAATATGTACAACACAGAGGAATGAATTTGGTCAATGAATGAGGGGATATTTAGTAGGTGAAGGAGTAATAAATGCATCAAAATTTGAAAAAAATTTATTTAAGGATGGGATGCAGATTCATTTTTACTTGTTACATGACAAAGAGAATTTGAGGAAAGAGATAATTATGAAGAGCTAAGTGATTGGATTAAGGTGTGAAGGGTGTGAAACCAAGTGTGATAAACAGATCTGTGTGAAAAGAAGCTTATGTCCCCAAAGTAGTGAATGGTTTGAGCAAAGCATGGAGACATAAAAGAGTTAGGTTATGAATTTTCCACCTAGGGCACAATTTAATTGAGCTAGGGTTTGATTCGTAAAGTTGTAAAGTTAAAAGGAGACATTTGTAAGGTAAAAATGACACCTAAGAAGGCATCTATAGCAACAATAAAAGGAAAGAAGAAGGTGGTCGTTGAGGAAGAAGAGATGGCACCCGAAAGCCATTTTTTAGAAATACAATATCCAGAAGGAGTCATCGTTGTAGGAATGGGATTCACCCATCAAAAAGATAAAAGTAAGTGAATATAATCACAGGACCATGGAGAACAAGAAGGAGCTCGATTCCTTGCTCACTACTAGGGAAAAAAGTACACGAGGATGACATGCCAATTTATGATGATGCGGTGAGAAGCTTTTGAAGATAATTAGGGTCTACCAATTATATGAGATTCCATATTTTGGGAAGTATGAGCCCTTATATCAATAACTCATGAGTAGGGTGCACAAGGACTTCTTCTACTTTGTAGGACATAGATTTAGAATATCATCTATGCTTATTCATCGTTATAGGTTTGAAGGCCACAGGAGAGGACATAAAAAGTGATCTCATAGATAAAGCCATGATTTTAAAGACCAGACAAGATTTGGGGTACAGAAGGGTCCGTATGGAATGGATATAGAAAATTGAAGAAGCTGCCCGGTTGTGCTGCGAAAGCTACAACACACCTTATTACAAAGTTGAATGATCGGAGAAGCGGTGGTCATAGGTAAATACTATGTGGTTACACATTGCACATAAGATGTCGAAAGGGCAATGTACAACATTTGAGGCTATATTGTAGAGACAATAGTAGAATAAGTACACATAGGAGAGAAGATCATCTTTGGGGTTTTTCTACTATCACCGGTATTCGTGAGAGATTGGACTACCAAATAGACCGAAGGAAAAGGTATGGGAATACCCCATGGAGAACAAGTCACTAGCTGAAAGGTCTATGTAAAGGGGCCATAAAAGATGACGTAAAGAAAAGGGTAGATAAATGGTATGACAGCTCCTGCAACATTTAGAGAAGAGTTGTACATCCCAAAGGACCTACCAAAGAAAGTGGTAGAGAAACAATTCCAGTTTGTTGTATATCAATATTTCTACATCACGTGCTTTCCAATGAAAGATGGAGTCTTGAGACCTTGATGTAGAATTGCCTTACGCATTCACTGCAAGGTATTTCCAAGCATCTGTTCACATATTCACAAACACGTGCATACTTGGTATTCAATGTAGATAAGGTAGACTGTGACTACCACACGTTGATAAAAAGTATGTTTATCCTGGCATAAGTGCTTATACAGAGAGGATCATTTCGAAAGGTCTGAATATTAAGCCAATAAGTCTGGTTGTAGCAGATGTGGGGGAAATATTGATGTATCTCTAGTTGAAGCCAAAGATGGAGAATAACAAGTATGTGGAAGGTGAGTTCACACTTCTAGCACCACCAAAGGGAAAGCATACAATGGAGAACATCCCAACACCTAAGCCCACAAAGCCAATTGAAGTGGAGGATGAGGAGGAGGAGTGTGAAGATAGTGGTGGTTTAGAGCATAGAGGTAGGAGACATCCTACAAATAAGGGTGAAGTTGAGTGCACAATTACACCACCTTATCCACAAGAGGGGGATGATGAGGACTTGAATACGGTTCAAGGGGAGCAAAATTTAAGAAGGTGTTTCAGAGAACCAGGACCCAAGATGCTACTCTAACCATGATGCACAAATCAGCTAGAATCTCTCCACAAAAGGAGGCAACCATCTAAAGAAGAAGGAAATTGAAGTTAAACGAGGAGGTGGAAGAGTCAAAAGAAAGTGTACCTAATACTCCTACACTTCTAGAGAACATAGAAGGATAGGGTGAGGGATCAAAGGGAAGAGAAGAGGACAAGAAGGGACTAGAAGAGATAGCTACAGAGAATGTTTAGGACATGAAGACACAAGTCCCAACTTTGGAAGCTAAAGTTCCTAAGCAGCAATGGTCTAGAAGAACAAGTGGAGAGCACATTCCACCAGCCATGGGGTATGTAAAGGCACAGGTAAAATTTTTTGTGCCCACTTCTAGAGCATGATAGCATAAAAGGATTTATTTGGATGGGAGCTAATGGATGAGTATATGGAGACTGTCCACTCTCAAAAACAACTATCATGATCAATGCACACCCACATGGATGAGCCTAAATTTGATGTGTGTGAAGAGTCATGCGTTTTGAGATGATTGAAGAAGGCACCCCAAGCTAAACACATGACATTAAATCCTATTGTAATGTTAGATGAGTAGGTTAGCAATGCATTGGTGAATATTTTTGTTGAGGTGGCTTGAAAATGGACAAAGATGCAACGATCGAGCGTTGCGCGAGGATATGAAGACAAAGGATGTAGAGATAGCACACATTATGTAGGAGAGGGACTTCATGTAGAAGAAAAATAAGGTATTTATCAACATTGTAGAGGAGATTGGGGACAATGTCATTAGAGCAAGGCCACATTTGGAGGCCAAGGTACCATAGACGTTTCCCTCAATGATACATTGTGTAGGAAAGTTGGTGGACTTTATACTTGAAGATGAACCTCTACACATGCAAAGCACTAAGAAGTTGAGAGCAAGGTGTCGAATGGGAGAAAGCCTCGGTGATGCAAAATATTACATCTTATGAAGGGTTGTTGCAAGCATTATAGGATGTATTGAAGAAATCATACCGACTTTAAACATATGCACAGCTTTGGAGGTGCTTATCAACATAAAAACCCTAGAAGAGAACAATGAGGTCAGAAAGAAATGAAGGATGAGACATTGGGCTACGTAGAAAGATTTTCAATGGTTAAACATGAAGCACGAGGCCTTGGCGTAGTAGCACAAGATCCACACAAGACTCGGATGGAAGAGCTTGGGAAGATAATTGTGTAGAAGATGGATCTTTTAGAAGAAAAATTGACATCAATGTCTAGCATTGTGTTAGTTCTGTAGAATGACAAAGGAGAGATTGGGAGGGATGAGTTGGAATCCATTGTTGTGGACATCCCAGAAAAAGTGGAACAAGCACTCACTAAATGGTAGGTGTTGGAGGCTGAAATAAAGGAGGAGTATCCAAAGTTGATACTGCAAAGTGATACAAAGAACAATGTCTAATAAAAATTCTTTATTTGTCTACATTCTTCCATTCTTATTCTTTCCATTATTCTATTCTTTACTTCAATTTTTGGAGATACCCATTGTCGGGATGAAAATGAGATTAGTGTGGGGTAATGTTGATTAGAGAATACTTGTTAGAGAACACACAAGGAGTCCGCACGGAGAAAAGGCCATGATCAAGGATGCTAAAGGACAAGGAGGACCCACGCATGGAAGACAAGTTCAACTTTAAGGACTTAATCGATTTTGAGCATGGATACCTATTTTTAGAGAATGGCATGTGAAACACACCAATGATGAAAGAGACGTGCGCATCATGCATTGTCTATCTTTGGAGGAGCAGATCAAAGCGTTTTTGCATGGAGATGAGCTAAGAATAGAATTGACACTTCAGTTAACTACAAGAGGTCTATAGATAACACACTTGCATGTGTGGCTATGCCTAAAAATGGCGTGTGGATATCAATAGCATGTGGCCTATTTCTAGAATAGATAAGTAGTGAAGGGAAAGTCCCCACCCTATATATATGATGTTAGGTACATAGTAAAAAGAGAGGGTAACAGAGAATATACAGAGTGTGTGTATGTGTGATAAAGAGATATACGCATATCACTGAATTACTGTATCAGATCCACATGCACATTGGTATAGACTGACATTAATGTAAGGAGATTCTGTGTTTATTAATAGATGGAAGATATTGGCTGAATCTAAGTGTTATTATGTGTGTTGTTGAGTAGTGCATGTTATTTATTCAATCATGATTACTCTTTAAGATTTGTCTTTCATAGATATGAGTGTAGCATGCATTGTAGAATGATGGATTAGTTATAAATCTATATGTTTCTTCCTTCATCATGCTAACATCCTACTACAACAACCATAAAGATGAACTTGGTACCTTTGTGTGCTTTGGGTGAGCTCTCGGTTAAGGCTGAGTGATGTGCCAGTGTGACTAGAATGTTATATACAGTAAATTCTAGGTTGCATCACTTTGGAAAAATTGTGGCATAATCTTCGATGTTCGGAAGTTTAAGCATATCTTCAAAGAATTTTGGGTTCAAATGGATTACCACCTTATCATGAGCATCTTTAATCACAAAGATTCCTCATCAAAGTGAGCCATTGTGGCTAAAGCGAACTTCACGCAATGCATGGATGTGGGAAAATCATAAGAAAGGAAAATCCCACTGTCGTATATGGCTTACATCTATGGTTTTTTTGTTTGGAGCCTTTACCCTTTCCCGAAATATGGAAAATCAATCAATGCCTTAGGTTGGTGTCTCCTATATTTCCCAAGTCAAGACAAGAAAGAGCGGGATCAACTCTAAGAAATGAATACTTCATATTTTCTTTTCCTTTGATGTGGAAGTAGACACTAAGCTCGTATTTCAGAAACTAATGAATTTCTAATTCCGAAAGAAGAAGTTTTAAAAATTCTGAAATGTAATACTCAAATGACTGGTCCCCAAATCCCAAAAATCATTAACTTCCAAAAGCTTGAACTAAAAACCCGAAGTTCAAGAGGAGAGTTTCGAAGTTTCAAGAGGAGACTTCCAAAAAGAGAAATCGAAAACCCAAAACGGACACCTTCGAAGATCCAAAGTGGAAACCTCCAAAATGGAGAAGTACAAAATTCTAAAACCTTGACCTCGAAATACCAAAAATGAAAGTTCCGATGTTCAAAGCAAAAAGTTATGAAGAGAAATGAAAAAAAGTTCAAGACAAAAGTTCCAAAGTTGCACAGTTCCCAATAACTAAAAAGCTCAGGAAAGCCAAAACCTCAAACCCCGAGAAGAAAAATCCTCCGAAAAGGTGACTTCAAATCCTAAAAACAAGAGTTCCAAAATTCCGAAAAGAAGACCTCCGAATAGTGATGAACCACCAAATCTCTGAAATCTGAGAAGAAGGTTTTCTAAACAACACTAATCTTGAAAACCTAAAAATGAGAAGTTCGATAGGGAGAATTGGAAAACTTGAGAGGATCCTTTGAAAACTCTGAATGCCTATGGAAACTCAAAACGTAGAACATGGTGGGCAATGAGTTTTTCATTTCAAAAGGTATACAGAGGAGGAACCAAAGAAAGACAAACAAGGAGGAAACAAAATAAAAGATCTTAAACCAAAAGGAAAATAACCAAGTTAAAAATACCTTGAAAATGATGCCAAAAGTACAAGAAAACAAAATGTTAGAGAAAAGTATCAGGTGAAAATGACAAGTGAAAATGCGAGTTTAAATAGGAAACTTGATATTAATGGTGAAATTATGATCTATACAGAGGTAGGTAAAAAATTAATTGCACGAAGGACTCCAAAATCTGAAACCCGAAAGCCCAAAATTCTGAAATTTTGGAATTTTGGGGTTTCAGACTTCAGAGATTTGGAGATGAAAAATGTGAAATGGAAATTATTTTTCTAAAACCCAAAAGCTTGAAAGTCTGAAATTTCATAATTTTAGGGTTTCAGATTTGGAAGTCTAAAAGTGAAAACTCAAAAATGACTAGAAGTGTTCAAACTCTAAATCCCAAAAGTCTGAAATCACAAAATTTCCAACTTTCAAACTTTGGAAGTCCGAAAGAGATTTTACTAAAAGTGTGACCAAAATTTCCAAACCCCAAAAGCCTAAAAGTTTGAAATTTCTTACTTTCAAGGTTTCAGAATTTGGAACCCAGATTAAAAATTCCAATCATTAAGAAAAAAACTCGAACCCCAAAATCCCGAAAGTCCAAAATTTTAGACTTTGTGTTTTTGACTTTGGAAATTTGAAAACATAATTTCAAACTCATGCCATTAAACTCGAAAGAGAAAAATCTCTAAAATCTAAAATCTGAAAATTTCAGACTTCATGACTTGGAGAATTTTCGATTCACATTCAAAACACTTCTATACCAAAGATTTTTTTCAAAAAAAATTCTGACTACTTTCGACATCCTTTTCTCAAGGTAGATTAAAAAATTAACATTTTTGGTGACCTCCAGGGAATGCTTTCCTGATAAGCTTTTAGACTAGTAACCTTAAGAAAATCATTAGGAAAATGATTTTTAAAAATAAAACTAAAATAGAACATGTAAAAGAAATGGAAAAGAAAAGAAAATGATGTGCAAAGAAATTTGAGGAAAAGAAAAAAACAATGTATAGGGTGAAACAATCTCAAAAGAAATCTTTGAGATGTATCCCATTCATATGAATGGGAAAATTTTCTCCGTTGAGTCTGGATAGATGAAATGAATTTGCCTCTTTGCAATTTATAATAATATAAGGCCCATTCCAGAGAGCGTCGAACTTGAAATGCATCCGATTTTACTTGGTCTTCATCCCATTTAAGAACCAAATCTCCCTCTTTGAACAACCTATCAGAAGCTTTCTTGTCGAAGGATTTCTTAACCTGAGCCTGATGTTGTCCTAACATGTGCATGGCTATGTTTCGAATTTCCTCCAGTTCCATGAGTTCAGAAAACCTCATTGTTAAGGTATCATCCTCCATAACTTCAAGCCGATGAGCCAATTCCAAGGAAGGTATCTCCAAGGAAAGTGGGAGTTTTTCTTCCCTTCCATATACAAGCATGAAAGGTGAAACCCCGATGGACTTTTTAGGTGTTATTTAATTTTCCTAAAGGGCGATCTTAAGCCTCGTATGTGAGGTCCTTTTGTTGGCCTCCATCATACGCTTATTGATCCTCACGAGATTCTTATTCTTTGGACTCGACCAACCCATTCCCCTATGGGTAGTAGTTAGACAAAGTCTTGAGGTAGACCCCATTCTTAACAGCCCATTCACTTATCTTTAACATGAGGAAATCCATTGTATTGTCAGAGATAACGGTAAATGGAACACCAAACCTTGTCATTATACTCTCTAGAAATTCAAGGATGGCCTTTTCATTACTTTCCTTTAAGGCCACTACTTCTCTTTAGTGAGTGAAATAATCTATTGTAGTAAGGACCCATTTATGTCCGTTGTTGGATGGAGGATTGATCATTCCAATAAAATCTAACCCCCCTTTGAACGAAAGGTTGGTCTACCAAAATGAGATGCAAGGGAAGAGATACAAGCCTATGTTTTCCCGTAAAAAGAGCACATTCTTTACATTTCCTCACCCAGAGATGAGCATCTTTGAACAAGTCCAACTAGTAGTAACCGACTCACATAATCTTGGTAGTAGTTGTTCATGCAGAGTAATGCCCTCCAGATAGGCCATTGTGAAATTCCTCTAACATCTTGTTCACCTGCTCTAGTTTGATGCAGCGTAGAAGAACACCATTCAAATCCTTTTAGAAAAGAACATTATCTACCAAGGCATATGGAATGGACTGGAGACAGAAAGTATGTCATTGGAATTTATCCATATTTGGAGGATATACCCTTGAGAGGAGGAAATTTTACATCTTAGTTAACCAATCAATCTGGTCATTTCCTTCATCAAAGCATTCAGAAGCGTAACATCTTCCATATCTTTGGTCTCCATATCTACAGCCAAATGCTAACATAAACCTTTTCCTCTGACAAGCTTAGTGAATTTAATGTGTACATCATACTCCATTACTTTTGTAATCCACCCAACACATTTCTCATTCATTTCTTTATTCAAAAAAAAGTCTTTGACGCCAGGATGAGAGACCATTAAGTGGACTTTGTTGTTGGACAACATGTGCCTAAATTTCTTCAGAGCTTGAATGACTGTAAATACCTATTTTTTAATGAAGGAATATTTAAGCTCATATTACTTGAGAGATTGATTGAAAAAGGAAATTGGTTGTTCCATTAGATTATCATTTTCTAGGTTAGATTCCCCACAATACTTTCCTAGCCTATAAAATCATAGAGGATGAAATCTTTGTGAAACCTTAGGTTTACCAGTGTGGGTGCTTGGGAGATGGCCATTTTTATAGCTTAAAAAATCTCCATCCCTTCTTTCATCCATGAGAATGAAATTCTCTTTTTAGCATGACCATGAGTGGTTTAGCCAATGTTGCAAACTAAGGAATGAATCTCCACACAAAATTTATGGTTCCAGGAAACTTTGGAGACCTTTCTTGTGACTTGGAAGAGATAAGGACATAATGGAATGGATCCTAGCTAGATTAATGATAGTCCTTCTATTAAAACAATGTGTCCCAAAAATTTCCATCGTTAACTATGAAAATGTAGTTCTTAGGGTTTAGTGAGTCCCCAAATTCTCTACATCTTTTGAAAAATGTTTCTTACATGCATGATATAATCTTTCAAAGCATTCTTGGAATAGACAATTATGTTGTCAAGGTAAACCAAGATAATATCATTGATTAGTCCTTTAAATTCCATATCCATGGCTCATTGGAAGGTATCCTGTATTGGATAACCCAAATGGAATCTTGTTGTAAGCGTACGTGCCCCACTTGGTAGTGAAAGCCATTTTGAATTGATTAGATTCTTGGACCAGAATTTGATTATACCCTGAATATCCATCAAGAAAAGAAAACCTTTGAGCCCCTGCCACTGTTTGGAGAATTTTATCCATTGACGAAGAGGGTAGTGATCCTTTAACAAGGCACGGTTCAAATCCCATAAGTCCACACACAGTCGAGTCTCTCCGTTCTTCTTCCTTACAGGCACAAGATTGGCTACGCGAGGAATGTTTGATGAGAAAAATTATGCAGGACTCGATAAGCTTGGTTAGCTCTTTCCTCATTAGTGGCTCAATTTTAGGATTGATTGGCCTCTGCTTTTGACAAACTAGCTTAGAGTTTGGATCCAACTCAATGGTATGTTGAGCTAAACCAAGATCAAAACCATGTAGATCTTTATAACTCCATGCAAAAATATCATGATATTCTTGACATAGTTCAATGAAAGCTTTCTTTTCTTGAGCAGTGCATACCTTACCAATTTTTAAATTTTTTTCACTTGCCACCTCAACCTCTTCAAAATCCTCTTCCTTGACCACCATATTAGTGCTCTGTTGTTTGGCTTGATCATCTGAATTGAAGATAGATTCCAATGTAACCAAGCCTTTTGGCAACTTGTTTCCTTTCAGTTGTATAATTTGATCACCATAAGAGTTTTGAAGTTTATCTTGATGTTTGGCAGTGAAATCTACTTCTTGTTATAGGAAGAGAACAATTTGTTGATCACTATCGAACACCTACCAGCTACTTACATTATCTAGTACTATAGGATGGACCACCTTTTAAAACATCTTTTCTCTTCTTTCATGATGTTCATAGGTACATTGTACTAGGAGCCAATAATATCTAGCCTGTCAATCTCTTAATTTTTCTTTTTGGGAATTGCATGAATTCCAATGACTTTGAAATATTCTATCAAGTCCCAAACTCAATTTTTATATGATCTCAATAGGTCATTTTTGTTGCACTACATAATGTTACTTGGTGCACAAACAATTCACTATCACCAAAGACGATCGAGATTTGGATTCCTTTTCTTTGGTCCATCTCGAATTCCTTGTATGAGATCCTCATATTCAGCAACATTATTAATATAGATAAATTGTAACTTAAAGGAAGAGAAATATTTGTCTCCTTCTAGAAAAATCAACATAACCCCTGCACCAGATCCATTTTTACTTCTTGAGCCATCGAAGAAAAATTTTCACATCCTTTTGTATCGCTTGATGCTTTGACAAGTTGAGGTATGATTGTATCCTCTTCATGAATGCAATATGTCCCCAATCCCGTTTCTTCTAGGAGTAGCAAACCGATTCTTCATCTACTAATAAATCGGCATAGGGATCATATTGGTGATTAATACTCACTTCACTAAGCACTATGTCAGGAACTTATTCCATGAGAGTAGTTGGCTCATGATCTACATCCTCATCATCTAGATCACCAATGGAATAATTCCCATTTATGGGTTTAGTAGTTTACGGTTCCACATGATTATGACAAAAAGGTTCAGCTCTTAAAGCCACCTTTGTACCATACCGAGTTCTAAGTATCATGTGTAACTTGATCGATGAAAAATAACCACCCATCTTGGCAGTGAAATTCCGTGATAAGAAAATGGAAAAAAGGGAGGGAGATCAATAATAGATATGTATTGCGTGAATGTCAAGCTAGGACATGCATGGATAGTAAGATGAATCCCCTTAATGTCCCCCACAGTTTATATTGTAGTACCTTATAACTAGAAAAATCCTCTTGAAATTGGAGTATATTGAATTCATAATACATCTACAATCTATTTGGGCATTATGGAACTACTGGCTCTAGAATCGATCATATAATTGTGCACCAAATGATCACCGATAATCAATGAGATATAGAATGGTGGAGGCTTGTTGGCTTTAGAAAACACTTTTGTTTTGGGTTGGCATAGGTTGGTTCTATTGCTACTTCTTGACTTGATGATCTGTTGGTAGTGCCAAATTTGTTCAAAGCCTCCTATAGTAGGTTCCTATGAGAAGGGATTGAGAGTGCATCCCACATTGTGACACTCAAATTGGTATTATTCATTTGCTCCATAATTTTGAACGGAATTACCCCACTTTGCTAATACCTTTTTAGGCATTAGATTCTTCTTTTGGAAAATGCCTATTGGGCATTGTGATACTTAAATTCCCATCCTTCTTTGTAGATTGATATGTGGATACTTCCATTGATTTATTTCCCATTCTTTTATCATCTGATATTTGTGTTGGGGACTATGAAATAGATGCCTAATCAGTTTTGGAAGATTGCAGGTCTATTGCCCTCTTCTTGGAACATGTGTTGGATGCTATAGTGGAGGCATCAATATTCAAACCAAAAAATTCTTCTATTTGCCAATTTAGTAGTGTAGTTTCATTAGAAGGTTGGTCTTGAATTTCGTGAGTGGATGGTCTAGCAGATGATTCAGGTGGAGTGGATATGCTTTGGACCATAAGGGCCTAACTCAGAACTTCGTTTGGGAAAATATTTTGGTTGTGAGGTTGAGAACAAGGATAACACCACTCATAATCTTGAATGAGGTTATTCTGGACTGGTACTATGGCTTTGGATGAACTGGTAATAGAAGGGTTCCGGAAGTTCAAAGGCTTCACACTTGTTGCTTGGCCAGTAACCTAGTTTTGGGCCTAATTATTTCCTTGAAAAGGAGGATGATTTGCTTGATATTGGGATTGGAACGATCAAGCATATTGGGACTGCTACCTTTTAATCGCTACAAGCTCATTTTCGAAGGTCTGCAGCAGTGATTTGACTTCAAATAGATCATTTGAAGAGGTCGGGGTAGATTGAGCTAGCTGATTAGAGGTTGCATAGGATATGGATGATTATTTGTAAGATCTAGAGAAAATGGCATGGGCGGTCGGGAGCTATCTTTCCAAAGACGAATCAAGGAATTTTCTGCATTTGAGGCTATGTCATAAGAATTAGGTAATGTAGTTTCCCCCATGGATTGAATCATAACTACTACATCACTATTCAAAGCTCGTAAATAGTACAAAAATGCATTATTTGGAGAGGGATTAATGAGTTCTAGAATCCTATTCCAAGTCCTGTGAAATCGGAAGTTGAAATCACTCATGTACTCCTGAGGAGATCTCTTTATGGTGGTGAGCTATTCTAAAAGTGATAGGTGATCACTCTTGTCTTTGAACTATTTGTAGAGCTTCTCTCCTAACTTGTCCCAAGTGGTTATGCTACCAACATGTAACCCTTGAAACCATTGAAGTGATTTTCCCTTGAAGGAAGTGGCTAGAAGTCTGACAAAAACATTATCCTCCATGACGTTATGTACTACGCAAATGTTGGCTACATCAAGAATGTGTTCTACTGGAGTAACATGAATTTCACTTGTGTAAAAGGGTAAAATTTTGAGTTCTACAATAGATATAGGGTCACCTTGAGCCAACAATGGATTGTTTGTGTTGAAAGGGGAAAAAACTTAGTTCTGTGCCATAGTAGAAAGAGGTTGATTATTATTTGGTGGAGGAAACCTTCCGTATGGATAAGTTGAATGACCCCTATGAGATAAAGATGCAGCTGGTGGAGTTAAAACACTTCTGTTTCTTCTCTTTGGAGGAGACAAGGAAAGTTCGATGTGTTGATAACCTCCCTACTTTGAAGAATCTCTTGTCTGAATTCTTCACATAAGTTGAAACAATGAGATTTAGAATCCAGAGATATAGAGCTGGTAGGTACTTTGATTTGTGTAAATGAGAAGAAAAGTACCAATTCTTAGTCCCATTGGGCATTTCAAAAACCATTGTCACCAAATCACTGCACTTTATAGTGTAATAAAATGACTACCTTGTCCTAGGCTAACATTTTCATGCATCTTAGGGAAAGATATTTTTTAGAAATGAGACTATACTAGAGATGGTGATGCACCAAATAAAGGGATCTTTAATCTCTGGAAGGGTTAATGTGGGTATGGTGATTGCATCATTGGCCACCTTCACCTATTGCGACTTGGAAAGGGTACAAAATACCATATACTAGGCATATGTTCCTTAATTAAACTTAAGCATACACAAGAGAGAGATCAAATTTGTTTTATTTAATTTATTATGAGGAAAGAACACATGCACATGTTAAACATCCATTTCACTGACTATGAATAATGATAATACAACTTTTAACATAGAAGGAAAATAAGATTTTACAACTGAAATAAAAGATAATCACATTAATCCCTCATGTTGTTAGAATTTGAGGATTCTCACAAATACGGATTTTTATACATATTACATAATGTTACAATAAATATTTAAATAAAGATTACATCATAACATAGTAAATAAAGAAATAATTACATGAAATAAAGAAAAACACAAAAGATCTATTGAAAAAATAACTTTTACTTGAGAGAACTTATTTTACATCCAAAGAAGATTACCTCCTCCTTTAAAACCCTATTTACCAAGGGTAAAACCAAATCACTTGATTTGCACACCTTTGATATATTTCTCGAATATATCAAATGAGGACCTAAAGTCCTTTTTATATAAGGTGATCGGGTATATCTCCCGACCCACCTTTTCAACCTAAAATGGTTGAAACATACACCTAGGTTTATAATATTTAATATTAAAATATAATCATTTCATGATATTAAATATTTAACCTAAAGTATATACCTAGGTTAGCATATTTAATAATAGAAATATAAATATTTCATATTATTAAATATTAACCTATATATTAGTGATGGACCCATATACATTAAGGGTTGGACAAACCACTTAATCATTATGTTCCAACACTCCCCTAATGTTAAGTGGGATAACATAAAATACATGCCAATAGATTACTTGTCCATGGTACACTACAGGATTTACAATCCTTAAACCATAAAGGTTTTAGGCTAGCATATCGGTTGAAGGAATTATAACACCTTCATCATACTCAATTTACCTTTTGGTACAAAAGGATTTGAAATCCCAAAGATCATCCCATGATCAGTGGCTAAGTATGATTTGTGAGTTTTACATGTTCTCACAAGTTCTCATAAAAGGTTATTGAACCCAAGCATATAGGAGTCTTTTACAACTAAGGACCTCCTTAACAATATGCTTGTATTGGATGTTTACTAGTAAACTCAATAACACTAAAGATTTTACTTAAGACCACCTTTAAGATCTTTCTACACTTCTTTCTAAAAAATAAGTCGAGGAGGTATACATGCCTGAAGGTCTTTTTACACTTTCTCAAAGGTATTTTTATAAAAACCATGTTCCATTAGGAGGTGACATTATCATGCACACTCCCCCTCAATGGAAAACGAAAATCTAAAATTTTCATGAAAGTGACAAAACTTTTACAGCACTCGGGGACTTTGTGAAGATTCAAAGCAACATGCTCTTCAAATCAACATGAACTTGAGATTTATCTCATCACTTTACACCTTCTTCTGGGTAAAGCGTATATGTATCTCAATATTCTTTGTCCTTGAGATGTTGAACTGGATTCTTAATCAAGAGTAATACAACTCTGACCACCACATAGAAGATAAATACTTTCTTTATTTTCCATGTGTATCTCTACCAATAGTCATTGCAGCCACATGACTTCTTTACTTCTTCCATTGTACTTCTCTACCTCAAAGAGAAAAATAGAGACTATTGATTGTATTTTTGTTCTAAGTAATGGTTCCTATACCAAAAACTTGAACACATATCCAATATATTTTATAACACAACATCAAGTATGGTTAGAATCATAAAATCCATATAATATAACATTTTCATTCTTATTATAATACAACCCATAATTGATTGTTCCTTTCAAATATCTAAAAATTCTTTTTTTGCAAGATTCCAATGATCTCTAAAAAAAGGTTTCAACATAAACCTTTAAGTAATTTCTTTTGTATAGAAATATATTGATTTAGTTATAGTTAGATAAATCAAACTATCAACTAACAATGTATATAAAATAGGATCAACATTTTTATATGTAGATTTATGATCAATATTTATTCCAACTTCCATCAAGTAGAAAATGGTTTACAATCAGTCATAAGAAACTTTTTCAATACAATGGTTACATATTGTGTTTTAAAAATAATAATAAAATGAAATACAATCATACAAATAACATGATGTGAGAGACCTAACTCATTCATTTCAAAGCATTGCTTCAATTTATCTTTAATCCTATGAATTAAATTAGAATTGTTACTGACATAAGAAAATCATCAACATATATAAATATAATGATAATATTTACCCATGATAAAAAAATGATAATATGTGAGCCTTATTTCTTAATGAATAAATCATTGTTAGAAGAACAATTAACAAAACCTAACATTTTAAAGAAGAAATAATTTTTGCATACCAAGCTTTAAGAGCTTATTTTAAACCATACAAAGATTTCTCAACTTACAAACATAGTTTTCTTTAAAGTTTCTTCAAATCATTTAGGTTGAAACATGTAAAGTTCTTTTAAATCGTAATTTAAAAAAGTATTTTTCTTATCCATTTGGTGGATTTCTCACCCAAATTGAGCGGCAATTGCAAATAAGGCCCTAACAAGTACTCATTTTAGCTATAGGAAATGTCTCAACATAATCAATACCAAGTTTCTGAGTGAAACCTCTAAATAATAAGTCTAGCTTTATGTTTGTTAATACTACCATCACCATTATATTTTACTTTGTATATCCACCTAGACCCTATAATACTTCACGGCTTAGGTTCATACAAGGTAATTAATGCATGGTACATATGATGGCTTCTAGTCATTTTCCTAAGGTTAATAAGATTTGAATTTTCTAACATAGATTGAGCCCAATTTAATTTCTTATCTAGGAAGATAAGAGTTTCAGAAACATCTATAACATCAAAATATCATCATGACTATTTACTAAATCAGAATCAAAACCATCATTTAGAAACATTTAATAAAGTAACTTCAAGAGAAGAAGACAACACATGTAAACCTTTCACTAGACTATATCTATACATTTCATATAAGCTTCGATAATTAACATGTCCTAACCTTTCATGCCATAGTTTTGAATTATTCAAACTCTGAGATATAAAACAAGATGCATAAGAGAAATCATCAAAAATATATAGACAATTTCTTTGAATTCCTTCAGCTATTATACTCTCATTACTATCCTTGATATACCAAGTATCCTTCATGCATGGATTCTAGTTATGTCCATACCTCTTTCGGATGTTTGATATTACCAATGTGTAGAAGGTACTCATCGTTCACATTGCATAAAAAAAGAGCATATTACATTCATTGTAAGAATGCATTCATGTTATCTATAGTTGCTTGACGACCGGTGGGAGTAACCTCAGATCAGAAACAATCATCCAGAGTTTCCTCACCATAAATTCTATTTTGACCCAAATGTTATAGTTGGTTTCATTCAGATCGAGTTTTGTCAAGACAGAAATAGTTAGACGTCATTGTTTTCCTAAACCTGTAAAACACACCCCATTATAATATACAATGTACCACATAGTTAGATACATATTTATCAATAAAAACAACACTTTTAATAGAATCAAATCTAAATTTTACAGATCTAAAGAAACTATTTGATCATAACTAATTTTGTCATTACAATGCATACTAATTAACCTCTCATGATCAAAATAATAACTTGCATTATAAAGGGCTTTGTATTATACCCTAGATTTATATAAAAATATTTTTGACCATATAGAAGTGAAGAAGAGACCCCTAAGAATGCATAACAACTTCAAATTTTGAAAAAATTAATAGAGAAAAAATGGCCAAACTTAAATTTGACGTCTAAAATGACCATCATAATGGCTTATTTTTGGTCTATCGTGACGGTCATTTGACCGTCAATTTTAACACAATTAAAGTTTTCTAGAACCTACGAGCTTAAATTTGACATCTAAATGACCGTCATATTGTCTTATGTTTGGTCTACCATGACGGTCATTTGACCATCAAATTTAATGAATCAAAACTTGTGTATTTCAGAATGTGAAATTCCATAATTTCTTCTTCTGTATAATATTAAGGAGGTTATATTTTAACACATTATAATAACCTATTATAATTTATAATGTAAAAATATATACACTTTTTTTAAAAAAATGTATATAATTTATAAAATGAAAATAAAAACAACATATAGTTCATAAAATTATAAACTATAGTATATCATTTTTATATTAAAAACATATAACCCTTATTAAAGGGGTTTAAAGGACATAAACCAAGTTAAAAGAATTTTACCAAGTGCAAGTAGATTTATGAGAGTATAGATTAACTTGCATATTTTATGAGGGGACAAGTAATTTCACCCGACCAATGAAATAAATTGAAATCCTATTTTCATGAACCTTGTCTCCTCCCTTCATTTACTCTTAATTTTACCCCACACACATTTAAAAGTATGGAAATATTGTAAAATATTTTATATAATTCTTGTAAGCTAAAAACTTTAAAACTTTTATGTGGCTATAACTACCAATATTTTAATAAATATTTACCACACTTCATGTGGGCCACCAATAAACTAGCTTTTTTTTTTTTAATTCTCATTTATACTTGAGAATTCCACATTTATACATGAGATATTATCTCATTTTATTCTCCACTCCCACTCTTATATAAAAGAAAACCTTTAAATAGGTTTATTTATATAGTTTTTATAAACTATAAGATCTAAATGAATGGGGCTGCCCCCTTACATGGATAATATAAATGGTTAGGACACATGTTAGGTTTTATTTAATAAGTATTAAGATTTAAAAAATAATCCCTTCATGGCCAAGAAATAAACACAGCCCCCTTACTAAAAAAGTAAGCACTTTGGTTTTTTTAAAAACATATATAAACCAAATCTAATAAAATTTATATTTTAAGTGGTTTAAAATAACCATATATATAAAATATGATTCAAACTTAGGTTTGTTTTTAAAAAAAAAAACTATATATGCCTAGATTTATAAGTTAAGTTTAAATATGATTTAAACTTAGGCTTAGAATATGGTCTATTGACTCTTCCCTCAATCCCATGTAATTTTAATATGGTTTAAGGATTTTTAATATATAATTTTTTTAAAACTATATAAATTTTAATATGATGTTTATATAAATTATTATATAAACCTTATTCTATATTATATATATTTTTATTTAAAAATAATAATATAGTTTTCAAATTATATAGGATATAGTTATAGATTAACTATAAACTATAGTTTTTCAAATCAAATCCTTTTAGAGGGGACCAAAGAACACGGGTATGAATTTACCTTCCGAAATATTTAACCTACAAACATTTGAAATTATAGAAAACATGAAAATTATTTCATATAGTAATAAATCCTTTCTTTTTTTGTATGTGACTTTCACGCAGGTAAATATTTGAAGCCCTTTCACCTGTGCACACATCAATCTCCAAACAAACATTAATTTCATATAATTTACAAAATATAAATGAAATTAAGAATCATATCATATTACATCTCCCCCAAAAAATTAGGGATTTAAAATTGAAAAACCCTAAAAATTTTACCGAGAGTTTAATTGCACAAATGTAATGCCAAAATAAATTGAGAAAAAAAAGAAGGGGACCAGATACTTTTAAATACCCTTTCAGGTTGGTTGAAAAAAATCCGTACAAATTAAATAAATAAAATATAAAATATTTGATCTTAATTTATTTAATTTACCTCGCTTTGTTACCATGTTAGAATTTGAGGATTCTAATAAATACGGATTTAATCAACTTACATATTACATAATGTTACAATAAATATTTAAATAAAGATTACATCATAACATAAGTAAATAAAGAAATACTTACAGGAAATAAATAACACAGTGACACAATATTTATAGTGGAAAACCCCAATAGGGTAAAAACCAATTTAAAAATAACCTTTTACTTCAGAGAACTTATTTTACATCCAATAAGATCACCTCCTCCTTTGAAACCCTATTTACCAAGGGTAAAACCAAATCACTTGATTTACACACCTTTGATATATTTCCCAAATATATCAAATGAGGACCTAAATTCTTTTTATATAAGGTGATCGGGTATGTCTCCCGACCCACCTTTTCAACCTAAAATGGTTGACACATACACCTAGGTTTATAATATTTAATATTAGAAATATAATCATTTCATGATATTAAATATTTAACCTAAAGTATATACCTAGGTTAACATATTTAATAATAGAAATATAAATATTTCATATTATTAAATATTAACCTATATATTAGTGATGGACCCATATACATTGAGGGTTGGCCAAACCAATTAATCATTATATTTCAACAACAACATGAAATAGATAATCCAAAATAAAAGTAACTTAACCACTCACACTAAGGAATCATACATTCACAAAGGAAGTATTGATTAACCATCTAACATAATAAATAGATTTTCAATGGAAAGGTATAATTCTGAATATAATTAAAAGGTTTTAGAAATATTGAAGAACTCTTCCAAGCTTGAAGAGCAACTTCCCACAACAATGATCTATATTTTATGTTCTATCTCCCCAATACTCCATGCATTCAACTATTTATAAGTTCTTAGGCTGAACCATTACAACTGGGCCCTTAACAAACATTTTACTAAAAATAGAAATGTCATTAAATTAAGGGAACATGCTCCCATGAAAATAGTAAATTTTTTGCAATGGTTTGACTCATTCAACCCTACAACTTTGACCGATTCGAAGTTTAGATCTATGCTTTCATGGCCGCTTAGCTTTTGCCTGGTTCAGCTACACATTCATTTTCTATAGGTTTCTATTGTTCTTCTTCCCACGCAGCCACTCAATGTTTATACTCGATGAAGCACTTAATGATCCCTTGAATTTCTTCATCTCTAGGCCCACACGCGTAGTGATTCACAACATCCGTTGTCTCGATCTCTTTTGTGATCTTGGCTAGCACTCTTCAAAGTTTACTCACAACTTTCTTCAGCCTCCCTATGAAATTTTGGCATAAGACCAATCGGTCAATGGAGTCACTGTTGAAAGTTTTGGTGACCTCATCATCATACTTCACCAAATCCTTGAAATTTTCCTTAATTTTATCCTCTAGAGAGCATCGATGTTTTCATTAAAAAATTTACAATTAGCAACATCAAACTCTTTTGAGATATCATTCAAGGCATCCATGATCTCCACTCATTTATCATCCAATTTATTAATTAAATCTTGTAACACTTGGCACTAGAATTCCATGGCCTTTTGATATTCAAATAACTTTGAGGAATCATCGATCACCTCTTCTTGAAGGAGCAAGTCTGGGTCTACTTCTCTTATTTCACTCCATGTTTCCAGATTCAAATTCAAGTTGTTATTATCCTCAAAAATGCTTCATCCATTTTACAAATAGTAGTTCTCGCTATCCTGCAAACCATTGGATATCTCGACATCTTCTTTTATTAAAGGATTAGCTTCAAAATCCATTATTGATCTTTCTTTCTGGCCTAGCTTTTCGATCTCATGATAATAAATGTCATCGATAGTAGACAAAACTGTCATAGCCGTAGTAGTTGAGACTTCGGTAGATGGAGTTGGTTGGGTTACTTTCTTTAGCAATGCAGTGAGATGTTCAACCTTGAGTTTGAGCTCATCTTTTGTAGCCTTATCTTTGTCATATTTTTCCAGTAGAGCCCCAAGAGCAGTGTGCACATCTTGTTTGGCTCCTTCGTGAGTGGATTTTCCCAATGAAAATCTAGAGATCTGATAATTTACAGATGTAATTGTTTCCTTAGTTTTTCCCTCAACAGAGTAGCAACCTCTACAATTCACTCCCCAGATGGATTCACTATCAAAATCGAAATAGTCCTTGGCCTCTTGGCCTATCTTTTGAGTGTATGCTCCAATATACTGAGATCTATGACATCTCCCAGAGGCACCTTCTTCTTCTTGCTTTGGATTCTACCTAAACAACCATTTTGGGATGGCTAATGTTGATGAAGATGGAACAATAGATCCAATACCTGAAACATTAGTCATGACAAGAGCACTAGAAACATTAGTTGGCATTTGGGTAGAAGTGGCAATGATGGATGGGGTGGATGTAAGGACAACCATAGGAGTTGATAGAATGATGTTAGGGGATGAGATGGAGGGAAATGGAAGTGTTAAGGGAAGTGAAGAAGAAATGGGTGACCCGATAGTTTCTCTAGCTGAGAGAACTAGAAGGGATGAGAATACTTGGGCCATAGAAGGAGATGGGAAAGAAGAAATGATTATGGAAGTGGAAGGAACTGATATTGGAAGTGACAATGGAAGAGGAGGAAGAGATGATGGATCTTGTGAGATACTAGGAGAGTCACTGACTTCAATCACTTGTCACAAGGAGTTATAGGAAATATGGCCTTGGAAATAGAATCCATTGAGAAAGATTAGCCACCAATAACAACTAAAATATTTTTGGGCGTATGGATTTTTAGGTTGACCTTTTCCCCTTTGTGGGTGTTGATTGGCTTATGGTTGGTGGGGCCTCTATATTTGTAGGTTTCTCTATCCCCCTTAGGTGAAATTCCCAAGGTAACCAAAAAACTGTAATTTCTTTATAGAATGGGCCCCACCCTCTCCTTTATATTGTAGCATTCCTCTACATACCAATCAATCCATTCCAATGATTGATTGACAATATCATCATTTTTATTTGCTACATCTAAAAGCTCATCATTATCTTTTGTATTTTTTGGGACATCGACTATCCTAAATGCCAAACTTCATCTAATGTCAACCTCTCATAATACCTTTCTTGGATGATGTATTCATCCTGACAATGAATCTAAATATCCTTAAATTGGGCGCATGGGAACCTGGAATGACCTGTTTTACCAAATTTTCCCCAATAATTGAAGTTGTTCTATGGATGAAAGGTTCGCAAGGTTACTTCAACCATTTCTTCATCCACATTTTTGGCCTTATGAATATTCAAGAAAGTGCATCTGCTAATTGAAATAGGGATTTGCATTCTCGATTTGTGGATTTTTTTGTGAATTCGATGGTAATCCAACAATTTTTGAACCAATTCAAGGAGAATCCATTTATAAGTAGGAAATCTTGGAAATTTGTTGGGATAACCTATGAATCGAAGAGGGGATCTTCTCAGTGGTCATATTATCTATATCCTCTTGTAGACACCAAAATTAGGTCACACTCCCCTTTGGTCCTTCGTCAAATAAACACCTTGAACATACCCACTTAAACATGACCCCTTTCATCCCACACTAATATTATTTTAATTACTTTAAATAAATTAATTCATTATCTTCAAAATATTTATTATTTAAATATACTAATTGGGATAATGCCTACATATCCACCTCATCCACCCACCTCACCCTAAGACCTATTCTTAGTAAGTTGCCATAACTAAATAAGACCTACCCAAACCATAAAAATCAATGCCTAAATTCCCTATAACCACATTTTCACTGTTAGAAGGAAGCTTCCTGCTAATCTATGAATAAATGAAACGAGATCCTAGAAAATCAAGAGGATCTTCCTAGTTTAGTAAACCTAGGAAATCTTGCCCTAACCGACGCCGGTTACCGTTAACCACCACCGATTAAGCCGGAACCTCGACGGTTACCATTTAAGCCCTAAAACAACCTTATTTCGGGGTTGATGATTTCTATGAGATAATCACATATTTTGAGAACAAGTGATGAAACCAAAGTTGTATGCAAGTAGAACCTACATTAGTATACACATCAAAGCATCCATAGCCAGTAGCTGAAGCAATATCATAGCCACCTGCCTTAATGGGAGCATCCGGGAAGTTGCCAGCACTACATCAAGTTCATTCCATTTGTTCTTCCACCATTTCCAACCAGGCATCAAACCCGTACAAATAGTAAGTTTTGTTAACCAAAGCACTCATCTATTCATCATTTGGTAGATACTTTTTACATCTGTTATTTAGCTTTTTCTCTCATTTCCATTCCCCCATCATCTACCTCCATGCAAACTTGACCATATTTTTATCCATACCCTTACATTGCCCATACCTAGACCTTAATCATTCCTATGCATACCTTAGATCCATACGAATCTTGTCATTTCCCTTCCATCTTCATCTAACCTTATATCTATCACCCAACCAAGTTTTATTGAGTTTCTTGTACCCGAACATACCAATGCCAGTTACCCACAACCATTGCGGTTAGAATAAACTAATACCGGTTATATCGGATCGACGTCATTCTTTGTGTATTTTACTGGGAATCAATAACATAGTTTCTAAACTTCCACCAAATACCCAAAACCACCTAGAATCTCACCCCTGACCAAGACATTGACCTTCATATTCAGTCATAGCTTATCCTGTTGTGAATGAATTTTCTTATTGTAGGAGAATGAGATACCTAAATCATTTTAACTACAGTAGGATTTCCTTTATTTCTCGCATTAATTTTTTTAAATAGTGGATTAATAGCCATCTAGGAAGTATCACACTTCCCGGATCTAGCACACGCTAGGAAGTCCACTGCATATATTATTTAACTTTTATTTGGTTGTCTTGTGTTCCATTTCAGGTAGCTCCTCTAAGCTAAAAGGAAACTCTCATGATCAGTTGTGGATTTAGAAGTCATACGCGCACAACCTATAACCAAATTTTAACAGGTATTCCTCCTAGCCCATTACCCTTATTTATTTCGTCAACATTTAAAGAAATGCTCTAGAATTAGGTGAAACATTTTGCATGCCAGTGGGACCCATTTGGGTTATTTCATTCTTTCATTTCTAGGTGAAAATGTTGTATGTTTGTTTCTTTTCAGAAAATTCTTACATTAAACTTTCTCCCCTGGAATCTTCTTCTCTTCTATTGTCTAAAAGCAATTGTATTTTGGTGCTTAAAATGAACATTTCTTCCCTTTCATTAGTATCACATTAGTGAAAGAGCATCCCTTCTCATGTTCATCTATTTGTGGCATCGAATTCTACATTTTGATTTGGGTTTAAAAATCATTGCATTTCATTCTACTTTTCTGCATTAGCTCACATTAATTGAGGGAAACCTATACACCGGAAGTCATTCCAAGTGATGGTTGACAAACAAATCATATAAAAGAATTGTCTTTCTTCTCTCTCTCTCTAAGTCTTACCCAAACATCACAAATTCAAAATATATACACATTCTTAAACAACATCTCACGGAAGAAGAAGTTGTAGGTGATCACATGATCAGGCACGGTGGACACCCCATTGGTTATCTCTGTCCCGATTACTTGTTGGTGCCATTTTTGAGCTTGCACCATTTTTCCCTAAATTTTTCCTTCATTCTGCGTGCTCTGAAATGTTTTTCTCTCAAATTAGTGGTCTGCAACTTTTCCCCTCTTGCTTGGATGCTTTGAAATGCTCACAAACTTGTTGTTTTCCCCAATTTGAAAGAAATCTACATGTGTGCCCTGTTTTGTGCCCTAATTTTTCCAAAATCTACGGGCTCTACCGTTTTTTCCTTTTTGCCCAATTGTGGAAGTTTAAAATTGATCAATTTGCAATTGTATGCCATTGAAAATCTAATTCCATGATAAAAATGCTTTGAAAACATGTTTCAGTTGTTTAAATTTTGAGAAATTTGTCGTCCTTAGCAAAAAAATTGAATTCTAGGGCATCCCTGGCATTTTCTATGTTTTGATCAAGACGGCGTCATTTTCCTGTCAATTTCTTCTTTAGCATTCATTGGCAATTTTTGTGTTTTTTGACGGTCATACGGCATCCTTTTCCCATCAAATTTTAGCTCAAAAATATTCTCCTACGTGGCCATTTGTGATTGGACATGGTTTGGTGGGTCTACTCGAGCAACTTAGCATTTTTTGTGTTTTTGGAAAAAGGTCTAAATTGTCCCCGCAAGTCCGTAGGCCCTCAACCAATCAGAGGGTGACATGTAGTTAGAAAAGTCAAAATAGTGGAGGGGCGGAGCTGTGGAGGTATTTGAAGTTTTTTGCCTTTTGGGGTAAAAATGTTAAAGTGATGAAAAAGGCTACAGGCCCTGCAAGTTGAATTAATGCCTTGTTCACATTTTTTGCTCATGATGGAAAAGCGGAGGTTTGGGCTTTCGGGGGCAATTTGGAAATTTTTCCTTTTTGGAAAAATGGACTAAAATTCTAAAAGGAAGCATGGCCCTGACAAAGAGGAAATTTGAAGCTTGCGTAGATCAACGGGCCGCTGGAGGAAAAAGGAATTTTTTGACTCTTTGGCAAAATGGGTTAAGGTAAAAATTGAAGCACTACTCCACAACGAATCAGTAATCACCACGTGTCAAGGACAAAATCAGAGTGCGGGTCCACGGGGATAATTTGGAAAATTTTCCTTTTTCCAAAAAAGGTGGAAATGTGTAGAATTGAGCTGTGACTCTATATCCAGTCATATTGTGCCATGTGTCAGGCCCAAATCTCAATGGCAGAGTGGCGGAGGAAATCAAGAAATTTTGCAAATTTCCAAAAAAGGTGGAAATGTGTAGAATCGGTCTACGATTCCAATGGGACCCACATTGGGACACGTGTCAAGCTCATTTTCAAAGGGTAGAGGGGGAGAAAAATGTCAAATTTTTACATTTTTCCAAAAGTGTTAAAATGTCAAAAAGTGATCCCAAGCCCATTTCCAATCACATTGTGACACGTGGATGGATCAAATTAAAGAATAAAGGAAGATCAACGGTAATTGTGCATTTTTAGTTTAGCCACCATTTGAGCTCCAGGAAGTTTGGAGATGTGTTTTTGCATCAATTTTGATCAATTTTTTGACAAATTCATGTCGTTTGTGCTTGCAAGGACCAATGCAATTGGTTTTGAGGATCAATTTGAAGATCGAGATGTTTTTGAAGTGAATTTTTTCCCTAACCCATCAAAAATGTGAAATATCGGATCCAAAATTTCTGAGAGTCAAATTTTGGAGGAATAAAGATGAAATAATGAAAGGAAGGGGGTTTGCATGCTTTAAAGATGAAAACATGCCTCCACAATGGATAATGATGTAAATTTTACAATGATTCATCTCTTTTTGAGACAACTGGCAACTTTTTGGACATGTTCGTTAAACATCCTGTCTGTGAACCATGATAATGTTTTATAACAAATTTGATCCTTTGGCATAGTCTTTTCTTGGGAAAGAAGGCTGAAGGAGATTTAAAGCTATATATTGTATGTATTTGTCATGCAAATGGTTGGAAGAGTTTAAAAATGCCTCGGAAAACTAAAAATTTCATGGGAAAATCTAGGAAGAAGCCTAGTCTTTGAGAAACCACACGATAACCATTTCTAACTCCTTTTTACATTAGATTTGTATCATGTTGAGTTGGTTTCAGTTGTAAATCCATCAAAAACTCGATATTGTTCTTGAAACATTCCCTCTTACCGATAAATTTGAACATTTCTAGAATATTTTGTGTTGTCTCTTAGAAAAATTTACATACACTTATGTTTCAGAATGCATTTCAAATTTTTGTTTCTTGTTTCTTGTTGCAATCTTGTGTTTAAAGTATCTCTTGATCATACATGGTCTCATTTCTTGTGATTATTTTAGTGGCATTTGCAATCTCACATTCGAAGATATTTCATCGATAAAGAGATAAACAAATATAAAATCACTTTACTTTCCTTGATTTCGAGAGATTGTTTGTAAACCTTTGGGTGCACCTTAGGTTATGATTAAATAGTGATTGCTAAATACTTCATTGGTTCATTATAAATCAATATTTTGTGATAGATGATCAAAGATTGTGCGGGAAAGTGTAGATCTAGCCCCCATTTGATGCACATATCCTGGTTGAAGGGATGATTAACCATTTTGATACTTTTTGCTATTAAGTTTCTCCATATTTTTCTGAAATCCTCAAAGAGTCTGGTGGACCTTGGTTTGTCTTATCTAAACTCCCACCCAAAAAATCATTCAAAACAAATAATCCTACCTTGTTTTGACCTATATACCCAGAAGATCAAAATCCATTTGCTAAAGTATGTAGAACAGATCAGGATTTCAAAATGTCTTCAGTAACCCTTGTCTTGCATTGAAAGTATCTCCATAATCTGGAAGTGACAACTTGTGAAAGTCAGATTTGGAGTGTTGATCATATTTTCCCAAGGCCCTTTTCATACTATTTGCACAAATTGAGGGATATCTTCATCTCCTTCACCATTTGAGGGTTAAAAATAGGTCCTCTTACCTTTTTGAAAGGCACAACCTAAAACAGATTAGGACAAGATCAAGTCCTATTTGAGTTTTATCCATCTCTCCACAAATTTGAGTGCCGTTAGATCACATCCCCAGCTATAAAATGACATACATCATGATCTATCTATCTTCAAGATTCATGCCATATCTCGTGATGCTTATCAGACTGAAAAGGAGAAAAAAATTGGGTAATAACACCAGTAACGCATAGCTACTATTGGGGATGAAGAATGCAATATCCAGACTAATTTTTTAATCTGCTTCTAGTTCATATTCTTTTGAGCACGTTAACACTAGTAGTTGCCGTTTCCGGGGACATTCTTAGTTAAATTTGATCCATGTGTATACATATTTGAAATATTTGAATGCATATCAAACCTTGGTAATGTCTCTTGCAAGTTCATCGCTCTGTAATTTAATCGGTTTCAGTAGTAGTTGCACTTCATTTACATTTTTGGTTGATAGATTCAAGAAAAGGAAGATCTTATCTTTAAAGTTTGGCAAGATTTTCAATGCTGATAGGTATTTGATAGAGTATTTTAGTGCATTTGCACAACTAGGGTGAATGTCCTTAGTGGCGAATCCATACTATTTTGATCTTGATAAATACCAGTGTCTTAGCTTTTTATCATTTGTTTTTGGTGTTGCTAATCTTTGCAAAATTGAAGGAAGAAGATCTCTCTTCAGGAGAGACCCAAGTAGAAAGTTATTTCAAGAATTTGGAAAGACAATTTTAGAGGAGAGAAAAGTTTGGAAGGTTGTTGAAGGTTAGACATCAAGCAAAGGAATATCCATTGGTGAGAGATATCAGCCTTTGATAGAGGATTATCACTCTTCTTCTAGTGATTCTGATTTAAGTAATCTTCTCATAAACTTGTTTACTTCAACTAGTGAAGATCCTTATGTTGTACCTGGTGAGTTCCTTCTTCAATCTACACATGTGTGTTTCAATTCTAGTAAAACTTTCCAAGAAAATCAGCACCTAGAGAATACTAATTTTGTGAACCACATTCTTGAGCCCCAAAGACCTCACACTCCTCATCAACTTATGTCACCCACAATGTCACCTCGCACTAGAAAACATGGCTCACCTCCACCTAGGCCTCCATTTGTGGTCAATACCTTTGGCCCAATAGATTTTAGGGTAATGGCTGGTTATCCTAATGTTTTACCTCAGGATGATAGAAGTAGATTTCCAAAGTTCCAAGGAATAATTCCATAACAGTAATCAGAATTTGAAACTCTTTATTAATATGATGGAGGATTTTGAAATTGCATTTGAGGATATGTACATTAAATTGTTTGTCCACAC
The DNA here is from genome assembly GCA_018340775.1 of Taxus wallichiana var. yunnanensis. Classification (NCBI taxonomy): domain Eukaryota; kingdom Viridiplantae; phylum Streptophyta; class Pinopsida; order Cupressales; family Taxaceae; genus Taxus; species Taxus wallichiana. The sequence continues at coordinate 441,099,334 of CM031239.1, forward strand.
TTTAGAAGAGGATGCAAGGGATTGGTATAAGGCTTTTCCTGATAATTCTATTGACTCTTAGACTAAAATGCAGAATGTATTCAAATTGTAATATGGTGACAAGACTAATCCTAGATTTCTCTTGTCTGAATTTGATAATATCAAGAAGAACCCCAATGAATCAGTGCATGACTTTAATACAAGATTTAACAAGACATTGAGAAGACTACATGTTAATCTGAGGCCTTGTGATCAATCTTGTTTAATCAAATATGCAGATGCATTTGATAAGAAAGAAACCTACTACTTAAGAGACAAAAACCCTACTAATTTGAGGTAGGCCTTCTCCATGACATTGTGGATTGAAAACAATATCAAAGCAATTGGGAAACCTCTCATGAGAGATAGTGTAAAGTTGATAAACCCTACTAATTTGAGGCATGCCTTCTCCTTGACTTTGTAACTTTTCCTTAAATCTTGAGGGGCATAATTTTGATCTGGAGCTGGATTTTCACGTTATTTATATCATTGGAAAGCTGTTGAAATCTTCTACATGATGGAATCTTAAATTTTGATTTTTGATGGATATTTGTGGGAGAAAAATAGAAAAATGTATATGGCATGCAAAAACATAGAAAACAACTCCAACCACAAAATTAATGAAGTATGGGCCTCTGTTTTTCTCTGTAAAGAAATGTACTTTGAAGTATGGGATTTTTTATGGAAACCCATCATTTTTCAGGCCCATTAGATGAATCTTGTTAGTGGTTGAAGTCCCAAATCAATTTTCCCGTGTTTTCTCCTTTCTTCCATTCTACTCGATGGTTAAAATCCAATTTTGGCTCATTTGTAATGGTTTGTTCATCATTATTCTCTTCCTCTCCCTTCTTTTCTTCCCCAGGGTCGAAAATGGAGTTTGAACCTCCTCCCTTGCTCGTAATGGCATTTTTTGCCTCTTACCTAGTGAAATGATGTTTTGTGCAAACTTCTAGAGCAATAAAAAACATGTTTTGTGATGCATTTGTCCATCCTTGCTCGTTTTTGCTTATTTTCTTCTTTCCTCTCTTCATTGCAGGTATTTTTGCATGTTTGAATGTCTATTATAGGTTTTGGGGTTGTGTTTATAGAGTTTTCGAACATTTTTGTGTGAAATCCATCCTTGGTTTTGTGATACACTTGTCCATCCTTTCCATTGCTCACCTCTCTTTGTTTCCATGGTAGTTTTGATAGATGTTCAACATTTTAGTTCTCTGGTGTATCTTTGTTTTAGTGTAGGCTCTGTTTTCCCTATTTTTTTCTCTCTCTGTCTCCTTGGCATAGTTTGATTAGGATTAGATTAGCTTTCCTACACTTTGGAATATCTTGTGGCAAGTAGTTTAGGAAAAGGAACCAACCTTCTCTCGGAGAGCTTTCCCCATTTTTAAAGGTCTCACACTTTGGGAAAGCTCAATGTTGTGCATTCACACCAAATGACATTGCCTTAGAAAAATAGATCCATAGGTCATTTTAGGGGTGATGTGAATTTACACTAACAAAACTTCGGTGCCTTCTTTATGTTTCCTTCATATTACCCATTGATTATCCTCATTAGATTTCTAACATTGTCCCTATCACCAAGGCAATAAGGGGAATCTGTATTTACATGGATTTCCATGACCTCAATCTAGCTTGCCCAAAAGATGACTTCCCTCTACCTAGTATTGACTAGCTAGTTGACCTTACTTTTGGTCACGAGATGCTATCACTCAAGAAATGACTTCTCGAGTTACAACCAAACCTTACTTGCCCCATAGGATCAACACAAAACCACATTCATCACCCCTTGGGGACCTTTTTTTGCTATCGAGTCATGCCTTTTGAACTTAAAAATGCTAGTACCACATATCAACAAGCTATGACTTACATATTCCAGGACATCATGCATCGTATATTGGAAGATTATGTAGATGACCTCCTTGCCAAATCTAAATGCTTCCCCAGAGCACCTCACCATCCTAAAAACCATCTTTGACTACCTTATTAAATATTGTGTTCGCCTTCATCTCAAGAAGTGTGTCCTCACGGTTATCTTAGGAAAAATCTTGGGATTTATCATTTCCCTATGTGGTATTAAAGTTGACCATACTAAAGTCAAGGCCATTCTATAAATGCCTCGCCCACTACCCTTAGGAAACTTCATAGCTGCAAGGTAAGTTACCATCTATTCACCGTTTCATTTCACAATTGTCGATCGGTGTCAACCATTTCATCACCTTCTCAAGAAATATGTATCCTTTAAATGGGATGATGATTACCATAAAGTTTTGAGGCCTTAAAATAATACCTTCTTTAACCCCTATACTCATTCCACCTAAAGACGAGAAACCTTTCCACCTATACATCTCGGCTACCGATCACTCTTTGGGGGCCATGCTCGCTCATCATGATGAATAACACAGAGAAGGTGTAGTTTATTACATAAGCTATACTCTTTTGGACCATGAAACCTGATACACCCATCCTAAAAACTTTTCTTATCCTTAGTTTTTATCGCCACAAAATCTACCATTACCTACTCAACACAAAACCTATGTTGTGACCAACACCGACCCCTTACACTTCATGTATGCCAAACCTTATCAAAACCACCATGCGACATGCTAGCTTATGCTTTTGGCCGACCTCGACCTCAAATTCATTCATCAAAATTTCATCAAGGTCCAAGCTATCACCGACTAATTGGCCAACGCACCTATTTCCTAGGATCAACCCTCTAATTTTGACTTTCCAGATGAGTCAATTGCTACCCTTTTCCTAGATGAACCGGCTTACCAAATGACACTCTCCTTTGATGGTTCCAAGTGTTAGCATAGGGGTGGGGTAGAAGTTATCCTCATTCCCCTTGATGGTGAACCCATGCCTTTGTATTTCAAACTTGATTTTCATTATACCAACAATATTGTCAAATACGAAGCACTCGTATTAGGTCTCCAAGCTGCCTATGCCCTAGATGTCAAATCAATCAACATCTTTGGTGATTCTCAATTGGTCATAAACCAGGTCAATGATATATACCAAAGTCGTAATGAGATACTTTAATATTATAAACATCATGTAGACATACTTTTGACCACCTTAACCATTACACTCTTCAAACCGTCCCCGTTCAAACAACAAATTTGTGTATACCATGGCTTGCTTGGCTTCTCAATTACCCGCTTCACCGCCGATTCTAAAATCTTTTTCACCATACAACAACTCCAATCACCCTCTTATTTACCTCATGACATTTACTCCATTAAAACCGTCACCCTGGACCCAAGCAACCTTTGGTATAAACAATACTTTGACTATCTTTCTCTCTCCATCTTACCTTCCGATCTCGGTCGTAATGAACAATGCACCTTCCTTAAAAATATCTCTCATTACATAATCATGGGGGCCTCCTCTATAAGCATGGATTTGATGGTATTCTCTTACGATGCCTCATGAGTTCTAAAATTCCTTATACCATTAAGGAATTTCATGATAGCATATGTGGAGGTCACTTCAGTGGCCTTCCTATTGCTAAGCGTATTCTTCACCTACGTTATTACATCGGCCGACCCTTAACCATGATTGTTGTGACTACATCAAGTTTTGTGTAAAATTTTAAAAACATTCCAACTTTCATCATACACCCAATCACACCTTACGGGTCTCCCGTGACCTTTGGCCCTTCTCTTGATGGGGTTTGGATCTTGTTGGAGAGATCAATCCCCATTCTTGACCACCATCAATGGAACATCACCGCTACCGAATACTACAAAAAATGGGTTGAACCCATATTAGTCATCTCCATGAAAGCCAAGAAAATATGTGAGTTCATCAATCATCACATCATTTGTCACTTTGGTGTTCCTCATCGTGTCATCACTAATAACGGAAAACAATTCAAAATTAAGACTTTACGAAAAATTTGTGATGCCTTCGGCATTCAGCTAAGTTTCTCGTCACCTTATTACCCACAAACCAATAACCAAGCTGAATCCACTAAAAACCTTGAACAAAATTCTCATGAAAGTGGTTAACGATATCGGGAAGGACCGGCATACACATTCCTTTTTCCTGTGGGTATACCGCACTAGTATTCGCACTTCCACCGCCACTACACCTTTTCCCTGGTATAAAGTACAAAGGTTGTTCTATCCCTCAAATTATAGATCCCTCGCTCTACATTTCTCTCCATGACATGCTCAATGATGATGACTTTTGTTAGGACTATTTAACGTAACTTCGGTTATTAGACGAACGTCATCTTAATGCTCTTGATCATCTTCAAGTTTACCAAAAACGTATCAAACGTGCCTCATGATAAAGCGTGTCCATTAACAAACCTTTCACGTTGGTGATCTCATCCGACATAAAATCAACATGTAACTAAAGTAGAAAAAAAAGTTAACAGGGAAAATTTACTTCTAAATAGCTTGGACCATACATCATGACCCATACTTAACGATCAAGTGCTTATCGTTTATCTTCACTCGATGGTAAACCTAAACTCGAGCCCTTAATGCCTTACATCTTTGACCATTCTATTGTTGAATTTTAGTCCTACCTTACATTTTTCCTCTTTCCATGCTTTTCCTTTAAGCGCTATCTACTTTTTACACCTCACCAACAATTAAAAAGAATCATGTGTGTACCCATCACTTGTTATATTCTCTTGAATATGTGTACCATGGTGTTTCACAGAGCATGATTCTCATGGATAATTTTCATCTACCTTTAGATGAGATCCCGTGGTCATTTCACCCTACTTTACGAAAAAGAATCCTATTATTCACCTTGGTCTTGTCCATGAATTTGAAGCCCTCACATGGGATCCAACTCCTTGAGTCAAAATTCCAATAAAAAGATGACTCCCTCAAAAGGACATCTTCCTCTCAAAATCACTGCTATAAATAGACTACTCCCTTGAAGGACAGCTATATAAAGGTATTTCAAAAAGATGAGAGAATCTGAAGCTTCCCGCATCGATCAGCTTCATGAAGACCTTAAGGAGTTAATTTCATCATACCATATAGACTTCCTGCATCGATCGGTCTATCTCAAATATTAGTCAACACATAAAGCCTTTTAGTCATGGAATTACCCATTGTGACCTTGGATCTCTTGCCAAAGAGCATGCTACCTCATACCATATAAAATTAACCACCTTTCTCCCCTCTCACCATTCACACTCCCATTTCCTACCACCTCAAGGGACCTCTTGGAAATAGTTACATTTGGTGATCATGTGACTACTTTTCATCCTTAGAATAATAAATCATGTAATGTCTTTAGGGTCTTACGTTCATCACCTCCTCCAAGGTATGACCTACTCGTTATGATCCTCTCAAATCGGGTGACTTTCTTTCCCCTCTTATCTTTTAAACCTTCTTTATTACGTATTGATTACCTTATATAGGACTTGGTCCTCGATGCTTACCTTTAGGGTAATCTTCTTCTTCTACCACAATCGAAATCACCTATACCAAGTTACCCACAACTCACCCACACCTAACAGACCTAAACCCAAATCATGCCTATGACCTACCATCTCATTCTCATATCTCCTCATATTCTTCCCTAGCTTATGGGAGAACTACATCGGCCTGAGGTCCTTTTTCACCGGGACTATGTAGGAAACACTCGAGGGCATGGGGCCCTTAGAGGTTAGCTCGGCCACTCTCTATCCTAACCAATTCATCTTTCATTTTCCTAAATCACATTCTACCCTACTTCATTTCCTTTTTATATCAAAAATTGGAAATTAAACCAAACAAATGACATATTGCTTCACATTTTTATCATCATCAAAACATACATTTATTATGACTACCATTTATCTACCATCATCATGCATGTATTATAAAACATCTTAAACATGACCCATATCATCATTCATTGCACAAATTAATGAATCACAACCTTAACCAACCTGACTCAACCATGCCTAACACCAACATGACTCAACCATGCCTATGACCCGACTTATCCATGCCTACAACCTAACTCAACCATGCCATGACTTGACTCCACAATGCCTATGACCTAACTCAACCATGCCTAACACTAACTTGACTCAACCATGCCTAACACCAACCTGACTCAATCCATGCCTAACACACCTACCATAAGTCCATCTATGCATAATAATAAAATTTTATCAACACAAACACATAATGCCCATAATCATCATCATCTATATAAATACAATATCCATATACATAACTATCAAATGTCTTGGCATGCAGGCTGGTGTATATAATCCAGTCTCTCAAAACTCTCATATACATCCTCACTGTCTTCGACACACAGGCCGGTATATGCTCAAAAATACAAAACTCTCATACAACCTCACCATCTTCGGCATGTAGGCCAATATATATCAAAAATCAAAAGTACATAAAAATTGAGGATTGTATATCAGACATAATCATGGTGGAAATCCTCCATATCTATCTCACCTATCCCCTCTGCAACCTCGACCCCTATCTGGCGACTTGCTAACATCTCCCCACCCATCATAGGTGGTGGCTAGGTCCCTGCTAGTACATCAACTAGAACTGGCCTCCATGAACTGGTGGCCTCACCCTAACCATGTCTTGGGGCTCGATGGCCCCTTGTGCTCTCCACACTATGGGTGCGTGATCTGGTCCTCTAGCTGAGGCTGCTATGGCTTGTACTCGGCATACGATAGGCAATCAATCCCCACTACCGTCGGCTGGTCTGATAATACCATGCCTCATCTCTTGCCTCCTGTAACCTAGATATAGAGTACTGTCTCTGTGGTGGCCCCATTAGCCTCTAACACTATACCGCCTGTGCGAACTTGTCCCTTTACCTTTGTGGAATTGGGACCCTATCCGGTGCTATGGTGGCCCCATTGGCCTATGCTCTTGTGCATGTATTCGGGCTGTAAGGCCCAAATATGTGCACTGTGTCATGGCTAATCGCCTATAACCCTATCACCTATGCTTGTAGGGCGGTCACCTGACCATCATCATCATCTCCATCTCCACCTTAGGCCATCTAGCCTTTAAGATTGGTCACTGTGCATGCAACTTGGCCACCTCCACCTCTAAAGCAAGCTAATTGTCCCCGCACCATACCTAACTAGGTAATCAAGGTCACCACCTACCCCTATAGGGTGTCTCTCTACATTGTGATCGTGGCTAAATCCAACTACCCCGCCTAGGTGGTACTTCAGTAAATGAGCCGCCCACCACTTTGTCTATATCGGTCTGTCACTCTGGCATCATCAATCCATTGGTCTACCACCTGCTCCTCCTACCCTGTGGGAACTGTTGGCTGTGGTAGAGGCAATGGCCTCTCCATGTCATCTCTCCTATATTATGGGAAGGATGGAGGTATTTCCTATAGCATCCCAAACTACTATCTAACCCTATCAGCTGGGATCATCTCGTGCTCCCGGCATGGTGACTCTCTATCAATCTCAGTAGCTGAAGGCCATCTAGCTCATCATGCATCCAAATTTATGAGGGATAAACCACATACGGTCTCCATATGATGTCCACTCCGAACAAGCCCTCCAATAGACACCTATAGCCCTCTCTCGATTGATGCTCTCCAATCACGGTAGCCATCACCTGCCCCACTCGCACTAATCTCGGTGGAAATGCATCTGCTCAGGGCATACCCATTGGGCTCACACAAACTATGTGCTCATAGGCCCAATAGTGTAGTAAAAAGGTGCAACATAAGATGAACCTACACAGGCACCCATATGCTCACAACTCTCTATAAAACTACACTAAGAATGTTGGCACCTAGGAAAATCAGGTCCGCTCCAACACCATGTCATGTAGTACCCCATCAACGAGTGGGGAAACCTCCCACCCTCTGCATCTAGTAGTGTGAAAACACACTGCCTCCATTAGTAGCACTACTAGCCTTGTCTCCTCTAGACGGGCTAGGTACATCCCTCCGTAACTCATATTGGCACTATGAAATGTCATGTCTGCCAGTCCCTCCCCAAACACTGTCAACATCAACTCCTCTGAGGCCTTGGAGGAGATCGAGTACACTAACTTCCCTAGTATCGATAGTCATAGGATCCTAAACACATCCTCTAGGGTGAATTTCATCTCACTCATTGGTAGGTGGAACGTGTTGGTCGTTGAATCCCATCTATCGATGAGAGTGACCATTAGACTCGGCTACTGCATCGCATGTTGATAATGACAAACCCCAATTAGGTCCACCTCCTCCATGTGTCTCCACTCCTCAACCGCCACTACACACTCGCACTCTCAAGAGCAGGGGTGACACCCTATCTCTCATCTGTAATTGATCTCTCCCCTACATCCAATACAAACATAAAATTAATCTACCTTCATCATACCAACACTCACCCTCGACATCTCACCTATACCCATTGTCTCACCTCTTTCTTTATTCCTAACCTACCTTCCTATCATATTTCTATCTCCCCCCACCCTCACCCACTATCATTTCCCCATACCCATTTTTACCCTCGCCTACACTAGGTTTTTCACCAACACACCCTATTCTACCCTTCCCTATCTCACCCACTCAACCTAGGGCCCTTTCAACCCATTTTTCTCCAAAACTTGACTAGTTCCGGTTATCTCTAACTGACCCTCGATCACCCCTAAACTGGCATTGGTCACCTATTTTGTGATCGATACCGGTTTGACACTACCAACGTTGACTAACTCGACTAACACTAGTCACTATCATGGTGAAAAATATGACCCCCAAACCCTCCCCTCTAAAAAAACTACCTCTCTTGACCCTTCTACCCACCCATTCTCACCTACACTTCCCCTTAACCACATCCCACCCCCTATTCACCCACTTACCTCTCTCCCGCTCCTATTCTACCCAATTCACCCTCCCACATTTCAAATTTCATTTCCCCCAAACCCAATTTTTCACCACCCGACCTCTCACCTAATCTATCTCACAAAAAATGGAAAGGTTTTTGACACTTACCTCATCATGCTTACATCGCCATGGTGGCATGTCGATCTTTGCACCGGTGGCCCGCCTAATCCCTATATGTTCTCTACCATCACCAATCATCACCTCCGCTCCAACCAATAAAATCAACCAATCTAATCTCATGGACCTGCCTCTCAACTACCAATCACCCACCGTTTGGCTCACCAACTCAGATTTCCATTCTATTTAGACACTTTCCAACTTTCTCTCTCTCTCATGTCATTTTCCTCTATTTCGCATGGGACAAATGATTCGAAAAACATGGAATTTTTCTTTTTATAACATCCCGACATAATCGACACCGGTTTTAACTTCACCGACATTAGTCACATGCCCTACCTTACTTTGTGGTTGGCTACCCTATACCTGGCATCTGTTACCCTTGACCAACATCGGTCACCCTCTAATCCACATTGACCACACATTCAACCTATTACCCTACCCATCACTCTTTTTTCCCTCACCCAATGCTTACCCTGACCATTCACCTCACCCTCTGGACCTCATCATTTCCTACCTAACCTCGTCCTCATTTGGGGACTCATTATTTTACCCATACCTCAACCTTACCCATCTTTGTGACCTAAAATATAGGGCCTAGACCATCGCTAGTGACCTTTGACCCCATGTGTTTGCTATACCTTGCGACACTGTTACCTACGTTGTTGACCTAATGACCTTACCTTGCCTCTTGCCCGACCATTTATCCCGACCCAACCTTTGGTGTACTGGATGTTTTGCATGAAATGCTTCCAATTCTAATTAGATAATAAGTGAGGGAACTACTTGGGCCCAGGAAATATGAGACTTCCTTTCGAAGGTGGTCAGTTCCCCTGCTAATATGAATTAACACAAATTCTAACAAATAAGCTATTGTCCATTTACAATTTATTTACCTTGTTAGAACAATAGAGAAAAGGTTGGTCTTGATTTTGAATCACAGTGACCGATGCCGGTCAGTGTCACCGGTACCGGTTGATGATAACCGATATCGGTAGGGGTAGTGATTTAAGGGGTTTGGTGAAGGTTGGCTATAAGATGGCTATATGATAGCTATGGTGTTTATAAGGCTGGTAAAATGACTGGGGATAGGTAATGAGGTGATGGAGAAGACTCAGAGAGTATGGGGGCTATTCTTGGGGCAATGTAGGGGTAGAGGAATGTAAGTTAGATGGAGAGTGTTACCGGGTAGTGGATCTGGGAGTAGACTTGTAATTACCGTGATTCAGAAATCCAAGAAATATTATTAAAAGAACGTATAAGACTTACTTACTAGTTCCTGATGAAAATGCAGGTTCAAGGACTGTGATGATGAAGGCAGGGTTCAAGTAGGATGATCTGACAATCCAAGATGAGCTATCTCCTCTCCTGATGCTTGGATGAGTGTCACTGGGCTCTGGTTATTCAGTTGTAGTCTTGGGCTTGATGTCCTTCTCTGCAAACTCCTCTCTTTCCTTCACTTGTCTCTGCTCAGCCAAGTAAATTCCAGATTCTTCCAATGACTTCTCATTCAGATCAATGAAAATCCAACCCTTTGTTTTTGGTTGGGAGAGGTCATTTACAGGGAACCGATGGCGGTTACGTAACCGATGGTGGTCGAGTAGAACCAGTATTCGGCCAAAGTCAAAGTGGGCTATTTTTAGTAAAATAGCCAACTTTCCCTCCTTTTCTCCCGAGGGATTAGTTGTGGGCTTGGTCAAGTCATTATGAGGTTGGTTTTAGGTGCGGGTGAGGAGTCATTAGTCATGGGTGTGGATGTAGACCAAGTTATAGGTCTTAATTAGGTTAGTTTAGGTTAGGACTAGGTCATGATGAGGTGGCGAAATGAGGTGGCAGGTATGGAGATGTGGATTTATTAATTATAAGGTAATTAATAAATAATTGTGTAAGGTTTAGGTGATGAGGTTAGGTCATGAAATGAGATGCGGGGCACAGGGGTCGTAAGACACAAATTTGGTGTCTACATTAGCCCTTGTTGTCGTGTAGCTTGTCTCAAAGTCGCACTGGACAATAATAAGAAGTGGTTACCTCGTTAAGGGTATAGGTAATCCCCTCAAATCTATCACAGATTGAGGTAGCGTGAAATCGGGGATAGGGTTGATAAAGGGTAAATGGTGTTGAGATGATGGTAAGATGGTGGGGTAGGTCCAAGGAAGCAGACGCACGTTCAAATGCAAAGAGTGCGACTGTGGTACATGATTCAAGAGCAAACAAGCAATTCATAGGCAAAGGTCGATAGTTTATCCAAACAAGGGTGATATAATCCGGTATCCAAGGCATAGGAAGTAGCTCTGTGGGATATAACGGTAAGGTACAGAACGTTTAGGCATGTTCGGCAAGTACCAAATGGTGGTTTGGTTGAGATAAACGTCATGGTCTCAGGTCTAGGCAAAGTTGGTCGACCGATCAAGTCAAGTACCCTAATCATGCTAAAAAACACGAACAGTGAGCTCGATCAACAAAAAGCTACATGATGGGTGGATAAAATTGTAATTTGTTGGTTTTGGGTGAGGTATTTGAGTGGTGCGGCCTGGGTCGGGCCGATTGATTAGTGAGGCCATGGTCGGGCCGATTGGTGGTTGCGGCCTTTGGTCAGCCAAATGGTTGGTTACCTTGGGTGGGCCGATTGGTTGGTTGCGGCCTCGGGTCGGGCCGATTGGTTGGTCGCGCCTTGGGTCGGGCCGATTGGTTGGTCGTCAGGCCTTGGGTCGGCCGAATGGTTGGTTACGCGCCTGGGTCGGGCCAAATGATTGGTCGCGCCTGGGTCGGCCAAATGATTGGTTGGTCGGCCTGGGTCGGGCCAAATGGTTGGTTACGGCCTGGGTCGGGCAGATTGGTTGGTCGCGGCCTTGGGTGGGCCAAATGGTTGGGCCTTGGGTCGGGCCAAATGGTTGGTTGCGGCCTGGGTCGGGCCAAATGGTTGGTTACGGCCTGGGTCGGGCCAAATGGTTGGTGCGCCTCGGTCAGCCTAGATTGGTTGGTTGCGCCTTAGGTCGGGCCAAATGGTTGGGCCAAATGGTTGGGTCTTGGGTTAGGCCAGATTGGTTGGTCGGCCTGGGTCGGGCCAAATGGTTGGTACGCGCTTGGTCGGGCCAAATGGTTGCGTGGGTCGGGCCAAATTATTGGTTGTGGCCGTGAAGTGGGCCAATGAAGTCAACAAAGGGTTTTCAAACAAAGGAGGGTATAGGCGATGTGGTGAGAAAGGGAGATTAGTAAATAAGGGCAGAAATTGGGGAAAAGGTGGGATTAAACCGATATCGATTCTCTATGACCAGTATCGGTTAGATGACCGATACCGGTTCTTTAGGGCATAATATAACCGATATCGGTTATAGGTCAAAAACCTATAAAAAGAAAAATATGGCCTATCATTGTCACATTGTCAATTTGAAAACCAATTTTAGTTGTCTGAGGTGTGTTAGTGAGATTGTTGAATTTTTGGCTGAGGTGGCACTATTTGAGTGGAGAAGTGAGTGGTCGGGTAGGCCCCAAGAGAGTAGGAGGCAAGCATTTGATTGGTGGAGGACCCAAGCAGAGGAGATTTAGAGCCATGGCACAACAAGAGGAGCAGGAGGTGCTGGACCACTGACCACCACCACCTATCCCACCACGATGACGTGTCGTCGCACTCCGCAGAGGTTCAAACCTCTCATTATGTGAATTTAATGTTGTTAAGCTAGATTTGGGTTTTGGGTAGGAATCCAAGTTTTGAATAAAATAATTAATAAATGGAAGTTGTTTGGAAAATGGAGAGGGTAGGTAGGTTAGTTAGGCTAAAATGGTAGGGTGGGTAGGTTTTTAGGGTTTTTCAATGGGTAAAAGGGGAGTAATAGGCAAAAAAATGGGTTTGGGGGGCCGCATCGGGTTCGGCTCCGTGATTTATGAGCTGACCGATGTCGGTCACTAAGCGACCGGCATCGGTCATGAATTCTTCGGGCAAGGTGGGTTTTTTGGTTGACCGGTGTCGGTCGATGTCGACCGGCGGTGGAGAGATGCTGGGGAGGGGACCGGTGGCGGTCATGGGTGACCGGTACCGGTCCTTAGTTAGGATTAGTTATTTTGTTGGTTTGGTTTTGTTGTGGTTTTGGGTTTTTGGTTGTTGTTTGGGTTGTTGTTTGGGTGTTGTGTTTATTATTGGGTTTTGTGTTTTGGGGGTGAAGAGGGAAGGGGTAGAGGTTGATAGGAAGGGTGATTGGTGGGGGAAATGGGGTGGTTGTGTGGTGGTGCGGTTAGGATAGATTAGGTGTTGGGTATGAATGGGGAGGTGTTAAATTGGTAGGGGCATAGGTAAATGGCGAGAGTAGATCTGGGTGATTGGTAGGGTGCGAGATAAGGAAAGGGGATATCGTAAATGTTTTAGGGTAAAATAGGTGGGTGTAGGTGTGTGTTATAGAGTATGGGGTGTGGTCGGGTGGGTAAAAGGGGGTATAGAGGGTTAAAGTAGTTATTGTTTGAAAGGGTAGGTCTAATGAAGTGGGTTATTTGTGCAGGCACGTCAACAGCTGACTATGCGGGATCGGATGCCCCCGTTATTGAGACGGATGCGGCCACATGTGTCCAGCAGCGCACTGGGCCATTATGCGCGAGGTGGGACTCGGTGGAGTCCAGCGGTATAGGGCTGTGGAGAGGGACCACAGTCTTATGGTTGCCCTCATCGAGAGATGGGATCCGGCAACCAATGTTTTCCATCTCCCGACTGGAGAGATGACTATTACCCTGGAGGATGTATATCGCATCCTGAGACTGCCGATCATAGGAGAGGTAGTATTCCAGGTAGATGCAGAGATGGCTATGGACAACATTCTTCATGTATTTGGGGATGCAACTGCGTTATTGACCTACCACAGCGCGAGTATTGCTTATGGCGATATGTATCGCCCACAGACATGAGACACGGCTTGATGTTGATGATGATAGGCATCACATGCTTCGCCCTCCTGACTCGAGGGAGGCCGCTTTCCATGGGCGTTGATGGGGGTGCTGCACGAGATGGTGGAGGAGCATACGTGTTATGCTTGGGCACCAGTATACCTGGTGCAGCTATACAGAGAGCTGTGGGGTTATCGCCGGATGAGGCGATTCGGGATTTGTTCCACATTTTTGTTACACTGCTGGGCATATGAGCACATCATATGTATTCGACCAGTAGGGCTGCCCCAGCAGCCAGGGCCACAGGTGATATACAGGTATGGCTTTCAGAGGTGGTTGGGGGTCGTGGGCCAGCCACGAGCGGTGCTCGCAGGATGGGATGTAGCTTACTACCGTCATATGCTAGAGGGCCTGACCGCATTGGATATTGTATGGAGGCCTTACAGAGGTCATCAGCCCCGAGGAGGAGCCCGATCACAGATGCGCTAGATCCAGTATACTTTCTGGATAGCTGGACGGAGGCCGGGAGAGCATGAGCGGATACCCCTGGAGAGGGTACGATGGCAGTTGGGGCTACGACAGGATGAGCCACCTCCCTTCCCTCAGTACCGGAGGGATGATGTAGAGGCCCCACTACCTGCACCACAGCCCGTGGACCCAGATTGGGTAGCAGAGAGGCCGGCGGATGATACCGTGGATGACGCCGGCTGCACAGGGTCATTTTTGGTATGGTGGGCAGGGGAGAGAGCAGTGAGGAGAGCACAACCGCACAACCAGATTTAGCAATGTTATATAAGAGAGAGGGACCAGCTCAGGGGATAGGTGTAGTTGTTACAGGGCAGCTTGTCGCGCACACGCACGATGGGTGTACATAGGGCAAAAGCTTAGCCCAGCACAAGGCAAGTATTAGCACAAATGGGTGTCCCATGCACATGTGTACAGGTGCACCACATTGTGCACACACCCATTGTGCACAGTGCACACAGAGCATGCACAGACCACCAGCACCACCACAGCACAGCACCACCACAGAGCATGTGCAGTACAGACCTCTACCACAAGCAATGTGGTGCACCAAGAGGAGGGGTTTGCTATTAGGAGTCTGGGACCAGCCCACAAAGCCATGGTGGCACTGGGCCCATTATATGGAGGCGAGAGCGGAGGCCCGTACTATCAGACGTCCTCGATGGTACTGGGCCGACTATCACCATACGCGGCGCATGAGCCGAGACCTCGCAGAGCCGAGATCCTGTGGGGTGCAAGCCACACCGGTGGGTCCAATTACAGGAGGAGGCGAGAGGCAAAGACAGTGGACCAAAGCAGGGAGAAGCCGAGGGCGGTGGAGAGAGCTGAGGTATCCTCTGGCAGAGAGATAGTTTTTGTTTTTGGATATTGATGAGACACCGGCCTCGCTGAACCGGTTATGTATATAGAGGCTCGCGTGCCCACATATGATTCTTTCATTCATTTATTCATTTTGTTGTATATATACCTCTGCGAGCCGAGTACAAAGTCAGATAGTTGATACCGCCTCACGAGCCGAGTATATTTTTGATATGAGAGACCGCCCGCATGAGCCGAGTCGAGATTTTGACAGCTTATCAGTGGGCCTCATGTGCCTACTTTGTATTATTTTGAGATCACAGAGGCCCCTATGCAGGGCAAGTTGTATATTTGAAACCTTTGAGATATATATATATATATATATATATGATGATTTTGACCCACATGGTGTATATGAAATGTTTTATGTGTTTTGTCGATGGTTTGTGAAATTTAATGTATGATGAGTTTGATCCACATGGTGTATATGAAATGTTGTATGTGTTTTGTCGATGGTTTGTTTTATTGTAGATAGATGATGTTGATGAAATTGCGATAATATATTGATGTGATTTTGATGACAAATATTGGTAATGGTGTTGTGATGCAGGAAAAAGAGGCGGGCGCCACAAAAATTTGCAAAAATGAAGAAACGGCCTAGGTTTAAGCAAAACGGGGCACATGACCGATATCGGTTATGTAACCGATGTCGGTAGCTATATGACCGATAGCGGTTATGTAACCGATATCGGTTATGCCAAAATTATATTTCCTAAAAATAGAACTGCTTGGTTGGCAACTTAAGTTCTTATTTTTAGAAGCATGCAACAAGTTAAATACGAGAATGCGACGCTGCTTGACGACTGATACAGGTAATTGCATGAGAGAATTGAGTGATAAGGAGGAAAGAGACAGGAAAAGTGAGTAAGGGCTGAGATTCGAAGGCAGAAAGACAAGTTATATTTGAAGAGGGTGGTGAACATGGCTGAACGAGGAGAAGCATCCAGCAGGCAGAGACGAGAGGGAAGACAGGTTCCACCTCAAGCTGCTGCATCCCAAGAGGTAAACTGTTTGGTTGTAATTTGATTCTTGCATGTTTTATGAATAGGATGAGAGAGAGTAAGTGGGTAAAGATGAGAAAGAAAAGGTGATAGGCAAGGGTTTGGGATGGGGTGAGTGTTATGGGGTAGGTAAGCAGGGTGTTCACGTATGTTTTTAGGTATAGAGAGGAGTAAACGGGAAAAATATTTATCGCAGGTGTATGTTTTGAAGCATGCTGTATATTTTGACAAGGACCAGTATCGTTTAGAGATAACCAGTATCGTATTAGTAAACCGGTATCGTTATCTATAACCGATATCGCCATCGTAGGAGTTTCGTAATTTGAGAAAACCCGTGGAGATTTGTTTTATCAATAATTATGTGTCGCTTTTGATGTACGCAGCGGAAGCAGGTTAAGGATGAATGATATCGCCTGTTGTTGTCACTTAATCCGAGCGGATGTAACACCACCTGAATGGGCATTGATAAATCATTTGGGGTTAAGTGGAATCCGCTATTATTCACGAATCGCACGTAACCATGCTATGTCAGCAGCGTTGATCGAGAGATGGAATCCGTAAAAGAATACCTTCTATCCGCCAACAGGGAGATGACAAATGACGCTGGAAGATGTGTTCCGTATTTTGAGACTCCCAACCACAGGAAGACCAAGATATCGTGCATTGCCTAAACATGGCGCGGGAGCGATAACAAAAGATTTGGTCCATACGCATGAGATTTGACACAATGAGGTTTGACATTCACTTATGGTATAATGTATGCAAAGACACCCCGAGGCAACAAGGTCGGGTAGTAGTATTAATGATAGTGGTGGGGTATTATGCATTACCGAGGGTGGATGGTGGAAGATTTCCAAAAGCATGATGAGTGTTATTTGGGAAATGATAGAAATGAGCGTGACTTTGCATGGGCACCCGCATATCTCGGCAGAGTTATACAGGGTTTATGGGCCTCGCAGTGAAAACACAGATGACACCGGATTGTTCATACTTATTACATTGTTGGGCCTATGAGCACATTGTTTGTGTGTGCCAATAGGCCGACCCATCGAGTCGGGAGAGACAGGAGTATGCAGAGGTGGGATTCAGATGATGGGTCCGCATGAAACAAGAGGTGAGATCCTGTGCCGTGATAGATGACATCGAGTATTATAGATAGTGTATGGGAGATGGTGATGATTATCATGGATATTTGTTGGAGGCCTTACGGGAACTATATGGTAACAGAGAACATAGCTGAGGAGTTGAGGGGTGTAGAGCGATTGAGGTGGATCGCGGGGCACAGGCCAGGTGAGTATGAGAGGATTCCTCTAGATCGCGTGCGGCGACAATTTGGATTCGTTCAGGATATACCCCTGGCTTATAGACCATACATGAGGATTGACGCGGAGGCATCATTCTCACCTCCCGGCCGACACCTCCGTAAGGACCCGAAGAGATAAAGCAGCCGATCGTAGGTAATGGATGGGGAACGACAGAGGCTTATAGATTATGGTGGGTAAAGAGAGCTGCGAGGTGCACGTGAGTGCCCCGACATAGCCGTGATTACAAATGGAGAGAGATCATCTACGCAGGATTTGGTTCACCAGCCTTCAAACACAGTGAATGAGACAACGAGGGATTGTTAGAGGTTTCACAAGTTACGAGTGGAGAGACTAGAGGCAAGATTCCTCCACGCGAGAGGACGTATTCGTATGTTACAGAGATGTTGGCGGATCGCTGGGAGGAACCAATAAAGAAGGGCACCTTTGAGGATGGAGAGGCCAAGTGAGGGGCGTCGATGATCACGATCACCACCTGATTCGGGAGGAGGCGCAAGGGTCTAAGTGAATTTCATAGGAATATAAGAATAAATAAGGATGCCGACCTACGCGTCGATGATAGAGAAGATGTATTTGTTGAACATCTAAATAAAACTGAAGATGTATGTTGATTTGAGTTATAATAATAAGAATGGTTGTGTTTTGAATGTTTGTTTTGAAAAATGATAAAGATGAATGTTGGCAAAAAAAGAAATACACAAAAATATGTATATTTACAACACATGATAGGTTATGGTAGGGGATGGTCGAGCTAACCTTGGGAGACCCCATGTCTCCTAAGTGCTGCCTACATAGCCCATTGCACAAAGCAAGGAGGGGCCTCAGACCGATGTAGTTCTCCCTTAGGACCAGGGAGAGGTGAATTCAGGCAATTTAGGTATGGTTAGGCAATTTGTTGGTTGGTAAAAATATTGATATTGGTAGGGTAATGTTGTTGGTGTTGGTAAGGAATTGGCGATGTTGGTATAGGTATAGGTGAAGCGAAAGTTAGCCTACCCAAGTGGTAGGGAACCGTATCCTGATTAAGGTCAACACATAATCCTAGATTCGGGTAAAAGAGGGAAAAGTGTTCCGTAGTTGAAAAGAGCCAAACAAACCACATAATAACGTAGAATGAGCTTGAACCCCTAGGTACCTTGCATAGACGAGAAGTCGATAGGTGAAAAGAGTTGTATAATCACAATATATCGGGTATTACGTCACGTCCCTTGAGTTTTGTTGTTTAAACAAATGGTGAGGTGAGGTGGATGGTGTAGCTGAGGCGCAGAGAACTTGTTATAAAGTGAGTATCCTGACGAAAGAGAACCAAACCTAAATAGACAAGTCCATGACTCAAAAGTGCTTTTGAATGCGGCTTTTATTTTGCTGAATATAGACTGATCGATGCGGGAAGTCTACAAGGGATATGTATTTTGTTACTCTTGAGGTCTTCACGAAGCTGATCAATGCGAGAAGCTTCTGATAAAGGCTGACTGTGTATAGCTGTCCTTCAAGGGAGCAGTCTATTTATAGTAGCAGATGCGGCGTTTGTGTATAGCTGTCCTTCGGGGGAGTAGTCTATATATAATAGCAGCAATAGTTTGGCATATAGCTGTCCTTCGAGGGAGCAGTCTATGTATAATTTAGAGGTCTAGATGTCCGTTGGGCATAAAGCATCTAGTTTTGTAGGAAGTTTGACTCAAGAAAATCCCATAAGTGTTTAATTAAGAATGTGTCATTTTGATACTTTGAAGTCATGGACTAGACTAAAAAGGGGAAGGCATCTTTAAGGGGAGGTGATAATCAAACCATGTGAGCTTGATTTGATTTTGAGATGTAGGAAACAAAGTGTATGTGGTGGTAAATGAGCTCAAGGGACGAGCGCAAGGTAGATAAGAAGTGACATAACACTAAATTCAACAGTAGAATGGTCGAAGATGCAAGGCATTAAGGGGTTCAGGCTCAGGTTTACCATTAAGTGAAGCTAAACGATAAGTGCCTGATCCATAAGTGTGAGTGATAATGTAAGGCCCAATCCAATTTGGAGCAAATTTTCCACATTTGCTCTTTTCTAGTTTGGTTACATGTTGATTCTCTTTGAGGACAAGATCACCAACCTTAAAGGTACGCTCATGAAGTCACTTATCATAAGCACGCTTGATGCGTTTTTGATAGATTTGAAGGTGGTCAAGAGTTGTAAGACGACGCTCGTCAAGAAGCTCTAATTGGGCTAACCGCTCTTGGCGGAAATCATCATTGGTGAGAATATCCGAAGAGATATTCTTAGGGAGGGTATTTGTATTTCGAGAGGCAAGACAGCCTCGTACCATATACCAAAGAAAATGGTGTGGCATTAGTGGAGGTACGAATGCTAGTACGATAAGCCCAAAGGGCAAAAGGGATGTGATCATGCCAATTTCTTCTAGAATCATTAACAACTTTCATGAGGATTTTGGTTAGGGTTTTGTTAGAAGATTCGGCTTGGCCATTTGCTTGTGGATAGTATGGTGATGAGAAGCTAAGTTTGATATCAAAGTTGTTACAAAGGTCTTCAGAACAACTTATTTTTGAAAGATTTTCCATTATCTGTTATCAGGTGATGAGGAACACCAAAACGACAGATAATGTGATGGTTAATGAACTCTATGATTTTTTCTTTTTTGGTTGAAATGAGTGGAATGGCCTCCACCCATTTTGTGTAATATTCGGTTGCTGTGATTATCCATCGGTGACGTTGCGAAGAGGGCGGATGAATCTCACCAATAAGGTCTAAACCCCATTGTGAGAAAGGCCAAAGATCTCGTGTGACCTGTAGCGGATGGCTAGGAGTATGTTGAAGGTTGGCATGTTGCTGACACATAACACAACGCTTAACATATTCGTAGCAGTCGTTATTAAGAGTAGGCCAATAATAACCTAGGCGAAGGATCCGTTTGGCCATGGCAAGGCCACTAAAATGTCCACCACAAATACCGTCATGGACTTGTTGGATGGTATAGGTGACCTCCGCGCCGGTTAGACATCGAAGGAGGATGCCATCAAAGCCACGTTTATAAAGGAGTCCCCCCATGATGACATAATGAGAAACACTTTTAAGAAAAGCACGTTTTCCGGTACTCGTTAGGTCAGGTGGGAGAACAGAGGTTGTGAGGTAGTCATGAAATTGGTGATACCAGATATCCTGCGAATTAGTAGACACAGTATTTATCATACAAACATCCGGGGTGGAGTAAGATGGGGCAAAGAGTTGTTGGACCAAGACGAATATGTCAGAGTCAGTTGGTGAGGTAGGAATTTGTGAGGCTAAGCAAGCCATAGTATCCACAAATTTGTTAGTGGAGCGGGGAATGGTTTGGATAGAATAATGAGTAAATAAGGTCAAAAGTGAATCTACGTAGTGTTTGTACTTTTGAAGTTCCTCATTTTTACATTGGTAGATGCCCATAACTTGATTGACTACCAATTGAGAGTCACCGAAAATGTTGATAGATTTAACACCTAAGTGTAACGCAACCTGGAGACCCAAAACAAGGGCCTCGTATTCTGCTGTATTATTAGTGCAGGGGAAATCGAGCCGGAATGAAAGAGGCATAGGCTCAGCATCAAGAGGAATGAGAACAATGCCGCTCCTCCGCCACGCTGGCATTTGGATCCATCAAGAAGAGGGTCATCGATACGACTCCTCACTGAGTGAAAGAGTGGCGATGAGTTCGTCGGGAAATTAAAATTGGTAAATTACTCCCCAGGTAAAGGGGCTTCCGCGAGTTGGTCGGCAATGGTTTGTCCTTTGATTGACTTCTGGTGTATAAATTCAAGGTCGAGGTCAGCGAGGAGCATAAGCCATCGGGTGATGCGTTGGTTTAGATGAGGCTTGGCATACATATAATGGATGGGGTCCGTGTTGGTGATGACGAAAGTTTTGTGATTCAGGAGGTAGTGTCGGAGTTTGGTGGCCACGAATGATAGGGCTAGGCACAATTTTTCTACATGTGTATACCTAGTCTCATAATCCACCAGAGTATGACTTATATAATAAACGGCTTGTTCTCGATACTCGGAGTCACGATGTGTGAGCATGGCCCCTACAGCGTGGTCGGTGGCGGAAAGGTAAAGGTAGAAAGGGTGATCGTCCTGAGGTGGGATAAGCACGGGTGGCTGCAAGAGATAGGATTTAAGAGCCTCAAAGGCTTGGTGACATTCCTCGCTCCATTGAAAGACAATATCCTTTTTAAGGAGATGATGGAAAGGTTGACATCGATCCGAGAGTGAGAGATGAAATGCCGGATAGATGGAGTTTGCCCTGCAAACTACGCAATTGTTTGAGGTTAGTGGGTGGGGGCATTTCTAGGATAGCTTTGACTTTATGGATCGACCTCGATGCCACGCAAAGAGACAATAAAACCAAGGAGTTTTTCGAAAGAACACCAAAGACACATTTCTTTGGTCAAGACGAACACAATATTGTAACAAAGATCGAAAATAATGGCTAAAACATCGAGATGTTCACCGCGATGTTTAGATTTGCCAAGAAGATCATCGACATAATCTTCAAGGATAGTGTGCATAATGTCATGAAAATGTAAGTCATAGCCCACCGATAGGTCGCACAAAGATTCTTAAGGCCAAACGGCATGACACGATAATGTAAGGTTCCCAAGGAGTTATGAAGGCAGTTTTATGTTGATCGGACTGGGCTACCAAAATTTGATTGTATCCCGAGAAGCCATCCATGAGAGAAAGCATCTCATGACCGGCAGTGAGATCAACAAGTTGATCAATACTTGGTAGGGGGAAGTCATCCTTTGGGCAAGTGAGATTAAGGTCCCAGAAATCCATACATATCCGAAGTCCCCCCGTTGCTTTAGTGACAGGTACGATGTTAGAAATCCATTGAGGATAGTCAATAGGTAAAATGAAGGAAACAGAAAGGAGTCGTTGAAGTTCTTCTTTGACCAAGAGGGCAATGCGTGGATGCATTTTTCTCAGTTTCTGTTTAACTGGTTTGGAATCGGGTTTCAGGGTAATGTTATGGACCGCAATGTCAGGATCAATTCCTGGCATGTCAACGTAGGACCAAGTGAAAGCTTGGTTGCGGGTACGGAGAAAGGTAGTAAAGGTGGCTTGTTTTGATGCGTTAAGGGATTGTCCGATCTTCACAATGTGAGGATCATCCTCTGTGTGGATGTTGATTTCTATAGTCGACTCATTCAACATGGTTTGAGTTTCAGATGGTAAGGCGCGTTGAATATAAGAGTCATCCGCACCAAGGTAAGTGAGGATGGAGTCATCATCTTGGCACTCAACAACATTAATCAAGGTGAATCCTCTTCGATCATGTCCTGGATACGTAAGGGGAAGAGAAGATGGGTTCTCATTATCACGTTGATAAGTGAGAGGACCCAGAAGATAGCATTTATGAAAAAAAAGTTAGGAGGGATAGATTCTGTGGTCTATCGACTGTGGGTGACGATGGAAAAATGGGTGATGATGGTTCTGGTAGGGGTGACATCCTCATCTTCTAGAATACAACTGACACGAGGTTCTTTCGGTGTAAGTGTTTCAGGAAATCTGAGACCACTACGATCATTGTGCTTGCGTGTAGTCATGGGAATGATTGTATGTCGGCCTTGTTCATAAAGACCAAAACCAAAGCCTTTCCAAGACAAATGAGTCAAGAAGGTGAGGGTGAAAACGATTCGATTTGTGTATTGAAAA
Organism: Taxus wallichiana var. yunnanensis; assembly: GCA_018340775.1. Lineage (NCBI taxonomy): Eukaryota > Viridiplantae > Streptophyta > Pinopsida > Cupressales > Taxaceae > Taxus > Taxus wallichiana. Next base: position 441,122,573 of record CM031239.1, read on the forward strand.
TTGGATTGGAAGGGAACCACACCAAGAGGAGGTTCAGGGGTAACGGAGGATGCGTCGACACCCCCATACGTTAGGTTGGTGCGGCAATTAGGTGGTCCGTAAGAGATTACCTCCCCCACGCGACGGTCGTAGGTAGGATGCGCATGTAACGTCCGTACTCCGCGGGGTATGGAAAGAGCTAACGTTATATAAGTGATACTCCCCAAGCAGTAAGGTTTTGAAAACATCTACTAAGGGGTCCGAGGTTGGGATTTTGTCTACATGGGAAAGGAAGTGGTATTTGCAATGGTGGTTTCATTGGGTCAAGGCGTAGGTGCGGTTGAGGTGGATGGTCGAGGCGGTCAAGTGGATGGTCAGGTTGGATGAATGGGTGTCTCTGACGGTACAAGCACATCATTAGGGCGATATAACATATTACTGCAGTTTTGAAGGGGGAGGATCAGCTTTTATGGTGTAGGACTTCCCTCGTACTCAAATTTTATGCATCTATGTAAGGTGGAGGGAACGCATCCCATAGCCCTGATCCAAGGGCGGCCTAACAACATATTGTATCGAACTCTCCTCAAGGACATAGAAGAGTTCGGTAAAGTACGTGGTCCTACACGAATGTTAAGGATCACGGTGCCTAAGGTAGAAGTAATAAGATCATGAATGACCGCAACATGATGGGGTTGCACACATGCAGCTGTAAGGGATATTCATTTGTTGGAAGGATTTTCAAGAGATGATGTTTAGGCTAGCTCCCCCATCAATCATAACACGACGTACTCCGGATGTCCCGAACGCATAAGTCGAGATGAAAAGAGAAGGGTAGATCTTCTTCGCACCAAAGTCAACAATTTCTTCTTCGGAGAAACCGACAAAGCAGCTTGTTGCAGAGACAGAGAAGTGGTTGGGGTGGTAGGTTGTTTGGTGAGGGAAGCAACGTGATTGGGTGTTAAAATGGAGGCAACGGGCAAGGTTTCATTGGGTAGGACCTCTATCCCTTGAAGGATCTCAACGAGAGCTTGTCGATGAGATTCAAAAGTTTGAATGAGATCGTACAGTGTCATTTTTACAGGTGATTGGTGAAGCTATTTGATCATGGTATGGTGGGAAACTCCATCAGAGATGGGGTAGGTAGGTCCACGAATAACCACTTTAGGTGGTGGTGCGATCGGGATGGCGGACGGAGAAAGAGAGGCCGCAGGTGTGCTTCCTTTAGCTTTCTCGTTTTTTCTCGCCTGAAAGTGGCAACACTAATCATGTTGATCTCGTGAACACGAGAGGAGGAAGATGGTAGGGATAAGTCATGGTCTTCGAGAGGTGGGGTTGTAATAATGATAGATCTTGGTGAAGCGGGGACAGGTGGTATAGGAGAGGAAATTGAAGCTAAAGGTCTCTCCCTTCGTAAGTTGTCTTTCTTAACTTTTCTATCTGAGAGAGGTGACTGATGAAGTATGGCTTTCAACGCTTTGCATCCTTCTACATCATGTCCTGGTGTGCGGTGGTAAGCGCAGATTTTAGACTCATCATAACCTATAGGTCGAGGTTTAGATGGATCATAAGGTCTAAGTGGGGGTAGGGAAATGGTCGCATTCTCCACCAACATAGCAAGGATTTTGGCGTAAGACCCTTTGAGTGGGTCAAAGTCAGAGGAAGATGAGGCTATTGACTGGGTAGTTTTTGGTAATGATGGGGTATGGTTGATTTGTATGGGTGGTGGTTTAGCCAAGGGGTTTTGATAATGGGATTTAACTAAACGTGGCTTCTTTTCGGGCAGAAGTTATGTTTATTGGTTAGATGATGAGGCCACGATGATGTGGTATCGAAAAAAACAACCACGGAGCAATAGGAGTGACAACAAACAAATCTTTTGATGATGGAATTTGTTTAGGTTGATAAAGTGACAGATACGCGGGGTGACGGTGTTGATATACCCTCGATCTCTCGTATGGGTGCAAAGGCGAGGTCATTTTAAAGAAAACGCAGGAGGTATGATATATTGATGCAAGGTGGAGGGATGAGGTCCCAATATGGAAGGTAGGTGTGACGACGATGGTTTTAGTTGTGATAGAGGCATAGGTTGAGGAGATTGAGTCTGTCTCCTAAGTGGATGGACGGCTTTATTTTTGGATAAATCTAGCCATTTAGGTGGGTGTGTTAGACTGGGTATTGGTGAGGTCCCAAGCATAGGGGAAGATTTGGTTAGGCTAATAGAGGTGGATGAGGTATTTGGTAGAGATGAGGGGGGTGAAGATGAGGACATAGGCATTTTAAGCTTCTGTAAACACTTCGGGTATATAGTAGAGGCGTCTGGATCGGTCATCTGCATTTGAGTAGAATATGGGGTACTCAAATGTTCCCATAGGACTTGTCTATCTTCTGAGGGATGACAATCCTCACATGTGAATAGGAACTTTGTATGGAAGAAAGGTGGGTTGTGATTCCGGTCCACTGTGGGTGTGATACAGGGGGTAGATGAGGCACTGTATCAATGGGTGTTAAGAGGTCAACCGGTCGCTGAAAAGATTTAGGTGATGAAGAACTAATAGGTAGGAGGGCATGTTTGAGGGGATCCGTCATGATTAAAGAATGTGGTGATGTTGATTCGAGAGGTTTCTCTCCTAAGGATGACAGAAACAGGGGCGAGTCTTCTTCTTTTATAGCAAGAGCGATGGAAGGAGATGTTTGGGAAATAGATAAGTTAGATAACATCCGCTCACAGTCTTGCAGGGATGTGGTGTAAGAAGGCTCATCTGTGAGAAAAGAACTCTGGATGGTTGATTCCTTTATGGGTAAAGGAATGGTAAGGCTATTGTCTTGTCTTGATGGTGGTGAAGGGGATTCGGGTCCCTGCGTTAGTGAAGAGGTTTGATTCAGAATTTCCTCAATAGAGGCTTTTGGTTGAGAGTCGAAAACTGCATGGATTTCATGAACACTCTCTTCGGCTAAGATATCTTGGTTTACATTACTGTTAGATGAGTGGTTCGGGAATGGTTTGTTGAAGATTTTCAAATTTCGGTTAGCAGGGGCATTAGGATTATCGAGGGTTATATCCCCTGCATCAACCATTTCCTGCACTATGTTTTTCAACATCTTGCAGTTTTCGTGACTGTGTCCCTTTACGGTGAAAGTTACAGAAGTCATTTTCTTTGTACCAAGAAGGTATAGCGCGGGTGGAGTCAAACCCGGAGTGAGGTTTAACAGGAGGCAAGGTGATAGCTCCGGCTTTGAGCAATTTTTCCAAGATGACACCATAAGTTTCTCCCAAGGGAGTGTAATTGATGGGCTCCGCTTTATACTTATAGGTGGTTTTTGGTGGGGTATTAGATGGTGCTTGAGATTTGACCATCACCGCGTGCACAGCTCCTTTTGATTTCGAAGCAGTCGATGTGTGAGGATTGGTGGTGTTGGGTTTGTTGGTGGGGTCTTGGGTCCGGAAATTAGGGTTTTTGTTGCGCAACCGCAATTTCTCTTCCTCTAAGGCTCGAATCTCTAGTTTTCGAGCCATAGTAAAGGCCTCATCAAAGGTGTGGAAAGTTTGAATTTGGAGGGTAGGAGAAATGTGCTTAGCAGCAGCCCGTGTAAAGAGTTCGATAAGTTCGGCCTGAGGCAAGGCATAAGTAAGTTGGTTGATGAGGCCCCGCCATCGTCCGACGAAATCTGTGATAGATTCATCTTCAAATTGTCGGATGGCATAGAGATCGGTGATAGATACTTTCTTAGCAATATTAATGGAGAAATGATCCAAGAAAGATTGGGCTAGTTGGTTAAAAGAGAAGATCGAGTGCTGGGTTAAAGCACTGTACCATTCCAAGGTGGGTCCTGATAAGGACATGGGAAAGGTGCGGAGTAGCAAGGCATCGTCATGAGCAATCAAATAGCAAGCATGTCTAAATGATCGCAAGTGTTGTTGAGGATCCTCTTTACTATTAAAACGAGTGAATTTTGGTAATTCCCATTGAGGAGGATATGAATGAAGAGGGACAGAAGGGTGAATAGGCTCCCGACAAACTTGCTCGTATGTCAGGGCGCTACGACTTCCTGAAACTGAAGCCTCCAGATTTTGCATTTTGTCCATCATTTGTTTGATGAAATCCGTGGTTGGATGAGATGCTGGTGTGGTTGTTGTAAAAGGTGGAGGATTGGGCCAAGGGCCTCCACTAGACAATGGTGGGGTTAAATGTTGATAAGGTATTGAGGATGAATATGTTGAGGAGACCGAATAGGGATGTCCTATATAAGGTGTCGAAGCCACCGGATACGTGTGTGGAAATGAAAAGGTGGGCGGAGCTTGAGAAGGAAAGCTCGTGTGGATAGGTGGCAGAGAGCAAGTCATGAAAGGAGCAGTCTGCAAGAGAGACGAGGTAGGAGTGGTCGGTGGTAATGATATGTGGGGCCCAAGATTAACCAAAGGAAAGCCAATCTATGCCATATGAACCCCTGAAGCCAGCTGGATTGGGAGACGGGGCTAAGGATGCAGAAGGAAAAGTGGAGTTATCAGGCGGAGAAGGAGCTAAATGAGCAGCTATACTAATAGGCATGCCAACAAGGAGTTGACCATCGGGCATACGGTCAGGGGCATGAGACAAATAGTATTGTATAGTGCTAGGATTAGCGTCCAAAATTTTTGTAAATTCCTTATCTCCTACAGGGATTTTGGGAACCTCACTGGTGTCCGTAGGGTTCCCCATAGAATGTGAAGGGGGTGATTCAGGCAAAGGCACAGAGCAGGCATGTGAAACCATGGCGGCGGCTTGCTTCCAAGTGATAACAACCATGGACAAGAGTACACAGTAGGGTTTCAATCTATCAGAATGAAAAACAACCCCAGAATGTTGAAATTGGTAGGTTGCTGGTTTTCGTGGATCAGAAAAGATCAGAACCGATATCGGTCTCGCTAACCGATGTCGGGTTATATCAGACAGTCACGGTCACTTAACCGATGTCGGTATAATAGGACTGGTATAAGAAACTGTAAGAAGCTGCTGATTTGAGTTTTTAACAATGCTTAGTACATCTATCAAACTGTTCTGAAGTGATCACTGACAGTATAGGACAGAGAAACAAAGCTAAAAACAAGCAAGATGCACACGCAAATCCAGAGACTAACCCTAGGATTAGTTTTAATTATTGTGGGCTTATGCCTTAGACGCAAGGTGATGTCAATCCTAGACAAAAGACTTAGGGGAAATGTCAAGTTTGTTTTGGCTTATAAGGTTACCTCAATCGGGCGGAGGAATACCGCGGAAAAGGGGGGATGTTTGAGCTGTTGTGTTGATTATGTCGTGATTCGGTATGTGTTGTGCAGTGAAAGTAAGATTAATTTCTTGTCAATACCGTGGATATCACCCCCACGTGTACGACCTGTTACTTAATCTACGTTCACTAGAATTGAAAACAACATGCAAAAATGGGATGCACGTGTTTTAAACCCAAATCGAAAATGGTATTCGATGAAGCAAAGAAGATGACTTTCACTAATGCAAAGCTGGGAAAGCAAGACAAATTCTTTTACCAAATATAACAAAATATCGTGTGAAATTTTTAGAAGAAGAAAACAACAAGTATGCTCCCTATATGAAAGCAAGCAAGAAAGAAAGAAACCCGAAATGGGTCCCACCGGGCATGCCAAAATGTTTCACATGTAAATGCTTCCGCTCCGGGATAGAGTTGCTTCTATCCTTTCATTCCTTTGAGAAATAGATAAGGGTTAGGGCTAGGAGGAATACCGTGAATGTTGAGATGGTGTGCGCATCGAGAGAGAGATCGATCGATCGCAAAGAACTCCTTTTTGTCTGGGAAGGACTACCTGCAAGTAAGAATACAAGACCACCAGATTCTAATTAGATAATAAGTGAGGGAACTACGTTGGGCCCAGAAATATGAGACTTCCTTTGAAGGTGGTCAGCCCCCGCTAATATGAATTAACACAAATTCTAACAAATAAGCTATTATCCATTTACAATTTATTTACCTTGTTAGAACAATAGAGAAAAGGTTGGTCTTGATTTTGAATCACAGTGACCGATGTCGGTCAGTGTCACCGGTACCGGTTGATGATAACCGATATCGGTAGGGGTAGTGATTTAAGGGGTTTGGTGAAGGTTGGCTATAAGATGGCTATATGATAGCTATGGTGTTTATAAGGCTGGTAAAATGACTGGGGATAGGTAATGAGGTGATGGAGAAGACTCAGAGAGTATGGGGGCTGTTCTTGGGGCAATGTAGGGGTAGAGGAATGTAAGTTAGATGGAGAGTGTTACCGGGTAGTGGATCTGGGAGTAGACTTGTAATTACCGTGATTCAGAAATCCAAGAAATATTATTAAAAGAACGTATAAGACTTACTTACTAGTTCCTGATGAAAAATGCAGGTTCCGGGACTGTGATGACGAAGGCAGGGTTCAAGTAGGATGATCTGACAATCCAAGATGAGCTATCTCCTCTCCTGATGCTTGGATGAGTGTCACTGGGCTCTGGTTATTCAGTTGCAGTCTTGGGCTTGATGTCCTTCTCTGCAAACTCCTCTCTTTCCTTCACTTGTCTCTGCTCAGCCAAGTAAATTCTGGATTCTTCCAATGACTTCTCATTCAGATCAATGAAAAATCCAACCCTTTGTTTTTGGTTGGGAGAGGTCATTTATAGGGAACCGATGGCGGTTACGTAACCGACGGCGGTCGAGTAGGAACCGGTATCGGTCAGGTCAAAGTGGGCTATTTTTAGTAAAATAGCCAACTTTCCCTCCTTTTCTCCCGAGGGATTAGTTGCGGGCTTGGTCAAGTCATTATGAGGTTGGTTTTAGGTGCGGGTGAGGAGTCATTAGTCATGGGTGTGGATGTAGACCAAGTTATAGGTCTTAATTAGGTTAGTTTAGGGTTAGGACTAGGTCATGATGAGGTGGCAAAATGAGGTGGCAGGTATGGCGATGTGGATTTATTAATTATAAGGTAATTAATAAATAATTGTGTAAGGTTTAGGTGATGAGGTTAGGTTGTGAAATGAGATGCGAGGCAGAGGGGGTCATAAGAAACAAATTTGGTGTCTACACCGGAACATACCTAAACATTCATACACCTAACCTACATCGTGTTTCTGACCATATCCTATACCTTGATATCGGAATCACTTCAACCGTGTTTGGATAAACCTATCGACCTTAGATAATGTAGATTTTTCCTACTCTTCACCTTGTAACGTCTTTACGGTTTATACATTTGCATGCATTTTTCTGTTACTACCTTTGACTTTAACCCATTACCTAGATTACCCAATTAGACCTTTACCTCTTTTTACCCATGTTTCCCACCTTCCTCTTCATCACACTCACCTTTTATCAAGCCACTCACCGATTCCGCCTTCGCCTCATCGGTTCTCGGTTTGAGAGGGATCACCTTCACCCACACATGTGGCAACCACATCTTATTTTTGTCGCCTTCGCTTAATAATACAATCTACATAACAAAAGGGGTAAAATGTAGACACTAAAATTAGGTCACACTCCGGGTCCTTTATTAAATAAATACCTTGAACACATCCACCTAACCATGGCCCCTTTTATCCCACACTAATATTAATTTAATTAATTTAATCAAATTAATTCATTATCCTCGCAATATTTATTATTTAAATATCCTAATTGGGGTAATGCCCACATATCCACCTCACCTAAACACCTCATCCAACCACCTCGCCTAAGACATATTCTTAGTAAGTTGTCATAACTAACTAAGACCTACCCAAACCCTAAAAATCAATGCCTACATTCCCTCTAACCACATTCCCGCCCATTAGAAGGAAACTTCCATGCTAATCCGCAAAGGAAACGAAATGAGATCCCGAGAAAATCAAAGGATCTGCCTAGTTTAGTAAACCTAGGCAATTCCACACTAACCGATGTCGGTTACCCTTAATCGCCACCGATTAAACCGGAACCACCTTCATCGATTACTATTTAACCCCAAAACAACCCTATTTCAAGGTTGGCACATTTACGAGATATAATCAGATCTTTTGAGAACAAGTGACGAAACTAGAGCTACATGCAAGCAGAACCAACATTAGTATACACATCGAGCATCCATAGCTAGTACTAATGAAATCACACAACCATCTACCTTCATGGGAGCATCGGGAAGAACCAACAAAGCACATCAAGTTCATTCCATTTGATCACCCACCATTTCCAATCGGCATCAAGCCCATACAAATAGTAAGTTTTGTTAACTAGCACTCATCTATTCATCATTTGGTAGATCCTTTTACATCTATTATTTAGCTTTTTCTCTCATTTCCATTCCCCCATCATCTACCTCCATGAAAACTTGACCATATTTTTATCCATACCCTTGCACTACCCATACCTAGACCTTAATCATTCTTGTGCATATCCAGGATCCATACAAATCTTGTCATTGCCCTCCCATCTTCATCTAATCTCAGATCTATCACCTAACAAAGTTTTATTGAGTTTCTGTACACCCGACCATACCGAACCCTAGTTACCCACAAGCATTTCTGGTTAGCCTAAACTAATACCGGTCATACAGATCGACGTTAGTCTTTGTGTCTTTTGACAAAAACCCAGATCAGAGCCTAAAACCTCCACCAAATACCCAAAATAGCCTAGAACCTTACCCTAACCAATACCAATACCTTGACAGTGACCTTGACCTTCAGATTCAATCATAGCCTAGCCTATTGTGAATGAATTTTCTTATTGTAGACAAATGAGATACTTAAATCATTTTAACTATAGTAGGATTTCCTTTATTTCTTGCATTAATTTTCTTTAAGCAAAGGTGGATTGATGTCAGGAAGTATCACACTTCCGGATCTAAAGCACACGCTAAAGCAGTCCACTTCATATATTTTTAACTTATATTTTGTGGTCTAGTGTTCCATTTTAGGTAGTTCCTCTAAGAAAAAAGGAAGCTCTCACGATCAGCTATGGATTCAAAAGTCATACGCACACAACAACCTACAACCAACATTTTAACAAGTATTCCTCCTAACCCATCACCCTTATTTGTTTCATCAACATTTTAAGAAATGTTCTAGAATCAAGTGAAATAGAAGTATCACCTATATAGTGTCAACACATTCCTTACTCTAGAAGAGTATGGAAGTCTTCACCAACACCCTCATTATGATCACCATATAGGAGAGCTCCTCCTTTATGGTCCTCCCCACCGTCGTACCAGTCTCACCTATGGAAGAATTTATACTACAAGTTACACACCAGAACCACCGTCACAAACCCACCCATTTTCCGCTGACCTCCACTCACTCACCAATCGTTGTTTCACCCACACCTTCCTACACCGATGTATATGGAAGGGTTTTGGTTTTGGATTTTACGAGCAAGGTCACCATAATGTTATTTCATGTACTACCCACAAACATAACGACCATAGTGGTATCGGATTTGCTAAACCACCTACTAAGAAGGCTCACATTGAACTCATCGAGGACATTAGCCCTTATCCACCTTCACCGACGGAGTCGATGGACCCATAATCCATTCCTCCTAACTTTTTTTTCTTTCATAAACACCATCTCCTTGGGGCCTCTTGACTTATCAACGCGAGGGTGAGGCTCCCTCCTCTCTTCCCTTCTTGTATCCTGAAATGATTGATGATGATACACCTTTGATTAACATCGTTCAATGTCAGGATGATGAATCTATACTCACCTACCTTGGTGCAGAAGACTCATATATTCATTGGTCGTTACCATTTTTGACACAAACCATGTTGAATGAATCGACTATCGAAATCAACATTCATACTCAGGATGACCCACACATCTTAAAGATTGGCCAATCTTTAGATGTTGCTGAACAGGAAGCCATCACTTCTTTTCTCAAAGAGCATGACCATGATTTTGCTTGGTCTTACGCAGACATGCCCAATATTGACCCCACCATAGTGGTCCACAATATCATAACCATTCCCATTATCAAGCCCAATAAACAAAAGCTAAGGAAAATGTACCTCGCATTTCTCTTCTCGTCAAAGAATAACTTCAGTGCCTTCTTTCCATTACCTTCATCTTGCCCATTGATTATCCTTGTTGGATTTCTAACATTGTCCTTGTCACTAAGGCAATATGGGGACTCCACATTTGCATGAATTTCTGTGACCTCAATCTAGCTTGCCCAAAAGATGAATTTCCTCTACCTGGTATTGAGTGGCTAGTTGACCTTACCACAGTTCATGAAATGCTATCACTCATGGATGGCTTCTCGAATTATAACAAAATCTTGCTTGCCCAAAGCAGATCAACACAAAACCGCATTCATCACTCCATGGGGGACCTTCTACTATCAAGTCATGCCTTTTGGCCTTAAAAATGCTAGTGCCACATATCAGTGGGCTATGAATTATATCTTCCATGACATCATGCACCGTATGTTGGAAGATTACATGGACGATCTCTGGCCAAATCTAAACTCTGCTCCAAGCACCTCACCATCCTAAAAACCATCTTTGACCACCTATTAAATATTTTGTTTGTCTTCAATCCAAGAAGTGTGTCTTTGCGGTCCTCTCAAGAAAACTCTTAGGATTTATCGTTTCCCTACGTGGTATAGAAGTTGACCTGCTAAATTCAAGGCCATTCTAGAAATGTCTCTACCACGAACCTTAGGCAACTCCGTAGCCTACAAGGTAAGTTGCGGTCTATTCACCATTTCATTTCACAGTTTGTCTAATCGGTGTCAACCGTTTCATCATCTCGATCAAGAAGCATGTCTCCTTTAAGTGGGATGATGACTACCACAAAGCTTTTGATGCCTTAAAACAATACCTTCTTCAACCCTCCATACTCATTCCACCTAAAGATGATCAACCTTTCTACCTATACATCTTAGCTACGATCTCTCTTTGGGGGCCATGCTCACTCATCGTGATGAAAAACACAGGAGCAGGCATTTTATTACATAATTTGTACTCTTTTGGACTATGAAACCCAATAAAACCATCTCAAATTTTTTTTTAGCCTTAGTTTTCGTTTCAGAAAACTCCGCCATTACCTACTCCACCACAAAACCTATGTTTTGACTAATACTCGACCCCTTACACTTCATGTATACCAAACCTTATCAAAACCGGTGTGAGCGCATCTTTGGATTATGCTTTTGGCCAACCTTGACCTCAACTTCATCCATCAAATTTCCATTAAGGGCCAAGCTATCACGACCAATTGGCTAAGGAACCTATTCACGGGGATCGACCCTCTAATTTTGACTTTCTAGATGAGTCAATTGCTACCCTTTCCTTGGACGAACCCGCTTACCAAATGACACTCTTCTTCAATGGTTCTAAGTGTCAGCATGGGGGTGGGGTAGGATTTATCCTCATTCCCCTTGATGGTGAACCCATGCCTTTGTCTTTCAAACTTGATTTTGATTGTACCAACAATATTGTTGAATACAAAGCGCTCGTACTAGGTCTCCAAGCTACCTACGCCCTAGATGTCAAATCAATCAACATCTTTGGTGATTCTCAATTGGTCATAAAATAGGTCAATGGTATATACCAATGTCATAATGAGACACTTCAAAAGTATAAACATCATGTAGACATACTTTTGACTACCATTGACCGTTACACCCTTCAAACTATCCCACATTCAACCAACAAATTTTCTAATACCATGGCCTACTTGGCTTCTCAAATACCCACTTTTCCTACCGATTCTAAAATCTTTATCACCATATAATGACTCCAATCACCCTCTTATTTACCTTGCAATATTTACTCCATTTGAACCGTTTCCCGTACGCAGCAACATTTAGTATAAACAATACTCCACTATCTTTCTCCCTCCATCTTATCTCTTGATCTCACTCGTAATGGATAACGTTCCTTCCTTAAAAGGTATCTCATTATGTCATCATGGGTGCCTCCTCTATAAGTGTGGCTTTGATGATATTCTCTTACGATGCCTCACGAGTTTTGAAATTCCTTATACCATTAAGGAAGTTCATGATGGCATATGTGGAGGTCACTTCAGTGGCCTTGTTGTTGCTGAGCGTATTCTTCACCTAGGCTATTACTGGCCAAACCTTAACCATGATTGTTATGACTACGTCAAGAGTTGTGTAAAATGCCAATAACATGCCAATATTCATCATAAACCTAGTCACGCCTTATAGGTAACCTGTGACCTTTGGCCATTTTCTCAATGGGGTTTGGATCTTATCGGAGAGATCAATCCCCATTCTTCTCAATGACATCAATGGATCATCACCGCTACCGAATACTACACAAAATGGGTTAAAGCCATAAAAATCATCTCCACCAAAGTGAGAAAATATGTGAGTTCATCAATCATCACATCATTTATCGCTTTGGTGTTCCTCATTGCCTTATCACCGATAATGGAAAAAAATTCAAAAATAGAACATTGCAAAAATTTGTGACGCCTTCGACATTCGGCTAAGTTTCTCATCACCTTATTACCCACGGACCAATGGCTAAGCCAAATCCACTAAAAAAACCTTAAACAAAATTCTCATGAAAGTGGTTAACGATACATGGAAGGACCGGCATACGCACATTCCTTTTCCATGTGAGCATACCGCACTAGTATTCACACTTCCACCTCTTGCTACACATTTTTCTCCGGTCTACAATACAGAGAGGTTGTTCTACCTCTCGAAATCCATATCCCCTCACTCCACATTTCTCTTCATGACATCTTTGTGAGATGATGAATTTTGTTAGGACCGTTTAGCAAAACTTGAGCTATTAGGCGAACACCATCTTAATGCTCTTGATCATCTTACGAGTTTACCAAAAATGTATCAAACGTGCCTATGATAAACATGTCCATGAATGAAATTTTCAAATTGGTGATCTCATCCTAAAAGAAAATCAACATGTAACTAAAGCGAGAAAAAGTAAACGGAAAAAAATTCTCCTAATTGTCTTGGACCATACATCGTGACCCATACTTATAGATCGGTGCTTATTATTTATCGTCACTCGATCTGGTAAACCCAAACTTGAGCCCCTTAATGCCTTGCATCTTTGACTATTCTCTTGTTGAATTTTAGTCCTACCTCACCTTTTGCCTCTTTCCATGATCGTCCCTTGAGCGCTATATACTTCTTACACCTCACTAAAGATTAAACAAGAATCATGTGCATACCTGTCACTTGTTATCTTCTATTGAATACATGTACCACGGTGCTACACATAGAATGATTCTCATGGATACTTTTTTCTACCTTTAGATGAGATCCCAAGGTTGTTTCACCCTTCTATCTGAACAAGAATCCTATTCTTCACCTTGGTCTTTTCCATGACTTCGAATGCCTCACATGGGATCCAACTCCTTGAGTCAAACTCCCAATAAAAAGATCACTCCCTCAAAATGACATCTTTCACTCTGCAATTGCTGCTCTAAATAGACTACTCACTCGAAGGAAAACTATGTAAAGCTCTTTAAAAAAAAGGGAGAGAATCTGAAGCTTCCCACATCGATCAACTTCACAAAGACCTCAAGGAGTTAATTTCCTCATCCCATATAGACTTCACGTATCGATTAGTCTATCTCTAATATCGGTCAACATAAAAAGCCTTTTTGTCATGGACTTTCCCATTGTGACCTTGGATCTCTTTCCCAAAGAGCATTCTACCTCATACCATATAAAAATAACCACCTTTCACCCCTCTCACCATTCGAAACTCCCATTTCCCTACCGCCTCAATGGACCTCTTAGAAACCATGACATTTGGTGATCATGTGACTACTTTTCACCCTTAGAACAATCAATCATGAAATGTCTTTTAGGGTCTTACGTCCATCACCTCCTCCAAGGTATGACCTACTCGATATGATCCTAACCAATCAAGTGGCTTTCTTTCCCCTCTTATCTTTTACCTTCTTTATTACGTATTTATTACCTTATACGGGACTTGGTCCATGGCGACGCTTACCTTTGGGGTAATCTTCTTCTTCTACCACAATCAAAATCACCTATACCAATTTTCCCACAACTCACCCATACCTAGTAGACCTAAACTCAAATCATGCCTATGACCTACCATCTCATTCTCATATCTCCTCATATTCTTCCCTAGCTTATGGGAGAACTACATCGGCCTGAGGTCCTTTTCGTTAGGACTATGTAGGAAAAAATCCGAGGGTATAGGTCCCTTGGAGGTTAGCTCGGCCACTCTCTACCCTAACTAATTCATCTTCCATTTTCCTAAATCACATTCTACACTGTTCGTTTCCTCTTTATATCAAAAATTATAAATTAAACCAAACAAATGACAAATTGCTTCACATTTTTATCATCATCAAAACATACATTTATTTTGATTACCATTTCTTTACCAACATCATGCAAGTATTATAAAACATCTTAAAAATGACCCATATCATCATTCATTGCAAATATTAATGAATTACAACCAAAACCTAACTCAATCCATGCCTAAAACCATGACCTGACTCCACCATGCCTAAAACCAAAACCTAACTTCATCCATGCCTACAACCTGACTCATCCATGCCTAGACCACAACCTAACTCAATCCATGCCTACAACCCAATCCACCATGCCTAAAACCAAAACGTAACTTCATCCATACCTATAACCTAACTCGATCCATGCCTACAACCTGACTCCACCATGCCTAAAACCTGACTCAATCCATGCCTAGACCACAACCTAACTCGATCCATGCCTACAACCTGACTCAACCATGCCCAAAACCTAACTCCATCCATGCCTAACACACCTACCATAAGTCCATCTATGCATAATAATAAAATGTTATCAACACAAACACATAATGCCCATAATCATCATCATCTATATAAATACAATATCCATATACATAACTGTCAAATGTCTTTGCACGCAGGCAGTGTATGATCAAAATATAATAACTCTCGACATGAAGGCCGGTATGTGATAAAAACTATAAAACTCTTTACACGTAGGTGGTATATATCAAAATCAAAACTACATCAAAATTGAGAGCCATATATCAGGCATCATCTTAGTGGGTATCCTCCATATCTATCTCGCCCGTCCCCTCTACCTCCTTGGTGCAATCCTGAAACATTCTAACATCTCCCCACCCATCTCGGGTGGTGGTGGGTCCCCACGGTACATTAACTACAATTGGCCTCTATTAAGCTGGTGGCCTCACCTTGACCATGTCTTGGGGCTCGATGGCCCCCTGTGCTCTCCACGTTATGGGTGTGTGATCTAGTCCTCTCGCTAGAGGCCTGATGTGCCATGTACTCAGCATATAATAGACAATCTATCCCCAACACCATCGCCTGGTCCCGATAATACTAGGCCTTGTCGCTTGCCTCCGCAACCGGATAGGGGTATTGTGCATCTTTGGCCCCAATGGCCTCTCGACCTGTACCACTGCCTGTGGGAACCTATACCACCCCTTCCTATGAACTGGGACCCTATCCCAGTGGTTGTGGTGGCCCCATTGGCCTCTACACTGCATATATCTGGGCCTATAAGGCCCCAATCTATGCTTGTGTCATGGGTAGCTGGTCATGTAACCCTATTAATCGTGCCTTTGGGTCATCCACCGACCATCATCATCATCTCCATCTCCACCCTAGGCCGTCTGGGCTTGAAGACTATCCACCTATGCATGTAACTCAACAACCTCTTCCTCTAAACTAGCTAACTTCCCCTGCACCATCCCCAAATAGGTAATCAAGCTCGTCACCTACCCCTGTAGGGTGTCTATCTCGCACCATGACAAAGGTGGCTAAATCTAGCTGCTCCGGCACAGGTGGTGCTCTTCGTAAATGAGCTGCCCACCACTATCTATATCTTTATATGACTCTAAAGCATCATCAATCCACTAGTCTATCACCTACTCCTCCTTCCTTGTAGGAATTTTTGGGTACATGGTAGAGGTAATGGCATCTCCACATCATCTCTCTGTCTTACGGGGAAAGCCGGAGGTATGTCTTATAGCAGCCCAAAATTCAATCTAACCCACACTAAAGGATCATCTCGTGCTCCCTGGCATGACGCCCCTCTACCCATCTTAGTAGCTGAAGGCCATCCAACTCATCATGAATCTTCTGTATGAGGATAACCCACATAGGGTCTCCATATGATGTACCACTGCGGAAAACTCCTCCAATAGACGCATGTAATATGCTACATCATATGTAGCCATGTATGATCTATGCTCTCAATCATGGGAACCCATTGCACATACCCCACTCAAACCAATCTCGGTGAAAATGCATCTTCTCAGGGCATACCCATTGGCCACACACAAATTATGTGCTCATAGGCCCAACGAGTGTAGAATAAATGTACAACATAGGCTAAAGTCATGCAAATGCCAAGACGTCCACAACTCTTTGTATAACTACACCGGGAATGCTTTGGTGCCTAGATAAAGTAGGTCTTATCCATCACCATATCATGTAAAACCCCCATTAGGGAGTGGGAAAATCTCCCACCCTCTGCATCCGGAAGTGTGAAATGGCACACTACCTCCATCAATAAAACAACTAGCCTCATCTCCTCTAGATGGGCTAGGTACATCACCCAAGTAACTCACGATATCACTATGGGCGTCATGTCTACCGGTCCCTCCCCAAGCCCCCATC
Organism: Taxus wallichiana var. yunnanensis; assembly: GCA_018340775.1. Taxonomy (NCBI): domain Eukaryota; kingdom Viridiplantae; phylum Streptophyta; class Pinopsida; order Cupressales; family Taxaceae; genus Taxus; species Taxus wallichiana. The sequence continues at coordinate 441,139,180 of CM031239.1, forward strand.
GGCATCAACTCCTCCAAGGCCTTGAAGGAGATCAAGTACACACGCAGCCCTAGTAATTGTAACCACAGGATCCTAAAAATGTCCTCCAGGGTGACTGTCATCTCACCCATCGATAGGTGGAACGTGTTGGTCACTGAATCCCATCTATCGATGAAAGAAACCATCAAAATCAACTCATGGATTACATGCCAATAGTGCGAGCCCAATCAAGCACACCTCCTCCTTGTGTCACCACTCCTCAACTCTCACCATGCCTTCCACTCTTAAAAGTAGGGGTGGCACTTTATCTCTCATCTCGTAGCTAATCTCTCCCCTGCATCTAATACAAACATCAAATTAATCTACCTTCATCATACCCACACTCACCCTCAAAGCACCTCACCTATACCCACTGTCTCACCTCTTTCTTTATTCCCAACCTACCTTCCTATCACATTTCTATCCCCCCTTCACCCACTATCATTTCCCCATACCCATTTTTACCCCCCGCCTACACTCGGTTTTTCACCAACACACCCTATTCTACCCTTCCCTATCTCACCCACTCAACCTAGGGCCCTTTCAGCCCCTTTTACTCCAAAATTTGACCGGTTCCGATTATCTCTAATTGACTCTGTCACCCCTAAAACAACATTGGTCACCTATTTTATGACCGATACTAGTTTGACTGCATCGAAGCTTGAGCTAATCCCATTAACGATGGTCATTGTTGCTCTCAATAAAACCTCCTCTCCTAACTCTTCTACCCACCCATTCTCACCTACACTTCCCCTCAACCCCATCCCACCCCTATTCACCCACTTACCTCTCTCCCCACTCCTTCCCAATTCACCCTCCCCCATTTCAAATTTCATTTTCCCCCAACCCAATTTTTCACCACCTAACCTCTCACCTACTCTATCTCACAAAACATAGAAAGGGTTTGACACTTACCTCATCATGCTACCATTGTCATGGTGGCATGTCTGGCTACTACACCAGTGGCCCGATCCCTCTCCGGCCTCTGCCATCACCAATCTATCACCTCCCCTCAACCAATAAAATCAACAGTTGATCCTAATCTCATGGACCCACCTCTGCTACCAATCACCCGCTACATGGCTCACCAACTCAGTCCCCAGTCTCTCTCTCTCACTTTCCACCTTTTCTCTTTTTTTGATTATCATTTTCCCAATTTGCAAAAAGACAAATGATTTGAAAAAATGTGGATTTTTCTTTTTTATAACATCACGACTTAACTAACGCCGCTTTACCTTCACCAGCATCGGCCACGTGCCCTACCTTCTCGTGGTTGGTTACCCTATACCGGCATCAGTCACCATCTCTTCCACATTTCCCACACTTTTACCCTACCCCCTACCCCCAATTTTTTCCCTAAATCCCTTTTTACCTCACCCATCCCTCCCTGGGACACTTCACTTGATCTTCTTGACCTTATCATTTACTACTTCACCTCGTCCTCTTTCGGGGACTCATTATTTTGCCCATACCTTGGCCCTACCCATGCCGTGACCTAGATTTTGGGACCTAGGAAATAGCTAGTGACCTTTGACCCCATGTGTTCACTATACCTTACAACACTATTACCTACATTGTTGACCTAATGACATTTCCTTTCCTCTTGCCATCACTGTTTATCATAACCCTACCTTTGGTTTATCGAAACACACCTAAACGTTCTTCGCACTTGACCTATGTCATGTTTCTTGACCATATCCTATACCTTGGCTACCGGAATGACTTCAACCTTGTTTAGATAAACCTATCGACCTTAGATAATGTAGATTTTTCTTGCTCTTCAACTTGGTACTATGATGCAATTTATACGTGTGCGTGTGTTTGACTGTCACTACCTTTGACCCTAACCCATTACCGGATTACCCAAGTGGACATTTTTCCCTTTTTCCCCTTTACCCCACTTCTTCTTCCTCACATTCACCTTTTATCAAAACACTCACTGATTCTTCCTTCTACCTCATCAGTTCCTGGTTTGAAGGGGATCACCTTCACCCACACATGGGGCAACCACATCTCATTTTTTTCACATTGCAAGCTACAATACAAGCTACGCAACAAAAAGGGGCAAAATGTAGACACCAAAATTAGGTCACACTCCCATTTGGTCCTTCGTCAAATAAAAACCTTAAACATACTCACTTAACCATGACCCCTTTCACCCAACACTAATATTAATTTATTTAATTTAATTAAATTAATTCATTATCCTCATAATAATAATTATTTAAATATCCTAATTGGGATGATTCCCACATATCCACCTCATCCAACAACCTCACCATAAGACCTATTCTTAGTAAGTTACCATAACTAAATAAGATCTACCCCAACCCTAAAAATCAATGCCTACATTCCCTCTAATGACATTCACACCTGTTAGAAGGAAGCTTCCATGCTAATCTATGGAGTAAACGAAATGAGATCCCAAAAAATCAAGAGGATCGCCCGGTTTAGTAAACCTAGGAAATCCCACCCTAAGCGATGCGGTTACCCTTAACCATGTTAGGAATTAGTATTTACATCATGGTAAATATTTATATTGTTAGTTTTATATATATTGTTATAACAAATGTATAACAATATATTAATACGGGTTGTATATTGTTTATACTTCCTACTTTATAGGAAGTTGGTTTTCCTATTTGGATGGCTATTTAATAGCACTCCATACATTGTATTTGATACAGAAATAATATATCGAACATATTTGTGTGAAGAATATTATATTGAAGAAGATTATTGTGTAAACCTGTTTCAGAGCTATCATTTGGTATCGGAGCAGCATTTGATCCATATAATGGAGAGTTAATTTGCATACGGGCAACAGTGTATTACGTTGCCTGGAGAGAGAGCAGTCTCAGCTTTGTAGAGAAGGTCTGCAAAAATATTGGAAGAGAGAAGCGTCATTTTGCGAGGTTGGACGAAGCCCATCTATTGTTTTGTACAGAAAAAAAAGAGATAATCAATGATCTGGTAAAAACTGTGAAGATTTTGTCCATACATTGGTCTTCGTGTATCTCGTATTCTCTACTTGTGAAATTCGTGTTCATCTATACTGCAACTAGGTCTATAGCATTTAGCACCAGTATATCCTCTGTCAAGTTAGCAAAACGTCTATCTCCTTCGACGCATATTACTCATCGAGTCCACACTCTGTCAGCATTAATTTGTCATTGCTCACTCAGTCCGGTTGAATCGACTCCAGTTTTGTTAGCATATATCAACGCCATGCAGATCTGAGACGCATGCATATCCAGTCACATGCAAGTAAAAAGGTGTGACAGATCAGTATACATCCGACCAAGGCTGATCCATACGAAGCGGATCTCACAATCTGACTCGAGTATCCATCCTGTTCGATTCCTGTGTAAAGAAAAAAAACGTGGTTTGCGCTAAATCCACATACACTGAAGCATGTAGATCTCACGCAGTCGAATGCCGTGTGTGTTTTGGGGGAATTTTGGCGAATATGCGTGGAATGGTTCGTGATTTAAGGTTGTCCATTAAATGACATTTTTTTTTAGTTATTATCAATCAATAATAAGTCATTACGGCAGTCTTATTTTATATAGTCTAAATTATATTGTCTTTGTACCACGGTGAAGTTTTACTATATGGTGGACCATTATTCGTCAATAGAATTTTTATTGTTAAGTGTTTTGTGTGTCAAGTTAAAAATTCATAGTCAAAAGTATGTCCGTCAAGTCAATTATCAAAGTCGAAGAAGTCTTTTTTATATTATATAGTTTTTATTTTATGTTTGTCAAAAATCCTCTTCTTTCTAAAAGTGTCAAAGTCATTTTTAAAAAGTAATCTCATTTTATTACTTTTTAAAATTTTCATTGTGTCCTCTTGTCTAAGTCGTAAAAGTTAAATAGGTGATTTTAGGATATTTATTTTTTGTCATTTTTTTATTTTAGTCAAAAGTCGTGTCATTGTAAAAGTCCAAAAATAAAAAAATTTGCCTCACAGACGCATTTTCGGTGGAATCCGACGTCTGATTGTGGTATATAAATTTGAGCTTCATGTTCACATTTCACTGAGCTAGCAGTGTCATGAAGGAGGAAGGAGGTCGAATAGCGACCTCTCGTCGGATCCACCAACTGACGGGCCGCACATAATGATTTGGTGGCACAGTGTGTGGTGTGAGTACTTGTTTTTGAGTTTTGCAGTGTTCGCATTGGTTGTGTGGTGTGTATTTCAGCTTGGTGTGATTATTTTTGAGTTCCTATTTTTTTGGTATTTGATGGATGTTGGAAAGAAAGTTGTGTTGGAGCACAGATAACTGTCAGTGATCCTCTGACTGACTTGGTCCTTTGACTTCCGTACTTCATTGGAAGATGGTCAGCTAGGAGAATACGTTCACTAGCATTAGTGACCATGTGCAACAAGACCTAACTAGCAAGATCCATTCAGGAGTATGTTCTTGATGCATTTTGCTTCTCAGTATCTATATGAGTGGAATTTCACATTGTGGGGGGGAATACATACCAATGTTCCATTCCCATTCTGCACCCAAAACGACTTAGTCAAGGAAAGCTTCCAGTGGCAGTGGTAGTTTTCTATGTTGTTCGAGATCGAGTGGCAGCGATCAATGACAGAGACTACGATTAAGAACATTACGATTCTTATAGGAAGTAATGTGAAATATTTTCAGTATTTCTTCTTTTGGGCAGTTTTGTGATATGCAAGTTGTGTTTCCTACATAATTCCCTGATGTATAAGCATAGTGGTGAATAGTAGCACCAGAGTAAGTCAGTTCATGGATCTTGAAAGGGTTTGTGGGAGAATCTAGAAAACCACATGAGGTCAACAGTTGATGAGGTTCCTGTCACGTCAAGGTTTGTGGTAAGCCTGTTTAAAACCATGAAAGGAGAGAGCCTTTCTTTTGGATCAAGGTCATGAGTCACGAGTTGGACATGCCATAGGGGGTGAGCATCTGCAGTTGAGTGTGTGGATGTTTTTCTACCATGTAAACACTAAGGGGGGAATGTTAGGAATTAGTATTTACATCATGGTAAATATTTATATGGTTAGTTTTACATATATTGTTATAACAAATGTATAACAATATATTAATATGGGTTGTATATTGTTTATACTTCCTACTTTATAGGAAGTTGCTTTTCTAAGAATATTATATTGAAGAAGATTATTGTGTAAACCTATTTCAGAGCTATCAAACCACCACCAGTTAAGATGAAACCATCATCAATTACCATTTAACCACTAAAACAACCTTATTTTTGGGTTGGCACATTTCTAGGAGATAATCACATCTATTAAGAACAAGTGACAAAACCAAAGCTACATGCAAGTAGAACTGCATTAGTATACACATCAGAGCATCCATAGCTAGTACCTGAAGCAATCACATAGCCATCTACCTTCATGGGAGCATCCGAGGAAGCACCAAAGCACTACATCAAGTTCATTCCATTTGATCATCCACCATTTCCAACCAGGCATCAAGCCCATACAAACAAGTAAGTTTTGTTAACCAACACTCATCTATTCATCATTTGGTAGATCCTTTTACATATGTTATTTATCTTTTCTCTCATTTCCATTCCCCCATCATCTACCTCCATGCAAAATTGACCATCTTTTTATCCATACCCTTACATTTCCCATACCTGGACCTTAATCATTCCTATGCATACCTCAAGATCCATATAAATCTTGCCATTTCCCTTCCATCTTCATCTAACCTCAGATCTATCACCCAACCAAGTTTTATTGAGTTTCATGTACCCTGACCATTCCAATGTCGAGTTACCCACAACCATTGTCAATTAGACTAAATCAATCTTTGGTCATACCAGATCGACGTCGGTCTCTATGTCTTTTACTAGGAATCAAGAACATAGTTTCTAAACTTCCACCAAATACCCAAAACCACCTAGAATCTCACCCTGACCAGTATCAGTACCCTAACCAAGACATTGACCTTCAAATTCAATCATAGCTTAGCCTGTTGTGAATGAATTTGCTTATTATAGGTGAATGAGATACCTAAATCATTTTAACTATAGTAGGATTTCCTTTATTTCTTGCATTAATTTTCTTTAAACAGTGGATTGACAACCGTCTAGGAAGTATCACACTTCCCAGATCTAGCACATGCTAGGAAGTCCACTGCATATATTGTTTAACTTTTATTTGGTGGTCTTGTGTTCCATTTCAGGTAGTTCCTCCAAGCAAAAAGGAATCTCTCACGATCAGCTGTGGATTCAGAAGTCATATGCATGCAACAACCTACAACCAACATTTTAACAGGTATTCCTCCTAGCCCATTACCCTTATTTTTTTGTCAATATTTGAAGAAACACTCTAGAATCGGTGAAATTCCTCTAGCAGTGGGGTCACCCCCTTGTTTGGAGTTAGCGGGGTGCCCGGTCCCCTTCCCCCTATTCTCTATCCTTCCCACTCATACCTACATACAACTCTATCCACCCCACTCATCCACAGATACAACTCATCTCGTACAGACAACTCATCTATCCACAGATAGCATCTCGAGGGGAGAGAAAGAGTCCCTCTAGCTCATCCTTAGGGGAGAGAAAGAGTCCCTCTAGAGGCGCCAATATATAGATATGGGCAACCGGGTTCGGTTCGGATCTAGAGGGTTGGCTCACTACCAACCGGGGTTGCATCGGGCCAAGAACAAAGTTGGGTTTGCCATATATAGAGAGAGGGAAGGGGAGGGAGGTGTCAACCCAACCTCTATCTATCTCTCTATCTATCTATATAGAGATGAGATAGAGACAACCTACTCTATATAGAGAATGGCGGATAGAATGGATGCATCCATGCTAGATATGTGTATGTGGTGAGATATAGATATATGGCCGCCCCTATCTATTCTATCTGCACTCGGTGGGCATCCATGTCTGTGGTGCCCGACCGCCCCAGATTTGATGCTCCCCCTATAGATAGATAGATAGATAGATATGGGATAGACCCCCTATCACACCACAGCGATCTAAGCTGAGATCAAACCCTCGCCCTCCTCTCGAGAGATATAGGGTAGTCGAGTGCCGGGGGCCCTCCTCTCTTCTCGATAGCCAGATAGATCAGATCTATAGGGTGGGGGCGGGGGTAGGGGCGGGGCCTATCTGATCTAGAATCTAACGCCCTATCTAGACTCGACTCTATATGGTGCGGTGCGCCCTGTATAGATCTATATGGCGACAACTCTCTAGAGTTCTAGTTGGGGGAGGTCGGGGAGGGCGACTATCTATATGCGCTCGACCGCCCCCCTCCTCCTCCCAGATAGATCTATATCTATATGGCGACGGCCTACTCTATATAGCCGAGGCCCTATCTGAACGGAAGCTCTATACTCTCTATTCTAGACTATAGAGTAGGAGTAGGCGCTCGACCCCCTCGACCCTATAGATTCTATCCATCTGGAGAGAATATCATCTCATCAGTAGGCTCAATCGAGGGGAGGGCGCCGCTAGTCGAGCGATAGATATAGGGCCCCATAGAGAGATAGGGATAGGGGGCCAACTAGAGAGAGTCGCCCCAGAACTAACTAGAACTGTCGCCATATAGACAAGACGACCGACATATAGGGTAGGGTAGGGTAGGGTAGGTGGGCACGAAAGAGGCATAGGGATAGGGAGATACTCTATATGGGCCCTACCCTACTCTATATAGCTATGTTTCTACTCTATTATGTTTCCGGCACCTATATTCTATGCGAGGTGCCCCCGAGAGTTCTATAACTCGAGATCTAATCAGAATGGAATGAAAATAGAATCTTCATTTACCCCCGATCCGAGTGAGTGCCAGTGCCCCCTATATATAGATATGGCGAGTCGGTCGAGTGTGATAGGGGGTGAGCGGCGCCCCGTAGATATATAGGCTCCCTATCTCCTATCTCGGGATGATATATGGATGATTGATGATTCTCCGCCTATCTATATATATGGCCCTCCGCCGGCGAGTGAGAGATATATATAGATTCGCATAACTCCGCTCCGAAGAAAGATATATAGTTGTATTCTCCGTTCGTCTCGGGTGGCAGGCAACAATCTTTAGTACCAACAATCTTTAGTACCAATATATAGATATTAGAGTGCCCCCCCCTATCTATATATGGGGCCGGCATTTATCAGTTATCTAGATATAGGGCGAGAGGTCCCTATCGATATATGGCACTGGGGGGCCACCTATCAATCCCCTATCGGCCCTATCCCCTATCTAGAGTTCGGATGGTCAGGGGAATCTATATAGATCTCCCTATCCCCTATCTATCTAACGGATGGCACGGGGGATAGGATATCTTTCATTTCACGGGGGGTCCCCGTTCGGATGGCACGGGGGAGCCCCTATCTATATAAGCCTTCTGGGGTATTGGCAGAGGCCTTCTATAGAACTATATAGCTCTACCTGGGAGGCAGAGATAGCTGGAGGGGTGGGTGGGCCTCCCATATCTCTATATAGGGGAGGGGGCGACTCTCTCTAGTTGGGAGAACTATAGATAGGGGGGCCGACGGAAAAATTGTAGGGCTCCACTCCATATAGCCTATGCTCGGGAGGCCGGGGGCCTATCTATAGATATGGCTCTCCCTCAGTCATCAGTCATATCACGTATAGATTATTGATCATGTATATATATATATAGAGAGAGAGAGATAGAAAATCTTATCTTATTTATCTGGCGACAAATATATATCTATACAGCCACCCTTCTCCCACCCATATCGGGCTATTGATCTATATAGATATCCTAGCCAGATCTATATCTATATAGGCAGAGCAGAGCTAGGAAAGGAAGGAACCCCACCCTCACCACCTCCCCTCCTCCCTTTATTCTGGTTAGGCAGGGTTGCTTCCTTTCCTTGATATATATCTATATATATCTATATAGGGGAGGGGCACCGGACAGACATATTACGTATAGAATCAGGGGCCCCTCTCGAATATTGTCTTGTGTTGTCTTGTTCTGGGGTTCATCACTAACAATATCCCCACCTGCCTAACCACACAAGCTGATGGTATATGGGCCTCCCCTTCCGAGCCTATATCTATCTGGCTGGTATGGGGTGCCCCCCCGCCCCTATACTTATTCGAGTATATAGAGGGGGAGGGGGGTTAGGGTGGGTTTGTTATTGCCCCTCCTCACCGACCCGAGTTCTGGGGAGGCCCTATATCTCTATATCTCAGGAAGCCCTCCTCGTCTTGTGTTGTGTTGTCTTGTCCTGGGCCCCATAGAATCTATAGATAGGTGATGGGTTGCCGCCTTTCTCGTCCGTCCTTTAAATAGATATCTGAGAAAGGGTAGGTGGTGCGCACCCGGGGGTGCCTCCCCTATATGCCTTGCTTGCCTCAGAGTGCCTCCCCGGAGAGAAATCTATATCTATATATATATATATAGATATCTGTTGAGAGGGGTGCCGGCCTCCCCTATATGCCTTGCCTCCCCTCTGATTAGAGTCAGTCTTGTTCTGGGGTTGGTGTGAGGAAGGTTCCCCATATCTATAGTTTGAGAAGGTAGGTGGGGGACCCCCCGATGGCGGCTCTATATAGATCTTATCTCCCTCTTGAATCCTATGACTCCTAAGACCGGCCCCCCCCCTCTATATAGGCAGAGATAGGGACCCCCCCTCCATATAGTTAGTTATAGATAGGGAGACCCTTCCAAACCCAAGGCACCTGCCTGCTGAGCCATTCGAACCCAACCCATATCTAGATAGTAGGTCGAGTGCCCCAGATAAGATCTATATAGGGGGTAGGGGGCACTCCTTCGGAATCGACTTACCATAGATAGAGTTATGGCCCCCCCTATCTATCTCCCTCGACCTATCGGTTCATGTGTTCCCTATATAGATCTCTTCCCTATCTATATATGGCTCTCCCGGTGGTCGAGTCGGGTCGATCTCCTTCCGTTGGTCGAGTGCAGAAATGCCAGGGTAGGGGGCAAGATAAGATATATAGGGCCCTCACCCCTCACTAGTAGATGGGGATGGGGATGGGGAGAGGGCCTCCGGCCAATCAATCTATGGCCGGTTATGTAGGTAGGGCCCCATCCAATTCCAGATGGAGACGGAGCCTACTATGAATTCTAGAATACTATTCCTCTGGCCGCGTGGAAGGGACTCGGAGCCCCCTACTCTCTTGGATTCCACCCCATCCAGGGTTTCCGATCGGAGATCTATGAATCGCAGGTGGTATCAACCAAACCATATAGATTTCCATGGTTTACTTCTGGATCAAGTGTAGTTGGATGGCCGGATCCGGGTCCGGCTCGGGTCCATATATCTATATCTCTGGACAAAGCTCCTGCAGAGGGAGAAGCTCCCAGCGGGTCTCCATGCCCTATCTATATCTTATCTCTGATACACCGACCATGAATGAAATGGCGAAGGACCCAGACGCCCTATATATCATATATCTGGGATTGGCCACGGCCACAGATCTAGTTGGCATTAAGAGGCCCCATTGTTTCATGCGTTAGCTGGGAAATAGAAATCTATAGGGCGGGAATGGACTGTATCACTTCACTATAGTATGGCAGTATGGCATCACTATGGTATAGGACCAATCTATATAGGGGCGGGCCCCCATAGAGAAGAACTATAGAGAGGGGGGGCTCCCCATAGAGATCTAGGGGGCACCATCACCATAGAATCTATGGGCCCCCCCATATCAAAAGAGGGGAGGGGAGTATGGTAGGTTGGGTTGGGTTGATTCAATGCCGAGGTGTCTGGGTGTCTCATCTCATACCAATCAGTCCGGGTGTCTCATCTCATACCGATCAGTCTGGTCATAGGTTGGTCCAATCATAGTGGGTGATGGAATAGGTGTCCCAATCATGGGTTGGTCCCTATCTAGAACTATAAGATAGTTCGGGGTGGCATGATAGATATATAGGTATTAGGAGTGGCCCCTATCTATATACGGCGGCCCCTATATCAATCACATAAGCCGGATCGGATGCTTGCCCCCCCTCTCTATATCTATTCCATATGGCGATATCTATTCCATATGGCGCGGGGGAGAGCCTAGATCTACATCTATAGTTTGGGCGGGGGCCCCATATAGATCTAGTATATGGTATGGATAGGGCGATCGATCGATGCTCTTTCTTCTCTCTCGGATCGATAAGATAGAATAGAATAGGGAGGGGGGAGGGCCGGTTGATCGATCGACGAGATGCCATCACCGGTTGGCCAACAATATATAGATAGGGGCCCCCAGATAGAATCTATTCTATTCTCCCCAGTTCTATAGAGATACCTCCCCATCCCATTCATATCAAATCAAATCAAATCAATAGGGGTCGGCCCAGAGATAGGGGGAGAACAATCAATTTAGAGGGGTTCTATGGGCCCCCCTATCTCCCGGCTCTCTATGGCCCCATATATAGATAGGCCTCCCGCCATATAGAGATAGGACCCCCTCCCCCTACCCCTCCCCCTCTATATAGAAATCGAAAGGGCAGCTATATCTATAGGGGGGCAGCTATCTAGATAGGGGCCCCCCTTCTCTATATAGGGGTGGGGGCCCCCGGGCCTCATTGCCCCCATTCTCTATATAGACTCCCGCCCAGCATAGGGCCCTGGCTATAGATTCTCCCTCGTTCTCGAGCCCCGTATATGGATAGGGGCCAGACAGTCGGGTGGGCGCTCTCTATCCTTTCTCTAGAATAGAGAGAGGGGGGGCGGGGGCCCGATAGGGCCGCCGATATAGAATATAGCTGCCCCCAGATAGATAAGATAGTTCAGGGAGGGGGCCCCGGCGATTGGAGTAGGCCGCCCTATCTGTATATATGCCTATCTAGTTCTACCTTCCCGTCCTCCTCCCCCTCCAGATAGTTCAGGGGCGGGGGAGTTCCTCAACCTATGGCCTATCGGTCCATATCCCATATCTAGATAGAGGGAGAGGGGAGGGTGCCCCATAGTTCAGATATAGGGGGCCGACTAGATATAGCTGCCTCCCCCTGCAGTGCAGGAATCGGTCGGGGGAGTGCCGACTCTATATAGAAGATAGATAGGATAGGCCGTCGGGATAGTAGAGTCCCTCTCCCTCGGCCCATATAGTATAGATTCGGCGCCCTCTGTGTATATATATCTATATATACCCCGGGGCCCAGCTACAGCTATATAGAGTAGGCCCCTATCTATTATCTCCGTCGGGCCCCTATCTGCCAGATCTATATAGAGGGGGCCCTATCTATATATGGGCATAAGCTATATATAGTTAGAGTCTGCCCCCCCCATAGAACTATAGGGCTCCTCACCTCAGACAGTCGTATATATCTAGTTGGGAGTGAATACGAACTAGACATTGAACCGATCGGATTGGGAACTATTCAGGCATCTGGCCATATGGATTAGAGAGGGGAACAGTTCTATATATAGGATAGGGGGGCCCGATCCGATATAAGGGTTGAGCCGGGATTTGTTGATCTCGACCCCGGCACCATATATAGATAGGGCTTGGCCGGGCCTATCAGTTTCTAGGGGCCCGATAGAGGCGGCCTAGAGTTCTATCTGGCGGCGGATATATCTAGTTAGAGGCGGGCCCCCTCCCCCTCCCTGAACTATCTTATCTTAGAGTTCTGGGTCGCCATATCTAACTATAGGGTACCCCGGCCCGGCGTATGTGATACTCTAGTGTAGAGTGTAGTGCCGATTATTCGCTTCCTTCCAGTAGTTTCATTAGTGCCGATTCTTCTCAGGCTCAGGATGAAGTCCTCGGGATTCATTGAATACAGAACTCTGGGGAGGGCCCCACCTCCCACCGGCCGTGGCCCGCCCTATCTATCACCCTCCCCGCCCGGTGCTGTAAGGTAGCGCCTCCATCGAGTAGTCCATGTAGATAGATAGAGAGATAGATAGATAGAGATCTGTATTCTATATGCCCTCTATCTATATTGATCTGGCCTCCACTCTATCTCTATCTAGCGTGATATCAGTCGAGGGTTGGGTTTCTAATCTCTGATCTAGTTGTTTCATCCCACCTAGATCAGAGATTAGAAACCTCGACTGATGCTAGATATAGGTGGAGCATCCCCCCTAGATATATGGTCCTAGATCAGATCATATCTGATTATATACGTGATACAACTGATATCAATCATGGGAGATAGATGAAACAGATATGGGATATGGGATCAGATCAGATTCATTATATACGCGACTGATGCTAGAAGAACTCTGAACTATATAGAATTCAATTTCTAGGAGAGGGTGGAGCATCGATGTTTGCCAGATCAATCTAGAGGGCATATATAGAGAATACAGATCTCTATCTGCGGGCCCCTATCTCCCATATCTAGAGTGGAGGCCAGTCTAGAGGGCAATCAATATATATAGAATACAGATCTCTATCTGCGGGGAGGGTGATAGATAGGGCGGGCCTCCCCCCATCTCTCTAGATTAGCCGATGGGCGGTCGATAGATGGAATAGTAGGGTATTCTAGAGGGGAGGGGGGGGCCCCGTCCCTGGATTTCCCCAGTCCCAAGGTGATGTGATTGACCCTAACGGGGGCCGGTATCGGTATCCGCTCCACAGCTCCTTGAGCGAGAGGGAGCATCTGCGCGCTCTTGCCCAACCGATGAGACAGAGAGGGCATGGGGTTTGGGTTGGAGCGGATCGGGGATGGGGGGTAGTGAATCCTGGGTCTTAGTATAGTAATGCTCTCAACGGGGCCGGGCCCAGATAGATATATAGGCGGGGCCTTAGTACCAACAGATCGGAATCGTAGTTCAACTCTCAATCCAACTCTCTCATGCGCGGCATCGTGCCGAGGCTCCCGCCCGATAGGACGGGAGGGAAGGGGAGTGGGCGGGGGGTCCCTTCCATTTGTATTTGTTATCATCACCAGATACGTAACCCACCAGATACGTAACACGATGGGAACGCAGCCCCCATAGATAGATAGGGGCCCTCGACCGAGCGGTTCGCTATCGCTCACACCTCGTCCTCCCATCCCATATATATAGACAGGGGTGGGGTGTAACACCTTTGACAAATTTTTATGTAGACACCTAAAATTGGTTACTCAATTTAGTGTCCCTCCCATCCGTTTACTTGCCTAGGTAACCTGGGGCACGTTTACGTCACCAACTATCCCCTTGGGATATTATCCAATTTGCAATTTAATAGCTTACTCCAAATTTATCACATCTCCATCACCTTCAAAGTCTATTTTAGGGGCTCCTCCTCCACCAAAGTCAATCATGTCTCATTTACTCCCATCCAAGCACCAAGACTGCTCCTCCAAATGTCAAACAAATAAGAGGATTCCTAAACAGCAAGTGTTAAACCTAACATGCAAGTTCTCTTACCTCGGGATCGATTAAGGTAAAAGAACCATCTTCATCATCTCTATCCTCCTCTTCGTCTCACCGGATTCTATACCGAAATCCTTCATCAACTTATCCAATCTGCATCTATAACCCTTCCTCCGATTAAACCTTATAACCCCAAAGGAGTGAAACCTACTGGTTGAACTCGATCTGATTTGTGCTTACCACCGTACTCCGGTCATGACACGAGGGATGTAAAGCTCTTCAAGCCATTGTCAAGAACCTTCGAAGAAAGTGACCTCTTCTTTGGAGGAGGAACAAGTACCCCCTGTCACCTTAGCCCCATCAAACCTCAACCATCCACTCGGACCTCTAGTGGTTCCACTCCACTTGATCTCCCTCCTTCCCAAATTGACACAATCCATATCGCCACTAGAACCCAACATTATGATAACCCATCTTCATCTTCAACATCTAGACCACGGGTTGTCATTTCTGCAGCCCCTGAAGGCGTGTCTCCTTCCTCATCAGCCCCACGACCCAAGGTCTCCATTCGTGCTGCACCTCGGGCTCAAGTTCCCGTATCCGTTGAGGAGAGTGTTATGAAACAACTCACCCAGGCTCCGGTCAAAATGTCTCTTTTTGACCTCATCCAATCCTCCCCACAACATCGCCAGGCTCTAATCGATAATCTGCGTCGCATCGCAGTAAATTCCGATGAGCCCCAACCCTTCGAGTTAGTTGTTGGACTGAATGGACCATCAACCGCCATTTCTTTCGAGGATTCGGAAATTCCTCCTCTTTCTTCAGAGGATTTGGAAGCTCCCCTCTTCATCACAGTCCAAATCAATAACACTACCCTAAAACGTGTTATGATCGATAGTGGAGCTGCTCTCAATGTCATCTCCTCCCACACATTCGAACAACTTAAGTTACCGAAGAATGTGGTGTCACCCCCACCTTTCGCCCTTCGATCATTTAACGATCAGCTAGCAGTCACTTTAGGAACTGTGGTCTTACCCATTCGAGTAGGTAAGAAGCTGCTTCATGAACTCTTCTATATTGTCGAAGGAAAGTTCCACTATAACATGATCCTCGGACGCTCCTGGATTCGCGCAATGCATTGTGTCCCATCCACCCTCCATCGATGCCTAAAATATCAATATGAAGGCAAAATATATACTCATCCAGGAGATCCTTTTCCGTCTGCGCAATGCGACATGACCATTAGGTCCGCCCCTTTAAAAGAAAATACATCTTCTCCAAATGGGGCCTCATCTTCTTCCATGCCTGCAACCAAATTACCGGATTTACAAAATCTGGAAGAGACATTGCAGCGTTTCTCACTAGGGGAGCTTCCTCTCTTATCTTTCGATGCCCATCTCAAACCTAATGAGTATGGTAGACCAGACAAACAACCTGAATATCAAACAGGTCTCGGTCGCATCGTCACCATTGGTCTGCCCAATCAACAGACCAATTTCATCTACGGTGGTCTTGATACACCTCATTATCACCCGGATTCTCCTCCTAGAGCCAAACCTTACCTAACAGGGTTTGATTATCTACAGAATCCCACGTTTGCAAAAACTTATCTATATCGATGCGCGTGGAAAGGCTTTGGCCTTGGAAAATATGAACAAGGTATACATGACCTCAAATCCATTCCCACTCTCATGCCACATCAAAAATTTGGGTTAGGATTTAAACCCCTTTCAGAGGCCACCGTCACTATTCTTGATGAACCCCTTCCTACTAAGGAACCATCTTCTCCCACTAAAACAGAAGCATCACTTGATGTGGATGACGACATTTCCATCCCACCTAACTTTTTTTTTTTTTTTTGATCAATACCATTTCCTTAGGGCCGTTAGTCTATGAGACTAACAATCGGTCCACTTCTATACCATTAATCTTCCCCTGAAATAGTTGGAGACGACTCTCCCACTATCAACACTATCCACCTGTGCGGATGACGATTACGTCCTCACCTATCAAAGGGCGAGAGGATTCTTACCTTCCCAAGACTATTCCTTCTGACACGTCTACCCTTCTCAACGAAGCCACTATCGACCTTAATATAGGGACTTCTGAAGACCCTCGCATCATTAAGGTCGGCCAATCCCTTAATCCACAGGAGTTAGGGGACTTTACCGCTTTTCTCTCCAAACATCGTCAAGCCTTTGCTTGGTCATATGAGGATATGCCAGGGCTCGATCCCGATATTGTGGTCCACAATATCGTTACCCTTCCCAACATCAAACCAGTCAAGCAAAAATTGCGTAAAATGCACCCTAGAGTAGCCCTTCTTGTCAAAGAAGAGTTACAGCGCTTGCTCTCGGCTAACTTCATCCAACCCATCGATTATCCATGCAATGGGTGTCCGATGTAAGTACCGATAACTAAGGCTCATCGGGAAGATTCGAATTTGTGTACCGACTTAGGGATCTTAATCTTACTGTCAAAGGATGATTTTCCTCTTCCTAATATCGATCAACTCGTAGATTTAACTGCGGGTCATGAGATGCTTTCTCTTATGGATGGTTTCTCTGGATATAATCAAATCCTCATCGCACCAGAAGACCAACATAAGACTTCCTTCATAACTCCTTGGGGGACCTTTTGCTATCGTGTCATGCCTTTCGGTCTTAAGAACGCCGGAGCAACTTATCAACGAGCAATGACCTACAT
This sequence comes from Taxus wallichiana var. yunnanensis, assembly GCA_018340775.1. Taxonomy (NCBI): domain Eukaryota; kingdom Viridiplantae; phylum Streptophyta; class Pinopsida; order Cupressales; family Taxaceae; genus Taxus; species Taxus wallichiana. The sequence goes on from CM031239.1 coordinate 441,156,156, forward strand.
CTTCCATGATCTCTTACACAAAACTGTAGAGGATTATGTTGACGACCTCCTCGGCAAGTCAAGCGCCGTCGAGCATCTTTTCATCCTTGCGCCTCTCTTTGAGAGGCTTATCCGCTTCTGTCTTCGTCTAAATCCATCTAAATGCGTGTTTGGCGTCCTCACTGGTAAACTTTTAGGGTTTATCATTTCTATCAGGGGTATTGAAGTTGACCCCGCAAAAATAAAAGCCATCCTTGAGATGCCTCCCCGTCTAACTTAAAGCAACTCCTTGATCTCAAGGACGTCTTCAATCAGCGTCGTTTTATTGCCCAATTGTCGGACCGTTGTCAACCTTTTCACCATCTTCTCCGTAAGAATGTTCATTTCGAATGGGATGAGCATTGCCAAAAGGCCTTTGATGATCTCAAAGCTTATCTTCTTTCTCCACCCGTGCTTACACCTCCACGCGGGGAGCCTTTCTATCTTTATATCTCTGTGGTGACCATGCTCTGGGAGCCATGATCTCGCATCGGGACACTTGTGGTAAAGAACAAGCATGTCTATTACATCGTCGCACCCTCATGAGTATGAGGCACGTTACTCGAGGCTGAAAAACTATGTTGCGCTCTCTTCTTTTGCAACTTCTAAGCTTCGTCACTATCTCCTTAATCATAAAACTTACATCGTCACAAGTGTCAATCCACTTAATACAATCCATGCAAAGCCTTATCACAATGATCGCATCACTCGTTGGCTTATGCTCATGATGAATTTGACCTCGAGTTTATCCCGCTTAAAAAGGCTATCAAGGGTCAGTTATTGCGGATCAACTAGCTAGTGCTCCTCTTCGGACACTCGTGACCCCCTTGCTCGGTTCCCGATGAATTTATCCAACAAATTGATTTTGGTCTATCTCCATTTAAAGTAAAACTCTTCTTTGATGGATCCAAATGCCGTGAGGGGGAGTGCGGGTTTCGTGATGATTCCTCCTTGGGGTACGCCTATCCCCGATGCACACAAATTAAACTTTGAGTGCACCAATAATATGGCTGAGTACGGCTCTTGTCTTAGGTCTTCAAAATGCCGTTAATCTCGGCGCTCGTCATATTGACATCTTCGATGATTCGAACTCATCGTTAATCAAAGTCACGGGTGTCTATCAATGCAAGAATGATATCCTTCAAAAATATCGTGACATCGTTCTTGCCCAACTCGATCTTTCGATAGCTTCACTATCCAAGCCATTCGCATCGCAAATCGATTCGCAGATACCATGGCCTCTTTAGCCTCCCTTATCCCGCCTTTTACCGAAGACTCGCGTCTTTATGTGGCTGTGCAACGATTGGATCAACCATCTTATCTTGGGCAACTAACGCCAATAAATTCTGCCACAACCCATACTCGGGATGAGTGGTATCAGCAGATAGTTGATTATCTATCTCATTCGGTCCTTCCTCGATCGACTTCCAATGGTAGAAGATCTTTTGTCCAACGCGCCAACCGCTATACTATTCTAGGTGGCCTTCTTTACAAACGCGGCTTTGATGGTATTTTGCTTCGATGCCTCAAAACCCATGAATCATCTAAAGCTATTCAGGAGGTCCATGACGGTATTTGTGGTGGACATTTTAGTGGTTTAGCTGTAGCCAAGCGCATCTTACGTTTGGGATATTATTGGCCTTCTCTTAATCAAGATTGTTGTGAATACACTAAGAAGTGCGTCAAGTGTCAGCAACATTCTAATCTCACGCACATCCCTAGTCAGGCTTTGCAACCTGCGGCAGATTTGTGGCCTTTTTCGCAGTGGGGTCTTGATCTTATTGGTCTCATCAATCCTCGTTCTTCACAGCGTCATCATTCTATCATTACCGCCACTGAGTACTTTACTAAGTGGGTAGAAGCTATCCCCCTTTCTTCAACAAAGGCTAAACCCATAGTTGATTTTGTCTATCAACACATCATTTGTCGCTTTGGCGTTCCACACAAGCTAATCACAGATAATGGTAAGTCCTTCAAAAACGCTGATTTGCAGAATCTCTGCAACGCTTTCAATATCAAGCTCAGTTTTTCTTCTCCATACTATCCTCAAGCTAATGGTCAAGCCGAAGCTTCAATAAAACTTTGCGTAATATCCTCAAAGGTAACTAGTCATTTGGTAGGGATTGGCATCTACATATCCCTTTCACTCTCTGGGCTTATCGGACTAGCATTCGTACTCCTACTGGTCTTTACTCCCTTCTCTCTCGTCTATGGAGTGCGAGGCCGTTCTTCCTTTAGAGGTCCAAATCCCATCTCTCCGTGTTTCTCTCAGAGAATTTGTCTCCGATGAGGATTATCGTCAAAATTGTCTAGCACAGACTTGAACTATTAGATGAGCGGCGTCTTAACGCTCTTGATCATCATCAGGTCTATCTCGGCGTGTCAAACGTGCTTATAACAAGCATGTGCAACACAGTGACTTCAAAATTGGTGACCTTGTTCTTAAGGAAAATCAAAATGTCACTACACTCGAAAGGAGTCAACGTGGTAAGTTTGCTCCCATTTGGATGGGCCCCTACATTATCACTCATAAATATGGGTCTGGGGCTTATCGTTTATCCTCCATGGATGGTATCCCTGAAGCGGAACCTCTTAATGCCTTGCATTTATGGCCCTTCTATTGTTAAAATCTATCTTACACAAATCTAGTCGCAACTCAGATCTTTCATCCGTCCCAAGTAACTGAGTCATCTACTTTCGTGGTGATTTGAAATTGTGTGGTTCTCCGCCTATTGCCTCGTTTACCTTAAATATGAGTATCGCGGCTCTACTCATTGCACGTTTCTTTTGGATATGTTCCTCCTCATGGTAGGAATACCTTAATCACCACTTCATCTGTCCCAAGTACTTATCTTCATCGGATCTACTCGGGTCATGAGTGCATGTTCTTCTATGTTCTCTTCCCCTCCATCTGATCTATCTAGGTCTAAACTCAGCTTCTTTCAAAAAGTTTCAAAAAAAAAAAAAAAAAAAAAAAAAAGAAAAGATGCTATCCAAAAAGATAGACTGATCCCTCGAAGGACAGCTATCCATACATTATCAAGTGAATCAAAAAGAAAATAGACCATACCCTCGAAGGATGGCTATCATTAAAATTCACAATACAGACCGCTCCCTTGAAGGACGGCTGTTTCTCAAAGAAAAATTCAAGGCTTCTTGTAATTAATCAGCCTTCCAGTCAGTTTATACACTTTTTAGCATCACTGAAAGACTTCCCGCATCGATCAGTCTTTCCATATCAAGCAAACTTCCCGTATCGATCAGTTTGCTTTTCTATCAAAACTATGAAGCTGAGTTTTGGGACCTTTTGGTCGATCATATGGAGAATCCTCTTTCCCTATTATGGACATGTATTCTGTCCCTTGTAAATTCCAACAAGGTACTTACTTACTTTTCTTTCCGTTTCTATCCTAGATCTGGTTTGCGACTAGTTAGTGTCAGGTTTATTTTAATCTTATATAGGACCTTGTATGCTTGGTCTTTCGGTTTCTTATCGGGATTTTATCTATGGTCGGTTGGAAGTCCGACTTATCATTTCCCTTCTTTTCGAGTGTCTTCTCTTCTAGGTCACGGTTGTTCCGCTTTCATCTTAGGCTCTTGCAAGGAGTATTCTCCATCTCTCTGCTTTGCATCTGTTAAATTGACATTTCACATGTTAATTCAATCACAATTTATCTTCTATCATCTATCCAAATATCTATCTTTATTCATTTCTCATTATAATTACATCCATGTATCAAACACATTTATCTATCTATCCATCAAAATGCACATCCAAGATACATTATATCTATCCATATCTAATCAAACATCGACACATGTACCTCCAAGTTACATCATGTCCATCTATCAAAGTTCTATCCACATCACATATATCATTTATCAGTCTATATCTATCCAATCACATCTATTTCTATCATCTATCAGTCTATATCTATCCAATAATATCTATCTATATCCATCTATCCATGTATATCAAAACCAAAAAAAAACATGAGTACAATTATATGCCAAGTAACGTGATCAATCTATATATATACATGTGTGTTTTTTACAAAAATGGGTGGCTTCTAATCGAGCCATCTATACAATGCCTTCCAATCGAGGCTACATCACTATACAAATACAAAAGTCTATCAAATCTCTATATAGTAAAATCCGAAGCGTGGAGGACACTATCTCCTCCACCCTCCTCTCCACCCGGCTGTCTCTCCTGGCCGCCGCCTACCGAGCTCGATGCACCTGCTGCTGGAGGTCTCGGCCCACCTCGATCTCTCCCAGTGCTCCCTCCGCCTGAGGCTCCGCTCGCTGTAGCCGTCCCTGCTCTCCTCCCGCCCCATACCGAGGCACATTCCCGGGGCATCTTTATGGCTAGGGCATCCTCATAATATCTCACCTCGTGAGGAGATCTGTAGTGCGTCTTAAGGCTCACGGTGCCGATTGCTCGTATGCTTAAATAGGCTGCTTTGGTCTTTCTTTGAGCTCTTGGCTGCGCTGCTGGTGGTATCCCTCCTAGAGCCGTGCCCTGTGTGCCAGACTCTGATATGGCACCGGTCTCTCCGTATTTGGCCCTGAGGGCCTCCCTGTGCCGAAAATAGCGGTCCCGCTGTTGGATCGCTGTATCTCGCTCCTGGCGAGCGGTGTCTCTCTCCGCAATCAGGGAATCCCTCTCCTCTGTCAAGGCCCTGATCTCCTCTAGAGCTACCTGATGTGTCTGTATCAGTGTGGCATGCTCTCCCTCTAGTCTGTCTAGTGTCGCAGCTATGTCCTCCTCACCAGCATCTATCGAGGGCGGGAGATGTCGTGGAAGCTCTGTGTCATACCACGCTGCGTAGCCCTCATCCACCCCCGCGTCATCATCACTGTCTGCGGAAGGTGGAGCCTCTCTCAGTGGGTCTGCCGGGATCAAAATCGGCAAATCTGTCTCTCGGCCATCCCGCCTATATGGCGTATATGTGGCCGGTACTGTCTGTACAAGACCAAACTGCCTCAGTATCCGCATGAATGGGACTCGCTCCCACATATCTGGTCTGCGACCTCTGACCACTCGGCTCCGTCTCAATGCTACCAAGTGAGCATCCTGACCAACCCATATCGGAAATGCCCGATATGGTCTCCAGATAACCTGATCTGGTGTAAGCGTCCTAAAACGCTCCGAGTACCACTCGGTGATATACTGTGTCTCCGTGGCCATGTCGACCCGCCATCTCCGAAATCCATAGTCCACACCCCCACTCGCTGCTGCGGCATCACGGGGCCTTGGATGGCTAATCACTGCTATGTGCTCATACGCCCAAAGAATGGAGCACAAAGCTAATGTCAATCCACGTCCTCCAGGCCGTGAGTGTACATCCATAGCTCATAGTAAATTTGAGCTATCGGGGCATCGAAAGCAAAAATGCTCATGCATCTTGCAAGATGTCGCACACGCGACCTACTAGCGTAGCAATGGGAATCTCCCACCTCCGAGTGCAGCGGGGCAAAATAAGATATAGCCATCGAATCGGGGCTATCCGCCTTTGCTCCAGGGCTATCTGCATCTTGTGAGGATATCCTCACACTTTGAGATCTTATCTCAGAATCATCTCGCTCTGTCTCTCTGCAGTACCTGCAGGGCCCCCATTCACGCTGCTCTCGGGGTGTGATCTCATCGGGTCCCCGTAATCAGTGTCGGAGGATCTGTATACATCCTCATGGGTGATAGTCATCTCACCCGTCCTAAACCAAAATGTGCACGTGTGGCTGTCCCACCGTCGCACTAATGCTCGCATGAGCTCCACATCCCGTGGCACTCGTCTATAATATCTAAATCCCCCGAGCCCGGCCAGCTCTAAATGCTGCCAGTCTGCATCTGTCACATCAGGCAGGATCGTCTCCAATAGCTCCGGGATGGCATCCCTCATGTGAAGAGTCTCTCGTGCCTGCATCCACGACATCAAAAGCATAATTAGTCTCTTGTTTTCATAAATCACATCTTCCCAAAACATAAAAATCAATGAACTTCTATCAGTCGGCGTCGATTTGATAAAATCGGCGTCGTTCCCTAGTCGGTAGCGATTATTACAATCGACACCGATCCAAAACTAATCGGCCGCCGATTATAACAATCGGCGCCATTGCTGGCACAGTGACGTAAATCAGACCCTGGCCTCGTATCCATCAAAAAAAAAAAAAAAAAAAAAAACAATCAAACAAAAAACAAAATCATAAACGACGAAGGGGTTCGATTATAATCACTTGCAGTGTCGTGTCCTCCTGTAAACGTCCGCTCCCAGAGGCTTCCATTGCGTTCAAATCTCAAATCTATCTCTCTCTGAATCAATCGTCACGTTGAAAATAAATCGTTTACGTTTTCCGTTCGCATTTTTATATGCGTCTGGATTGGTCGGCGCCGATTTTTTGGGTCGACGCCGCTTGTTTTGGTCGGCGCCGATTATTTTAGTCATGTGCCCCGATTTTCCATCTCTTTTTGCCATAGTGTTGATACTTGGCTTTTTTTGGTCTATCGATCATTGTTGTGTGCTGAATCTTGCCTTTTGGCACATCTTTTAGATGTCATTGTCTATTTCGGGTTTGTTCCCTTTGTGTAGGACACTCGTATCTTTCGGTGACTTAGAGTTAAGCGGAGTGCAGCAGGCACTAACGTCGTCTCATGAGGAGATCGGCTAGTTTTCCCTACCAATGTGAGTTCCTTAGGTTCTTGCCCTCGGTGTTTATTTTAATGCATCCTCAATGATCGGATCTACCCGACCATCAGTGGGGCATCTGCATTTTCATCTACCTCTTTCAAACTCGGGACCGTCTGTTCTATCATTCATCCCATCCCTAGTTTGAGGGGATCACATCACCACAATTTCTTCTCTTTTTCCATCCCTTTGTTTTGTCTCATAACCTTGCTTATCGCAAGTTACTTGACAAAAAGGGCAAAAATGTAGACACCTAAAATTGGTTACTCAATTTAGTGTCCCTCCCATCCGTTTACTTGCCAGGTAACTTTGGGGCACGTTTACGTCACCAACTATCCCCTTGGGATATTATCCAATTTGCAATTTAATAGCTTACTCCAAATTTAATTCATCCCATCACATCTTATCCATGAGTGATTAAATATTAAATATTTGATTACGCTTCTTCCCATGCATCTTAATCACTTATCCACCCCAAATTTATTCTACCCATGTATCACATCTATTTTTAATCTTCCTAAGCGGGATATTTTCCCGTAGTCGGGATGAGTCTTATTTTCTCGAATCGATCATTTTTAGCCATCTCGGGAGTCTTCTCGCGATCGGCGCCGACCCATATGGTGGCGCCGATTTTCTAAGAGCGGCGCCGATTATAAAAGCAAGTCGAACTCGGTTCTAGCGGAAAATCGGGCAGAAGAGACTACGGAAGAGACGGAAGAGATTACGAGCGGCGAAAAAAGCGAGAAGAAGCGAAGATACAGATTGAGAGAAAAGAGATCTTCTTAGCATCAATTGTATCAAATTAGGGCGAGATCTGTCCCAAATCAATCCACGAGAGGAGCGGCGTTACTCTGTCCTGTCATATCGGCGTCGCATCACCATCATCATCTGGTGACCTGTTCAGATGTCTCGCCAACCGACATATCCGTGAGACCACATTCACCTTCCAATCCTCCGATCCTATCGCACTTTGGTCCCGATTGTCGGGATCTACCTTGATTGACACTGATCTTGTCGATCGGCCGCGATCGGTCTCGATCGACGCGCCGATCACATAAGTCACCGCCGATTAGACCCAGTCGACGCCGATTTCTCTGCAGACAGGTAAAAATTCACAGGTAACACAAATCCGGTATTATTTCCCTGTTCCCTGTTTTCTGTACTTTCTGTCTGCTGTTCAGTTTCTGTTTTATTACTGCAATCAGAAAATCTAGTCTTTATTTACATCCTTTATCATGTATGCTCCTTTTCTTTATTGAAAGCGTGGGTGACATCCATGAGAAGCTCATCGCTTCCAGGACCGCTTCTCGGGCGGTCCACCCATATATCTTCTAACGCCATCTTTTCTCGTCAAGCATCGGTGTTTTGCGGGTTACTCGGATCTATTGTGCAAATTGCTCGTGTGCGCCGTCTTTTCTACATCGGCTTCCTCATCCGTCTACATCTTCGCCAGTATCAATTTCATTGAGGTTTTCGGGGTTCTTGTGTTTAGTTTGGTGCATTAACTTGGACGGAGTAACAAGCGAAATTCTTGATCTACATTTTATCTTTCCTCTTTTGCATTGCAAGCATTGACATGTGATTTTTCTTGATAAGGTGTGTTCCTTTTATTTTTGGAAATCATGCTTGCCATGGATAAGTCATTTATGCTCTTGGATTCATTAGGATGAAATGTTGTTGCTTGCAAAGAATCCATTTTTGTTTCGGATAGATAAGTTGTAATCTAGTAATGATGGTTGAAAACTTATCTCTATTTTTATCACATCCTTGGATCAATTCCATTGATCCAAGGTATGTTTTAAATATGCTTACTTGATCTGAATGGTAAATTGACATTCATAGGTTTAAAGACATAATGGACTGAACTCTTATACGTTTACAAATTCTTTTATCTTCTTAAAAGATTGTGCCTATGTTTTGTTGTATGTTATGTGCTTGGATATCTTTGATTGATCTCTTCAAGATGCTTAACGACATTAAGTGGAATGAGGTGCTTTAGGACTATTGAGGAAAAATATAAGTCCTAGACCTATGAGATCTATCCTAACGAGATTCTAAACTAAGGTAAATGTACCTATTTTCTATCTATGTCTACTTTATTCGGGATAACATCCTATCCTAAGTTGCATGTTCTAAGTTGGGATGTGGGGAATAACCTAAGGTGATGTTAGGTCTATTTCTAACCTAATACCTAATACTAAATTGTTGTGAAGTATGACCTATCCTAAGATGGAAATTTACCTGATGTAATGTTTAAAGACCTAAGGTAAATACTTCTAAACTAACCTATGGTCATATCCTAATCTAATGATACCTATCCTAAACTAATGAAAGGATGGAAGGGGACCTAAGGGGTCATATGGCAAGTTGGAGGCTTCATGATGGTTCCTAAGTTATTAATGTGATTTGATTTTTGAATTAAAGAGGAGAAGTACTACTGTTTAGGTAGGGGCATGGAAGTTTAGTGGGATCCTACGTGGAGTCATCACTAAGATTTAGTGATGCATGCGGAAGTGGAACTTCGACTCACCAATTTTGGATGGCGGTGGCATGGAGAAATAGGTGGGAGTTTGGAAATTAATGACATTTATGAACCTCGGAGTTCAAGCGAGCAAACCGCCTTGGAAACCCTGTGGCTAGATTTGTTGGAGGTTGTTTGGTCATTCATGCTTTCCGATTTTTTCTCTGCATGGAGCTATCTGGTTCTTGAACCAGCAGTTCTATTTTTAGATGGTTGTTATTTTTAACTCCCTGGGTCTATTTTCGATCCAATGGAAATATTTGGGGCATTTGAGAAGGAAGTATTTGGTTGTTGATCTCGTTTGGAGAAGAAGAAGTTTTTGAGGCTCGGCTGGAAATCTTCTTGGTCGATGAAGCATTATCAGAATGATAGGCTCTATCCATTAAGATTGCTTGATTTTCTCTAAATGTTTCATTAAAATAACTTTGCTCTTGTAAAAAAATGGGTAGTTGTTTGTGATGGATATTTGGATTCTTGCTTGAATACTTTTCTATATTTTTCTGATTGGAGAATCTTTGCTTAAAAATATTGTCAATGGGTTGTCTCCCTGAGTGGGTTAATGGTAAATCACACCATGAAACTCTTTGTGAATGAGTCAAGTTGAACTTGTGTGATTTGGCTTGTCTGCCTATAATGGTTTATAGTTATGATGTTGATAAGGTAGCAATGGGGTTGTTGTTTTGGTTAGTAGATAACAAGAACTTCATCCTTTTCTATTGATTCTCTGTTTTGACAAAGTAATGTAGCTTCTGTGCATATTCATGTGAATAAATGATTTTCTATGTGATGGATAAGTTTGAACTTGTATGGAAGCAAGGAATGGGTAACATGTTTTGACCTGTACTATGTAAACTGCATTGTTTCAAACTGGATGCCTTTGATTATTTTTTTTTTTTTGGTAAAAGAATACCCTTCTATGTCATATCTCATTTTGTTGAAGTTTAAATACTCCTTTTTGGGACTGTATTAGTATACTATGATTTAAAGTGTGAACTCGAACTAGTGTTAAAAACGGTTAATGGGTGAATGAGGAATTATGGATTTTTGTATTCTTGTACTCAACTTGTATAAAAACCGTAAAGGAATAACTTGTTCTTGTTCTGAACTATATAAACCTCCACTACTTCAAACCTTGTATTTAATGAAGCTGAGTAAGTAATGGTGTTTGGGCTTACTGTTTACGGTTCGAGCTCGTGAGGAAACAAGAAGGAAAGTTTGACTTAAACCCTGTCATTTGGTAATGGTTTTCTCTCTCTTCCAAAACTCTATGAAATGACTTCTAGGTTGTTGGGTTTGGAATGTTATTGTGGAAACAATATTAGATGAAGTCTTCTCTTCTAATCACTTTTGTTTTGAGCCTTCCTTTAAGATTTTGGAAGTTGAGTTGTTGGTATATAGTTGAAGTTATGTTGTTTGAAAATACATTGGAAGTCGGCTTTCTCCAAGTCGATATTGTGACCATCTTTCTTAGCTCTATTCAAATTTCTTAAGGTCAATCTTTCTGTCCTTGTCACTTTTAGGACTTGGGTTGGTTGATGTAAACCTACTCACTCCCGAGATGGGAAACTACTTGGTAAATTGTTAGTATAACATGTTATGATCTGACTGTTGTAACTTCATGGAGATTCGTTGAATGGATAATCGACTCTTGGATTGTTAGTTTTGATAAATGTTCATTATATGCTTGTTTCATGCATCCTTCTTGGAATGAATTAAGCATCTCAATAACTTTTTGGTTCTTGAAAGGTGAATCTCTTTGTAGGCTGACTTGAATGATACAGTTATATATGTATTCGGTTTTGTATCTTATGTACCTGATTCTATCTCTTGAAAGAATTGTGGGTATTGTGAATGGTTTGTACTGGTCCTTTTACTACCTTTATACTTTGGAATGAATATTGGAAATCCCTTCTAATGCATAACTCCTTCCTCTTTCACTCTCGGAGGTAAGTTTCTCCATTGTCATTTTTGGAAACTGTAGGAGTTAGGTGTTGATTCTTCTTTTCTGAGATGAATAAGGGAATGCGGGTTAACCGAAAGGTAATGAAAGCTTTAGACAGGTTTATTTTTAGTCATTCTTCCTTCCTTTATATAAACCTTGTTATAGGTTTAATTGACTCAATTGCATTACTTTTATTATAGTAATTGGGTAGTAGTTGTTACTACTTACTTCTCCATGTTTATCTTGTATTTAAGGAATTTAATAAGCTTACATTGTTACTGGGTGAATACTTGTCTAATGTTAATATGAGGCCTAATCTATGAACCTAGGCAATGTATTGGACCTAGAATTAGGATGCCACATCTGAAATGTGATTCTCTTATTTTTTAAGATATTAGATGATTCATCCTAAAACCTTTACGATGTTGTAATAAACTTGACTATACATGTCTTTTCATGAAACTTGGTAAGCAGAGATAGAAAGTCCTTACTTTGAAATTAACTCTCTTTGTTTATATAGTGAAGTTAACTCTGCATTTCAAATTCAGATAGAATTATGAAAGAATTAATTGGTAGGAACTTTTATTTGGCATAGATAAGTAATTGTATGGGATATTACTTATCTGATATGATGTTGTAGTTTGCTAATTATGTTAAGATCTTTTCTTATAATTTAATTCAGATTGATTAATTGTGCTTCTTTTATAGTTGTTATTACTTATGATGGATTCACTGCTTACTCTTTTTGTTTCATAAAATCAAAGTTTCTTTAATGAAACAATTAGTTGAAGGCACTTCATTTTAATGCTTAGTGCTTATCATGCTTAGTTCAATGAACTGACCCATGCTAGCAATTTTTGCAGATGGACTTCGTAAGTGATAAAGGAAGGCAATAACTTGTATGATGTATTGGTTGATTTAAATTCTGGCTCTTTTATAGAAGAAATCCGATTCATTCTTGAGTTGTATTGAAAAATAAAAGTTGTATTCTTTAATGATCTTTATGCTATTTGACATGTAGTATGTCTGAAATGCATAGTCTTGTAAATTGTGTATTTCTATCATGATGAATTGAAAAGTTTGGCTAGTTACTACAAATTTTTGTGTAATTTCTCTTGTACATTTTATGAAGGAAATTGGAATACTATCTTGTTGATATTTTTCATATTTGTTCATATCCTTATTTTTGTTGTCATTTAATAAGTTGGATGAAGGAAATAGTTGGTCTCCCTTCTTAGGATGCAACTTGCTAAGTTGCATAAGATGACGTTCTTTATCTAAACAAATATAATATAGTAATGGGATGTAAAATGAACATACAATTAAATTATAGGAGGTGTGAAAGATAAAAGGGTATGATAAACCCTAAAAACTTAGCCATAAAAGAAATATTCTTCTCTCAAAGGAATGTAAAGAAAAAGAATGGTGTTTATGATCGTTAATCATTTAGACTTCATTCTCTATGAAGTCTACTCTAGTAGAACTTGTGTGGTTGATACACCTTCTTTGAATAGTTGAGTTACATTAAATTAACCTTATGATGTATGTTGTTTTGTTTTTGGATAATTGCTTGTCAAGCCAAGGTTAATGAACATAAAAGCAATCATGAGTTAATGAAGTTCTTTAATTTTAATTAAATCAATCTGGATGAAGAACTTAAGGATTGTTGGATTTAGGGTTTTGCATGGTTGTTGTATTATGAATCTTAATCCAAAAATTAATTATGTGTTAATGACCTCCTAGAGGTATGTACATCATGATGAAGTAGTTTGGTCAGATGTTGGCACATGCCAACTACAGAACTGTACCTTCATGAAGACTAGGGTCTTCACGAGGATATAGTGTTGCATTTGACATGTTGCAACACCCTTCTACGTATTAGTTCATCTAGATCTGCACACATCTGGACTTGAATTTAGTTTCTCTCTAGGACAAGTTAGCAGTATGAATTGGAATAGGAAGTAGCTCTCTATGACTTAGGGTAACTAGGCACATTCGATTGACTTAGGTCGGTTGAGCATGCCCATATGCCCTAAGTCATCATGAATGGTTCCCTATACCAAATTATCTCGGTAACCTGGGTTAGGGTAAAACCTAGGACAAGTGGGTGCATGGAAGTCGGTAAAGACCATTCTAGATAATAGAAGAGTGAGGTGAAGGATTATTCCATTTTGACGAATATGTCATCTAGGAATAGTAACATGAATAGTATGTTGGAAATCTTTAGCCATAGTATCGCACTTTGTTGGTTGCGTTGTCCTATGTCACCTAGTTTAAGGAATGTGATTTTAGATGAATATTGGTAACAAATATTCAGATAGGTTCTTTAAACAAATCACTCAGTACCTAGAATAGGGTAAGAAAACCAAGTATATGTAGTATACTTAAAGTATTCAATACTTAAAGACAAACATGAGAGATCGGTTAGAAACTGAGTCATGAAATGAGAGAATGGTAGTTCTTGAGTCATTTACATCTGCATATGGTTATCTATTATGAGATTGATTGGCATGGAATGTGTGTTCTAAATTATGTTTTATTTAGAATAGAGAACATTGTGTAAATTTTTTTCCCTTGTTTCTAAAGTCTTAAAATGGGAATGTTGGATGGGGATTGGATATCCATATAGGGTCCCTCCCCCTCCTCGACCCCTACCCTAGAGTAGAGGGGGGGGCGGTCGAGTCCTCTCCCGTTGGTCGAGAGCTCGGGACTCTAATAGATATAAGACTTCGACTTCATCTGAGATAAGGCCCTGACCGGTGACACCAATATCTTATTTCTCTAGGGTTCGGTTGCCCAAGATTCATAGCTACCCAATGGATCTATATAGAGGGGGGGTTGGGCCTATCTAGATCTAGGGGGCCTATATCTAATCTAATACCTATGTAGAGCGGGGAGGGGTGCCGACTCTCGATATGAACGTGATACGGAAGGAAGTGGGTCCGTCCATATATAGATAGATATGGGTTCGCTATCGCTCACCTCTCCCCCCCATAGAACTATAGGGCTCCTCGTCGTAACGCCACGCCATATATAGGGTAGGGTGTAACTTTCTCCAAAACTAAACTGACGGAGGGCCTTATCTATAAATAGAAATTTTGGTTGAGACACTCCCCCTCATCTGAGAGCTATATACGGGGTAGGTTTGATATGTCACTATTTGATTTTCTGTGTTCATATCTCCATCTGGAGGTCGAGTGCCAATGAATATACATACTACTCACAGCTAGACCATATAATAGATGCTCAATACGCTCTACTCTTAGCTGGGCAGATAGCCCCTCTATTCTACCTGGAGGGGCGCCATATAGAGGGTGCCCCTATCTAACTATGTCGATTGATATGCTAAATCGAGGCCCCTCCCCTCCCCTATATAGATATGGGATATGGGGCACAGTATATAGTTTAATTGGCCGCCCCGGAGAGGAGAGGGCCTATCTATATCCAATCCATGCCCTCGACCCCCATCTAGACTCTATATAGCCTGGCCTATAGTTCTATCTGGGGGGTCGAGCACCACATCACATCATCCATCAGTCGGCCCCTCTCTATATATCTTAGGTCAGGTCTAAGTTCAATTGGCGCTCGGCCGCCCCGGAGGTCGAGGCACTCTCCCGCCCCCTAGGGAGGTTGAGTGCCCCATCCCCATCTCAACTTCTTACCCAACCCAACCCTATATATCTATCTGGGCTACGCTCAAGCGAAGAATTCTCTATATGGAGGGTTGACTGACTATCCAATACAACCCTCGACCAACGGGTCCCGATAGGGAAGGGAGAGGACCCCAACTCTAGAGGCGGTACCCTGAACTATCCCTATCTAAACAGAGGGGGGGCAACGGGGGAGGAGGTCGAGATCGAGAACAACTCGACCGACGGCCTCTGAACTAGGGGGCCCTATCCAGACTCTATATGGCTCAGCGAGCATAACTATAGAGAGTCCCGTCGCCCCCCATATCCATATAGATAGTATTCGCTACGAGATATATAGAGTGGGGTGCCGACCCCGACCCGACCCTACTGTATATAGCTTCGTCGGCCTCCCGGATAGAGTTTTTTGGCCCTCTCTCTATAGGTGGAGATGGAGACCAGAGATAAGATCTATAGGGCCTCCCCACCCCCACCTCTCCTCTATAGTGGATAGCTGTCCGGCTATATCTTATCCATATAGACTCGTAAGCCGTCGGGCCCCCTATCCCTATCACACTATGGGATGGGCATAGCATAAAAAACCTCGATTCAGAATTAGCTATACTATAGCCGCACTCGCGGCTAGATCTATATACATCGAAGAAAGAATCATCCAAGCTGTGATCGCATGAATCAAATGGACTCCCTCTCCCTATCCCTATAGATAGGTGGGTCTGATCGATCCCCTATAGTTCTATCTGGCCCCCCCCTCTCTATATACGTACGGGAGATAGGGCACGCCCTATATATCTATATCTAACTGGGGGTCACCATGATGAGGGATTAGATAGGGGGTTGGCCAGGGCATTTCTGCTCCCCTATATAGACAGATATGGCGACCCCCTTCTCTCTATATGGGGCATCTCGGCACTCCCCCCTACCCTAGAGAGATCTTATCTGGAGGGGGAGGCCCCCTCTCTATATCTCTCGAGAGATCTGCCTGCCGGGTAGGGGTGAGCGTATCAATCGAGGGCCCCTATCTAGACTCGATATCTATATGCTATGCTCGGGAGAGATATATACAGTATAGTGGGGCCCCTATCTTCACTCTATATGGGGCCCGATCCAATCCCCGCCCATTTCAATTAACATACATTTGGGGGCCCCATAGAAAATGGATAGGGGCTCGGCCATATCTATCTATAGGGAGGCCCCTTCCGCTCTCGAATGTGCTCTACTGATTGATGATCGATTCCTGGTCGATCGATCGATCATATATAGTGAGTGTGAGTGTGAGTGTGAGTGTGAGTGCGCCTATATATCTATGGGGGGGGGTGGAACGCATCGACTGGTGACTGGTGATAAGCGGTTAGATTAGAGAGAAGCCGAGATGGGTGGAACGCATCGACTCGACTGTCGATTGTTGGTCGAGACCCCCATATATAGATAGGGCTCGGCCCAGCGGCACGAGGGCCTATCTACCATATAGAGATAGGGGCCCTCGGCCTCCCGAGATAACGATATCTAGATGTCGGCGCATGCCGCATGCATATAGAGGGGAGGGGCATAAATGCCTGCCTATCTATATCTAGCGGCCCTCGGCCTCCCCATATATAGATAGGCTTCCAGTCGGGGCCGACTGACTCTATATGGCTCGGCCTCCCGGGCATCCCCTAGAAATTGAAAGGGCAGTCGGCGCCCCATCTATATATCTCGTAGCGAATACTATATACCCCTATCTAATCTATACTCTATATGGCTCCCGAGATGGATATAGATGTCGGCGCCCCTCCCCGCCCCCCCCTCTATATAGGCGAGATTGAGATTGAGATTGGGATTGAGATTGAGGAGTCACAGTTGGATATATAGGGAGGGGAGGGGGCCCATATATATATATATATATATATATATATATATATATATATATATATATATATATATATATATATATATATATATATATATATATATATATAGGGTCGTCAATCCCCTACACTGCCCTGCCCTATATAGAGATGGGAGATGGAATAGAATCTAATCCCCTCCGCCCCAGATAGATATATAGAGGGTTGGGGCCGCCATAGATAGATAGAGAGGCCCCTAATCTATGTGGGGCACTCCTTCCTCCTTCCAGATTAGATTAATAAATAGGTTGGGGCCGCCATACCATACCATATCTAGATAGGGCCATCCTCCATCCTCGGGTTGGGGAAGACTGGTTGGGGTTAGGCTACCCCCGTCTAGATAGAGGGACTAGCCTTAGCCTGGCGTTTGAAGGCTAGTTCGGTTTGGCCCCCAACAGTCGAAAGATATATGGGATGGGGCACCCCCTCCCCCCCTCTCTCTATATGGACTGATAGGCCCCTATCCCTATCTATATATGGGGATGGGGGCGAGGAATTGAACTATATGACTTGATGTGATGGATGGACTTGATGCCCTCTTGAATTAGATCAAAATCATCAGATGGATTCCCCATTAATCTGGGCTTCCAAAGGCCCTATAGATCTATGGGGCCATGGGGAGATACCGTCCGTGTGCCCATATATAGATAGGGCGGCCTACTATCTCTATATAGAGACAGAGACTATAGCTGGGGGAGAGGGACTCTCCCGTACTATATATACCATCTGGGAATCAGGCCATAGTTTCTGTATATAGATATGGCCCACCCCATCCCCATCTATAGAGATCAGATCAGATCTGGGCGGATGAGCGAACCCAAGATGAGCGAACCCACCTACCACCCACCCACCCTATATATATGTTGGTTGAACCCACCTCCATATAGAGAGAGGGGGAGCGAACCCACCTATCGAGTCAATGAGCGTACCCACCCCAGATAGATCTATAGGGGTCTGTGAACCCACCTATCCCCTAGATAGAGATATGGCCCACCTATCAGTCTGTATCTATATCTAGTACGATCAATCTATATATATAGATAGGGCGATGTATATAGAAGGATGGTAGTCGGTCGCCCCTATATCTATATCTGATTGTGGTCGGTCGGTAAGGATAGCCATATCTATAGAGAGGGGTCGGTAGTCCCATATCTATAGAGAGGGGCCCCTATATCTATATCTCTTGTCGTCGGTCAGTAGTCCCATATCTATAGAGAGGGGTCGGTCGGTAGTATTGTGGTCGGGAGTGCCATATCCCATATCGGGAGTGTAGGTATCCCATATCTTGGTAGTCGGTAGTCCCATATCTATAGAATATATAGGGGTGGGGTCGGCCGTTCATGCTTGTACTCGCCGGTTCACCCAGATCGGCTTGTATGCTTCTCTAGCATTGGCCATATCTCTATATAGGGCTCGGGTGGCTTCTCTAGATATAGATGGGGGATTAGATATATATGGCGAGGGGAATCTCTTCAGAGTTCTATATAGAGTGACGGGTCATTCATGATAAGAAAGATATATAGGGCAGGCAGGGCCCAACCGCCATATATAGATCTATATAGATATAGATTTCTTTGTACCCGACCGACTCCGGGTCATGAGTCAACCCCCTATATAGATCTATGGCGACCCCTATCTATCCCTGGGGGCCGGCTATCTATCGTACCTCTATCCTGTATGGAGCTAGATGATATAGGGTTGGAGTGGGACAACAGAAATCAGTGGCCCTCCCCTCTCCTCCTCCTGCTCGCTTCCCCTATCTAGTCTAGAACCCCGTCCGTTCCTCGCTATTCGCTATATCCATAGAAACCGAACCGAGGAACCCAGCGCCCCGGCGCAAACCTGGGTTCAATTGAACCCCCTATCTATCTAACTTTGGCAAGTCGATAACCTCTCACTACTAAGCAAGCGAATGGGGAAACCCCTATCTTATCTGTATGAACCCGGCGCCTCTCTGTCCTATCTGTATGAACCAGTTTCTAACCGCCCAGCGCTAACCCCTATATCTATATGGCTCAACCTATCTGGTCTAGGGTCTAACCTGACCTCAACCTCCACCCCCTATAGATATAGATGTGGATAGTGATGGCGGGCCCTCCAGATAGATATATAGGGGTGGTCGGGAGATAGTCATGCTCATGAACTATAGATCATTCGTTTCGTATGGGATAGTCTCTGGCAGAGCATCCTTCCGTCTGTATGCTCTCTATGGAGACCATAGAATATAGATAGTATAGGGTGCCGACTATAGGACTCTAGATAGTCTCCCTCGATCTATCGCTCAAGGCCCCATCGACCCTATACTATATATCAATGGGGCCTCTTGAGAATAACATACAAAGAGCCTCATTGTCATCTATCTAGATAGACCCAACTAGTTAGAGACATTGAGATTGAGATCTAAATCATTGTATGATGTAAGCCGATGTCAAATAAAACCACCCATTTGAATTTGTAGTTGAGAATAGATGTTGAGTTTGGTCGGGGGTGTCTTCCGCCAACCCAAATCATATTTGGTCATCCCTCCTAATAGATTAGACTAGAATAGAATAGAATAGACTAGACTAGACTATATTGAATACGTGATACGACTGACCGGTGTGGTGGTGATATCACTATTAGTCTATATAGGCTCCCGGATCATGACTATCTAGATCTAGAGTTCCCGGCTATATCTACAGCCTATCTACCCCTCCCATATATCCATATATATATAGAGGGGAGGAGGGTGCCCATACCATGCCCCTCTATCTATATCTGGAGATTAGGTAGGGGTCAGCCCTTGAATGAGACTATGGGCACCAAGATCCCTCTATCGATCCCCTATCTATATATGGCTCTCCCATTGCTATGTAGTCTCATTCAAGGCCCAAGATAAGGATTGTATTATCTACGAGACTCACCTTCCTCCCCTATATATGTATATATATATATATATATATATATATATATATATAGATCTTATAGATCTATATGGCCGAATGCATTCGCTATATAGTTCGAGGCTTGGCTTCGATCCATGTCTGGTGTAGTCGAGAGAACCCATATAGATCTATTTATAGGGAGTGGGGCAGCTATATTCTCTAGTGGATCAGAGCTAACCCTATCGTCCACTCCTCCACCTAGCTCTCCCCATCCAACATGCCTATCTAGATTGATCTATGGCCCCTCCACCCAAGCTAGGGATTCTCCCCATATAGATAAATAGAGGGGGCATCTCACCGATATTTATATCATTGTTGACTAATTGCCCATATATCTACATTGTATAACAACTTCAAATCTATAGAGTTGTTAGTCCCTCCCCCCTCTAGATCTATATAGTGGACCCAAATCCCCTCCCCTCTCTATATCTAGTTGGGAGAGTTGGGCCTCTTCTATATCAGATGGGGGTCGAGATTCCATAATCTCATTCAGAGTATAAGTGATATAGTGAGAGAGATTAGATGGATGATCATATATGTAGATAGGGCCGCCCATGGATCTGGAAGGGACTACCATCTCACCTCTGTAACATCCTCATTTTAGTACATTAGAACAAAATTTTTTTATTAGTGTTTACTAGTTCCAAATACATAATTTAGAACACACGGATCATGAAAATCATTCAAATAACAGATAACCATATGTTGTTGTAATGACTCGGTGTACCGCCGATCTATTCATTCCATGACTTGGTGTGCTACCGATCTATTCATGTGTATCATAGAGTTGGTGTTTTCATCTAAACACTTCACTCTTGTGGTTCTCTTCCCTAATCGAGATTTTAGAATGCTCTATCCAAGGAACCTATCTGAATAATTGTTACCATTATTCATCGGCATCATGTCCCTTAGACTAGGTGACATAGGACAACGCAATCAGCCGCTTGCGATACTTTGGCCAAATATTTGTAACATACTATTCATGTCTTATATTCCTTGACGACATACTCGTCAATCCGAATACGTCCTTCACCCCACTCCGATGTTATATAGATCATCTTATACTGACTTCTGTCAGTCCCCTTGTCCCAAGTTTTCACTCTGGAATGGGGTAGTATCATACACATGTTATAAGGATGCCCTTGGAGACTAGGGTAAGCTGACATACAGGATCAACCACTGTTAACCCCATGTGTCAAGGTACCCTGAGTCCCAAAGGGCTGCCTCATAACCTGTCTATGGTCCTAACCAGTCCCAAAGGAAAATCTAGATCAAGTTTCGGGTGTAAATCTTAACGATCAATGCAAAAGGGTGTTGCCATACGTCACCTGCATTGTTGTATCCTTGAGAAGATCCTAATCTTCTCGAAGGTACAACCCTACAGTTGACATGTGTCAACATCCTACAATACTGCCTCGATAAGATTTACATAACTTCAAGAAGTTACTTAAGTTGAGTTCAATTAGAATTACAGGACCTCCTAACTGGGTAGCCTTTTCCCCAACCCAGGGTTCCACACCTTTGAGTTGCCTTACGTAATTAAGTTCAATTTCACAGAGAGAAGTTTAATAAGATTTGAGACCTCGTCAAGGTGTCCATCGGTTCCTAATAATCCTTGATTCCTCATAAAGGAAAACACCCTATGTTCTCTCATAAGGAAGCTAACTAAACCCGTAAGGGTTTATATCAACTCGAAGACTGAAATATATCAGACTTATTACTATTAAGACATGGTGATTTAAAACCATCAATTACATTTACCTTGACTTAGATCATTGTTAGGGAGTAATAGAATACTCTTCCTATTTTAGCTACATATCAGGGCATAGTTTAACCTCAACTTCCCTAAAAATGTAGTGGTCTAATTTCCAATTTAGCCTTATTCATAATATATAAGAATTACTAGCCAAACATGAAGTATTCAGTCACATAATTTTTACAAGGCTTACTTAGGGAATCCGTCTAGACCCCATGGCTTTTAATAATAAGAATGTACTCTCATTCAGTCAGACATGAGAAGATCAATTCAACAAATAAAAATGCAGCCACGTAAGTAACAATTCCTCATTTCATTTATTTCCAAGCCATACAATTACAACTTATGCACTTCGGCATATTTTAATACAATAATCATCAACAAAAGAGTAACTTTCTTCCTATAGTACAATTAGAGAGATCATGTTGGAATTCATCATAAAAATCAGATTAAACAATCTGTGCATCATATCAGATCTGTGTGCCTTTACCACTTACGATGACCATCTGCAAAAATTGCTAGCATGGGTCAGTTCAGTGAACTGAGCATGATAAGCACTAATTCTTAAAACAATTGCATTCCACCAAATGTTTCCATTAAACAACCTGTTTAAATGAAATCATTACATCAAATCCATAAACATGAATCACGCCAATTATCTTTCTACCATTCTAATATGACTTTATAACATAACTCATATTATAGCCACCATTTCAACTCAAATATTTTCAGATGGTTCATCTTATATTAGAGAATAAGAAGAAACAAAATGAATCATAAATATCTAGCCATCCAAAACCAAGAGCAGTATCAATCCTAATGTAATTACTCTATTCAAGGAATGAAATCTTATCAAGGCATGTAACCAACAGATTTGCATATAAACAATTCAAGCAAAAATAGATTACTGCCTCAAGAAAGTTCAACTAACGGATATCCTCTAAACTTTTTGTATCAATTCATAAGCATTGATAAGTATTCAAACTTTTACTACCATACTACTTTTATACTAGAAGATAATAACTGAATTTCTCGATCAGGGTAATAATAACGCTAAAGAGAAGGAAAGGAGACTTCTGTTAAGATTCAGCACTTGCCACTCTTTCCTCCTAAATTTAACAGTCTATTCATCTTAAACCCATACTGTAGAGTTCTTATAGAGATTCAAAAGAAGGGAGCATTCATAATTTCTAGAAAGGGAGAGAATACCTTCGTATTCCAAAAATCCTATATCAACTTATACTTTACAACTAAGAGGGAGAAACAGAGGAAATCAGATCTCCATTTCAAACAAGTTCAGGACTGCACCAACTTTCCAGGAGTAATGCTTATATAAAAATCTTAAATTCAATCAGGGAAAAAGAGAAGGCAAGAAAATCAACACCTAAGTTTACCATTAGCTCCAATCAGGTAGAACTGTTTAAAAGGTTGCCCTTAGATCCCTAGGGTCTTGCAATTGCACATTAAACAAAAGCCACAGATTGTTACAAAATGATATACATATACGTTCAAATATCAGTCCACAATCCTGATCCAAATAAACAATCTACACTTCACCTAGGACTCGAATCATTTTAGACTAAGAGTTAGGGTAACTATTATCATTACTTACCAATAGATTAAACTAATTATTTCTAGCCATTACACTGGATAGTTTGTTGTTACGTTCAAGGATACCAAAACAAATAGCACTTCCAGTGTTAATAGATGAATTCTAATGATAGATTTCAAGGTCACTTCAGGTAACATCAAACACAGTCCATTCCCTTCCAAATATAAAACCTAATTTCCATTCATGCAGATCTAGGATCACCCACAAATTGTTAGGGGATAGAGTTCATCAAAGTAAGTTTTCTCTCGGTCACAACTGTGTTCCAATTATCCAAGTAAAATCATAAAGAAAACAACAGCTACACCAAATATTTCATTACTTACAGAACCTATAATCATAGAAACATCCAGACCCTTTTCAAACAAAGGTACAGGCTTAGTATTCAAACATATTTCCTACTCATGTGACTAAACCAGTCGAGCTTTACCTTCAGACCCTTTTCTAATAAAGGCACAGGCTTAGTATTCAAACATATTTCCAACTCATGCGACTGAACCAGTCGAGCTTTATAGAAGGAACTAACAGTTTCACCACAATCCAACTTTATATTCACCTGAAGCTGTCAAGTAATAGTAGAGCTCATACAACTAAGCAACAATCAAATAAACCAACCAAATTTGACACAACAGTTCATTCCGTGGTATTCTTCAAACACGAAATCATCAAGCACGATGTCTATCATGGTACCAGTTTGGAAACTCAATACCTCAGTCAGACAAAGAGACATAAAACATGTCTACAGAAGTTGATACCCATATAGTATTCACAGCAAGGTGAGAAGATAAAAGAAGCAGATTCATCAGGGTCTACGTAAAATCAGGGATTCCTAAATCCACAAGAAAAGAAGAAAACCAATACATTGCTACCAGCCAGTGTTATTATAAAAATCATACGAACGAGTTATTCTAATGAAAGCATTTAAAGGATAGCAAGATTTTTAAAAGTTAGGGCCTATCATGCCTTATAGTGTTGCTTAAAAATTTGAAGAAGACCTCTGAATGTGCTCGCACCTTCTCTTCTTCTTCCACGAAAGATTAAACAACAATATATTGTTACCTCCATGCCTTATATATTTTCCCCGACAGAGAAGTAAGCTAGAAACTCTCAAAGTTTCCATACAATGAAGAGTAGATGGCTGGTTTGAAGAACCAGTGCTCAAGTAGAGTGAAAAATGGAATGCATGGAAAACAAAACAACCAAACAAAATTCCACTTGCATGCCTTCCCAAGCAATCCGTGCTCGGGAACCAAAGCTCATTAATTGCATTTACTTCCATTCTCCGCCTATTTTCCATTGCCACCAACTGCCAAAGTTGGTGATCGCCACAACAAAACAAACAAACATTCCCATCCTTGGAGATACTGCCACGTCAGGTTATATTAGCAGTTTTTATCCTCCGCCAAACCTGACAGCATTCCAAGTCCTTCAACCTTATCCCCCTCTTAAATGCCATGGAAACCACCGCCCATGACTCGTGACCCTTCTTAGGTCCCCCTCCCTTCTTAGCATTAGTTAAGATAGGTTAGTGACTTAGGTTAAATCATAGGATAAGACATTAGTCTCATTTCCATAGCGCTAGGTGTAGTTAACCCTTGAGTATTAAGCTCATAGTTTAGGGCTAGGTTAGATTAGCAATTCTTTTAACCATTAGGTTATAGTTTAGGTTAAAACTATTAACCTTAATGACTCTAGTTTAGGTCCCCTAAATAGGACTAATCAGTGTTAGAGTCTATACAGGATAAAACATTCCTGTAAAGGATTCCATTAGGCATCAATAAATTAAGCTTAAGATATAAAACATAAACATCTTACCTGGCTTAAGGTCCAGGCCTTTCCTGATGTTACGATATCTGGAACCAAATTCCATTTACCATGATCAGCCTGAGTTAACCTCCGGGTTTGATCATTCAAAGCTCAGTCATACTTTGAAAGTTTCGTAAAGTCAATAAAATTTGTTCATCCTAAATAAACTTAAAACATTCCTTGGATCAATGCAACTGATCCAAGGCTGAATCATAAAGATGGATAAATCCAAAATTCATCCAGAAATCAGGTTGAACTTAAGTGCAAGAATGAAAGAAATGAAAGCGTCCAATCATATTCCGGTTCAATCAAAGATCTTCAAGAGTAGAGAGGATACAATCCATATCAAGCATGACTTCCCAAAACCAAAGGAACATGTCCTTATACAGAAGAAATCATTTATCAATACTTGAATGCTCTGGAGAAAGTAACAATGGTTCAGGGTGTTACAACCTCTCCATCTCTAGAGTGGAGTCGGGAAGCCCTATGGTGAATTCTTGCCATATCCATGGCTTAGTTGTGGGTATAGTATGACCGAGGGAATACGGGTGAATCCCTCAACTAATATCAATCGTCATGTTACGTATATAGTCTATAGTATGGATTGCATCACTATACTCCTATTGATAGATGAGATTGGGGATTGGGGATTGGGATTGGTGATAGGGTTCCCCATATCTAAATTCTATAGGCGGATGTATCTAGTCTAGTGACCAGCCCGAACCCCCCTATCCATATGTGGGTGGTGTGCCATAATAGATATAGGGCTTGGACCGAACTAGCCAACCAACCCCTATCTATCTAGATCTCCCTTCTATTTTGAATTGGGAAAGGGATTGATCCTTACAAGAACAACATAGAATTCCCTACATCTATATAGAGTCGATGTTAATGAGACAATATATGGCTATATAGCATTCGGATCGACCGCTTGACCCCTTACCTAAACTATGATGCACCGGTAGGGGTTATAGGGGATTCCGGCCTTCATGAGATAGAGATAGATTCTAACATGACACCATTATCCACTCAAATGGAGATGGCCAGCTCTCCCTAATGATGGATTCACTCATCCCTTGAAATATATAGAGAGGGGCCCACCCCGAAGAGATAAGATCTATAGAGATCCCTCCATAGTTTTCTATGGCTTGGCCTAGCCCGACTCTTTCCAATCACCAATCAATGCGCCACACTTCTATGGCTAGAAAGAGCACCTATGCTCTCTGTACATGGGATGAGAAGGGATGAATCTCCAAGCGGGGAGATGAAACGTATACAATCAATCACTTCACAATGCCCCTCCCTATATATCTAGTGTGTGGCCTCTCCCTATTAACACATACTTGAAAGAAAAATCTGGTGAGAGGTAACCACTAAGATAAGATAGAATAGAGAGTCTTTGATTTCCATGCATGATATCCTAAATTTTATGGGACATAAGTGAGTCGTGAGTTGAATATAAAAGAAACCCACCCACCCCACCTACTAGTTAGTTGGGTTGGGTTTTACCTTTCTCTCTTCCCATCCCTTTCTCTCTTCTGAGCACCCTTCCATGAGCCCCTCCCCTTGAACTAAAATCTATATGGATATGGGGAGAGGGCAGATCTCTCTCCATTTTTATGCTCTCCTGAAGCCTCCGAACCATATGAGTGGAACCCATTGAATATCTCTGTTATGCTATCAATCGAGGACCTCAACCCATATCTCCATAGGGGTTCGAGGAGTGGACCTAGCTGGCCCCCTCCCCCTCCATATGGTGGTGGTGGCCAAAAAGAGAGGAGTGAGTGGAGCGAACTGGGCCTCAAGTAGATTCTACATTGACACGCCCATCGGCTCAAGTTATGAGATTCACTTATGTGCCCCTGGGCATGGGGAGAAGATATACTGAGATAGGGATTTTCGGTGAAGTTTGAATAGAGAGAGGAGATGAGGAATGTCATTCCATAACCATAAATATGGTTGTATGAGGTATGGGTGGAAGAGGTTCCATGCACAGTTTGGAGAGTGGTTATTTGTTCCTAGCTTGGAGATTAGATTCTTTTGTGAGCCGGATAGAAGATATAGAGAGGGGAGGCCGATGGCCCTATCTAAAGTTCTACCCCTGACCTCTCTCTATATGGTGGTTTGGTTCAGGAAGGTGTGAAAGGTGGGAGGTACCCCTATCCACTATATAAGCGGGCTCCCCTTATAGATGAGAGGGGATAAGGATGGGTTTCTCTATATGATGATAGGATGCGATGAGTGGGGAGATAATGAGATATAGGGCACCCTAGATTATATATCTCTTCCTATAGATCTGGATGAGGGAGATATGGGCCCATATTTATTTCAAGGATCCTTATATTCTATCCACGTTGTCAAGTTTTTGAATGTATATAGTTCTCAGCATCTCATCTATAGTAGCGCAGTCGGCTATACATATATTCTACCGAGTGCCTGTCTAACTGTGGTATGAGACAGCTACCGTCGAGATAGGGGAGGGAAGATACGATACTATATAGACCTGACCTCGGTTCTCTTCCCTGGACTATACTCTACAGTGGGCCCACTCCATTCTCTATATAGCGGAGAGGGCCCGATGACCATATAGAGAGATAGGGCCTCTCCCCCATAGTCCCATATAGATCTAGATATAGATATATGGGCCCCCGATATGGGGTATGGTAAGGGTTTGAGGATTGAATAGTATATGCCCATCTCCATCTATCTAGAGGCAGAGGCGTCGGGGGCCGGGGCCATATCTCTCTATATAGGGTGCCGACCCGACTCTATATAGCTCCGGGTGGGCGATAGATCTAGATCTATATTATTCGCTGCGTTCAAGATAGAGTCTAGAGGGGGGGCGGCAATCACTCATGTCACGTGGTCGGTCGCCCTCTAGTGAACCCAAAGCGTCGCCATCCCATCAGGGGCGGGGCAGTTCAGGGGCGCCCCCTATCGGCTATATGCAGCACCGCCGCCATATAGCCGATAGGGTCGCGTGGGGGCACGACATCTATATCTCGACTGATGACTTTCTATATCTCTCTATGGGGGCCCCTATCTCTCTATGGGGACCCCTGTCTATATAGCCCTCTATATCCCGGGGCCCTGAACTCTATAACCGACCCCTATCTATATATATCTTATCTGGGGCCATCTCTCTATACTAGTCGGAAGGCGGATGCCCATAGAGAGAACTAGATAGGGCCCAGCTATATAGATCTGAGGAAGGCCGGGTGCCCCCTCCCTATAGACTCTATAGAGTCTGTCTATAGTCTGGCCGGGTGCCGGGTGAACACATCACATCTATATAGGGTGGGATCTTGACTAGGGTTCCCATGTATGTATATATATATATATATATATATATATATATATATATAGGGGTGCCTCTATCTATATATATGGGAGATCTATATAGATCTATATATCTATATAGGGTGCCGACAGCCCTTTCATAGCTCTAATCCGTGATCGAGGAGTGGGGGTCCTCTGGATCTGGGATCGGCCGGGATCGAAATCGAAGATTGAATTGTAGAGTATAGGGGAGCATAGTTATAGATATAGGGGCCCCGGTCGGCCCTATCTATATATATCTGTATATCTTCTATCTAGTTAGGGTTGGCCCACTCTCTATATCTACCTCGGGCTCCGGGCTGGAGGGCCTCTCTATAGTTATGGTTGGCCTATATCTCCAGGGGCCCAGCTCCCAGCTCTATATAGTATATAGTCGGCACTCGCCATGGGCGGAGATCAGATAGAATATATGGGTGCAGCACTCGGATAAGAAACGGAGAATCCCAATCCATTTATGCTATGCGCCGGATGGTCTCCCTATCTATACTCGGCCCTATCTCCGAGATCTATAGAGAGGGGGGGGGCACCCCTATATAGATATATGGCAACGGATGACTGGGGACCGAGGACTCAAAACAATCTCCGACCCCCCCTCTCTCTAGGTTAGGTTCTATATATCTGATGAGGCTCTATCTCCCTGACCATAGCTAATTTCGGGATCCACGATGGCCTCTTTGTTGAGCCGGGAGGCCCCCTCCCTATTCTATCTGATTGGCTGTCGATCGAGTAGCCGTATATGATAGGGGGGTCCCCAGAGAGATATATAGGCTATCGGGTCCCTATCTATATCTGGGTCCCCAGAGAGATATATAGGCTATCGGGTCCCTATCTATATCTGGCGTCCTATCGGGCGAGTGCTCTCCCGCGCTACCGCTACTATTATCCGGTCTGGTCCTACTATTATCTCATCCTCTTTCCCCCTAAAGTAAAGTAAAGGTCTCTGAACTTGATTGATGAGAGTCTATATTCTCGGCCGTCGACTAAAGAATCTCCTGAACCGGACTGACAGATGAGAATATAGACTCTACTCTACTCTCATTAGGAAGCGGAAGCCCAAGATCTCTATACTATATAGGGCCAGTCGAAACGGAATGAGTAGGCCGGGGGTATAAGGCAAGGGTCAGTCACTCCGGCCCGATCTCAAGGCTTCAGAGGAACCAGGGAGATAGGGAGATTGGGTTCCATTGATCAGATTGATCCGTTAGCAGACTGGGCCCGGCAGATAGAGAGATTAGATAGGGCCCCATATAGAGAGATGTTAGCGTTAGAGATAGGGCACTCCGCACTCCGTCTCTAATCAGTGTAGTGTCGAGGGCATATAGAGAGATATGGGGCCTAACCTAACCCAACTAATCATAGATATGGCGTCCACCCCATATCTCTCTCCCTCGATCATATCACGTATTCAACCACCCGGGCCCCCCTCTCTATATATGTGCTTGCTCGCCCTATATAGATATATCTGTGAGATGAGTAGCTCCCTTCCCTCGACTTGCCCTGTCGCCATATATAGAGAGAAAGGGACCCTCCCCCCGCTTTCCCCATACATCATATATCTGGCCCATACATCATATATCTGGGAGGCGCCCATATATCTAGAGAGGAGTGCCCCATATAAGATTCTATATCTATATCTAGATTCTATATAGGGCCTAGAGATCTGACCAGATAGAATAGAGAGGGCTATCTGGGTAGGTTAAATGGACTTCCTACTGTTTGATCCCGGCCCTCTCTATTCTATCTGGACTTCCTACTATACTACTATACTCTATATGGCGATAGGATATATCTGCCCCGAAAAAAACTTCTTTCTTCCCCCTATGTTTAGATATGGGCGCCCCTATATCCAGAAACTGGGTGTCCCCCGGCATCCCGAACCGAATCTAGAGACAGATATAGATATAGGGCCGGTCTACAGAATATCTGTTTGGCGGTCCCCCGATCCGGGACGTATATATACAGATAGGGGCGCTACGCATATATAGAGGGGGCGGTCTACTCTGTTTGGCCGGTCCTGTCAATATCCATAATCCGGGTCAGGCTATAGACTATAGGCCTAGCGAGAATCAATATAGATATATATGATATGGGGGCCCAACTCCAACTTTACTTTGTAGTAGTAGTAAAGGCGGCCCTATATAGATCTATCTATCTGCCCCATCTATCTGCCCTGAACTATCTATCTGGGCGGGGCGGGCGCCTATCGGGGAGCCGGGCCCTCGTCCTACCGGACGAGTCCCTCCTCTCCCGCTGGCCGGGGACCCAGATAGCCAGATCTCTCTCTAGGGGGGCCCCACCAACTCTATCTGAGTACCCCATATATAGATAGGGGGCCCCTATAGATCTCTATGGCTATCGCCATATATAGATAGAAAGGAGCATCAAATATATAGGGGCCGCCCCTCTTGATAGGCCTTAGGATACCCTCTATTTTTTCCAGAGGGTCTTGAGGAGGGTAGGCCCAGATATAGATAGGGGGGCCAACTAGATCTATATATATAGCCGCTAGCCGCCCCCATATATAGATAGGCCTCCCATATCCATGGATAGGGGTCGGACCCCAGATAGAGATAGGGGGGCCCGGCCCGACCCGACTTAGAGATAGTCGCCCTCGCCGGGGATCTATTGAAGTGCATTATAGATAGTCGCCCCATATCTATATGGATAGGGGTCGGTCGAGTCGAGCCCCAGTTCTCTATATAGGGCCGGATGCAGAAGTGAAGGTCGAGCCGGCGGATGCATGCCGATGCCCTATTGATAAGTCGAGTCCCGGATGCATGCCGATTGATCGATTGCCGGAGCCGGATGCAGCATATGCCTATACATCGGATTCCCTATGCCCTTATGATACCCGGATGAGCTATGGATAGTCGTGCATGCGGGCCCCCAGCCTAGATAGATCTATAGGGCGGGGCAGATGCAGTAACTGCCATATATCTATTATCTATATAGGGGGGTCCCCAGATATATAGATAGGGGAAATCAACTAGTCGAGCCACAATCAACTAACTAAAGTTATTTGAGGCCTAGGGAGGGTTTCCCCCTCTATATATATGGGCAGATAGATATGATAAGATATAGAGCCGGGGCAAGACCCTATAGTTCCCATATAGAGAGAGGGGGGGCGAGTGCCAATGAAACTATATACATACCCACCTTCCACCTATAGAATCTATATTAGAGGGTAGGGGGATCTAGATAGGGGGCTCCGCTCACCCCCTCCTATAGAGATTGTAGATATGGCAGATAGATATATAGGGTCAATCGAGTAAGGCCCCCCGAGAATTATCCCCCAGAACCTATATAGAGATCTGGGGGATAGAGAGCTGCCCCTTCCCCTTTCACCCGATCCGGAGGGGGAGGGGGCCCCTCTATAGAGTAGCAGATTATTTCTAGGGTAGGGGCCCCCCATAGACATAGAACCCATATAGAGAGAAGGGGGGCTCCCCTAGATTCTATGGAGGGGGGAGGATCCCCTATCCATATAGAGATAGAGGGGGGAGGAGGCTACTTTTGCATCTGGCCCCCCCCTATATAGAGATTAGAGAGGGGCACCCCGATCCGAGATAAGATATATTGAGCCGAGCCGATTTGTTGATCTTGACCCCGGCCCTGTATCTATATAGGCCACCATATAGATCTATAGGGCATTTGCTGATCTGATCGAGTGCCTTATGGAATATCTGGATTAGGTTAGATCATACCGATCTCCAACCGGCGTACCCGAGCTTCTCTTCCTTATTCCGTTTTCGCTTCCCTCCAGCTCTATCCATCCGGAATCTCCGGTGCCTCCAGCTTTATCTCCTCCAGCTTCATCTGGTGAGGAATCCCTGGTGGTCTGAAGCAAGCTATGAATCAGAATCAGGGGATGAAGGAATCAGGGGAATAGATAGGCTAGGCGATAGGCCTGAACTCTATTCTCTATTCTATAGTTACAGACCTAGATTCCAGTTAGTGATTCCCGTCCCCATATAGTTCTATAGAGGGCCCCATATAGATAGAGAGGGGGTTCAATGGGTAGTGCAGGGTTGAGGACTCCCAACTCCCATATATAGATAGGGCGATAGACTGTCATTCTGAGGAGCCCCCCTTCTCTCTATATGGGTTCTATGTCTATGGGGGGCAGACTGACTCCATTTCTGCTCTCTCCTATATAAGATAGATATCTATATCTATATCTCTCTCTATATCTTTATCTCGAATGAGACTAAACTCGAACTCTATATCTATCTTTGTATCTCTCTCTATATCTCACTCTTCACTCTATATCTATATCTCTATATAGATCTAGAGGGGCTGCCCCTAGATATGATATATAGGCTGCACCCCTATATATCTATATGGCGGCCTACTCTATATAGCTATAGCTGGGCCCCTATCTGACTAGACTAGATATAGAGGGTAGGGGCGGGGCCATATATAGATAATAACCTTTCTTTAGGCCCATATATGTTTGTATGTTTGTATTACATATATAATAGAATAGAGATCGGGACCCTCTATAGATTCTCTATCTTCTATGGGATCTCTATAGGCGCCCGCCCAGATCCCAAATCTATATAGATGGGGCCATCTCTCTAGACTCGCCGGGGCCATATCTAGAGAGGGCTCTCTATATAGCATGCTCCCCTCTCTATCTGAACTATGGCGACCCGGAGATCGAGGCCGACGTAGGTCGGTTGATGGTTGGAGACTCTCTAGAGTATGCGCCCTATCTCTCTATATGGCGCCCGCCCACCCCATCGGGCCCATAGGGGGGGGGTTGGGGCCCTCTCTCTAGATGGGGCCTCGTCCTATCGGCCCGAGAGGTCTATCGCCATATATCTAATCTATATAGGGGGGGGAGGGTGGCAGTGGGCCGATGGCCTATATAGATAGAGAGAGGGCCCCCCCCTATCTCTATCTGAACTCTTCACTCTCTCTCTCTATCTCTCTCTATATCTCGACTATCTCACTCTTCAGTCTCTTCTCTCTCTATCTCTCTCTCTATCTATCTCTAGATCTCTATCTGTATCTCTCTCTCTCTATCTCTCTCTATATCTCACTCTTCACTCTGAATGAGACTATATGGGTGCCTCGATCTCCCATAGTTCAGGGTCGCCATAGTTCAGATAGAGAGGGGAGCATGCTATATTGCTTGCTATACTCTATATATAGTCCCCTAAAGAGAGAGTTTAGTTATAGTCCCCCATATAGAGATAGGGGCAGCCCCTCTATATCCCATATAGAGAGAGGGGGGGGGCAGAGTAGGCCGTCGCCATATAATAGATTTCTATTTCTATAGAGTGCTCTCCCAGATCTCTCTATATGGCCAGGGGCCCTCGGCCTATCGGCCGGCCGAGTGCATAGGGGCGTCACCCCCGGCCATCCATATAGAGAGATCTGGGAGAGGAATCAACAGAGGAAAATCAACAGAGGAAAGGAAGAGGAATCTTTCGTTATTCATGAAATCCTTCCTTTCGTCTTTATGCTTTCTTAAATTAATAAGACTATCAACATGGTTGATTACGTTATGCTATGGGGATTGATGCCATGGAGCGGAAACCGGCGAGAAACTTCTCGAGATGCTGGAGGGTGCGAAATCAATAGGTGCCGGAGCAGCTACAATTGCTTCAGCGGGAGCTGCTGCCGGTATTGGAAACGTTTCCAGTCCCTCGATTCATCCCGTGGCGCGGAATCCATCATTGGCTAAACAATCATTCGGTCACGCCATTTCGGGGTTTGCTCCAACCGAAGCTATTGCATTGTTCGCGTCGATGACGGCCTTTCTGATCCCATTCGTCTTCCGATCCGAGTGACCCATTCGTCCTCCGAGTGAGTCTAGTCACTAGTCTCTGGTCTGTGGGAGTTCCTCGTCCCGTCACACTTCGGTATGGACTACACTAGCTTCACTAGTATGGTCACTCACACTCACTAGTATATATGCGGACTATACTACACTAGCTTCACTAGTATGGTAGTTGTTGAATCGTGAGTCTAGCGAAACACACACACACCTATTAATTCAATTCAATTCAATTCAATTCTCCGGGGTCCGTTTCGACTAGATATAGATAGTAGGGGGCTTCAGCAGTCTATGTTATGTTGTTCGTATGTTGCGGGGCGGATGAAGCCGAATAACTTGGCTTGGCCCTATTCATCAACCCTCGCCGACATCGGTATCTGTTCCGAGGCTGCCTGAAGGCGTTGCCGGAGTGGGCTCGGAAACTGGGTGGGCTCTTTTCGGTCAGTTCTGGCACTTCGTTGTACCCGCTCATCCCTCCCCAGATATCAGATAAGATAAGATACTTCGGGGGGGTGGGAGGGAGGATGGGGTGGTCCCCTATCTATATAGTACCCACTCATCCCTCCCTAGATATTAGATATTAGATATAGTTCAGGGGGTTTGATCGCGAGGCATGTTCGGGGCATTTCTGTATAACATAACCAGTGAGCGACAGCGAACTCCCCGCTGCCGGCTTCAATTTTGCCTGCCCGCGAGCGCTTCAATTCCCTTCTGCCTGCCCGTCCCTATATATCTATTCTATCTGGAGCTCCCATATTGATTCGGGAGAGTGGCCGAGTGGTTTAAAGCGGCAGACTGTAAATCTGTTGGAAGTTTTCTACGTAGGTCCGAATCCCGCCTCTCCCATACCCATAGATGTGTGTTCCAATGATGCGTGTTCCAATGACCGCACCGCATAGATGTAGAGTAGATGTGTGTTCCCATAGATGTGTGTTCCTCCCATACCCATAGATGTGTGTTCCAATGACCGGGAGGTTCTTCCCCGTTCCAATGACCGGGAGGTTCTTTCCCCTATCTATTCTCTATATATCCCGTTGTCGCTCACTGGTTATACCGCTGAAGCAATTCAATGCCCAGCTATATACTATATAGAGTAGGCCGTCGCCATCTATCTAATCTAATCTGAACTAGGAGGGGGGTGCCTCTCCCAGCTATATAGAGTAGGCCGTCGGGAGAGGTTCTCCCTCGGCCCCCCCTCTCTATTCTATCTTATCTCGGCTCCCATATCTATATAGGGGGGGGGCCATAGAGAGAGAGGGGGGGGGGCCGAGTGCCCCATATCTAGATAGGCCCCCCTCTCTCTAGATGGGGGCCGGGGGCCTATCTACCGATATATAGGCCCCTTTTCTTACTTAATAAGGTCGCCATATATAGATAGAAAGGGACCTGACCTGCCGAGGGGCGGGCCTATCTAGATAGAGGGGCCTCCCCCTCCAGATAGAAGATAGAGAGGGGGGGGCGGGGGAGGCCCGAAGATATGCCCTAGAAATTGAAAGGGGGGGCGGGCCCCCCATAGAACCCATATAGAGAGAAGGGGGGCTCCCCTATATTGGAATCTATATATAGATAGGGGGGGCCCCAGCGATCCGAACTCCCCTATAGCCCTATAGATATAAGGGGAGGGGGGGTCGGCGCCCTATCTATCTGTTCGCTACGCCATATATAGGGGCCCTCACCCTCCAGATAGAGAGAGATAGGGGCGGGCCCCTCCCCTCCCCTCTCTATAGATCAGATCTGGCAGATAGAGTGGGGCCCTCGCTGCCCCTATCTCTCTATAGAGTATAGATATGGCCCTATAGATCTTTATGGTGAGTGGTTCGCTACGCTTTTATCATGCTGCGCTCACCCCTCTATATAGCCCTATCTATATATGGGGGGCCCTCCCCGAATCTCTATAGATATAGGGAGGGGCGGGGGATCTCCGGGGCGCCATATGGAGAGATAGGGGTGCCAACTCTCTGTATCTATAAGCTTCAGTTTAGATACCCGGCCCCCTCTCTCTATATCTAGATGGCCCCATCTAGACTCTATATGTATATGGGGCACCCTATATAGATATAGATCCTGACTACCCTATCTAGATTAGAGGGGGTCGCTAGCTACGCTCCCTCGTTGGGGGCGGGCTCCCACGGCCCATATCTATAGAGGGGGCCTTAGAATTTATAGGGCATGCTCCGTTGGTAGATATGTGGGGACCTCGCCCTCCAGCTCCAGATGGAGTTCTATATAGAGTATATAGGGCCGATGGCCGGGGCCGGAGATGGATAGCCCTGAACTATGATCTATATGGGCCAACGGCCCTATATAGAGAACTCCCTATATATCCCCCATATAGAGAAGGGGGGCCCCTCTCTCTCTATATATATAGATGGCCGCTCTCATTCTTTTCTTCTCAATTCTCTCCCGTTGGCCTATATATAGATAGGGGCCCTCCGTAGCCCACGAGAAAACACTCGATCCTCTTTATATTCTCTCTAGGGGATATTAGTACGGGGTCCAATGACCTACTCTATATGGATGGGAGAGGGACCCCTCCCCTCCCTATCCCTGAACTATCTTATCTTATGGGCCCCTATCTCTATATGATATGGGGCCCTATCTATATATGGTATAGTACCCCTTGGCCTACTCACATTTTTTAACTGCTTGCAACTCGCCAAAATCGAGGGGCATAACCCATATATAGATAGGGGTCGGTAGTTCTCTATATAGGGCGGATGCCCAAGTCCTTGATTCCCGGATTCCAAGATAAGATTATTCCCCGATTCATATATCCTTCATAGATTAGAGATTAGGCACCCCCCTCCCTATATCTCTTTTCTATATGGCGATAGGGAGAGGAGTGGCACTTCCAAGAGTAGGGGTGGGGTAGGCATCCCGAGATTCGTAGATCCCAAGTGATTCCTTGATTCATGGATTCCGGTGAGCACCGGGCCGGGCTTCTTTCTGTTCTAAGCGGCCGGCCGGATTAACGTGAAGAGCTCTCCTCGGCCCGGCTTATTGATCGTTGATCGACGCATTAATATAATGCTCAGGCCCCTATCCAATCTATCTCGACGGCGAGACGGAGGAAAGCTTAGAACTGATGGACCCCGGGGCCATGAAGCTATACCTCATTATCCCACCTATGAGAGAGATGAAGCGGACTAGTGATGCAGCCTAGAATTTACCAGATAACACCCTAGTCGCGCTGGCACATCACTTAGCCTTGACTAAGCACTCACCCGAAGTGCGTAAAGGTACTAGGTCCCTCTTTAGGGTTGTTGTAGTAGGATGTTAGCATGATGAAGGAAGAAACATATAGATTCATAACTAATCCATCATTCTACAATGCATGCTACACTCAGATCTATGAAAGAACAAGATTAACATGTAATCATGATTGAATAAATAACATGCACTACTTAACTACACACAAAATGACACTTAGATTCAACCAACATCTTCCATCTATTAATAATATAGAAGCTCCTTAGATTGATGTCATTTTATACCAATGCACGTGTGGATTTGATACAATAATTTAGTCATATGTGTATATCTCTTTATCATACATACACACAATCTGTATATTCTTTATTACCCGCTCTTTTGACTATGCACCTAACATTATATATCTAGGGTGGGGACTTTCTCTTAACCACTTATCTATTCCAGAAATAGGCCGCATGCTATTGATAACCACATGCCATTTTTATGCATAGCTACACATACAAGTGTGCTATCTATAGACCTATTGCAGTTAAATGAAGTGTTAATCCTATTCTTAGCTCATCTCCATGCAAAAAGCTTTGATCTACTCCTCCAAAGATAGACAATGCATGGCATGCACGTCTCTTGCATCGTTAGTGTGTTCTGCACACCATCTTCTAAAAATAGGTCTCCATGCTCAAAATTGGCTAAGTCTGAAAGTTGAACTTACCTTCCATGTGCAGGTCCTTCTTGTCCTTCCGCACCCTTAATCCTGGCCTTCTCTCCCATGCGGACTCCTTGTGTGTTCTCTAACAAGTATTCTCTAATCAACATTACCCCACACTAATCTCATTATTGTCCCGATAATGGGTATCTCCAAAAATTGAAGTAAAGAATAGAATAATGGAAAGAATAAGAATGAAAGAATGTAGACAAATAAAGAATTTTTATTAGACAACCTCCTCTGTATCACTTTGTAGTATCAATTTTGGATACTCCTCCTTTATTTCAGCCTCCAAAACCTACCATTCAGTGAGTCCTTGTTATTATTTTATGGGATGTCCACAGCAATGGATTCCAACTCATCCCTCGCAATCTCTCCTTTTTCATTTTGCAGAACTAACACAACACTGGACATTGATGTCATTTTTCTTTCTAAGAGATCCATCTTTTGTGCAATTAGCTTCCCAAGCTCTTCCAACCGAGTCTTGTGTGGCTGTTGTGCTACTGCCAAGGCCTCATACTTCTGTTTAACCATTGACAATCTTTTTGCATAGCCAAAGGTCTCATCCTTCATCGCTTTCTAGACCTCATTTTTCTCTTCTAGGGTCTTTATGTTGATAAGTGCCTCTAGACACGTGCATATGTTTAAAGCCCGGTCTTCTTTCTTAAACACTTCTGTAATGTTTACAACAACCCTTCCCAAGATGTAATATTTCGCATCACCGAGGCTTTCTTCCATTTGGCATCTTTCTCTAAGATTCTTGGCACCGATATGCGCAGAGGTTCATCTTCAAGTACCAAGTCCACCAACTTTCCTACATAATGTATCGCTGAAGGAAACATCTGTGGTACCTTGGCCTCCAAGTGTGGCCTTGCTCACGATGACATTATCCCAAATCTCGTTTGCGATGCTAATAAATACTTCATTTTTCTTTTTGCGAAGTCCCTCTCCTACGTTATGTGCACTATCTCTACATCATTTGTCTTCAGCTCCTCGTGCAACACTAATCATTGCTGCTTTGTCCATGTTTCTTCTAGCCACCTCAGTAGAAATCTTCACTAATGCATTGCTAACTTGCTCATCTGACATGATAGTAGGCTTTACTATCATATGTCTAGCTTGGGGTGCCTTCTTCATTCGTCTCAAAACACATGAATCTTCGCACACATCAAATTCAGGCTCATCTATGTGGGTGTGCATTGAACATGATAGTTGTTTTTGAGTGCACCCATTTTCCATATCCTCATCCATTAGCTCCTAGTCAAATAAATCCTTCTATGCTATCGTGCTCTTGAAGCGAGCATGGACAATTTTACCTGTGTCATCTGCATACCCCATGGTTAGTGGAGTGTTCTCTCCACTTGTTCTTCTATACCATTTCTGATTAGGAACTTTAGCTTCCAAATTTGGGACTTGTGTCTCCATGTCCTAAACATTATTTACAGTGATCTCTTATGGTCCCTTATTGTCCTCTTCTCTTCCCTTTGATCCCTCACTGTGCTCTTCTATTTTCTCTAGAAGTGTAGAAGAATTAGGCATGGTTTCTTTCGAATCTTTCACCTCCTTGTTTAACTTTAGTTTCCTCCTTTTGTGGAGAGAATTATGGCTAATCTATACACTTTGTGGTTAGAGTAGCACCTTGGGTCCTGGTTCTACGAAACACCTTCTTAAATCTATGCTCCCCTTGGACTGTATTCAAGTCCTCATCATCCCCCTCTTGTGGCTAAGGTGGTGTGATTGTGCACTCAGCTTCGTCCTTATTTGTAGGATGCCTCCTACCTCTATGCTCCAAACCACCACTATCTTTGTGCTCCTCCTCCTCATCCTCCACTTTAATTGGATCTGTGGCCTTAGGTGTTGGGATGGTCTCCATTGTATGATTTCCCTTTGGTGGTGCTGGAAGTGTGAACTCACCTTCCACATACTTATTATTCTCCATCTTTGGCTTCAACTGGAGATACACCAATGCTACAACCAGACTTATTGGCTTAATATTCAACACCTCTAAAATGATTCTCTCTGTATAAGCACTTCTACCAGGATACACATACTTCTTTTCTCAACATGTGGTAGTCACATAGTTTACCTTATCTGCATTGAATACTAGTCGGCGCATGTCTGTGAATCTGTGAACAGATGCTTGGAAATAACTTACAGTGAATGTGTAAGGAAATTTAAACCAAGGGCTCTAGACTCCATCTTTTATTAGGAAGCGTGTGATGCAAAAATGATGATATAGAACAAATGGGACATGTTTCCCTACCACTCTTGGTAGGTCCTTTGGGATGCGCCACTCTTCTCCAAATGCCACGCGGAGCTTGCCATACCATTTCTCTGCCCTTTTCTTTACGTCATCTATCATGGCCCCTTTACATAGATACTTGCTGAACCTTTTAGATGGTGACTTGTTCTCCATGAGGAATTCCCATACATTTTCCTTGGTCATCTCGGTACTCCAATATCCATGAATACCAATGATATTAGAACAACCCCAAATCCGATCTTCCCTCCTGTGTGCACTTCTTTGACTATTTTCTCTGAAAGATAGTCTATAATGTTGTAGATTTCCCCTTCTGACATCTTACACGCAATGTGTAACCACATAGTATTTACCTATGACCACCAATCCTAATCATTCAACTTTGTAATAAGGTGTGTTGCAGCTTACACAACTAGACAATTCTTCAATTTGTCTATATCCATTAAATGCGGACCCTTGAGTACCCCAACTCTTGTGCGGTCTTTAAAATTACATATTTATCTATGATATCACTTTTTATGTCCTATCTTGTGGCCTTCAAACCTGTAACTAATGAGATAAGCATAGATGAGATTCTAACTCTGTGTCCTACAAAGTAGAAGAAGTCCTTGTGCACCCTGCTCATGAGCCATTGATACAAGGGCTCATACTTCCCAAAATATGGAAGCTCATATATTTGGTAGACTCTTGAAGCTTCTCACTTGCATCATCATAAATTGGAATTTCATTCACTATGCACTTGTTTGTCCTAGTAGGAGCAAGCAATCGAGCTCTTGCTTGTTCTCTCATAGATCCTGTGATTGTATTCACTTACTTTACTCTTTTCGATGAGTGAATCCCATTCCTGGCCGAAGATGACTCCTTTTGGATATTGCATTTTTAAAAATGTATTTTGGGTGCCATTTCTTCTTCCTCGATGACCACCTTCTTCTTTCCTTTTACTACTACTGCAGATGCCTTCTTAGGTGCCATTTTTACCTTGCAAATGTCTCCTTTTTAACTCTACAACTTTGCGAATCAAACCCTAGCTCGATTCAATTGTGCCCTAGGTGGAAACTTTGTAACCTAATTCTTTTTATCTCCCTAATTTTCTCAAACCCTTTAACACTGGGGATGTAAGATTATTTTCATAGAGATCTATTTATCACACTTGGTTTCACACCCTTCGCACCTTAACTCGATCACTCAGCTCTTCGCAATTAGCTCTTTCCTCAAATTCTCTTAGTCGTAATGGTAAAAATGAATCTGCATCCCATCCTTATATAATTTTTTTCAAATTTTGATGCATTTATTACTCCTTCACCTACCAAATATCCCCTCATTCATTGACCAAATTTGTTCATCCCACACAGTACATCTTTGCGCCCTAGCTATAACCTTCTAACACACCTTCCTACCCTCTAGTCACAGACTTCTCTTCAACACGTACCCTTATGCCCGAGTACCTCATCACTATACCTTCTCCTGGTAGCTATCATGGCCTCTGCTTACCTCGCATTATATTATCCTTTCATTCATCTCTGTCCTTGGTCACTTTTGAGAAGAAATCTTCTTTTGACTTAAAGCACACCCGTAGAAAATTTTTCCTTTCACTTTTCAATTCCCATAGTCTTTTACTTGGATAACTACAACCACCCCACATGAAAGGTATGTGTAGTCCTCTAAGAATAGTCTTCATATAGTAATTAGCTTCATGTGCACAAGTGCACTTATTACACAAAGACAACAAGTAAATTGACAATGGAGGAAATGCATTAAGGAAATACAAAATTGAAAACCTAATCTAAATAATAATACTACCTTATTACAAACACCGAGAAGACTTATTTATAGTAGGTCTTCAACCTACTCCCATTAAAGTAACTGGTAGCCGTGTTCCATCAAGTGATTCTAATTGGAAATTACCTTATTCAAGTATAGAAGTGATGACATATGGCCTCAACCAATGTACTTTAAGCTTTCTGGATGGTGCAAGAAATTTGAGTCATAAAGAAGTACCATTTGTCCAATCTCAACCTTCTTATCCCTTATGTTTCTGTCATGCCATGCCTTCTACTTGGCCTTTTCCTACTTCTTACTCCAAAGTGTGGTATGGCTCGGTGCTCATCTAGTTGAATCATCCTCCTGATACACTCTTCTAAATCATGTTCATTAGCTATACCTCCAGTGCACAT
This sequence comes from Taxus wallichiana var. yunnanensis, assembly GCA_018340775.1. Taxonomy (NCBI): domain Eukaryota; kingdom Viridiplantae; phylum Streptophyta; class Pinopsida; order Cupressales; family Taxaceae; genus Taxus; species Taxus wallichiana. The sequence continues at coordinate 441,198,425 of CM031239.1, forward strand.
AATGTGCAAAGAAGGTAACATAAATTCTATAAGGAGAATGGATTCCATACCAAACACCAACCGAAAGGTGTGGATATGTTCAATCTCTTGTAATTTGTTCTATTTTCCCAAAGAATAGCTAACACTTTGTCATCCCAATCCTTTCTTCTAACATCACATATTTTTGTCAAATTCTGACTCAAAATCTTGTTGAAAGCCTTAGCAGTTCCATTTACCTAAGGATGGTAAGGTGTAGTTTTATGGTGTACAACCATAAACTCATCTAATAGGATCTGATTGTCTTATTGAATAAGTATGTACCCCTATCTCTTGTCAAGCTTAAGGGACATTCATATCTTGTAAGGACATTCTCCCATAGAAACCTAGTTATTGTGCAATCCTTGGTACATGCCGCTTCGCCCACCGTGTGAGATAATCTATGCAAGTAATGATATAGCATGATCCAATCCTATGTGTGGCTGGTGAAATAGGTCATACAAAGTCAATGGCCCATTGCTCAAATGGTTTCGCACTAGGAATTAGTCTTAAAGGCATCTCATCTCTTTTCCCTGGTTTTCGTAGGTGCTAACAATGATCACATGCCTTACAATATTCTTTATAGTCCTTATACAATGTCTCCCACCATAATCCAGCAAGTAGGATCTTTCGGGTAGTCGCATCACCTACATAATGGCCTCCTACAATACCACCATGAGATTCTTCCATAATATCCTTATGCTCATGCTCTAGTACACAATGGTGTAATACTTCATCTCTGCCTAACTTATAGAGGTCACCAGTGATTAACATAAATGGTGTTGTTCGTATAGAAAGATTCTTCTTTTCTAATGTTTTCATTCCTTCTAGTGCCATACCTATTTGTAGAAAGATAACAATGTCTTCTAATTCCATGGGCACATGTTGTAACCTATACAACTATGCATCTAGCATGGTTTCTTCAATTGTCTGTGCTTCCTCTCCTGATTTGAATCTAGGTAAATGGTTTGGTCCAGAATTTCTTTTCCCGGCTTCACCACAACCTGTGAAGTCAAACACTTAAAATAGGAGCACCCATCTATATATGTGACCCTATAAGATGGGCTTGTTTACCAAGTACTTAAATGCCATGTGATCTCGTATAAAACACAAATGGTGTTGATAGTAAGTATTGTAGAAACTTTTCCAATGCATAGATCACGGAAAAAGCTTCATGCTCTCTATTTGTATAATTATGTTCAGCAAGAGTCACATGAAATTTGTTTTACTAGTAGGAAGTTGACTCTTGCTGAATGGAATTATACAAATACGGATCACGTCCACATGAAATGGCTTATCCCATGAGGGAAAGCATAGAATGGGTGTGGTAGTAAGTTTCTCTTTTAATATCTCAAACATGCATTTCTACGCTTCTTCCCAATAAAATATACCTCTCCCCTTCAAGTAACTCTTCCAAGGGTGCAACAATTTTGGTATACCCTTTAATGAATTTTCTATAATGTCCTATATGACCTAAAAATCCACACACCTCTCTTTGGTGGTAGGCACTTCCGGGCATAAAATGCTTCTGCAACCTTTATTGGATCAACCAGAAACCTTCCTTACATGATTATATGTCCTAACGGTATTCCAAATGGTGTAGCAAATAGGCACTTCATGATGTTCAAAGAGATACTCAACTGTCTACATCGCTCAAACATTAAGCGCAGATTATCACAATGATCTTTCAGAAGCCTATATATTGTGAATAAAATATTTGAATACTTGAACAACTATGCGCGAGAATACAACAGGCACATTTTTCAATCCAAAAGGCATCATAGTATAGAAAAACTACCCCATTCATTAGTGAATGTTTTCTTTTCTTGATCCTCCGAGAAATCCTAACCGATGATACCCGAAAACCCATCTCTGTGAAAGAATATATTTCAAACCGTATAACTCCTTATAGTATTTCCTCGGTGAATGGTGTAGGAATGGATCCGTGATGCATGCATCATTCAGCTCCCTATAGTCCACACATATTATAATTCATCCATCCTTCATGATACTGATCACCATTGGGCTAACCCATTCTAACTCATCAAGGGGCTTGATAATTCTAGATTTCAACATGTTATCAATCTCTTCCTTTACCTTTTCATGCAAATTAGGATTCATTATGTAAGTTCTCTTTTCGACTGGTCATGCACTTTGTCCTTAAGTTTTATCTTCATTTTCCCAAGTGATTTGTGCACGCCTTTAAGTTCATGATACCCTTGAGGGAAAAATTCTTGATAATCCCCGAGTAACTCAATGATATTTGCTAGCTCCAAGTCTGACCAGTAGTCTCCAATTATGGCCTCCTTAGGATAAACCTCCAAACCTATATTCACCTTATTTTTATTCATTGGTTCATGATAGGCATGCATATCCTTGTTTTCACTATCCAAGACCTCACACACCCCTTTTGAATGTTAAATATGCAGGTTCTCAACTTCCTCATCATCTATGATGTAAACCATCTTTCCCTTCTCTTTCTTAAGGCAAGTGCGTTCAAGTAGTATGGAGTCCATTTCTTTTTCTTTTTGAAAACATGCTTTGAACTTTGTCTCACTAAATAATTCCTAAATATGATCTTCTACTTTTGCACTATCTCCCATAGTTAAGCGCTTAAAAATTTTTAATGCCTCTTCTACATGAGGTTTAGTCGAGAAGTAGTCAAAATTATGGATCATTCCTATAGTCAAAATTTACCAATTTCCAGTCTCTTGATGTAGTTTTGCATATACATACCAGGCGTGTGTGCATCCTTGTAGTGTAGAATACAAGCGATGCACCCAGAGTGAAGGTGGTAATGCTTACACTACTCGAATATGATGTTGAACGGGTTGATCACTATGATAAATGCATATTTGCATAGTTCCATTATTCCTTATAAACCTAGTAGACAAAGTGACTCCAATCTCTTCCTAGTTTATAAGATTATCTCTGTGGACTACCCACCAGCACACTGTTGTCCCACACAAGGTATATACTAACATATCTCTTCTCTTAATTTGATTTGTCCACTGTGTTTCCATGGCCTTCAAAAATGCAGGAATATCTTATGCCCATGTATACCAAGGTAATGTGCTTCCTATCCGTTGAACCAAATGAAATTCATTCCCTGTGTAATGCAGTGCCGTGCTTTTTACCTCGTACCCTACCAATTCATATGTACCATGAGCCCAATTTTTACAAGAAATACTCGTAGTATAACTAATAGAATGAGAATCCTCCCACTTTGTAGGTTTCCTTCTTTTGATGGCTCATTGACCTTTAGGTTCTAAATAACACGTACATAAACTCTGTTTGGGTCCTCCCCACTTAGAGGCTCAACATATGGTGTAGAATTCCCATCCGTCAAAGGTATCAAAACCCTTTCCTCATTGTTTTCAAAGCTGATATACCCCTTATTGAACCTCAAGTTAGCATTTTTGCATAACACCAAGGGAGTACAAGCGGGGCTATAAATTTTTCTTCTTCTCGCGAGTGCTAATACCTCAAAATCCCAGTGAACTTGGCCCCTTGTATAGTTATAAATGCATCTTTCAAAAATCCTATGGGAGTGGATTTAGTCCAGTTTTCCATAAATAACACATTAGATGATGGCTGCAATGGAGGCCTCCTCATCTATATCTATGCATCTAATGTAAGCACATTTACTTCCGCACATGTATCAATCAATATGTTGCTCAACATCCACCCATCTACAAAAACATTCAGAGTAATTTCTTTGTAATATTCAAGGCTATCAAGGGGAATATTTGCATGCAAAATCTGTCATCTGGTGGTCTAAATACTTGTGCATGGAATGTTCACTTTTAACCAACTTCCTAATAGTGGTATAATGTTCTCCTAGCGAAACATCTTGCACACCTCTCACAAATCATCGATATCAGTTTGGAATATCTCTAATGATTTCTTTTGCTCCTTTAGGTACTATATTTCACCTTAAATATTCCTTAGCACTTCCATGGTATCTTGGTAAACTTCCTTCTGATGAGCAGGATCTAGGTACCTTACATGCAAAACCTCCTCCTTGGTGATCGTAGGCTTTTGGTGTAATGCCTCTCTTGCATGTGTCGCTTCAACATGTGTAGTAATCTTCACTGTCAATGCCTCAGTCCTTCTACTATTTTGGGCATCCACTAATCTTCTACCATGCACTGGATTCTAACCATCCGGTGCCTTTTTTTCTTGCTTATGCTACATACTTAGATGCTCATATAAGTCCGGGAACACTTCACGCCTATGGTTCTTTCCACAAAAATTACATATAATATTATGAGGAAATTCATGCTGATAGTGGTTAGGAGATCTACACGTATAACATGTTCCATGAGGGAACTCACCTCTTCCTCCACCATGGCCTCATACTCCATATCCACCATGATATCCATGTCCCCTTCCATGACCTCCTTCAAAACGCCATTCATTCCTGTCATAGTACATTTGATTATGATCCCGATCTTGGTGCTCATTCTTACCCTTAGAATTATCTGTTATACTTGTCTATCGTACCCCAATGTCTATAGCATCCTAGATCTGACCAATCAACCAATAATCCTCAGTATCATGGGTCATGGACCTGCAAATCTTGCAAAAGCAAGATACATTCTTCCTTATCACACGCTATAACAAAGGACAATGACTAGCATCATGATTCAAATGACAGATCTCACAGTCCAACATTAATGAGCGTATGATCTATGAGGGAAACTATCCTTGGTGGGACCTTCCACTTCACAATCTATACACCAAATTCTTGAGCGTGTTTTATGGGCTGAATTTGCTGATAGCTTCTCTAATTTCTTTGCCATAGCTGCAATCTATGCCTCTAGGAATGGACTAACGCCAGTGTCAATTCTCCCAACTACCTTGGCATGTAAAGCTACTTCCAGTGCTTTGCATGGGTTAGTGTATGTCTTATGTGTGGCGCCCTTGTAAAAGGTGTAATCAATCCTCCAATGAACCATCATGTATGTTGGCTAGCATGAATATCATAAGATAGCTTAGATAGAAGTGTCTTAAAATAAGCATCATACTCACGTACACTCTTAGTAGTGTCTTTCTTGATATCCTTGAGTAGACTAATATTCTTCTTCTCAAACACAGGGATACATAACTCTTTCAAGAAAGCATCCTTCAATGCTACATAATCCATGCAAGTTTAACTAGGGTCAAACTTCCTATACCAGCTATGTGCATGCCCCTGTAATGTAGTAGCAAATTGACTTGCCTTGTGCTTAGTAGTTGTGATCCCTTTAGCGTGCCACAAAATTTCACACATATGCACATGTTCGTAGCATCCTCTATACCTCTAAATTCGGGAGATGAAGAGAGAAATTTCCATATAGATATTTTGTGGTTATTACGGACCTTGACCACCGATCCAGAACCTCCTATGTTCCCTCTACCTCTAGAACCAACAGATCCATCGAACTAGAACCACCTATACCTCCCGATCCTCCACTTATAGTTGGAATATTACCTATAGATGTAATCCCCTATGCTCGACAAAGTAGTATTATCGAACCCCTATAGTCATGAGGTAGTTCCACTTGAGGTGAATCCAACATTCTACGTGCCCACATTTAGTTTAGATGATGTACCTAATAATTTTCCTCCAAATATCATTAAATCCATTTGTCATGCCATTGATGTACTTGATCCCTAACTTACTCCCGATCTCCTACTTCCCAAATTAGCTTTTGGTTACTTTTCATACTAGATTCTAGAAAAACCAAGTGCAAGGGCTAGGTCATCGGGTGGATTAAGATATGCACCCGTGGTCCAGGTAATCTCTCTTTGGTGCACTTTGTGTGAGGCCAAGGAGGTCTCTATCATGCTCTCTAAGATGGGGAGTTCTGATGTTCGCCTCCACGTCTTCTATGTGAGCTATAAATCCATCACGAGCCATCTCTCTCCTCAACTCCATACTTTCTATAACATAACGCTGCTTCTCTATCTCCCTCTCACATACCTCATTAAACTTAAGCTACCTTTCCTCTCTCTACCTCTCTCGCCACTAGGTCTACCATCTTTCACAAAAAAATTTACGGCCCTCACACGTGGTGAAGTTTAATTAGCCATCGGTTTACTCTCTTGTTTCAAAGTTACCATCAAGAACTTGATTGCCAGAATACCTTGCAAATATGTTCCTCTTGATCTGTAAAAATTGGATTTCAGCTACCTTCGGGGAAAGAGTATGTTGAAATTGAATATTCTAGAATATAACTATTTAGAACACCATGAAACCACATATCCACAATGCGAGTTCGAGATCGATCAAGCATCATAAAGGGCCTGAAATTATTCCTATGTCCATACAAGTACATGATACCTCCGGTTCCTACGAGACACTTAAGCAAAGAAGCTACTTGTATATTTCTATTGGAAAGATAGCGAAAAATATCTCATATAATCTGTCTTATAGATTCTATTCTACCCAAGTGTGTGCATTAAACTTAGATCCACTATTGAACCGTTGTGCATATTCTCCCTCTAGATCATGTATCCATTCCTCAATACTTGCGAGAGTTAACCGGTACATCTTCATCACGAACCATCCTAAAAACAACTAAAAAAGAGGTCCCGACAATGAAACCAATGATGCAGCCTAGAATTTACCAAATAACACCCTAGTCATATTGGCACATCACTCAGCCTTGACTGAGTGCTCACCCGAAGCGCGCAAAGGTACCAGGTCCCTCTTTAGGGTTGTTGTAGTAGGATGTTAGCATGATGAAGGAAGAAACATATAGATTCATAACTAATCCATCATTCTACAATGCATGCTACACTCAGATCTATGAAAGAACACACTTAACTAGTAATCATGATTGAATAAATAACATGCACTACTCAACAACACACATAATGAAACTTAGATTCAGCCAATATCTTCCATCTATTAATAAATATAGAACCTCCTTACATTAATGTCAATATATACCAATGCGCATGTGGATCGATATGATAATTAAGTCATATGTGTATATCTCTTTATCACACATACACACACTCTGTATATTCTCTGTTACCTTATTTTTTTGACTATGTACATAACATCATATATATATATATATATATATATATATATAGGGTAGGGACTTGCCCTTCACCGCATATCTATTCCATAAATAGGCGCGCATCCTATTGATAACCACACGTCATTTTCAGGCATAGCCATACATACAAGTGTGTTATCTATAGACCTCTTGCAGATTAACTAAAATGTCAATTCTATTCTTAGCTCGTCTCCATGCAAAAATGATTCGATTCAATCCTCCAAAGATAGAAAATGCATGGTACGCATGTCTCTTGCTTCTACATTGGTGTGTTCCATGTGCCATCTTTGAAAAATATGTAACACCCTTGTCAGTTGTTATTTTCCTCCTTTACATTTCAAGTGTTGACATGTGATTTTTCCTTATAAAGATATGTTCTTTTGATTTTTGGAGATCATGCTTGAAATGGATAAATCATCTTCTATTCTTAAGATCCTTTGACTAAATTGGAATGGCTTCTTTTAATCCATTTTTCATTTCTTCTAGGTGGGTTGCAATCTAGTTTAATAGTTGTGAACTTATCTATTAAAATGACTTATCCTTTAAAATGACTTATCCTTGGATATGATCTAAGGATAAGTTTTAAAATATGCTCTGTTGAATGAATGGTAAATCGACATTCCAGGAATTAATAGACATATGACTGAACTTTGTTGGTTACAAGTTCTTTGATTGTTGTGTGAACGTGTTCTATTCAATCATATGTTGTGCTTGGATATTTTCAGTTTAATTGTGGCAGGACAATGTTGATGCAAACGAACTATAGCCTGTACACGGCTTGGGAAACATTCTGGTTCCTAAAACAAAAGGGACTATCCTACGGAATCCTAAGCTAGGTAAGAATATATATATTTATTACCTAACTATGTTAATTAATTGAATTTATCCTAACCTAAGCTTTGAACTAAAGGATTTTGGAGAGGATTCTAGGTTATTTAAATTATCCTAAAACCTAATGCTATATGGTTGTGAGATGATCTAACCTATTTGGGAACTACCTAAGGTGGTTATCTATTGATTGGGTTATATCCTAAGGTTACCTATCCTAAGCTAACCTAAGATCTAACCTAAGAAACTATGTCTACCCTAAACTAATGGGCATGAAGGGGAATTGGTGGTCGCATGTATTATAGGTGACGGTTCCAAGGCATTAAATTTGTTGATAAGGTTTTAATTACATAGAGGTACTACCAGCTTTGGCAGGGGTTAGTGAACTTGGTGGAGGCTTAGGTGGAGACTCCACTAAAATGGAATTCCTTGTTAAATTTGATTTGGCAATCGCTAAACATGAAAGGCGGTGGCAAGGAAGGTTAGGCGGGAAAATTAGAATTAATGGAATTAATTATTTTTGGTTTTCGTGCTCAAACTACCTTGGAAGGCATGCAAACGGGTTGGAATGTGGTTGTTTCACTTTTCATACTTCATAATTTTTGCTCTACATGCTCTCTAGTTTTTCAAACCAGTAGATTGAACTACACTTAATGGCTATTTTTGAGGTTTTAAACCTATTTTCAGTTTATGGAATATATAGGAGGCATTGTGGAAAAAGAACATTGTTATTTGATTTTTCGTGGAGAAGAGGAGAAGTTTTGAGCTCGGCTGGAGGTTCTTTTCGATTTGACAGAAGCGCTATCAGGCATGATAGGCTCTAAACTTTAAGATCTCTTTCTTTCTTATAAATGTCTCATTAAAACAAGTATGCTCTTTTGAGATTCTTGGATTTCTTATCTTATCTAGTTATTGGTTTGTTGGGTTTATTAAATCTTGTTATATTGGTTTTGAATCCTTGGTAAATGATGTTCTGTTTGGAAACTTACCATATATAGTTCTTTAAAAAGATAATGCATGCAAAACATTTTTTTGTTTCACGAATTTTCGTTTTGGAACTAGAAATGGAAGTGATCTGTTAAGATAACCATCATTTCTATTATTATGGTTCCGTGTTTGCAGAAAACTTAAATCCCATTAGAACTTCAGTTGAGCTCATTTTGCATGGACTAGAGCCTATATACGGGTTTATTTTTAGCTTGTGTTGAGCTTGTGTTTTGTTGAACCTTTATTTGACCTCATTTTTGGTTTGGAACTTGGTTCTGGTTTTGTGTTTGTTGAGAACTATTGATAGAGGTTCTTGTTGTTTTGAATCGTGTTGGAATCTTGTATATCTCTGGACTATTGTCAAAGGCCGTATAAATCTTAGTGCTTGTATCTTAGTTCCTTATGATAATTTGAACTATTACTGTCAATTCATAATGTACATGGTATTTGAATGTTATTACTCATTTTTGGGCTTGAACTTTGGGTGAAACTTGAGTCCCGTTGAGAGATAATATTGGGTTTTGTACCCATGTTTTATATTATTTTGAGAAATTTGGAACTATTATTGTAGATTAGTAATTTACAAAGCACTCGTATTCTATTACTTGTGTAGGTTCGAACTTTGTAGGAACCTTGAGGCCATAAGGACTAGTATTTGGGCTTCGTGTTTTGATACAAACTCTTGTTGGAGCCACTTGTCGCTATGAACCAGTGTTTGTATTTTTGGATAAATCGGGACTGTAGTTGAAGCCATATGTGGCTCTGTACCCATGTTTTATTTAGTGGAATTTCAAACTGTTAATGGAGGTTTATGTTTTTCATCACATTTGTATTTGGTTATTTGTATAGTTCTAAACTTTGTTAGGACTTGTGTCGACTTTGTTCTAGAACTTTGGAGTTGTGTTCTACTTGTAATAAACGTTTAAAACTTACAACTCTTTTGTCGAGTTTTTTTCTCAAAGAAAATTGGGAGAATAATTGGTTGAGTTGTTGGGAAACTCTTAGAGATCTTGATGGAAAATGTCCTCATTTGATGAATATATTTGTTAATTCATTTTAAGAAATGTTTCTTCTTTTTTGAGATATCAATGGCGTTTAATTGAGGGTATTATTTTCCTCTCTGTTCCGTGGAAACTTGTATCTTCAGATCTCTTAGAATAGACTCTGGGTTTCGTTTATGAGAAGAACTTTATAAATTAGTACTTTGTACGGTTATGGAGGGATTATTTGACTCTGTTCTAATAGTTTTTGTATTATAACTTTTATTGAATCAAGAACTGGTTATTCTTTTTTGTAATGCAAAAATGAAATCTAACTATGGGATCTCAATCTGAGTTGTTGATACCTCTGATCATGTTAAAATTTCTGATCGGTCATTTTTCTATCTCTTCATGAATACTATGAATACACCTTGATACTTTATATAGGAAAGGAATGTGATTCCTTTAGAACCGACTGTGTTTTTGGACTGCTATTTTTATTTCATCCTGTGTATGGAATAGAAACTCGTACTCTTTGAAAGAAAATAAGTATAAGAAATATGGCAGTGTGCTTTCTTACTACTGGATTGATCATTGGTTGAACTTTTCTATTTTGATTCTCTTTTTATTTTGAGATTTCCTTATGAGTTGTTTGGTCTTCCTTTACACAATCATTTGTAGAAATGATGTTGGAAGAGATTATATTATTTTGTTTTATTGAACTATAAATGTCAGCTTGTTTGGCAGACTGTTGTTTGACAAGACTTTACTTGTTGGGTTTGAGATGAGTGAGTTGTCTCTTGCACACTATTTTTTTTAGAATTCTTCTTTGATGATCTAGAGTAGAGAGTAACTCCTGTATGAGTCTACCTTCATCTTTGAACGTTGTTTTAGATCTTCAAAATTAAATTCTATTTTTAGAAGTAGATTTAAACTTGCTAGTAGATTGATTGCATCTCTATTCCTTCTTAGATTAAGATGAAATTCGATTTTGTTTCTTGGATGTGTTGTGTTTGGGCATAGTTGTAATGGTTCTTCTTCTTCTTTTGTTTAGGAGATAGATGAGTCATCCTAATATGAACCATGCATTAAACTCTTCTTTTAGCTTGAAGAAAAGATAAATGTTGTTTTCTTTTATGAAAGATTAGGAACAATGAGATGCTATGACATGTTCTTTGTCTTAGGATAATTGATTGAATCAATTAGACTCTATTTTGTAAGGCTGATATGGTAGATTATATTCTGTCCTTTTCTTGGAAGTGAAATCAATTGTTTATAATGTACTTATTTTTCATTGCTTTTGATATATTGATTATTTGATGTAATAATTTTCTCATTAAAAAGCAGAGCTGTTTTAATGGAACAATTATTGGAATGCACTTCTTTTTAAGACTTAGTGCTTATCATGCTCGGTTCATCAACCGACCCGTGCTAGAAATTTTGCGAGATGGAATTCGTAAGTGATACGAAGGTAAAACTTATATGATGCATTGGTTGATTTAAGTCTAATTCTTGTGAAGAACTCGATTCGTTCTTGAGATTGTATTGGAAAAGAAAAGTATTATTATTTTATAATTAAGACGGTTGTTATGCAATATAGCTAAATGCATAAGTCTTGTAAATGTAATGGTTATAAAGATAAACTAAAAGTTGTGAGATTACCTGTATTGGTTGTGTAAATTATTTTATATTTGTATGAAAGAGATGGGCTCTATCTTTGTAAAGTTGTAGAATATGATATTCATTATTTAAACTATATAACATAGTAATACAAAGTAGGATGAACATACATTGAAAAATGTGGTCATTGGGTAGAATAAACCCTAACACCTTACATATAGTGAAACACTCTTCATCTTTCATAAAGCATAAAGGTTTGGTATCATGACTTCAATTTATCGACTTCATTTGTTATGAAGACTACTTTATTTTGGATATATTCTGGCACTGAACTTTCTAAAAAGTTATTGTACTTTTTACATAAGAAATATTATAACATTGTGCAGTTACTCTTAATTGACAGTTTAACTATGTTTTCAAACATTAAAAGTAGAAATGAATATAGCAAAGTTCTTAATGGGATAAATGAATCAATTTAGAAAAGAACTTAAGGAGTGTAGGATTAGGATTAGGCAAAGTTGCCAAAATCTGCATTTTGAATAATCCAAATTAATTAAATTATTAATAAATTCCTTGGGGTATGTACATATCGATGAGGCTGTTCAGTAGGATGCTAACACATGCCAACTATAGGGTTGTACCTTCGAGAAGATTAGGATCTTCTTGATGATAAACGATGCAATCAACATGTGACAACACCCTTTGGCATTGGTCATCATCGAGATCTACATAAATTGGACTTGATCTTAGTTTTCTCTAGGTCAAGTAAGAAACATGTTTTAAGATATGACGTAGCCCTATAAAACTCAGGATACCTTGGCACACGGGTTTGACTTAGGTTGACCCAATATGTAAACTTAACCTAAGTCTTAGTGAGCTTCCCCTTATCATAACACATATTGTTAACATGAACTAGGGTTAAGCCTCGGGAAAGTGGCTGACATGAGTCAAGTAAAGAACATTCTAGATAACAATAGAGTGGGGTGAAGGATGTATTCTAGATTGACGAGTATGTCGTCAAGGAATAGTAATACATACAAGTATGTTAGAAATATTTGGCCAAAGTATCGCAAGTTGTTGGTTGCATTGTCCTATGTCACCTAGTCTAAGGTTCGTGATGCAGATGAATATTGGTAACAATTATTCAGATAGGTTCCTTAGATAGATCACTCAATACCCTGAATAGGGAAAGAGAACCAAGTATATGTAGTATACGGATAAGTATTCAATACTTAATGTTAAACATGAATAGATCGGTAGTTTACCGAGTCATGAAATGAATAGATCGGTAGCACACCGAGTCATTACAACTACATATGGTTATCTGTTATATGAATGGTTGATAAATAATGTGTGTTCTAAATTATGAAATTTAGAATAGAGAACATTATTTAAAAAAAAAAAAATTACTTGTTTCTAAAGTCTTAAAATGGGAATGTTACATCTTGGTATTAGAGCTGAAGGTTGCAGCTCTTGGACCTATTGTGTCCACAATCTGATTAAACTTAAATTTTCTTGTAATAGAAAATGGTGAGAACAAGAGGAAATGTTATAAATAACCCTCCATCCTGAGGAAGGAGAGGCAACTACCCGAAACTTGATGAGATCATTGCTACCTTGTTGGACACAAGAGATCATTTGGCTGTGCTTGAATAACAAGTAATGGGAAATGAGGAGGAAGAAGAAGCTAATAACAATAATCAGCCACCTCTAGGGGACAACGCTAATATGGGTGTTGATAATAACAATGTTAACATACCTATTCAACCTAAGAACAAAAAGGATAGACTAGCAACAGAACTCACTAATGACATAAAAAGGATAATTCCACCCAAGTTTGATGGCACCACATTAGGAGATGGAGTTGAGAATTGGCTTAGTGAAATGGAGAAGTACTTTGCAATAAGGAACTTCTTAGAGGAAACCAAGGCTATATGGGGAGCATATCAGCTTTCCCATGAAGCATCTTCATGGTGGGATAGCCGTAAGGCTAAGTTAAATATTGATGAAACTAACATCACTTGGGATCAATTTAAAAGTTATTTTAGGCAACGATGGCTGCCACAACTCTACTATGATAAGAAAATGACTGAATTTTAGAACTTAGCTCAAGGAAAGCTAACAGTAACTAAGTATTGGGAATGGTTTATGAAACTCCTCAAGTATGTACCTTAGTATCAAATTGATGAGAAGTTCAGGATACAGAAATTCATTATGGGATTGAATCCCATTATTGGGGGAGAAGTTGATGTTCACAACCCAACCACTATGGAAGGGGTTGTTGAAAAATCCATAAGGTAGGAACAGAAATTAAAGGCTATTTCTACTCATAAGGAGGAAGTAAGGAAGAAAGTTCCAAACCCTCTTCAGCTTCTCTTGCACCTAAGAAGGGACCATGGAAGAAGTTTGGTAATAAAAGTAAGTTTTCAGCTGATAATAATAAGAAAATAGCAATGAATAAGACTGTTGGAAATACATGGAGCAATTTTTCCAAAAATAATAACAATGGACAGAAGTCCTATGGAGGTCATAATAACAACTTTAAGACTAGAAATAATTTTGAGTCTAGAAAGGGACCTGTAGGAGGTTGTTATAATTGCGGTAAGGATCATTACACAAATCAATTTCCTTTGAAGAAGGATGATCGTAATTAGCAAAGCACAAGATACATGCTGCAAAGAGTGACAAGCAAGCTGAAAAGTAAGCTACACCTATAGAAGTTCTGGTAAGTTATTTGGCATACTTGTAACTATTCTTTTTGATATGGGTGCTACTGAATGTTTTATTTCTAGTAAACTTGCTTTGAAACTTAAAAGAAAAGATGGGAAAATGGATAAATCTTGGATTGTACATTATGGTAATAATGTTATTCATATGGTTAGTATGTGTCTTTTTGGAGCATTCCTTGAATTACCTAACTTTTCCACAGAAGTTGATCTTTATGTTGCACCTTTAGGATCTTATGATGTAATCATAGGTGTTAATTGGTTAGCAGAACATAAGGCTAAAGTGGACTATTTTGAAAAACACATTAGTTGTTTAGACGATCGTAGAAAAAAAAGAGATTCAAGGTGTGAAGCGTGAGATTTCTGTTAGAAAATTATCGGCTATGCAACTTAAAAAGGCCAATAATAAAGGATGTACCTTATATGTAGTAAAAATTTCAGAAACTGTAGAGGAAAATAGTGATTTCATGGATCGATATCCATTGTTACGAGACTTCAGTGATGTATTTCGGAAGAATTGCAGTCTTCCACCCAAAAGGGAATTTTATTTCACGATTGAGATCAAGCCTGGAACTAAACCTATATCTAAGGCACCGTATCGAATGACTACTATAGAATTAGTAGAGCTTAAGGCTCAATTGCAAGAAATTTTGTCTAAGGGTTTGATTAGACCAAGTGTTTCACCTTGGGGAGCACCAGTGATTTTGTGAAAAAGAAAGATGGAACACTTAGATTGTGCATTGATTACAGAATGTTAAACAAAGCAACAATCAAGAATAGATATCCACTTCCTAGGATTGATGATTTATTTGATCAAATGCGTGGAGCATCGGTATACTCCAAGATAGATCTTCGATTTGGGTATCATCAATTATGAATTAAGGATGAGGATATTCATAAAACAACTTTCAGAACAAGGTATGGACATTATGAGTTTACGGTTTTACCTTTTGGATTAACTAATGCACCTGTGGCATTTATGAATTTAATGAATAATATCTTTCAAGAATACTTGGACAAATTTGTGCTCGTATTCTTGGATGACATTCTCATATATTCTAAAATCATTGAAGAGCATCATGAGCATTTGAAAGTAGTTTTAGAAATTATGAGAAAGAGACGATTGTTTGGTAAGTTGTCCAAATGTTCTTTCTATGACACAGAAGTCCACTATTTGGGTCATGTAATAAGTAAAGATGGAATTGTTGTAGATCCTTCAAAAATTATAGCTATAACAAAATGGCCTGCACCAAATAATGTACATGAAGTTAGAAGCTTCATGGGACTTGTTGGCTACTATAGGAAATTTGTAAAAGACTTTTCTAAGATAGCTGCACCAATAACTTCCTTACAGAAGAAAGATAAAAGTTTATTTGGAGTGAAAATGTGAAACCGCATTTAAAACCTTGAAGAAACAATTAACTTCAACACTTATTCTTGTAGTACAGATCCCGATGGAGATTTTATGGTGGTAATTGATGTATCCGGTGAAGGTCTAGGAGGTATTTTGTTACAAAGTGGTGATGTTATTGCATACGAAATTAGAAAAATTAAGTTACATGAGTTGAATTATGCTCCACATGATTTAGAGCTTGCTACCATTGTTCATGCACTTCATGTTTGGAGGCATTATCTCGCTTTTAAACCATTTGTGTTGAAAATTGACCATCTTGGGCTGAAGTATATTTTCACTCAGCTAAATCTAAATACAAGACAGGAAAGATGGTTAGAGTTTTTGTCTCAATATGATTTTGACATAAGTTATATTAAGGGTAAAGAAAATAGAGTGGTTGATGCTCTAAGTCGTAGGAAGCACATTTCTGCTCTTATAACACTAAGAACTCAGTTTAAGGATGAATTAAAAGGTGTTATGGAATCTGATTCTTACTTTCAGCAAGGAAAAGTAGCACTTGCTATAGATTCTAATGATTTGAGGTATAAAGGTTTTCACTTTGATAAGGAAGGAATCTTATGATTTGAAAATAGAGTTTATGTACCTTTGCTTAGTGGTTTGAGAAAGAAATTGTTAGCTAAATTTCATAATTCACCTTTCTCTAGACACCTTGGCATTACAAAGATGCTTGCTGATATAAAACAACAATATTTTTGTAAAGGAAAGAATGAAGAAATATGTTATTGATTATGGAACACATTGTCTAGAGTGCCAACGTGCTAAGGCGGAACATATGCACCCAAATATTTATTGTATCCTAATAACATACCATAGTATAAATGGCAAGTAATAAGCATGGATTTTGTACAAGGGTTACCTATGTCAAGAAATAAACATGATGTTATTTTGGTAGTTGTTGATAAAATAACAAAAGTAGCTCATTTTATTGTTGGAAATCTAAAGGATGATTCCCTGTTTTGGCTAAAATATTTGTACATGAAATTTTTAGATTACATGGGGGTACTGAATTAATCATATCGATAGAGTTCCTAGAATGACGTCAAGATTTTGGCAAACGCTTAATGTAGCTCTAGGAACTAAGCTAAATTTAAGTTTTGTGTATCACCCGAAAAATGGATGGACAGACTGAAAGAGTAAATCAAGTTTTAGAAGATATGTTACGAATGTATTGTATGGATCAGCAATATAAGTGGGAAGAATATCTTCCATTAGTTGAATTTTCTTACAACAATACATATCATGCTTCTCTTAAGATGGCACCTTTCGAGGCACTTTACGGAAGAAAATGCAGAACCCTTGTTAGTTGGGATAGCATAGAGGATAGAGAGGTAATTGAACCTCAGAAATGGAACAACAAGTTAAGTTGATTCATGAACGCTTGAAAGAAGCAGCAGATAGGAAAAAGAGTTACATTGACTTGAAGATGGTTGATAGGAAATTTGAACTAGGTGAGAAATTCTTTCTTCGGGTTAAACTGAAAAAGAGTTCTATAACTTTGGCAAGGCTGCCAAGCTATCACCTCATTATGTGGGACCTTTTGAGATAGTTGAAGTAATCAACCCTGTAGCTTATCATTTAGCATTACCTCCTACTTTTCACGAATGCATGATGCTTTCCATATTTCATTGCTTAAGAAGTACATATCAAATTTATCACACATGTTAAATTGGAATTCCTTGCAGGTCCAAGACCTAGGAATAATCATGGTTAAACCCATTCGAGTGCTAGAAACTCACCAGTTGCATTTAAGAAATCAAGAAATAAGTCAATGTAAGGTCCAGTGGGACCAATTTAACGAAGAGAGTGCAACTTGGGAAAATCTAGAAGATATGAAAACTACATTTCCATATCTATTTGAACAAAATTGATTTTGTTGACTGATAAAAATTATGATTTTATCTTTATATGACATTAAATATGCCAATTTGGGGTAGATATTTATTTGATTTGGATAAACAACTATTAATGCTGATTTCTTGAATTATAAGATTCTAATATATTTTGACTTATGGTAAAAGAAGTGAATGAAGTGATTGTCCTGATGTATATTGTTAAAAAAAAAAAAAGGGGTAATCATCGGGATGATGATTATTTTAAGGAGGGGAGCATGTAACACCCTTGATAGTTGTTATTTTCCTCCTTTACATTTCAAGTGTTGACATGTGATTTTTCCTTATAAAGATATGTTCTTTTGATTTTTGGAGATCATGCTTGAAATGGATAAATCATCTTCTGTTCTTAAGATCCTTTGACTAAATTGGAATGGATTCTTTGAATCCATTTTTCATTTCTTGTAGGTGGGTTACAATTTGGTTTAAGAGTTGTGAACTTATCTATTAATCTGACTCATCCTTGGATCAATTTTAGTGATCCAAGGAATGTTTTAAAATCTGCTCTATTAAATGAATGGTAAATTGACATTCCAGAATTAATAGACATATGAATAAACTTTGTTGGTTACAAGTTCTTTGATTGTTGTGTGAACATGTTCTATTCAGTCATATGTTATGCTTGGATCTTTTCAGTTTGATTGTGGTAGGACAATGTTGACGCAAATGAACTATAGCCTGTACACGGCTTGGGAAACATTCTATTTCCCAAACAAAAGGGACTATCCTACAGAATCCTAAGCTAGGTAAGAATATATATATTTATTACCTAACTAGGTTAATTAATTGAATTTATCCTAACCTAATCTTTGAACTAAAGGATTTTGGAGAGGATTCTAGGTTATTTAAATTATCCTAAAACCTAATGCTATATGTTTGTGAGATGATCTAACCTATTTGGGAGCTACCTAAGGTGGTTATCTATTGATTGGATTATATCCTAAGGTTACCTATCCTAAGCTAACCTAAGATCTAACCTAAGCAACTATGTCTACCCTAAACTAATGGGCATGAAGGGGAATTAGTGGTCGCATGTATTATAGGCGACGGTTCCAAGGCATTAAATTTGTTGATAAGGTTTTAATTACATAGAGGTACTGCCAGCTTTGGCGTAGGGGTTAGTGAACTTGGTGGAGGCTTAGGTGGAGACTCCACTAAAATGGAATTCCTTGTTAAATTTGATTTGGAAATCGCTAAACATGAAAGCGGTGGCAAGGAAGGTTAGGTGGGAAAATCAAAATTAATGGAATTAATTGTTTTTGGTTTTCATGCTCAAACTACCTTAGAAGGCATGCAAACGGGTTGGAATGTGGTTGTTTCACTTTACATACTTTGTGATTTTTGCTTTGCATGCTCTCTGGTTTTTCAAACCAGCAGATTGAACTACACTTAATGGCTATTTTTGAGGTTTTAAACCTATTTTTAGTTCATGGAATATATAGGAGGCATTGTGGAAAAAGAACATTGTTATTTGATTTTTGTGGAGAAGAGGAGAAGTTTTGAGCTCGAACTGGAGGTTCTTTTGATTTGATAGAAGCGCTATCAGGCATGATAGGCTCTAAACTTTAAGATCTCTTGCTTTCTTATAAATGTTTCATTAAAACAAGTCTGCTCTTTTGAGATTCTTGGATTTCTTATCTTATCTGGTTATTGGCTTGTTGGGTTTATTAAATCTTGTTATATTGGTTTTGAATCCTTGGTAAATGATGTTCTATTTGGAAACTTACCATATATAGTTCTTTAAAAAGATAATGCATGCAAAACATTTTTCTGTTTCTGACTTTTCGTTTTGGAACTGGAAATGGAAGTGATCTGTTAAGATAACCATCATTTCTATTATTATGGTTCTGTGTTTGGGGAAAACTTGAATCCCATCGGAACTTCAGTTGAGCTCATTTTGTGTGGACTAGAGCCTGTATACGGGTTTATTTTTAGCTTGTGTTGAGCTCGTGTTTTGTTGAACCTTTATTTGAGCTCATTTTTGGTTTGGAACTTGGTTCTAGTTTTGTGTTTGTTGAGAACTGTTGATAGAGGTTCTTGTTGTTCTGAATCATGTTGGAATCTTGTATATCTCTTGGACTGTTGTCGAAGCCCATATAAAGCTTGGTGCTTGTATCTTAGTTCCTTGTGATAATCTGAACTGTTACTGTCAGTTCATAATGTACATGGTATTTGAATGTTATTACTCATTTTTGGGCTCAAACTTTGGGTGAAACTTGAGTCCCATTGAGAGATAATATTGGGTTCTATACCCATGTTTTATATTCTTTTGAGAAATTTGGAACTGTTATTGTAGATTAGTAATTTACAAAGCACTCGTATTCTATTACTTGTGTAGGTTCTGAACTTTGTAGGAACCTTAAGGTTGTAAGGACTAGTATTTGGGCTTCGTGTTTTGATACAAACTCTTGTTGAAGCCACTTGTTGCTATGAATAAGTGTTTGTATATTTGGATAGATCATGATCATTGTAGTTGAAGCTATTTGTGGCTCTATACCCATGTTTTATTTAGTGGAATTTCAAACTGTTAATGGAGGTTTGTGTTTTTCATCACATTCGTATTTGGTTATTTGTATAGTTCTAAACTTTGTTAGGACTTGTGTCAACTCTGTTCTAGAACTTTGGAGTTGTGTTCTACTTGTAATAAACGTTTAAAACTTACAACTCTTTTGTCGAGTTTTTGCTCAAAGAAAATTGGGAGAATAATTGGTTTAGTTGTTGGGAAACTCTTAGAGATCTTGATGGAAAACATCCTCGTTTGATGAATATATTTGTTAATTCATTTTAAGAATTGTTTCTTCTTTTCTGAGATATCAATGGCGTTTAATTAAGGGTATTCTTTTCCTCTCTATTTTGTGGAAACTTGTATCTTTAGATCTCTTAGAATAGACTCTGGGTTTCGATTTATGAGAAGAAATTGATAAATTAGTACTCTGTATGGTTATGGAGGGATTATTTGTTTTTGTTCTAATAGTTTTTGTATTATAACTTTTATTGAATCAAGAACTGGTTATTTTTTTTTGTAATGCAAAAATGAAATCTGACAATGGGATCTCAATCTGATTTGTTGATACCTCTGATCATGTTAACATTTCTGATCGGTCATTTTTCTATCTCTCCATGAATACCATGAATACACCTTGATACTTTATATAGGAAAGGAATGTGATTCCTTTAGAATCGACTATGTTTTTGGACTTCTTTTTTATTTCATCTTGTGTATGGAATATAAACTCAGTACTCTTTGAAAGAAAAGAAGTATAAGAAATATGACAGTGTGCTTTCTTACTACTGGAGTTGATCATTGGTTGAACTTTTCTATTTTGATTCTCTTTTTATTTTGAGATTTCCTTATGAGTTGTTTGGTCTTCCTTTACACAATCATTTGTAGAAATGATGTTGGAAGAGATTATATTATTTTGTTTTATTGAACTAGTAAATTTGTTAGCTTGTTTATGATGTTGTTTGTACAAGACTTACTTGATGGGTTTGAGATGAGTGAGTTGTCTCTTGCACACTATTTTTTTTAGAATTCTTCTTGGATGATCTAGAGTAGAGAGTAACTCCTGTATGAGTCTACCTTGATCTTTGAATTTTATTTTAGATCCTCAAAATTTAAATTCTATTTTTGGAAGTAGATTTAAAAGGTAGATCGATTATTCTCTATTCCTTCTTAGATTAAGATGAAATTCTATTCTATGAATATCTTAATTTTCTTTTGGATGTGTGTGTTTTGGCATATAGTTATAAAGGTTCTTTTTTTTTTTTTAGGAGATAGATGAGTCATCCTAATCTAAACCATGCATTAAACTCTTCTTTTATCTTGAAGAAAATATAAATGTTGTTTTTTTTATGAAAGATTAGGAATAATGAGATGCTATGATATGTTCTTTGTCTTAGGATAATTGATTGAATCAATTAGACTCTATTTTGTAAGGCTGATATGGTAGATTATATTTTGTCCTTCTCTTGGAAGTGAAATCAATTGTTTATAATGTACTTATTTTTCGTTACTTTTGATATATTGATTATTTGATGTAATAATTGTCTCATTAAAACAGAGTTGTTTTAATGGAACAATTATTGGAATGCACTTATATTTAAGGCTTAGTGCTTATCATGCTCGGTTCATTGAATCGACATTGTGCTAGCAATTTTTGCGAGATGGAATTTGTAAGTGATAAAGAAGGAAAAACTTATATGATGCATTGGCTGATTTAAGTCTAATTCTTGTGAAGAACTCTGATTCGTTCTTGAGATTGTATTGGAAAATAAAAGTAGTATTATTTTATAATTAAGATGGTTGTTATGCAGTATACCTAAATGCATAAGTCTTGTAAATGTAATGGTTATAAAGATAAACTGAAAGTTGTGAGATTACTGTATTGGTTGTGTAAATTATTTTGTATTTGTATGAAAGAGATGGGCTCTATCTTGTTGTTAATCTTCATATTATTTATATGTTAAATGGATAAATTTTAATAAGATTGGATCAAGGGATTTAGTTCAATCTCCCTACTTGTGATGCAACTTGTAAAGTTGTAGATATGATATTCATTATTTAAACTATATAACATAGTAATACAAAGTAGGATGAACATACATTGAAAAATGTGGTCATTGGGTAGAATAAACCCTAACGCCTTACATATAGTGAAAGACTCTTCATCTTTCATAAATGTTCATAAACCATAAAGGTTTGGTATCATGACTTCAATTTATCAGACTTCATTTGTTATGAAGACTACTTTATTTTGGATATATTCTGGCGCTGAAATTTCTACAAATTTATTGTACTTTTTACATAAGACATATTATAACACTGTATGTAGTTACGCTTAATTGAAAGTTTAACTATTTATTTGAACATTAAAAGCGGCAATGAATATAACAAAGTTCTTAATGGGCTAAATGAATCAATTTAGAAAAGAACTTAAGGAGTGTTGGATTAGGATTAGGCAAAGTTGCTGAAATCATTTTGAATAATCCAAATTAATTAAATTATTAATAAATTCCTTGGGGTATGTACATCTTAATGAGGTTGTTTGGTAGGATATTGGATCATGCTAACTACATGGGTTATACCTTGAGAAGATTAAGATCTTCTCGAGGATAAAAGATGCGGTCGGCATGTGGCAACACCCTTCGGCATTGATCATCCAGATCTACATAAATTGGACTTGATCTTAGTTTTTCTCTAGGTCAAGTTAGAAACATGTTTTAAGATATGGGGTAGCCCTCTAAAACTCAGGATACCTTGGCACATGGGGTTGAATTAGGTTGACCTAGTATGCCAACTTACCCTAAGTCTTAGTGAGCTTCCCCTTATCATAACACATGTTGTTAACACAAACTAGGGTTAAACCTCGGGCAAGTGGACTGACATGAGTCAGTAAAGAAAATTCTAGATAACAATAGAGTGGGGTGAAGGATGTATTCCAGATTGATGAGTATGTCGTCAAGGAATAGTAATACGTACAGTATGTTAGAAATATTTGGCCAAAGTATCGCAAGCTGTTGGTTGTGTTGTCCTATGTCACCTAGTCTAAGGTTCGTGATGTAGATGAATATTGGTAACAATTATTCAGATAGGTTCCTTAGACAGATCACTCTATACCCTGAATAGGAAAGAGAACCAAGTATACATAGTATACGGATAAGTATTTAAAATATTATTATCCTAATTAATTATGCATAGTATAATTATTTAATTAATTTTATTAATTAAATAATAATGGTTATAAATAAACCATATTTTGTTATGTATTGTTATATGGTTCATAAACCATATTTGTCTTTCATAATGTTATTTTGTTATATTATATTGTTTTAACAATATATTTGTTTGTATTTGAACAATAATTTGTTTTGCTTCCCGGATGTTATCGAAGCTTGTGTATTTTGGAACTTGGTTCACTGTGCAACTTAATCTTCTATTTGTATTTGGTGTGCAATATCTATAAATATTGCAGCCCATTCTCTCGTAGTTTTTGGTTGATTGAGATTAATAAAACTAATCAGGCTTCCACCCCTATTTCTCAATCTACATTTGGTACAGAGCGAGAATCAAGACCTGAAGGTGAGAAGAGAGTGCAAGCAGAGAGAGAGAGAGAGATTTGGAGAAGAAATTGCAGCAAAGAGAGCCCGTGCAGCCTCCGCAACCTTCCCCATCCCCCGCCTCCCACAACCCCCCCGTTCCTCTGTGTTTGGAAGGCAATTTTTTTTTGCACTCGGGTGCACTCAGCACTGTGAAAATTTTTTGCGAGCAGTATAATAAAAAAAAAATAAATAAAGAAATTCCCCATCCAAGGGTTTTCTCTCTAATTTAGAGGCTGATTTAGTCTCAAGGAAATTTTTAAAGGTTTCAGCCATTTGGAGGTGTGAGGTGCATATTTGAATCAAAGCATGTGCTATTTCTCAACATATTTTCACACAAGCTTTGTGTACAAGTTCCCAAGAGATTCCCGCATCCTCATCAAGGTTTGCAACATCAACCACGGCTCGCACAAATCAAACAAATGGCAGAGAGGCCTTTTCTCCATCTCCATTGGGACGCTCACGAAGTAATAAGGCAAAATGCAAAGCAAAAAAAAAAAAATGGTGGAAAGAATAAAATGGGCGTATGAATAAAAAATAGAAAAGCAAAGTTGAGCAAAAAAACCAAAGAACTGCATTTTCACCACCGCATACGCTACACAAAGATAAAAGCGCGCAAAATAAAAAAAAGGAGTGAAACTCCAAAAAAAGACTGCGCTACCATGCAAAACACAAACAAGAATTCACAAAGCCAAAGTCATCCTCCACGCATACAAAAAAAAGCACAAAACAAAAAAAAAAAAAAAGCAAAAGCAAAAAAAAAATGGCAAAAATCAAAAAAAGCAAAAAGCAAAAAAAAAGCAAAGGAAAACAAAAAAAAAAAAGAAAATAAAGCAAAAGGAGATAAAAATTCCTCAGATCCATTTTTGAAAAAAAACCCTAAAAACCTCTCACCCACATGTGGACTCCACGTGAGCATCTCTCAATCGTCATTTTTTTAAAAAGGTTAGTCATTTTTTTTTTTCATTAAATACAATTTGCTTCATTTTATCTACAAATGCCAGTGAGCCAAGTGGATAGTGAGGGAAAGCCTGGGAAGTGGAGGTGGGGTTCAAATCCCACCCCAACACACAAAAACTCATTTTTGAAATTTAGTGGCAAATTTTTGGTGGATTTACCAAATTTAGTAGCAATTTTTTTGAATTTAGTTATAACTAACTAAATTTAGCGGAGAAATCCCTAATTTAGGGTAAAATTTTTTTTTCTCCCATTCGGCCTGGTTTTTCATTTTGGACATTTTTTGCAAAAGGAGACCCATCTAAAAATTGCATTTTCAGCTATTTTTTTGCAATTTTTAGCATTTTGGGTCGTATTGGGCTCAGGAGGCCACCAGGCCCAAAACAAATTTTTTGCCCCGCCATTCAATTTTTTCCAATTTTTTTGAATGTAAATTGTATATCGCGTATATTGTACTAATTTGCAGTTGCCATAGTCAATCAAAACTTTGTAATCGCGTCAAAACCGGCAGAATTGTAATAAAAACAATAAAAAAATTGGTTCTCAGAACACTCACGAGATCCTAGATCTCATTCGCAGCTGCTCAAGTA
This sequence comes from Taxus wallichiana var. yunnanensis, assembly GCA_018340775.1. NCBI lineage: Eukaryota > Viridiplantae > Streptophyta > Pinopsida > Cupressales > Taxaceae > Taxus > Taxus wallichiana. The sequence continues at coordinate 441,223,582 of CM031239.1, forward strand.
TATACGGTGCCTGCCTCGGGAAGCACTTACGGTAAAGCCATCATGACTACTACGCACTTAATGCCTAATATAGCTGCAACAACGTCGTCTGGGCATCGTCCCTATAAATCGACGGGGAGTAATAAGGTCACAAAGGCACACACTATGAACCATCCCATCCGTCTCGTGAACGATCGCACGACATAAACCAGACCGAGAAATTATCCAAGTATATAGTGAAGTTACGCGCGTATGAGGATATTTTCTTTGAGCCGGTGTCAATAATCACATGCACCCCATCGCATCGCCTCTTGGTACCACGTATTGAATTCTTTCACGTACGTTAACGCCTCTTTCACGTACCACGGGTATATAGAAAGGGTGAGCTTCTTCCACGTACCGATGGGTATATCAGAAGGGCGCGTATATAGAAAGGTTCGGTATATCGAACTGACGGTATATAGATTGGGAGACCTAATACCTGGAGTGATAAGAGCCAAACCCTGTCAGTGATCTCTGCAAAATGGGCACCAATGCCCCCAAATTTTTTCTTCCAGATTCACAATTGCTCAGAGGAAGCAACTATGCTGCATGGAAGACAAAAATAAAGACACAACTTGAGTTTGAAGAAATCTGGCCTGTTGTGACTGGTACTCTAACAGATCAACAACTGATACAACACAACAACGATAGTTTGATAGAGCAGATCAGAAAGCAAAACTCATCATCTTGTTTGGAGTGTCCGATGATGTGCAACCCCACATTCGAGATGCCAAACAAAAAAGAAGCGTGGGATAAATTGAGCACAATATATGAGGCCAAGAACAAGAATGTCATACTAAATTTTGCAGAGTCGCTACATACACATGAAGTTCAAGCAAGTAATGAGAAAATCAAGCTTTCTTAAGAAGAGTTAGAATTGAGGGCTTCACTTCTAGCCCCGGGAGAAGAGGTCAAAGATGATCTCTCATTCCCATTGTTCTCGAGAGCACTCCCTTCTTCTTACCACATTTTTGTCACAACACTAAACTGTGTCAGATACGACAATTGGTTTTGACAAACTGGTAAACCTACTGCAACAAGAGGAAGCAATGCACAATAAGGATGATGAAGAGGAGCAGGCACTGTCTTCACATCAAAAATGGAAAGGAAAAGGTAAAGGAAAACCTAATTCCTATAAGAAGTCCCAACATCATAATCAATATCATGGGGACAATCAATAGAAGAAGCAATGTCCAATTTGCAAAAGAGGACATGACTTAAAAGATTGTTGGTATAACACTTATAAGAAAGGTTCATCAAGCAACTCTGGACCACAACAACAACAATCTTACAAGGGACATTCTAACAACTATCATGGGTAGAAAAAGGGGAACTGGAAAAGAAGACCCACCAGCAAGGTAATATTGTTGAGCAACAAGAACAATCAGACAATGAAGACTTCTTGTTCACTGCTCGATCAAGTGAACCATCCACGTCATCTAGTGATGTCTGGTATGTTGATTCGGGAGCCACTCGACACATGACCAGCCACAGAGACTGGTTTATTTCAATGAGGGACACGCCATCAAAAATCATGTTTCGTTGGGAGATGATTCTTCATATACAGTTTAGGGGATTGGGAACATTTCTCTACCCCTTGGTTCACGCAAATGCAGACTATCAGATGTCCTATATGTCCCTGGGTTGACAAAGAATCTTCTTTCAGTTAGTCAACTCCTAGATCACAACCTAAAAATTGACTTTGATAGTCAATCCAAGCAAGAAAACGTGTTTGATTCGAGATAAATCAAGAGGCTCGAAAATAATTGCAAAAGCCTCCAATGTGGGACGCATGTTCCAACTTGATTTTGTTTATAGAGATGATCAAGCACTTGTGGCTAAAAATTCCACCTCAAACAGCAATTGTGGCATCAGAGATTTGGTCATGTAAGTTTCAAATATCTCAAACACTTCACCGGTGTAATATGGTACATGGGCTACCTTCTCTTCGTAAGGATACGCAGACAAGTGTCCTCACCGCCAAAGCAGAAAACAACAGAGTTTCATTCCAAAAGAGTACATTTCGAGCTCATGGTAAACTTGACCTGGTTCATACCGATCTTTGCGGTCCACTGCAGCCAAGTCATTCTGGGTTCCAGTACTTCATGCTTTGTGTTGATGACTATTCGAGGAAAATGTGGATTTTTTGTCTTCACAAGAAAAGTGAAGCATTTGAAACCTTCAAAAAGTTCAAAGTAGCAGTTGAGAAAGAAACTGGTCGTCACATCAGAACTCTCCGCTCAGATCGAGGGGGGGAATTCACCAGTGATGAGTTCAGAGACTACCTACAAACTCATGGGATTCATCGACAAATGCCTCCTCCACACACACCAAGCAAAATGGTGTTGTTGAGAGAAGAAATCATACTATCATGGAAATGGTGCGATGCATGATCGATGATTCCAGACTTGCAAAGACATTTTGGGTAGAAGCAGCAAAAACAACAAGTGTATTTGTTGAACAGAGCACCCACAACTGCTCTTGATGGAATTACACCACAAGAAGCATGGTCAAAAAGGAAACCATCCATTGCACACCTCAGAGTATTTGGGTGCAAAGCAAGCATGCACATACCCAAACAGTAATAGAAAGAAATTGGACATGAAGTCACAAAACTCATCTTCATTGGGTACAGTGAAGAGACTCTTGGGTATAGATTGATGGATCCTAAGACCTAGAAAAGTCTACACCAGCAGAGATGTTGAGTTTTTCGAGAAGAAGGAAGCAGAGACTCCTCCTCCGACTCACAAGATGTAGATTTTTCACCTATTGTAAAAATTGAAGCTAATGTTCCCTCAGAAGATGAAAGTGATGATGGGGATGATGGTGTTGATCAAATAGAACCACAACCCATGGGAACAGTTCAACGTATGCCTAAATGGTGTACAAGTACATTACGAGATGCAAGATTGGATGCTCCACCGATACATCCACCCTGGACCATGGACTCGCAATAAAGCAAGAGAAGAAGTTAACTTTGCTTTGATGAGTAGAGTTATCAATCGATGAGCCCTCTACAGTCCAGAAGCCCTATACCAAAAGCTTGGAAAGATGCCATGGATTTGAATATCAATCGCTGATGAAGAATAACACTTGGCAGCTTGTTGATCTTCCACCTGTGGAAGAAACCCATTAGATGCAGATGGATATTCAAAACTAAGTACAAAGCAGATGGGACAGTGGACAAGTACAAAGCAAGACTTGTAGCAAAGGGGTACGCACAAAAAGAAGGCATTGACTATGAGGAGACATTTTCTCCCACAGCTAAGATCAAAACGATCAGGATGATCTTTGCTCTAGCTGCTCAGTTTGGATGGAAAGTTCACCAAATGGACGTAAAAAGTGCCTTCCTAAATGGAGATTTACAAGAAGAAGTCTACATGACTCAACCTGAGGGATATGTTGTACCTGGTCAAGAAACAAAGGTATGCAGACTCAGGAAATCTCTGTATGGCCTCAAACAGCACCCCGGCATGGTACATCAAGATTGATGAGCATCTCATACAACATGGATTTGTTAGAAATCCATACGATCCCAATCTCTACCTCAAAAAGCAAGGGGGGGAGATGGTGATTGTTGTTGTCTATGTCGATGATCTAGTCATCACTGGCAGTTCAATGAGGATGATCGATGCAATGAAGAAAGATCTTAATCGATCGTTCGACATGACCGATCTCAGGTTGATGCACTATTGTCTTGGATTAGAAGTGTGGCAGAAAGAGAATCATATTTTTGTTTCTCAGATGAAATATACCAAGACTACGCTCGAGAAGTTTAGGATGATGGATTGCACACCAATTGCTACACCCATGGAGAATAGATTACAGTTATCTCGTTCAGATCCATCTCCTGAGGTAAGTGCCACTCTCTATCGGCAACTGATCGGGAGTCTCATTTACCTGACCTACACTAGACCAGATATCAGCTTTGAAGTGAGCTATCTATCCAAGTTCATGCAAGAACCCAAAGTTTGTCATTGGAAAGCAACAAAGTGCATTTTGAGATATCTCAAAGGATCAAAGGATCTTGGTCTAGAATACAAGAAGAACGAAAACTTCTTCTTGATTGGATATTCGGATTCAGATCATGCAGGTAACATTGATGATAGAAAATCCACTTCTGGATTTGTATTCTTTATGGGATCTAGACCAATATCATGGGGAAGTAAGAAACAACACTTTGTTTCTCACTCTTCCATAGAAGCCGAGTATCGCTCACAGAGAAGCCGCTCGTGAAGCGATTTGGCTACGTCGCATACTGGAAGGACTTGGAATACCACAGGACAAACCGACCACCATGTATGTTGACAATGAAGGTGTTCTCAAACTTGTTCGCAATCCAGTTTTTCATGAGAGAACAAAGCACATTGAGGTTCAAGTTCATTTCATACGCGAACATGTGTTGAAGCACAACATCCAACTTCAATTTTGTCCAACTGCTGAACAACGAGCAGATATTTTCACAAAGTCACTTGCACGTGACAAGTTCGAGTTGTTCAGAGAGTTCCTCTCCTCATCTCTTCAGACAATGCACAATTAAGGGGGGGAATGTTAGGATAAAATATTATTATCCTAATTAATTATGCATAGTATAATTATTTAATTAATTTTATTAATTAAATAATAATGGTTATAATATAAACCATATTTTGTTATGTATTGTTATATGGTTCATAAACCATATTTGTCTTTTCATGATCCCCGAGTGAAAGGTGCTCTACCGTATTGTATCGAAGGGATAGCATCGAAGGATATGGATAATGTGGTGGTATAGTGGGTGGTACGGGATCGACCGGCCCTGAACTCTCTGGGCGGTGGAGCGCATAGTCGGAAGAGCAAGAGCGCATAGTCCGTCCTGTAAGAGAAGAGCGCGTAGTCCTGTAAGAGCGGAGCGCATGTGATAGTAAGGGAAGAGCGCATCAAAGGTATCTCTATATAGGGGCACATCAATGCCTTTCAACCATAATGCCATTCCTTCCTCTCCGTCAATCAGGCAGGCGCATGAATGACCTGACGTCAGTCGAGAGCATCATCCTATCGGTGCCCCCCGCCTCTATATAGCTGTCCGCAGATATATAGAGAATTGGGCCGTCGCCATATAGATATGATAGTTCAGGGTGGGGGCGCCGACTCTATAGAGAAGACTAGACTACAATCCATATAGCCGCCCTCGCCATATAGATCTATAGGGAGCCATATCTATATATAGCCGTTGGCCCCCCTATATAGAGAACTGCCCCCCTCCCCTATAGAGAGAACTATATAACTATAGAACTGAAAGACGTTGGCCGGAGAAAGACGATGGGGAATGGGGGCACTGAGGAGCCCCCCTCCTATATCTATGTTGGCCAATGCTGATTGCCCACCTGATTGACTAGTCGCTAGTCGAGTGATTAGTGATTCATTCCCATGGAATGGCTATGCCAGCGATTCCCGCCTCCCATGATTCCGCCGCTTGAGACCCCCGGCCAAACGCCACTTGACCCCGCCAGGGGCCAGTGATTCCCGCCTAATCCTGATGCCTATGAGTATGATTCCGTGACCGGGGATCCATTACGGAGAAGTCCCCTGCTGTTCATACGGCAATCGCTTCCTCCCACCCCCCACCCATAATGGTAATGCGGGGAGGCTTCCTCTCACCCATCCGGCTGTCAGAACCGAGCCGTGTTCCTCCGACATGGCCGGCTGCACGAACATTCATTCGTTGATTGGGTTACCAATCAACGAATGAATCGGATCGGCATGGCTGGGAGTGGGAGCTTTAGAGGAATGAATCGGCTGGAGTCCTAGTGAGTTCAATCTTTACCCGGCCTATATATAGATACATGACGAATGAATCGGGTGGCCCGAACCGGCTTTCTCTACCGATCGGCACATCGGCGCGGGTGAACGGCGCAGCCCCGGAATCGGGAAACTAGGAGAAAGGGGCCCTATATAGATAGATAGATAGAAGGCGCTTCAGACGGGATAGAAAGAAATATGTAGATAGATCGAGATCACTTACAATCGGCAATCGGAATGGGATGAAGCGAACGAAGCGGAACCACCGAGTGCACCGCACCGGTCGAGTGCTAATGATGCATGGTGGGCGGAAGAGGAGAGCTTTGGTTCTAATACGGAATCATTCCAGGCCCAGGCGGGACCAGGCATATATCATATATCTAAGATCTATAGAGGGGGCGGCCGATATCTGGATCGAAACTGAGATATAGATATAGGGGTAATTTTTTGTTTTCCGATCCGCTAGATTGAGATATCTATATCTTATATATCTATATATAGATCGGCATCTCAGATATATTTCTTTCCTAATAGGGTAGGGGGGGGGTAGGGCGACTCCCTCTTCACACGACTTTCCTTTCTCCGTTTCATTCACGACGGCGCGTAGCTCGGAGAGATTCATTGGCGGGACCGAGATGACTTATTCTATAGCATAGCATACGACACGGCTCAAACTGTTCGACTAGCTCTCCAGCAGGGCGCATCCCTGGCTTTAGGGCATGCACCCTATCCTATCTATATATGGGGTGGGGTCGTGCACTCTAACTATCGTATCAATAGGGGCTTTCTGCGACCTACCTACACCTACCTATTGAAAAGGCCCTTGCCTTGGGAGGGGCGGCCGGGAGAGCACCGACTGCCCACTTTACTCAACCACTATCTGTCCGGATGATCATGATGGGGAGTGGGCATGGAGCTTCATGAGCATCAATATCAATATCCTCTTTACTCATACGAGGCGCGGGTGAAGAGAGGCCCCATAGATAAGATAAGATAGTTCAGGGAGGGGGGAACATTCCGCTTGGGGAGTACGGAATGGAGAATATAGGATAGGAGAGATACGCCGGAGAGATACGCCGGATCATCATTTCCAAGCTCACCTGCGGTCGAGTCCCGCAGCCGTCCGATGCCTTTCTTTCTATGCGATATATGCAACTAAACAATAGGGCCGGGCCGGGGAGTGCGCGGTGAGTGGGCCCCGCCCGGATACGACAGGAGTCGTCCGGGCCAATCCAATGAGAATTCCAGATACGACCCGAAATGCCACTTGAGATACCGGATACCCGGGAGGAGCATGAGCATACCCAGAGAGAGGGGGGGCCGAGATCATCTGATCATCTACGTAATCGTTGTTCTATGCATGATGGGGACGCCATATAGATATAGGGGGGGGGCGATCCTAGAACGGTATACGACCCCCGCCCCCTATCTCTTTCTATTGACGGACCCCCGGGCCATCGGGAGTCAATCACGCGGGCCTATCGGGAGATATAGGGTGCCCTACCCTATTTTTTGTTTTTGATCCATCCGCCATATGTATTATAGGGCAGGGCCGCGTTCGTTCGGTTCGGGACTCGCCCTTTGCTGGTACTGGTGTTGGTGTGGCTACCGTCGATAAATGACCTTCGGACCGGAACGGCATTTATGCGCGAGAGGAGGTCGGGGGGGAGATTCTATCAGTCATCTGAATTCGAGGAAGGAGCACTGAGCAATAGGGACTATCAACTCTTACTATCGAGTTAACATTGATTGGGGGACTATCAACTCTTACTATCGAGAACTCCCTATATATCCCCCATATAGAGAGAGGGGGGGCCCGCTGTCGCTCACCGCACTCACTTTGTTCCACATGCACGATGGCGGTTGGGCAATCACTTTTCAGTTGCTTTTGTCAGGTTTCGTCGGGTCGCGCCGAGCCGAGATATAATAGAGAGGGGGGGTCGAGCCTATCCATCTATCTCCCTCTCCCCTATATAGATAGATAGATGGCGGTCGAGAGCCTCCTATCCATCTATCTCCCTCGACCGACAGGGAGAGGGTTTCCCCATAGAGTTCTAGGCCTCCCTATCCCCTCTAAATTTACCAGGGGGGGGGTGCCGACTATACTATAGCCGACTCTAGAGAGTCGCCCCATATATAGATAGGGCGGGCTATATAGAGAGATGGGATGGCCTGTATATAGTTTAGTTGGCCGGCCCCCCCATATAGAGAGATGGGATAGATGGCCTCTCTATAGTATAGAGAGATGGCCCGCCCTCTATTTTCTTTTCTCCGGGGGTCTGGTCTGCCCATATAGATATATAGATATCTCTATATCTATATGCGGGCGGGCGCCAATTGAACTATATATACTATCGCTCACACCCCGAACTATAGATAGGGCGAGAGTATCTATCTATATCTGGACCCAAGACCCCAAGACAAGACCTATATAGATCAGATCTAGCTGCCCCCGACCCCCATGGCATTGGCACTCGGCCGAGCGCATGCTCCCTTAGTCGAACCGGAGAATATCGGGGAGCCTTCAGAATAGCTTCGCCCTCGGCGGTTGGTTGGCCCGCTCTACCCGGGGAAGAAACTACTCACTATCGAAATGAAAGACGATCGATTATCTACCCAAGGGGATAGAAGATCCCACATACGGAAAAAAGTCGCAAGGGGAGTTAAACCGAGTGGCATTGCAAAGGCATAGTGATAGTAGGGTCGGGATATCCCCGCCCTCCGGACCGGACGTGAAGGTCCCCCCTCATCCGGCTCTCCGCAGGGGAATCTCCACTCACTGCTTCCCCCGATATCCCCCCTCTGCCACATCATGGGGAGGTTTACAGGAGATCCCAGAGGCTCGCTCGGCCCTTCTCTATAGTTTCTGCTTGCTATAGCAGTCCGGCTGCTCCTGCCGAAATCATTACTATCCCCCGTGCTCTGGCAATTACGCTCCCTGGACTATTATAGTAATAGTAATGGTGATAGCCCCTACCCCTAGAATAGTCCTGTCCTATTGATTGACGACAAGATCCAAGCGAGATATAGAATGGAATGATGACGATGCACCCATCTCTATATATCTGACGAATGGATATGGGTCTTGTAATCCAACCCCCGAGATGGCTATATAGGCATCACCCGGGGCCCGGCATGGAATAGGGAAGAGAATGCAATGGGATGGTAGAGGGCTGCCTGCGCCCGCGATGACTGCCCCCTTGTCCATAGGGACTGGCATACTACCGCAGCGACTCCCGCTAGATAGCCGCTCCCCTATCTATATACTAGGGTCGCCTCGTGGAAGGAGGGGAATTCATTCACTTGCATTCCTGCTTGCATGCTGGCACTACTAGAAAGCTCCGGTCTTAACGCCCCCCCAGATCTATATCTCCGCCGAAGGAGAGTAGAGTCGGGTTTACCGTTTACCCACAACGGAGGAGCCACCCCCCCCCCCCTCCATAGAATAAATAGAGGGGTGAGGGGGCAGGCGGCCACGGGTTGTAACGCACTCCTCGCACGACGAATCCACTTTGAAGTTGACTCATTCGCTTGGCCAATTGCCGGAATGTGTACGAAATACCATAAGGGCCCAATATCTCAATAGCACCTTTGTCTGAAGCTTCGAATGAGACTTCGTATCCGAAACGCGGGAACGATCTGACTATGAAGTCATTGAAAACTTGATCGGGGAACCAGCGTTTATTTAAAGAGCAATAGAGTCGATTACCGGAAGTACTAGTTTGAAAGGCTCGTTGGAATTGATCCGCTACGAGATTGACATGATACGCCACGAAAGCACCTAAAGTACTAAACGGAATAGGCATTAGTTCGGTAATGGTTGGAGCAGCAAACTCGGATTCGGCGAGAATCTCATTTTTGGGTGGTACGGAAGGGGGATTGGCCCGGGAATTGGATAGGGGGTCAACGCGCTGCGGCTCAAGTGCCCTCCGAACCGCGCGAGATGGTCGCCTATTACACGGCTCACGAACTCTGCCTCACTCTGCATTGGGTTTGGGTACCTATTATTCGTTACTCGCTATTCGTTATCCGTCGGCGGCTCCGCGACCCCCTACCCAAATCAAATGATTACTAGTATTGGCTTGCTCGGGCGCTGTCGCTCACTGCCTGGTTGGTCGAGTGATGCCGATAGTGATGCCACCATCTATTATATACGTGATACAACCAGTCATCGGTCATATCACGTATAGAATGTAATGGATGGTCCCGACCATCGGGAGAGGGCGGCTATCGGCTATATAGAATAGAGTCGGCACCCCCTCCTATAGAGATTAGATAGATGGTGCCCCCCTCCCCCTCCCTGAACTATCTTATCTTATCTCTCACCGGAATGAGCGATGCCCGGGACTCTAGAATTGGGGAAGTCTAGAGAGAGGGGGCCCTCCCGCCGACCACATTTATTTCTCCGGGAGAGTATAGGGAGGGGGGAAGCCAATCTCGCCCATATAGAGAGGGGGGGGCAGATCGGCGGTAGTATATAGCCATATAGAACTCTAGGGCATGGTAGGCTCGGCTCTATCTGTTCCCCGCATCTCCTATAGGGCCGGTCAAGCATTCCCTCCATTTCTAAATGAATGAATGTCGAGGTCCCCCTATCTAGCTCTCTATATGGGGAAACCCCCTTGCTATATAGATCATAGATATGGCTGACCATCTATAGTTCTCAGAGGCCAAGGTACTGTTTCGCTCGGAATGTTTCGGCTTCTGGGAATAGAGTTGCTTCTATCCTTTCATTCCTTTTAGAAATAGATAAGGTTAGGGCTAGGAGGAATACCTGTTGAATGTCGAGATGGTGTGCGCGTACCATAGAGAAAGATCAGGTTGACTGCGAAGAACTCCTTTTTGTCTTGGAAGGACTACCTGCAAATAAGAACACAAGACCACAAGATTTTGATTAGACAATAAATGAGGGAACTGCCTTGGGCCCAGGAAATATAAAACTTCCTTTCGAAGGTGGTCAGTTCCCCTGCTAATATGAATTAACACAAAAAACTGTAAAATATCAATTAAATTGCTTCGTTGAGACGGGTAGGGGAAAGGCTGATTTCTAGTTTTGAGTCACAATAACCGATACGATTCTTTGATAACCGATATCGGTATGGTCTAGGATCTATAGGTTGGTTGTTTTGTGGGGTGGTTGTGTTGTAGGGTAACAGTGTTGTTGGTAAGGCTAGTATATGAGTGATATTAGGTAATGAGATGGTGAGAGGTAAATGAATGATAGTTAGATGCAATGACACGTTGGGTAGTGGATCTAGGAATGGATTTATGGGGACTGTGATTCAAAAAGTCTAAGAAACGTTATTAAAGAGGACATGCAAGGTGTAACTTACTGGTTATTGACGAAGATGCAGGTCCAGGAACTCTGATGACAAAGGTAGAACTCAAGTGGGATGGCTTGACACACAGAAGATGAGAGATCTCCCTCCCGATGATCAGCTGAGTATCACAGGTTTCTGGCTATTCCGTTGCAATCTTGGGCTTGATCTCCTTTTGCTGCAACTCTCCTTGTCTCTTCACTCGTCTCTGCTCGGCCAAGTGAAGATCCGAATGCTCTTGATCGCTCCCAATGATCTCTGTTGATTCAAAAATCCTTCGACCCTTGTTTCTGGTTAGGGGAGCCCATTTTACAGGGAACCGATGGCGGTTACGTAACCGACGGTGGTCGAGTAGGAACCGGCATCGGTAAGGAAAAAGTAGGCTATTTTTAGTAAAATAGCCCACCTTCCCTGCTTTTCTCCCGAGGGATTAGTTGCGGGCTTGGTCAAGTGACTAGAATGTCGGTTTTGGGTGCGAGAAAGGGGTCCTTAATCATGGGTGTAGGTGTAGACCAAGTTATAGGTCTTAATTAGGTTAGTTTAGGGTTAGGACTAGGTCACGATGAGGTGGCAAAATGAGGTGGCAAGAAAAGGTGAGGTGATGTGGATTTATCAATTACTAGGTAATTAATAAATAATTGTGTAAGCTTTAGGTGATGAGGTTAGGATACGAAATGAGATGTGGCTCACAAAGGGTCGTAAGACACAAATTTGGTGTCTACATTAGCCCCTTATTGTCGTGTAGCTTGTTTTGTAAAGCTGCACAGACAATAATATGAAGTGGTTTCTCCTGTTAAGGATATAGGTAATCCCCCTCAAATCTATCACAGATTGAGAGAACGGGAAATCAGGGATAGGGTTGATAAAGGGTGAATGGTGTAGAGAGGATGGTGAGATGGTGGGGTAGGTCCAAGGAAGTAGACGCATGTTGAAATGTAATAGTGCGACTAGGGTACATGATTTGACGAGCAAACCAGCAATGCATAGGCAAAGGTCGATAGTTTATCCAAACAAGGGTGATATAATCCTGGTATCCAAGGCATAGGAAGTAGCTCCAGGGTATATAATAGGTAAGGCACAGAACGTTTAGGCATGTTATAAAGACCAAATGGTTGGTTTGGTTGAGATAAACGCCACGGTCTAGGTCTAGGCAAAGTTGGTCGACAGATCAAGTCAAGGACCCTAATCATGCTAAAACACGAACATGTGAGCTTGATGGAACAAAAAGCTACATGATGGGTGGATAAAAGTGTATGTTGTTGATGTTGGGCGAGGTATCGAAGTGGTATGGCCTTGGGTCGGGCCAAGTTGTTGGGTTGCGGCCTTGGGTCAGGCCGGAAGGGTAGAGTGAGGCCGTGGGTCGGGCCGGATGGGTAGGGTGAGGCCTTGGGTCGGGCCAAATGGGTAGGGTGAGGCCTTGGGTCGGGCCAAATGGGTAGGGCGAGGCCTTGGGTCAGGCCAAATGGTTAGGGCGAGGCCTTGGGTCGGGCCAAATGGTTGGGCGAGGCCTTGGGTCGGGCCAGATGGTTGGTTGCGGCCTTGGGTCGGGCCGGAGTGGTTGGTTGCGGCCTTGGGTCGGGCCGGTGAAGTCAAAAACGGCTAAAGAGCAATGGAGCATATAGGCGATGTGGTAAAGAGGCAATGTGGTGGGAAAGGGAACGTAGTGAATAAGGGCAAAAAGTTGGGTAAAAAAGGACAAAACCGATATCGGTTATATATGACCGGTACCGGTTAGATAACCGACGCCGGTTCCTTAGGGCATGATTTGACCGGTATCGGTTCAATGTTAAAAACCTATAAAAAGAAAAATACGGCCGGTCATTGTCACTTTGTGAATTTGGAAATCAAATTAAGTTGTCTGAGGTGGAATATTGACATTGGTGTATTTATTGGCTGAGGTGGCACTAGTTGAGTGGAGAAGTGAGTTGATTGGCGGGCCCGAGTGAGGAGGAGGCAGTAGGTGATTGGCAGAGGACCCAGCAGAGGACATTTGGAGCCATGGCACAGCCAGGAGGAGCAGGAGGAGCTGGACCAGCTGGACCACCACCACCCATCCCACCACGACGACGTGTCGTCGTACCGGTAGGTTCAAAACCCTGCATTGTGTTCAGTTGATTGCATTATGCTAAATTTGGGGTTTTGGGTAGGAATGTATGTTTTTGATGAAATAAGTAATAAATGGAAGTGATTTGAAAAAGGGAGAGGGTAGATAGGTTAAGTAAGCCAAGGCGGCTGGGTGGGTAGATTTTTAGGGTATTTGGGTGGGTAATTTGGAAAAAAATGAAAAAAATGTAGGTGGGGGGCCGCGCGGGGGTTCGGCTCCGGGAAATTACAGCGACCGATGTCGGTCGCTAAGCGACCGGCATCGGTCGCAAAATTTAGGGACGGGGTGCTTTGTGTTTGGCGGTGTCGGTCGGTAGTTGACCGGCGTCGGTGGGAAGAGGGCATGTCGGTTATATCGGGGACCGTGCGGTCCATAGTGGGTTGTTAGGTTTTTTTTTTTTTTTGATATCCGTAGTTGATGACTTGTTTGTTTTTGTAATAGCAATAGATAATGTTAATAAAATTATAATGATATGTGGATTGGATGGACAAATATGGATAATGGTGTTTTTATGCAGAAAAGAGGCGGGCGCGATAAAAATTAGGTAGAAAATGAAGAAAAGAACTATGTTTCAAAAAGCGGAGTGTGTAACCGATATCAGTTAGGTAGGGTGGCAACTTAAGTTCTAATTTTGAGAGCCATGCAAGAAGTTAAATACGCGAACGCGACGCTTTTTGACGACTGAGACAGGTAATTGCATGAGAGATTTGAGTGAAAAGGAGAAAAGAGACAGGGAAAGTGAATGTGATCTGAGATTCAGAAGGCAGAAAGGCGAATTTGAAAAGGGTGGTGATCATGGCAGAACGAGGAGAAGCATCCAGCAGGCAGGACGAGAGGGAAGACAAGTGCCACCTCAAGCTGCTGCAACTCAAGAGGTAAACGTTTTGGTTGTGATTTGATTACTGCATGTTTTGTGAATAAGATGGGGGAGAGTAGGTGGGTAGATATGAGAAAGAAAACATGATAACAAGGGTTATAAATGAGGTGAGTGTTACGTGGTAGGTAATCAAGGGTTTCGGGTATGTCTGTGTATACAGAGAGGGATAAACGAGCAATTTATTGTCGTAGGTGGTTGTTTAGGCAAGGTGTATGTAATTGACAAATGACCGATACGGTTAAAGGAACCAGTATCGATTATGAACCGGGCAGTCGAGTTATTTATAACCGATACCGGTTACTGGAGGAATTTCCAGAATGTGAGAAAAACCCTTACGGATTTGATGGATTGAATGGTTGTTTGTTGTTTTGATGTATGCAGGCAGAGGCAGGGTTGAGGATGAATGATAGTGTGCCAGCGTTGTTGTCACGAATCCAAGCAGATGTAACACCAGAAGAATGGACATTGATAAATCGTTTGGGGTTAAGTGGAATCCGCTATTATTCACGAATCGCACGTAACCATGCTATGTTGCAGTGTTGATTGAAAGATGGAATCCAGAGAAGAATACGTTCTATCTGCCAACAGGGGAGATGACAGTAACATTGGAAGATGTGTTCCGGATTTTGAGACTCCCAATTATAGGAACACCAGTATATCAGGCAATGCCTAGCGCAGGCGGGCAGCGATAACAACAGTATTTGGTCCATACGCACGTGATTTGACACAGCGAGGTTTGACATTTACGTATGGCATAATGTATGCAGCACACCCTGAGGAGACAAGGTTAGCAGTGATATTAATGATAGCGGTAGGGTATTATGCATTACCGAGGGCGGATGGGGGAAGATTTCCAAAGGCATTGATGTGTGTTATTTGGGAGATGATAGAAAGGAACATGACTTTTGCATGGGCACTTGCATATTTGGCGGAGCTATACTGAGATATTATGGGCTTGTAGGTGAAATCACGAGGATGACCTTTGGATTGTTCATACTTATTACATTGTTGGGCCTATGAGCACATTGTTTGTGTGCGACCAATAGGCCGACCCATCCAAATCGGGAGAGACAGAGAGTACAGAGGTAGGGGTTCGGGACGATGGGTCGGACATGAGAACAAGAGGCAAGATCCCGAGGCCGTGACGGGTGACATTGAGTATTATAGGCGGTATGGGAGAGGGTGACGATCATGCGGATATTCATTGGAGGCCTTACGGGAACTATATGGTAACAGAGAACATAGCCGAGGAGTTGAGGGGTGTAGAGCGATTGAGGTGGATCACGGGGCACAAGCCAGTGAGTATGAGA
The DNA here is from genome assembly GCA_018340775.1 of Taxus wallichiana var. yunnanensis. NCBI lineage: Eukaryota > Viridiplantae > Streptophyta > Pinopsida > Cupressales > Taxaceae > Taxus > Taxus wallichiana. Next base: position 441,238,993 of record CM031239.1, read on the forward strand.
GGATTCCTATAGATCGCGTGCGCGATAATTTGGATTTGTGCAGGATATACCCCTGGCTTATAGACCATATATGAGGATCGATGCCGAGGCAAAGCATTCTCACCTCCGACTAACACCTCCGTAAGGTCTCGAAGAGGTAGCGGCTGATCGCAGGTAATGGATCCATGAGCAGCGAGGCCTATAGATTATGGTGGGTAGCGAGAATCGTGAGGTGTACGTGAGCGTCCCGACATAGCTATGATTATAGCAGAGAGAGATCGTCTGCAGAGTTTAGTTCAGCAGCTCCAAACGCAGGTGAATGAGGCAAGAGGATTGTTAGCGGTTGCAGAGTCACGGGCGGAGAGACTAGAGGCTGAATTCCTCCATGTGAGGGAGCATATTCATATGTTACAGGAGAGATTGGGCAGATCGGTGGGTTGTTATTGGGGACCGTACCGGTCCCTAGTGGTTGTTAGTTTTTTTTTTTTTTTTTTTTTTTGATATCCGTAGTTGATGACTTATTTGTTTTTGTAATAGAAATAGATAATGTTAATGAAATTGTAATGATATGTGGATTGGATGGAAAAATATGGATAATGGTGTTTTTATGCAGAAAAGAGGCGGGCGCGATAAAAACTAGGTAGAAAATGAAGAAAAGAACTATGTTTCAAAAGGCGTGTGTGTAACCGATATCGGTTAGGAAACCGATGGCGGTAATTAGTAGACCGATATCGGTTATGTAACCGATACCGGTTATTTAGGTATGAGCGTTTCTAAAAATAGAAAAGCTAGGGTGGCAACTTAAGTTCTAATTTTGAGAGCCATGCAAGAAGTTAAATACGCGAACGCGACACTTTTTGACGACTGAGACAGGTAATTGCATGAGAGATTTGAGTGATAAGGAGAAAAGAGACAGGAAAGTGAATGTGATCTGAGATTCAGAAGGCAGAAAGGCGAATTTGAAAAGGGTGGTGATCATGGCAGAACGAGGAGAAGCATCCAGCAGGCAGGGACGAGAGGGAAGACAAGTGCCACCTCAAGCTGCTGCAACCCAAGAGGTAAACGTTTTGGTTGTGATTTGATTTTTGCATGTTTTGTGAATAAGATGGGGAGATTAAGTGGGTAGATATGAGAAAGAAAACATGATAACAAGGGTTATAGATGAGGTGAGTTTTACGTGGTAGGTAATCAAGGGTTTCGGGCATGTTTGTTTATACAGAGAGGGATAAATGAGCAATTTATTGTCGTAGGTGGTTGTTTAGGCAAGGTGTATGTAATTGATGGACCGATACGCAGTTAAGGGAACCGTATCGGTTCATCGAACTAGTACCGATTATTTATAACCGATACCGTTCTCGGAGGAATTTCTAGAATGTGAGAAAAACCCTTAGGGATTTGATGGATTGAATGGTTGTTTGTTGTTTTGATGTATGCAGGCAGAGGCAGGGTTGAGGATGAATGATAGTGTGCCAGCGCTGTTGTCACGAATCCGAGCGGATGTAACACCAGCGGAATGGACATTGATAAATCGTTTGGGGTTAAGTGGAATCCGCTATTATTCACGAATCGCACGTAACCATGCTATGTTGCAGGCGTTGATTGAAAGATGGAATCCAGAGAAGAATACGTTCTATCTGCCAACAGGGGAGATGACAGTAACATTGGAAGATGTGTTCCGGATTTTGAGACTCCCAATTATAGGAACACCAGTATATCAGGCAATGCCTAGCGCAGCGGGCAGCGATAACAGCAGTATTTGGTCCATACGCACGTGATTTGACACAGCGAGGTTTGACATTTACGTATGGCATAATGTATGCAGCACACCCTGAGGAGACAAGGTTAGCAGTGATATTAATGATAGCGGTAGGGTATTATGCATTACCGAGGGCGGATGGGGGAAGATTTCCAAAGGCATTGATGTGTGTTATTTGGGAGATGATAGAAAGGAACGTGAATTTTGCATGGGCACCTGCATATTTGGCGGAGCTATACAGGGTTTATGGGCTTGTAGGTGAAATCACAGGACGACACTTGGATTGTTCATACTTATTACACTGTTGGGCCTATGAGCACATTGTTTGTGTGCGACCAATAGGCCGACCCATCCAGTTAGGAGAGACCGGAGTACAGAGGTTGGGGTTCAGACGATGGGTCCAGATGCAAACAAGAGGCAAGATCCCAGGCTGTGACGGGTGACATTGAGTATTATAGGCAGGTATGGGAGAGGGTGACGATTGCGGATATCTGTTGGAGGCCTTACGGGAACTATATGGTAACAGAGAACATAGCTGAGGAGTTGAGGGGTGTAGAGCGATTGAGGTGGATCGCGGGGCACAGGCCAGGTGAGTATGAGAGGATTCTTATAGATCGCGTGCGGCGACAATTTGGATTTGTGTAGGATATACCCCTGGCTTATAGACCATATATGAGGATCGATGCCGAGGCAGCATTCTCACCTCCCGACTAACACCTCAAGAAGGTCCTGAAGAGGTAGCAGCTGATCGCAGGGTAATGGATGCATGAACGACAGAGGCCTATAGATTATGGTGGGTAGCAGAACTGTGAGGTGTACGTGAGCGTCCTGACATAGCTATGATTACAGCAGAGAGAGATCGTCTGCAGAGTTTAGTGCAGCAGCTCCAAACGCAGGTGAATGAGACAAGAGGATTGTTAGTGGTTGCGGAGTCACGAGCACAGGGACTAGAGGCTGGATTCCTCCATGTGAGGGAGCATATTCATATGTTACAGGAGAGATTGGCGATCGGTGGGCTGTTATTGGGGACGTGCACGGTCCCCTAGTGGTTGTTAGGTTTTTTTTTTTTTTTTTTTTTTGATATCCGTAGTTGATGACTTATTTGTTTTTGTAATAGAAATAGATAATGTTAATGAAATTGTAATGATATGTGGATTGGATGGAAAAATATGGATAATGGTGTTTTTATGCGGGGAAAAGAGGCGGGCGCGATAAAAAACTAGGTAGAAAATGAAGAAAAGAACTATGTTTCAAAAAGGTGTGTAACCGATATCGGTTAGAAACCGATGGCGGTAATTAGTAGACCGATATCGGTTATGTAACCGATACCTGTTATTTAGGTATGAGCGTTTCTAAAAATAGAAAAGCTAGGTGGCAACTTAAGTTCTAATTTTGAGAGCCATGCAAGAAGTTAAATACGCGAACGCGACACTTTTGGACGAGAGACGAGTAATTGCATGAGAGATTTGAGTGATAAGGAGAAAAGAGACAGGGAAAGTGAATGTGATCTGAGATTCAGAAGGTAGAAAGGCGAATTTGAAAAGGGTGGTGATCATGGCAGAACGAGGAGAAGCATCCAGCAGGCAGGGACGAGAGGGAAGACAAGTGCCACCTCAAGCTGCTGCAACTCAAGAGGTAAACGTTTTGGTTGTGATTTGATTACTGCATGTTTTGTGAATAAGAGGGAGATTAAGTGGGTAGATATGAGAAAGAAAACATGATAGCAAGGGTTATAGATGAGGTGAGTGTTACGGGGTAGGTAATCAGGGGTTTCAGGTATGTTTGTATGGACAGAAAGGAATAAACGAGCAATTTATTGTCGTAGGTGGTTGTTTAGGCAAGGTGTATGTAATTGTGATGGACCGATACCGGTTAAGGGAACCCGTATCGGTTCATCGAACCGGTAACCGAGTTATTTATAACCGATACCGTTACATTCGGAGGAATTTCGAATGTGAGAAAACCCTTACGGATTTGATGGATTGAATGGTTGTTTGTTGTTTTGATGTACGCAGCAGAGGCGTGGTTGAGGATGAATGATAGTGTGCCTGCTGGCGTTGTTATCACTTAATCCGAAAGCGATGTAACACCGTAAGAATGGACATTGATAAATCGTTTGGGGTTAAGTGGAATCCGCTATTATTCACGAATCGCATGTAACCATGCTATGTGCAGTGTTGATTGAAAGATGGAATCCGAGAGAAGAATACGTCTATCCGCCAACAGGGAGATAAGAGTAACATTGGAAGATGTGTTCGGATTTTGAGACTCCCAATTATAGGAACACCAAGATATCGAGGCAATGCCTAGCGCAGACGGGCAGCGATAACGGCAGATTTGGTCCATACGCACGTGATTTGACACAATGAGGTTTGACATTTACGTATGGCATAATGTATGCAAAGACACCCCGAGGAGAAAAGGTTAGCGAAAGTGATATTAATGATAGCGGTAGGGTATTATGCATTACCGAGGGCGGATGGGGAAGATTTCCAAAGGCATTGATGTGTGTTATTTGGGAGATGATAGAAAGGAACGTGACTTTTGCATGGGCACTTGCATATTTGGCGGAACTATACAGGGGTTTATGGGCTTGTAGGTGAAATCACAGGATGACACTGGATTGTTCATACTTATTACATTGTTGGGCCTATGAGCACATTGTTTGTGTGCGACCAATAGACCGACCCATCCAAATGTCAGAGAGACCAGAGTACTGTGAGGTAGGGGTTCGACGATGGGTCCGCATGAACAAGAGGCAAGATCCCAGGTCATGTGGACGGGTGACATTGAGTATTATAGGCAGTATGGGAGAGGTGACGATCATGCGGATATCGTTGGAGGCCTTACGGGAACTATATGGTAGAGAACATAGCCGAGGAGTTGAGGGGTGTAGAGCGATTGAGGTGGATCGCGGGGCATGAGCCGAGGTGAGTATGAGAGGATTCCTATAGATCGCGTGCGGCGATAATTTGGATTTGTGCAGATATACCCCGGCTTATAGACCATATATGAGGATCGATGCCGAGGCAAAGATTCTCACCTCGGACTAACACCTCCAGAAGGTCTCAAGAGGTAGCAGCTGATCGCAGTGGTAATGGATCCATGAACAGACAGAGGCCTATAGATTATGGTGGGTAGCAGAATCGTGAGGTGTACGTGGCGTCGACATAGCTATGATTATAAAGAGAGAGAGATCGTCTACGAGTTTAGTTCAAGAGCTCCAAACGCAGTGAATGAGGCAAGAGGATTGTTAGCGGTTGCAGAGTCACGGGCAAGGAGAGACTAGAGGCTGAATTCCTCCATGTGAGGGAGCATATTCATATGTTACAGGAGAGATTGGCAGATCGGTGGGTTGTTATTGGGACCGTACCGGTCCCTAGTGGTTGTTAGTTTTTTTTTTTTTTTTTTTTTGATATCCGTAGTTGATGACTTATTTGTTTTTGTAATAGAAATAGATAATGTTAATGAAATTGTAATGATATGTGGATTGGATGGAAAAATATGGATAATGGTGTTTTTATGCAGGAAAAGAGGCGGGCGCGATAAAAACTAGGTAGAAAATGAAGAAAAGAACTATGTTTCAAAAAGTGTGTAACCGATATCGGTTAGAAACCGATGGCGGTAATTAGTAGACCGATATCGGTTATGTAACCGATACCGTTATTTAGGTATGAGCGTTTCTAAAAATAGAAAAGCTAGGTGGCAACTTAAGTTCTAATTTTGAGAGCCATGCAAGAAGTTAAATACGCGAACGCGACACTTTTGACGACCGAGACGGAGTAATTGCATGAGAGATTTGAGTGATAAGGAGAAAAGAGACAGGGAAAGTGAATGTGATCTGAGATTCGAAGGAAAAAATGCGAATTTGAAAAGGGTGGTGATCATGGTAGAACGAGGAGAAGCATCCAGCAGCAGGACAAGAGGGAAGACAAGTGCCACCTCAGCTGCCGCCGCAACTCAAGAGGTAAACGTTTTGGTTGTGATTTGATTACTGCATGTTTTGTGAATAAGATGGGGGAGAGTAGGTGGGTAGATATGAGAAAGAAAACATGATAACAAGGGTTATAAATGAGGTGAGTGTTACGTGGTAGGTAATCAAGGGTTTCGGGTATGTCTGTGTATACAGAGAGGGATAAACGAGTAATTTATTGTCGTAGGTGGTTGTTTAGGCAAGGTGTATGTAATTGACAGTGACCGATACCGGTTAGGGGAACCGGTATCGTTACTGAACCGGTATCGTTATTTATAACCGATACCCGATTCATCGGAGGAATTTCGTAATGTGAGAAAAACCCTTACGGATTTGATGGATTGAATGGTTGTTTGTTGTTTTGATGTATGCAGCAGGCGGTGGTTGAGGATGAATGATAGTGTGCCAGTTGTCATTGTCACGAATCCGAAAGCAGATGTAACACCGAATGGACATTGATAAATCGTTTGGGGTTAAGTGGAATCCGCTATTATTCACGAATCGCACGTAACCATGCTATGTGCGCAGTGTTGATTGAAAGATGGAATCCGAGAGAAGAATACGTCTATCCGCCAACAGTGGGAGATAAGAGTAACATGGAAGATGTGTTTCGGATTTTGAGACTCCCAATTATAGGAACACCAAGATATCGAGGCAATGCCTACGCAGACGGGTAAATGATAACAAAGCAAAGATTTGGTCCATACGCACGTGATTTGACACGCGAGGTTTGACATTTACGTATGGCATAATGTATGAAAGCACACCCGAGGAGAAAAGGTTAGTTAAAGTGATATTAATGATAGCGGTAGGGTATTATGCATTACCGAGGGCGGATGGGGGAAGATTTCCAAAGGCATTGATGTGTGTTATTTGGGAGATGATAGAAAGGAACGTGACTTTTGCATGGGCACCTGCATATTTGGCGGAGCTATACAGGGGTTTATGGGCTTGTAGGTGAAATCACAGGATGACACTGGATTGTTCATACTTATTACACTGTTGGGCCTATGAGCACATTGTTTGTGTGCGACCAATAGGCCGACCCATCCAGTCAGGAGAGACCAGAGTACAGAGGTTGGGGTTCAGACGATGGGTCCAGACAGAACAAGAGGCAAGATCCCAGGCTGTGACGGGTGACATTGAGTATTATAGGCAGGTATGGGAGAGGGTGACGATTGCGGATATCTGTTGGAGGCCTTACGGGAACTATATGGTAACAGAGAACATAGCTGAGGAGTTGAGGGGTGTAGAGCGATTGAGGTGGATCGCGGGGCACAGGCCAGGTGAGTATGAGAGGATTCCTATAGATCGCGTGCGGCGATAATTTGGATTTGTGCAGGATATACCCCTGGCTTATAGACCATATATGAGGATCGATGCCGAGGCAACATTCTCACCTCCCCGACCAACACCTCCAGAAGGTCCTGAAGAGGTAGCAGCCGATCGCAGGGTAATGGATGCAGGAATGACAGAGGCCTATAGATTATGGTGGGTAGCAGAACTGCGAGGTGTACGTGAGCGTCCTGACATAGCTATGATTACAGCAGAGAGAGATCGTCTGCAGAGTTTAGTTCAGCAGCTCCAAACGCAGGTGAATGAGGCAAGAGGATTGTTAGCGGTTGTGGAGTCACGGGCGGAGAGACTAGAGGCTGAATTCCTCCATGCGAGGGAGCGTATTCATATGTTACAGGAGAGATTAGCGAGATCGGTGGCGGTTATTGGGGACCAGTACCAGTCCGTAGTGGTTAGGTTTTTTTTTTTTTTTTTTTTTTGATATCCGTAGTTGATGACTTGTTTGTTTTTGTAATAGAAATAGATAATGTTAATGAAATTGTAATGATATGTGGATTGGATGGACAAATATGGATAATGGTGTTGTTATGCAGGAAAAGAGGCGGGCGCGATAAAAAATTAGGTAGAAAATGAAGAAAAGAACTATGTTTCAAAAAGGCAGGTGTGTAACCGATATCGGTTAGGTAACCGATGTCGGTAGTTAGTAGACCGATATCGGTTATGTAACCGATACCGGTTATTTAGGTATGAGCTTTTCTAAAAATAGAAAAGCTAGGGTGGCAACTTAAGTTCTAATTTTGAGAGCCATGCAAGAAGTTAAATACGCGAACGCGACGCTTTTTGACGACTGAGACAGGTAATTGCATGAGAGATTTGAGTGATAAGGAGAAAAGAGACAGGGAAAGTGAATGTGATCTGAGATTCAGAAGGTAGAAAGGTGAATTTGAAAAGGGTGGTGATCATGGCAGAATGAGGAGAAGCATCCAGCAGGCAGGGACGAGAGGGAAGACAAGTGCCACCTCAAGCTGCTGCAACTCAAGAGGTAAATGTTTTGGTTGTGATTTGATTTTTGCATGTTTTGTGAATAGGATGGGGGAGATTAAGTGGGTAGATATGAGAAAGAAAACATGATAACAAGGGTTATAAATGAGTTGAGTTTTACGTGGTAGGTAATCAAGGGTTTTGGTATGTCTGTGTATATAGAGAGGGATAAATGAGCAATTTATTGTCGTAGGTGGTTGTTTAGGCAAGGTGTATGTAATTGATAAAAGGACCGATACCGGTTAAGGGAACCTCAGATTTGCCATCAACCTGCATTGGTTATTTATAACCGATACCGTTAATGGAGGAATTTCCGAGAATGTGAGAAAACCCTTAGGGATTTGATGGATTGAATGGTTGTTTGTTGTTTTGATGTATGCAGCAGAGGCGTGGTTGAGGATGAATGATGTGCAGGCCGTTGTCACTTAACCGAGCGGATGTAACACCAGCAGTAATGGACATTGATAAATCGTTTGGGGTTAAGTGGAATCCGCTATTATTCACGAATCGCACGTAACCATGCTATGTTGCAGGCGTTGATTGAAAGATGGAATCCAGAGAAGAATACGTTCTATCTGCCAACAGGGGAGATGACAATAACATTGGAAGATGTGTTCGGATTTTGAGACTCCCAATTATAGGAACACCAGTATATCAGGCAATGCCTAGCGCAGGGCAGCGATAACAAGCACAGATTTGGTCCATACGCACGTGATTTGACACAACGAGGTTTGACATTTACGTATGGCATAATGTATGCAGCACACCCTGAGGAGACAAGGTTAGCAGTGATATTAATGATAGCGGTAGGGTATTATGCATTACCGAGGCGGATGGGGGAAGATTTCCAAAGGCATTGATGTGTGTTATCTCGGGAGATGATAGAAAGGAACGTGACTTTTGCATGGGCACTCGCATATTTCAAGCGGAGCTATACAGGGGGTTTATGGGCTTCAGAGGTGAAATCACAGACGACACCGGATTGTTCATACTTATTACGCTGTTGAGCCTATGAGAACATTGTTTGTGTGTGACCAATAGGCCGACCCATCCAAATGAGAGACTAGAGTACGTGAGGTTGGGGTTCGCACGATGGGTCCGCATGAACAAGAGGCAAGATCCTAGGTCGTGGACGGGTGACATTGAGTATTACAGTAGGTATGGGAGAGGGTGACGATGCGGATATCTGTTGGAGGCCTTACGGGAACTATATGGTAACAGAGAACATATCCGAGGAGTTGAGGGGTGTAGAGCGATTGAGGTGGATCGCGGGGCACAGGCCAGGTGAGTATGAGAGGATTCCTATAGATCGCGTGCGGAGACAATTTGGATTTGTGCAGGATATACCCCTGGCTTATAGACCATATATGAGGATCGATGCCAAGGCAGCATTCTCACCTCCCCGACCAACACCTCCAGAAGGTCCTGAAGAGGTAGCAGCCGATCGCAGGGTAATGGATGCAGGAACGACAGAGGCCTATAGATTATGGTGGGTAGCAGAACTGTGAGGTGTACGTGATCATCCTGACATAGCTATGATTACAACAGAGAGAGATCGTCTGCAGAGTTTAGTTCAGCAGCTCCAAACGCAGGTGAATGAGGCAAGAGGATTGTTAGCGGTTGTGGAGTCACGGGCAGAGAGACTAGAGGCTGAATTCCTCCATGCGAGGGAGCGTATTCATATGTTACAGGAGAGATTGGCAGATCAGTGGGCGGTACCAATAGCCGTGGTACCGTTGAGGACAGAGAGGCCTGGTGAGAGGCGTCGACGATCACGGTCATCACCTGGTGCGGGATGAGGCGTGAGGGTCTGAATAAATGTTAGCAAGGTATAAGAATAAATAAGGATGCCGACCTGCGTGTCGATGATAGAGAAGATGTATTTGTTTAACATCTCAATAAAACTGAATATGTATGTTGATTCGAGTTATGATAATAATAAGAATGTTTTCGTTTTGACTGTTGGTGTTTTGAAAAAGGATAAAAGAGGAATGTGATTAAATAGAAATACACAAAAATATTTATATTTACCACACATGATAGGTTATGGTAGGGGATGGTCGAGCTAACCTTGGGAGACCCCATGTCTCCGAAGTGCTGCCTACATAGCCCATTGCACAAAGCAAGGAGGGGCCTCAGACCGATGTAGTTCTCCCTTAGGACCAGGGAGAGGTGAATTTAGGTATGGTTAGGCAATTTGTTGGTTGGTAAAAATGTTGATATTAATATTGGTAAGGTAAGGTTGATGGTGTTGGTAATGAATTGGTGATGTTGTAAAAGGTATAAGGGAAGCGAAAGTTAGCCTACCCAAGTAGTAGGGAACCATGTCCTGATTAAGATCAACACACAATCCTAGATGCGAGGCAAAGAGGAAAGAATGCTCCGTAGGTGAAAAGAACTAAACAAACCACATAATAACGTAGAATGAGCTTGAACCCGAGGTACCTTGGCATAGATGAGAAGTCGATAGGTGAAAAGAGTTGTATAATCACAATATATCGGGTGTACGTCACGTCCCTTGAGTTGAAACAAATGGTGAGGTGAGGTGGATGGTATAGCTGAGGTACGGAGAACTTATTACAAAGTGAGTGTTCTGACGAAAGAGAACCTACCCTAAATAGACAAGTCCATGACTCAAAAGTTCTTTTGAATGAGGCTTTTATTTTATTGAATTATAGACTGATCGATGTGGGAAGTCTACAAGGGATATTGATTGTATTATTCTTGAGGTCTTCACAAAGCTGATCAATGCGAGAAGCTTCGAGAAAAGGTCGATCGTGCATAGTCTGTCCTTCGAGGGAGCAAAGATCTATTTATAGTAGCAAATATGATTTTAGTGCATAGCCTGTCCTTCGGGGAGCAATCTATATATGATAAAAGCAATAGTTTGGCATATAGTCGTTCTTCGAGGGAGCAATCTATATATAATTTAGATAGCTAGATGTTCTTTTCGCGTGAAGCATCTAGTTTGGTAGGAAGTTTGACTCAAGAAAATACCATAAGAAGGTGTTATTTTAATACTTTGAAGTCATGGACTAGACTAAAAAGGGGAAGGCATTGCTAAGGTGAAGTGAGAATCAAACTATGTGAGCTTGATTTTTATTATGAGGTGTAGGAAACAAAGCGTATGTAGCGGTGAATGAGCTCAAGGGATGAGCAGTAGGTAGATAAGAAGTGATGTAACACTAAATTCAACAGTAGAATGGTCGAAGATGCAAGGCATTAAGGGGTTCAGGCTCAGGTTTACCATTAAGTGAAGCTAAACGATAAGTGCCTGATCCATACGTGTGAGTGATTATGTAAGGCCCAATCCAATTGGGAGCAAATTTTCCACGTTTGCTCTTTTCTAGTTTGGTTACATGTTGATTCTCTTTGAGGACAAGATCACCAACCTTAAAGGTACGCTCATGAAGTCGCTTATCATAAGCACGCTTGATGCATTTTTGATAGATTTGAAGGTGATCGAGAGCTGTAAGACGACGTTCGTCAAGAAGCTCCAATTGGGCTAACCGCTCTTGGTGAAAATCATCGTTGGTGAGAATATCCTGAAGAGATATCCTGAGGGAGGGTATTTGTATTTCGAGAGGCAAGACAGCCTCGGTACCATATACCAAAGAAAAAGGTGTAGCATTAGTAGAGGTACGAATGCTAGTATGATAAGCCCAAAGGGCAAAGGGGATGTGATCGTGCCAATTTCTTCTCAGACTCATTGACAACTTTCATGAATATTTTGGTTAGGGTTTTATTAGAGGATTGGCTTGTCCATTTTCTTGTGGATAGTAGGGTGATGAGAAGCTGAGTTTGATACCAAAGTTGTCGCAAAGGTCCTGTAACAACTTGTTTTTGAAAGATTTTCCATTATCTGTTATCAGGCGATGAGGAACACCAAACGACGATGTGATAATGTGGTGGTTAATGAACTCTACAATTTTTTCTTTTTTGGTTGAAATGAGTGGAATAGCCTCCACCCATTTTGTGTAATATTCGGTTGCTGTGATAATCCATCGGTGACGTTGCGAAGAGGACGGGTGAATCTCACCAATAAGGTCTAAACCCCATTGTGAGAAAGGCCAAAGATCTCGGGCGACCTGTAGGGGTGGCTAGGAGTATGTTGAAGGTTGGCATGTTGTTGACACATAACACAACGCTTAACATATTCGTAGCAATCGTTATTGAGAGTAGGCCAATAATAACCAAGGCGAAGGATTCGTTTGGCCATGGCAAGGCCGCTAAAATGCCCGCCACAAATACCGTCATGTACTTGTTGGATGGTATGGGTGACCTCCGCACCGGTGAGACATCGAAGGAGGATGCCATCAAAGCCACGTTTATAAAGGAGTCCCCCCATAACAACATAACGAGAAACGCGTTTAAGAAATGCGCATTTTCCGGTACTAGTAAGGTCAGATGGGAGAACAGAGGTTGTAAGGTAGTCGTGGAATTGGTGATACCAAGTATCCCGCGAATTAGCAGACACCGTATTTATCGCATACAAACAACCGGGCTGAATAAGATGGGGCAAAGAGTTGTTGACCAAGACGAAAATATGTCGAGAGTCAGTTGATGAAGCTAGAATTTGCGAGGCTAAGCAAGCCATAGTATCCGCAAATTTGTTAGTGGAGCGGGGAATGGTTTGGATAGAATAGTGAGTAAATAAGGCTAGAAGTGAATCCACGTAGTGTTTGTACTTTTGAAGTTCCTCATTTTTACATTGGTAGATGCCCATAACTTGATTGACTACCAATTGAGAATAGCCAAAAATATTGATAGATTCGATACCTAAGTGTAACGCAACTTGGAGACCCAGAACAAGGGCTTCGTATTCCGCTGTATTATTAGTGCAAGGGAAATCAAGTTGAAATGAAAGAGGCATAGGCTCGGCGTCGAGAGGAATGAGAACAACGCCGGCTCCTCCACCGCGGTGGCATTTGGATCCATCGAAGAAGAGGGTCATTGGATACGACTCCTCCTTGAGGGAAAGAGTAGCGATGAGTTCGTCTGGGAATGTAAAATTGGTAAATTGTTCCCCAGGTAAAGGGGCTTCCGCAAGTTGGTCTGTGATGGTTTGTCCTTTGATTGATTTCTGGTGGACAAACTCAAGGTCGAGGTCGGCGAGGAGCATGAGCCATCGGGCGATGCGTTGGTTGAGATGAGGTTTGACATACATGTAATGGATGGGGTCCGTGTTGGTGATGACAAAAGTTTTGTGATTCAGAAGGTAGTGTCGGAGTTTGGTGGCCACGAATGATAGGGCTAGGCATAACTTTTCTACATGTGTATACCTAGTCTCATAGTCCACCAAAGTACGACTTATATAATAAACGGCTTGTTCTCGATTCTCAGAGTCATGATGTGCAAGCATGGCCCCTACAGCATGGTCGATGGCGGAAAGATAAAGGTAGAAAGGGCGGTCATCCTGAGGTGGGATAAGCACGGGTGGATGCAAGAGATAAGCTTTGAGAGCTTCAAAGGCTTGGTGGCACTCTTCACTCCATTGAAAATCAATGTCCTTTTTAAGAAGGTGATGGAAAGGTTGACATCGATCCGAGAGTTGGGAGATGAAACGTCGGATAGATTGGAGCTTACCTTGTAAACTACGCAATTGTTTGAGATTGGTAGGTGGGGGCATTTCTAGAATAGCTTTGACTTTAGATGGGTCGACCTCAATGCCACGCAAAGAGACGATAAAGCCAAGAAGTTTCAAAGGACACCAAAGACACATTTCTTTGGTCAAGACGGACGAGAATATTGTAACAAAGATCAAAGATAATGGTTAAAACATCGAGATGTTCACTATGATGTTTAGATTTACCAAGAAGATCATCGACGTAATCTTCAAGGATAGTGTGCATAATGTCATGAAAATGTAGATCATAGCCCGCCGATAGGTCGCACAAAGCATTCTTAAGGCCAAATGGCATAACACGGTAATGTAAGGTTCCCAAGGAGTTATGAAGGCGCTTTTATGTTGATCGGCATGGGGCAACCAAAATTTGGTTATATCCCGAGAAGCCATCCATGAGAGAGAGCATCTCATGGCCTGCAAAGTGAGATCAACAAGTTGGTCAATACTAGGTAGGGGAAGTCATCCTTAGGGAAAGCGAGGTTAAGATCCGAAATCCATGCATATCCGAAGTCCCCCATCGCTTTAGTGACAGTACGATGTTAGAAATCCATTGAGGATAGTCAATAGGCAGAATGAAGGAAACAGAAAGGAGTCATTGAAGCTCCTCTTTGACCAAGAGAGCAATGCGTGGATGCATTTTTCTCAATTTCTGTTTAATTGGCTTGGAATCGGGTTTTAGTGTAATGTTATGGACAGCAATGTCAGGATCAATTCCTGGCATGTCAGCGTAGGACCAAGTGAAGGCTTGGTTGCGAGCACGGAGAAAGGTAGTAAAGGTGACTTGTTCTGATGCGTTAAGGGATTGTCCGATCTTCACAATGTGAGGATCCTCCTCCGTGTGGATGTTGATTTCTATAGTAGATTCATTCAGCATGGTTTGAGTTTCAGATGGTAAGGCGCGTTGAATATAAGAGTCATCCGCGCCAAGGTAAGTGAGGATGGAGTCATCATCCTGGCACTCAACAACATTAATTGAAGGTGAGTCCTCTTCAATCATGTCTGGATATAGAAGGGGAAGAGAAGATGGGTCCTCATTATCGCGTTGATAAGTGAGAGGACCTATGAAGATAGCATTTATGAAAAAAAAAAGTTAGGAGGGATAGATTCAGGGTCCATCGATTCTGTGGGTGATGAAGGCAAAATGGGTGATGATGGTTCGGTAGGGGTGATGTCGTTGTCTTCTAGAAGACAACTGACACGAGGTTCCTTCGGTGTAAGTGTTCCGAAATCCGAGACCACTACGATCATTGTGCTTGCGTGTAGTGATGGGGATGAGCGTATGTCGGCCTTGTTCATAAAGACCAAAACCAAAGCCTTTCCAAGCACAGCGAGTCAAGAAGGTGAGGGCGAAACGACGGTTTGTCAGGTACTGAAAATCGGATTGGAAAGGAATCACACCAAGAGGAGGCTCAGGGGCAATGGAAGATGTGTCGACACCCCCATATGTTAGGTTAGTGCGGCAGTGAGGTGGTCCGTAGGGGATTACTTCCCCCACACGACGATCATAGGTAGGATGTGCATATACTTGTCCGTACTCCTGTGGGGTATGGAAAGAACTAACGTTATATAGGCGATACTCCCCCAGCGTAAGGCGTTGAAAAACATCTACTAAGGGGTCTGCGGTTGGGATGTTAGCTGCGGGAAGGGAAGTGGTTTTTGCGACGGTGGTTTCATCAGTTGAAGGTGTAGGTGCGGTTGAGGTGGATGGTTGAGGTACATTTGAAGAGGATGGTTGGGTTGAATGAATGGGTGGCTTGATTGGTACAAGCACATCGTTAGGGCGGTACAACATATTGCAAGTCTTGAAGGGGGGAGGATCAGCTTTTACGGTGTAGGACTTCCCCTCGTACTCAAATTTTATGCATCTATGTAAGGTGGAGGGAACGCATCCCATAGCCCGGATCCAAGGGCGGCCTAACAACATATTGTATTGGAACTCTCCTTCAAGGACATAGAAGAGTTCGGGTAAAGTACGTGGTCCTACCCGAATGTTGAGGATCACGAGCCTAAGGTAGAGGTAATAAGCATATTGAATGACCGCAACATGATGGGATTGGCACACATGTAGCTAGAAGGGATATTCATTTGTTGGAAGGATTTTCAAGAGATGATGTTTAGCTAGCGCCCCATCAATCATAACACGACGTACCCGAATGTCTCGGACGTAAGCTGAGATGAAAAGGGCAGGGTCAGGATCTTCTGTACCAAAGTCAACAATTTCATCTTCAGAGAAACTGACTGCCGCAACTTGTTGTACAGAGACAGAAGTGGTTGGGGCAGTGGGTTGTTTGGTGAGAGAAGCAATGTGATTGGGTGTTAGAATGGAGGCAACAGGAAGGGTTTCATTAGGTAAGACCTCGATCCCTTGAAGAATTTCAACGAGAGCTTGTCGATGAGATTCAGAAGTCTGAATGAGATCATATAGTGTCATTTTTACGGGCGATTGGTGAAGCTGTTTGATCATGGCTCGATGGGCAACTCCATTAGAGACGGGGTAAGCGGGTCCACGAATAACCACTTTGGGTGGTGGTGCAATCGGGATGGTGGATGGAGAAAGAGAGGACGCATGTGTGCTTTCTTTCGCTTTCTCGTTGTTTTTCTGTGCTCGAGTAGCAACACTAATCATATTAATCTCGTAGACCTGAGATGAGGAAGATGGTTGGGATAAATCATGGTCTTCAAGAGGTGGGGTCAGAATAATGATAGATCTTGGTGAGGCGGGGACGATGATGGTATAGAGAGGGAATTGAAGCTAAAGGTCTCTCCCTTCGTAAGTTGTCTTTCTTAACCTTTCTATCTGGGAGAGGTGACTGACGAAGGATGGTTTTTAAAGCTTTGCATCCCTCCACATCATGTCCTGGTGTGCGGTGATAAGCGCAGATTTTAGACTCATCATAACCTATAGGTCGAGGTTTAGACGGGTCATAAGGTCTAAGTGGGGGTAGGGAAATGGTCGCATTCTCTACCAACATAGCAAGGATTTTGGCGTAAGATCCTTTGAGTGGGTCAAAATCAGAGGAGGATGAGGGTATTGGTTGTGTGGGTTTTGGT
Organism: Taxus wallichiana var. yunnanensis; assembly: GCA_018340775.1. Classification (NCBI taxonomy): domain Eukaryota; kingdom Viridiplantae; phylum Streptophyta; class Pinopsida; order Cupressales; family Taxaceae; genus Taxus; species Taxus wallichiana. The sequence continues at coordinate 441,255,715 of CM031239.1, forward strand.
AATGTTTGGGCATGGTTGGTTCGTACGGGCGGTGGTTTAGCCAAGGGGTGTTGACACGTGGTTTTCACTAAACGTGGTTTCTTTGGCGCAGGAGCTACGTTCAGCTGGTTAGATGATGAGGCTACAGATGACGTGGTAGCGGGGAACAACCATGGAGAAAGGGGAGTGACAGAAAATAAATCCTTTGATGATGGAGTTCGTTTAGGGTTGATGGGTGGACAGGATACGTGGGGTGACAACGTTGATATATCCTTTGATCTCTGTATGGGTGTAGGAGGCATAGGTCGTTTTGAAGAAAACGCAGGAGGTATGATATATTGATGCAAGGTGGAGGGATGAGGTCCCAATATGGAAGGTAGGTGTGACGATGATGGTTTTGATTGTGATAGAGGCACGGATGGAGTTTGTCTCCTAAGTGGCGGGGCGGCTTTATTTTTGGATAAATCTAGTCACTTAGGCGGGTGTGTTAGGCTGGGTATTGGTGAGGTCCCAAGTGTAGGGGAAGATTTGGTTAGGTTAATAGAGGTGGATGAGATACTTGGTATAGATGTGGGGGATGGAGATGAGGACATAGGGATTTTGAGTTTCTGTAAACACTTAGGGTATATGGTAGAGGTGTCCGGATCGGTCATCTGCATTTGAGTAGAATAGGGGGTACTCAAACGTTCCCATAGGACTCATCTATCTTCTGGAGAATGACAATCTTCAGGCATGAATTGTAAATTTGGTACGGAAGAAAGATGGGTTGTGATTCCAGTCCACTATGGGTGTGATACAGGGGGTAGATGAGGTACTGTATCAATAGATATTAAGAGGTCGACCGGTTGTTGAAAAGATTTAGGCGATGAAGGACTAATAGGCAGGAGGGCATGTTTGAGAGGGTCTGTTATGGTTAAAGAATTTGGTGATGTTGGTGCAAGAGATTTCTCGTCTAAGGATGTCAAAAGGAGTGGTGAGCCTTCCTCTTGTGCAAGCAAGAGCGGTAGAAGGGACGTTTGGGAAATAGATAAATTAGATAACATCCGTTCATCTCAGAGGATGTGGTGTAAGAAGACTCATCGATGAGAAGAGAAGTCTGGGCGTTAACTCTTTTATGGGTAAAGGAATGATTTCGCTTTGGCTTGATGGTGGTGAAGGAGGTTCGGACTCCTGTGTTAGTGAAGAGGCTTGATTCAAAATTTTCTCGATAGAGGCTTTTGGCTGGGAGTCGAAGACTGCATGGATCTCATGAACACTCTCCTTGGTTAAGATATCCTGGTTTACGTTATTGTTGGAAGAGTGATTTGGGAATGGTTTGTTAAAGATTTTCAAATTTCGGTTGGCAGGGGCATTAGGATTATCGAGGGCTATATCCCCCGCATCAACCATTTCCTGCACTATGTTTTTCAACATCTGCAGCTTTTCATGACTATGTCCTTTACGCGGTGAAAGTTACGTAAGTCATTTTCTTTGTACTCAGAAGGTATATATGCGGGTGGAGTCAAACCCAGAGTGAGGTTTAATAGAGGCAAGGTGATAGCTCCGGCTTTGAGTAGTTTTTCCAAGATGACACCATAAGTTTCTCCTAAGGAGTGTAATTGATGGGCTCTCGCTTTGTACTTATCGGTGGTTTTGGTGGAGTATTAGACGGTGCTTGAGATTTGACCATCACCGCGTGAACAGCTCCTTTTGATTTAGAAGAAGTGGACGTGTGAGGAGTGGTGGTGTTTGGTTTATTGGTAGAGTCTGGAGTTCGGAAATTGGGGTTTTTGTTGCGCAACCGCAATTTCTCTTCTTCTAAGGCTCGAATTTCTAGCTTCCGAGCCATGGTAAAGGCCTCGTCAAATGTGCGGAAAGTTTGAATTTGAAGAGTAGGAGAAATGTGCTTAGCACATGCCCGCGTAAAAAGTTCGATAAGTTCAGCCTGAGGCAAGGCATATGTAAGTTGGTTAATAAGGCCACGCCATCGTCCAACGAAATCTGCGATAGATTCGTCTTCGAATTGTCGGATGGCATAAAGGTCAGTGATAGATACTTTCTTGGCAATGTTAATGGAGAAATGATCCAAGAAAGATTGGGCTAGTTGGTTAAAAGAGAAGATTGAGTGCTGGGTTAAAGCACTGTACCACTCTAAGGCGGGTCCTGATAAGGACATGGGAAAAGTGCGGAGTAACAAGGCATCATCATGAGCAATCAAATAACAAGCATGTCTAAATGATCGCAAGTGTTGTTGAGGATCCTCTTTACTATTAAAACGAGTAAATTTCAGCAATTCCCATTGAGGAGGATACGAATGAAGGGGGACAGAAGGGTGAATAGGCTCCCGACAAACTTGTTCGTATGTCAAGGTGCTACGACTTCCTGAAACAGAGGCCTCCAGATTTTGCATTTTGTCCATCATTTGTTTGATGAAATCCGTGGTTGGATGAGATGATGGTGTGGTTGTGGTAAACGGAGGCAAATTGGGCCAAGGGCCTCCGCTAGACAATGGTGGGGTTAAGTGTTGATAAGGTATGGAGGATGAATATGTTGAGGCGACCGAATAGGGATGTCCCATATAAGATGTTGAGGTCACTGGATACGTGTATGGGAATGAAAAGGTAGGCGGAGCTTGAGAAGGAAAGCTAGTGTGGATAGGTGGCAGAGAGCAAGTCATGAACGGAGCAGTCTGCAAGAGAGATGAGGTAGGGGCAGTCGGTGGTAATGATATGTGGGGTCCAAGATTAACCAAAGGAAAGCCAATCTGTGTCGTATGAACCTCTGAAGCCATCGGATTGGGAGATGGGGCTAAAGATGCAGAAGCAAGGCGGTGTTATCAAAGCGGAGTGGGAGCTAAATGAGTAGCTATACTAATAGGTATACCAACAAGGAGCTGACCATCAAAGCGTACGGTCGTGGGTATGAGACAAATAGTATCAGACAAAGACTAGGATTAGCATCCAGAAACTTGGCAAATTCTTTATCTCCCACAGGAATTTTAGGAACCTCGCTGGTATCCGTAGGATTCCCCACAGAATGTGAAGGGGGTGATTCAGGCAAAGAAACAGAGCAAGCATGTGAAACCATGGCGGCGGCTTGCTTTCGAGTGATAACAACCATGGACAGGAGTTCACAGTAGGGTTTCAATCTATCAGGAACAGAAACAAACTCAGACTGGTAAAATTGGTAGGTTGCTGGTTTGTCAGGAATTGGAAAAGACAGTAACCGATATCGGTCTGATAACCGATGTCGGTCACAGAACAGCCGACGTCGGTCAGCTAACCGATGCCGGTGTAAGAAGTCTGGGACAACAAGATATAAAAGGCTGCTAATTTGATTTTTAACAACGTTTAATACACTATATTCTGAGGTGATCACAAGAAACAGAGAAAACAGAACTGAAAACAAGCAAGATGCACACGCAAATCCAGAGACTAACCCTAGGGTTAATTTTAATTATCGTGGGCTTATGCCTTTAGACGTAGAATGATGTCAGAATCCTAAACAAAATACTTAGGGGAAATGTCAAGTTTGTTTTGGCTTATAAGGTTACCTCAATCGGGCGGAGGAATACCGCGGAAAAGGGGGGATGTTTGAGCTGTTGTGTTAATTGTGAAGTGATTCGGTATGTGTTGTGCAGTGAAAGTAAGATTAATTTCTTGTCAATACCGTGGATATCACCCCCATGTGTACGACCTGTTACTTAATCTATGTTCGCTAGAATTGAAAACAACAAGCAGGAATGCAATGCACGTGTTTTAAACCCAAATTGAAAATTATGTTCGATGAAGCAAAAGAGATGACTTTCACTAATGCGAAACTAGGAAAGCAAGACAAATTCTTTTACCAAAATAATAAAAAGCCTTGTGAATATCTTTAGAAGAATAAAACAGCAAGTATGCTCCCTATATGAAAGCAAGCAAGAAAGAAAGAAACCCAAAATGGGTCCCACCGGGCGTGCCAAAATGTTTCGCTCGGAATGTTTCGGCTTCTGGGAATAGAGTTGCTTCTATCCTTTCATTCCTTTTAGAAACAGATAAGGTTAGGGCTAGGAGGAATACCTGTTGAACGTCGAGATGGTGTGCGCGTACCGTAGAGAAAGATCAGGTTGACTGTGAAGAACTCCTTTTTGTCTTGGAAGGACTACCTGCAAATAAGAACACAAGACCACAAGATTTTGATTAGACAATAAATGAGGGAACTGCCTTGGGCCCAGGAAATATAAAACTTCCTTTCGAAGGTGGTCAGTTCCCCTGCTAATATGAATTAACACAAAAGACTGTAAAATATCAATTAAATTGCTTCGTTGAGATGGGTAGGGGAAAGGCTGATTTCTGGTTTTGAGTCACAATAACCGATACCGGTTGCTGATAACCGATATCGGTATGGTCTAGGATCTGTAGGTTGGTTGTTTTGTGGGGTGGTTGTGTTGTAGGGTAATGTGTTGTTGGTAAGGCTGTATATGAGTGATATTAGGTAATGAGATGGTGAGAGGTAAATGAATGATAGTTAGATGCAATGACACGTTGGGTAGTGGATCTAGGAATGGATTTATGGGGACCGTGATTCAAAAAGTCTAAGAAAGCGTTATTAAAGAGGACATGCAAGGTGTAACTTATGGTTATGACGAAGATGCGCAGTCCAGAACTCGATGACAAAGGCAAAACTCAAGTGGGATGGCTTGACACACACGTAAGATGAGAGATCTCCTCCCGATGATCACCGAAAGTATCATAGGTTTCTAGCTATTCTCGTTGCAATCTTGGGCTTGATCTCCTTTTGCTACAACTCTCCTTGTCTCTTCACTCATCTCTCGCTCGCCAAGTGAAGATCCGAATGCTCTTGATCGCTCCCAATGATCTCTCTTGATTCAAAATACTTCGACCCTTGCTTTTGGTTAGGGAGCCCATTTACAGTGGAACCGATGGTGGTTACGCAACCGACGGCGGTCGAGTAGAACCGGCATCAGAAGGAAAAAGTAGGCTATTTTTAGTAAAATAGCCCACCTTCCCCCTACTTTTCTCCCGAGGGATTAGTTGCGGGCTTGGTCAAGTGACTAGAATGTCGGTTTTGGGTGTAGAAAGGGGTCCTTAATCATGGGTGTAGGTGTAGACCAAGTTATAGGTCTTAATTAGGTTAGTTTAGGTTAGGACTAGGTCATGATGAGGTGGAAAAATGAGGTGGTAGGTGAGGTGATGTGGATTTATCAATTACGAGGTAATTAATAAATAATTGTGTAAGGTTTAGGTGATGAGGTTAGGATACGAAATGAGATGCGGTCACAAAGGGGTCGTAAGACACAAATTTCGAGGGTGTCTGCTCCTTCATATCTATTGGGAGGGGGAGGGAGACACTCGCATTCCTTTTTGCTTGGATTAGTCGACATCAGAAGCAGAAGTGCAGATAGTGGCCCCACCTCCACTAGAACTAGAAGATAAGATAGTGGGACACCTTATATACAGATATGGAACCCCCTCCTATAGATTTTGATCTCGGCCATATCTATGATCTAATCTATAATAGGGGGGGAGGGGTCCCAGATAGAGATAGGGGGGGGGCTCGATTGCCATAGAAATCTATAGGGAGATCGAGGGCGGGCACTCCCCCGCCCCTCCATATATAGGCGGAGGGGGAGGGAGACACTCGCATTCCTTTTTGCTTGGGCGTCGGGATCGAGAAGCGAGTGGAGATAGGGGCCCCCACTGCCCACTGCCCACTGCCCACTGTATATATCTTATCTCTCCCGAGCAAAGCATAAATGCCATACGTAATTGGAATGCATCCTCGACCCCCCTCCCCTCTATATGTATGGGGTATGGGACGCGGGTGAGATGCTCGACCCCTCTCTGGTGGATGATCTCGACCTCTCCCGCCCATAGATAGAGATAGGGCCCCTTCTCCCCCAGCTATGAGCTCTAAGCTGTATATAGTAGGGGTAGGGTAGGCCGTCGGCTATATACTCTATATAGAGAGTGGGTGGCTATAGATAGAGATAGATTCATTATCCATATGGAGGGGGGGGGGCACTCGACTGCCCGGTGCCCCCCTATAGATATATGGCAGCCCTATCTATATATGGGTTCTAGATGGCGCTCCCACTCTCTCTAAAGTAAAGGTTAGGCCCCGGCGATAAGACGAGGCCAATTAAACTATATATACCACGCTCCCTCCCCCTCGGAAATGAGATATATGGCCGAACCTCTCTCTATAGAGTGCCGACCAGATCTATATACTATACCCGGCCTTCCTCCCCCATCTAGAACTATAAGATATCTGGGGGGCCACCTCCGCCTTATATAGATAGGGCCCTGCCCTCTAGATAAGATAGTTCGGGGGTCTGTCCACCGGTTCAAAAGATGCGGCCTCTATTCTATATGGCACTGTTCGCCCCTATCTATATATCTGTTCATAACCCAACCGGTTCATCCAGATATCCCAGCACTGCTCAGCTATGGATAGAATAGAGATATCTATCTGGGGAGCCCCCCCCCCTCTCTATTAGATCTCGGCTCCCCCAGATAGAGAGTCGGTCTTATCGGCCCAATCATTGAGACTTGGAGTTGGGGCCTATAACTCTATGGGGGCCCCATATCGTCATAGGGAGGGCCCCCCCTATATAGATTCTAGATATGGCCGGATAGATAGATTGTAACATCCTCCATTTATACCTTAGAACAAGTGAAATTTTTTTTTATAATTACATCCGGTTCTAAATACATAATTTAGAGCTCACAAAATCAAATAACCATTCTTATATGCAGATAACCATATGCAACAGTAATGACTCGAGTACCTCCGATCTATTCATTCCATGACTCTTGAACCTACCGATCTATTCATGAGTAATAAGAGTTGGCGTTTTTATTTAACACTTCACTCTCGCGGTTCTCTTCCCTATTCTCGGGATTCGAATGCTCGTCAAGGAACCTAATCGAATAATTGTTACCATCATTCATCGGCATCTCATTCCTTAGACTAGGTGAATTAGGACAACGCAATCAGCCACTTGCATACTTTGGCCAAAGATTTGAAACATACTGTTTATGTCTCGTATTCCTTAACGGCATACTCGTCAACTGAATACGCCCTTCACCCCATTCTTATGTTATATAGAATGTCTTGTACTGACTACTGTTAGTCCTTCCTATCACAACATAATCACTCGGAGACAGATTAACAAGGTGATATTGTTATATGGATGCCGACGAGGATTAGGGATACGATGACATATCGGTTCAACCCTAGTTAAACCAAAGGTGTATCAAGATACCCCGAATCTCCTAAGCAGCCTTATAACGTGACCACATTCCTAATCGGTCCCCGAGTAACTTGTTCGAGATCAAAGTGTAAATCTTAGCGATCAATGCAAAGGGTGTCGCCATAAGTCACCCGCATTATTGTAACTTCGGGAAGATCCTAATCTTCTGGGAGGTACAACCTCGCAGCTTGACTTGTGCCGTCATCCTTTAAATCCGCCCGAAAAGATCTACTTAATAATATGCGTGCTACGCATGTTGAATTTAAATTACTTTAAAGACGTTTCCCCTGTGGTTAGCCTTTCCCGATCCCCTGGATTCTTCTGCCTAAGGATGACCTTCCTCAATAAAACCCATTAGATTTATATCAGTTCTCTTAACTGAATTTATATCATACTTATTAGCATCAAGATATAAATGATTAAGAATCCAATTTAATGTTGTCCTGTCATAATCAAGACTAGGGATTAGTAATTTAATTCATCTTGATTAGTGTTCTACTTAGTTTTATTTAATCCTATCTTTTAGAAAGACAATGAATTAAATTTCAATTTTACTTCGATAGAACAGATTAGATCTACTAAAACACTCATAAGAATTCAATCACATTTTCTTGTAAGCTTTCATTGTCAATCACAAAAGCATCCAAATTATACAAAGATAACACTGCCCCTCCGGCATATAAACCGAAGAAGGTCAACTATCAAAATAAGTATACAACACATAAGTAGCAAATACTTATTTCCATTCCTTTCAGAACTAGACAATTACATTTTATGCAAGCAGCATACTTGATACAATGCTTAACGGAAAAAGAACATCTTTCCTCATATAGTACATTTAGAGAATCAAACTGTAATTCTACTTATATCCATTTATAAACAATCTGATCATCTTATCAGATCTGCATGCTTTTACCACATACGGCAACCATCTGCAAAAATAGTCAACATGAGTCAGTTCGATGAACTGAGCATGATAAGCACTAACTTTTAAAACAATTGCAATCCATCAATTGTTTTCATTAAACACCCTGTTTAAATGAGATCAATACTCCAAACAAGTAAACATATTCAGACTATGCCTTTTGTAAAGCAAAAGAATGACTACAAATGTGTAACTCTATCATTGTTACAAAATAGTCCTAAACACTTCTCAAATATTTCATCAAATATCAAGAATTAAAGAACGAAGGTAACCAAAACAACCATTTGAATCCAAAATCAGCAACATTGGACAGATCGTTTCATTCATCCAAAAAGGGAATATCATAACAAATCGTGATTACATCAATATGTTAAAAACAGTTCCTACTGTTAGACAGATATCAACATGTATTGTCATAATAGGAGAGAAAGAAACAAGTTATTCACATTTCCCTTCACACAGGCCCAAGACTAAACCATCTCCTTATATGGAAAGCCTTCATCCTACATGCATACGAATAAGTCCGACGAGCCACAAGAAAAATCACTTGTTTAAATAAAAATCGAACACAAAGAAATAAATCGGTGCCGAGTCCATCAACAGCACACTGTTTTGTTAAAACTTACAATAAAGCAACTACAGTCAGTAACCCCCATGCCAAACAACGGTGTCTATCTACCAGCAGATTCGTAATGACCTTTCGCAAGAAGCTTACGGGACAAGAAGATAAACACCGCCGCTACCGCTAGGTACAAACCAACAACTCTGTGATTCAATCATACATAAGAATGGATAACAATGCGAAGAAGACGTAACACGTCAACAATCCCAATAACAGCCTACAGCCCATTCAAGCCCTTTTCATCGTGTAAGGCTTTCAACCCTAGGTCGAATTCAAAAGATCTCCTTTGTTGTCGCAATGACAAGAGACTCAAAATCATTTAAGCCATGACATTACCCTATGACTAAGTAGAGAGATTTTAAACGAAAACCACGCACCATGTACACAAATACATCAAACGGGAATGTAATCGTAATGAAAACATAACATGGGATATCGTAGTCACTTCTGAACGCAATCAGAACTGAAAGTATGGTTTTCACAACCTACTTTATAGAAGCCATAAATCATGATGTCAAGCTATTAAAGAAAGCCAACAAAGCCAAGAACATTACCTGTTCATACTTGGGCTTATACAGACAACAGAGACATACATTACCATTCGAGGATTTAAAACTAAGTCCGTGAGGGTGTTCACAGTTCAGCCTGTCCAGAAGCCGATATACAAGATATCCTTCCATACCCACGGTACCCAAAGGTGTCAAAAACAATAGTAAACCAACAGGCTTAAATTGAGGCAATAACACTGTTTATTTATCAAGTTCAGCTGAGTCTATACAACAGTAAACAAAATGAATAGAAGATAATGAATCCATCCGTGCCAACAATGGCAACATTAAAAATCAGGCATAAGCAAATCTGAATACTGAATTTCCAAAACAAGGAATCCAACGGAACCCTTACCAATAATTTTTCACACAAGATTGCACAGGAAGGAAACGTAAAATTTCACCCAAGAGTCTATACCACAACTTCTTGCAACACGAAGGTATTCATTACAAAATAACAGAGGTCGTATTACTAGTTACTCCTCGTAGAAATCAAATTACCAAAGATTCAAATAAATATTTACACTAAGTTTCAACAAGATCTTTTCCGACAGCTTCTTCACAACAAGCATCGACGACCAAAAATCGACAAGCATAACAGTGGCCTATACCCATCACAGGAATAATTTATGGGCTCACGCCGAATAGGCCGAGCATTCATACTTTTCATATATTTCACATATTTAAGCCAGAACGCGAACACAAGAAATAAGCCACAGTTCAAATTTAATAAACACCCATTAAGGGATAAATGAAAAAATCAAACCAAGATGAAGATATAGTACCAAAATCACACTAGACATCCATAGGAAATCATTTGTTTCCATAAATCATTTGAACAGAGTTGTTTTAATGAAATCACTTGAAAGACAGAAGATTTTTAAAGGTTAGGGCCTAACATGCCTGGATATTTGCTCAAAATTCCGAAGCAGCCCACTGAAAGAGCTCGGACTTCCTTTTCCTTTTCCAAGTTAGAGCGACCAACAAAATTTTGCTATCCCCATGACATATATATTTTCCTTGCCAGAGAAAAGAGCTAGATACCCTCATACTCGCCATGCAACTCCAAGAAGATCAAAAGTGCGAAGAACCAAGTTGAATGAGCAGTAAGAAAACTGAAATTCGTGATATGCCAAACAAAACAACAACTTTCCACATTGCATGCCTTCTCGCGAATTCCGAGCTCGACTTCCAAGCTCATTGAATGCATTTACTCCTAATTTCCCGCTCAAACTCCACTGCCACCGACCGCCAAAGTTGGCGATAGACAAGAGGAATTCCAAGACCATTTCCAGTTTTGGCGACCTGCCACGTCGGCTTAGGTTAGCCGTTTTTAAAACCTCCGCCAATACCTGTCCTTCATACTTATCCAATGTATTTAATGACATAGAAAATGCCGCCCATGGTTCGCACCCTTCCATAGGTCCCCAAAATCCTTGCTCAATAGTTAGGTTAGTAACTTAGGTTAGAATTTAGGATAATACTTAGTCTAACCACTTTACACATAGATACTAACTTAGGACATTAGCTCTTAGCCTAGGTCTAGGTTAGATTATCACTAATCTAACCCCTAGATTAAGTTTAGTTTTAGGTTACTAACATTAATAATTCCAATTAGGTCTAGATTCCGCACGCCGTAAAAAGACTTACAACATGCATTCTTGAACAGTGGTTAGCTCCTGCTCGCCTTAGATACGTAATCTTATGTAATCGAATTATTACCGGTCCATGATCGAGACCTTCCGATATACTTCGATATCGGAACCAATCCATTTCACATGATCAACATGAGTTATACTCGGACTAGCTTATTCAATGCTTATAGACCTCGCAACCTGCTCAAGGTCCGTAATTTTAATTCTTCACGAACAAACTTAAAGCAATACTGGATCAATTCAACTCGATTCAAGGCTAGGTATTATAGATGGATAACTCTATAATTCATTCCGAGATAAGATTAAACTCGTATACAAAATGAAAGAAATAAAAGAGTCCAATCATATTCTCGACTACCAAGATCTCGCAATCCGCAAAGAAAATACAAGACATATCAAGCATGATTTCTTAATCAAGGAACACATCCTTTTACAAGAAATCACATATCAACACTTGTATGCTCGGGAGGAAGTAACAGATTCGTGGTGTTACATGCTTCCTCCTAAAAAGATTCATCATTCCGATGATTACATATTCAATTAACCTTCAAAGTCAACCAATTTATCAAGACACAAACAATGTGACTATTTCCAATTTGAATAGTTCCGTAAATCAATGTCACAAAGATATTTTATTCAACCTCGAATAATGTTTGCCTTCATCCGGCTTCATAATACTTAATAAAATAAAATAAATAAATAAATAAGTTCACGAAAGAATGTTTTGTCAATGATTTCATTCTCGTTGAAAAAGAGAAGAAAAGCCATTTTCATCTCTTCCGTGTTTTCCCAAGTTGCACTTTCTTCGTTAAACTCGGTCCCACTGGACCTTACATTGTTGTATTTCACGATTTCTTAAATGCAATGGCAAGTAGTTTCAAGCACTCATGTGGGTTTAACCACAATTATTCCCGGGTCTTGGACCTGCAAGGAATTCCAATTTAAAACATGTGTGAGATTCAAACGTATTTCTTAAGCAAAGAAATATGGAAAACATCATGCATGCAAGATAAAGCGGTGGCAAAGCTAAACGATAAGCTACATGATTGATTATTTCGACAATTTCAAAGGTCCCATGAATCGAGGTGACAATTTGGCAGCCTTGCAAAAGTTACGTAACTCTTTCTCGGTTTAACACGAAAAAAAAACCTTATCACCAAGCTCAAACCTTCTATCAACCCGCTTAAGGTCAGCATAGCTCTTCTGTCTATCCGCTGCTTCCTTTAATCGTTCACGAATCAGCTTAACTTGCTGTTCCATTTCTGTGAGAATTTCTGGTCCAATTACCACTCTATCCTCGACACTGTCCCAACTAACAGGGGTTCTGCACTTTCTTCCATAAAGTGCTTCAAATGGTGCCATTTTAAGAGATGAGTGATAAGTATTGTTGTAGGCAAACTCAACTAATGGAAGGTACTCCTCCCATTTATACTGTTGATCCATGCAATACATACGCAACATGTCCTCCAACACTTGATTTACCCTCTCAGTTTGTCCATCCATTTCCGTGATGATATGCGTAATCGAAGTTTAGTTTTGTTCCAAGAGCTGTATTAAGTGTTTGCCAAACCTGACGTCATTCTTGGATCTCTCACGATATAATCAATTCTCGTACACCATGCAATCTGAAAATTTCGTGTACAAATCTTTTGGCCAAGACTCGTGAATCATCCTTTAGATTTCCAAAGCGATGAAATGAGCTACCTTAGTCGGCTTTATCTACAACTACCGTGATAACATCATGTTTATTCCTCGGACATGGGTAGTCCTTGTACAAAATCCATGGTTATTACTTGCCATTTGTACTGCGGTATGCTATGAGGATATAACAGTCCAGCAGGGTGCATATGTTCTGCCTTCACCCGCTGACATTCCAGACAATGAGTCACAAAATTAATTACATCCTTTTTCATACCTTTCCAAAAGTATTGCTGTTTCAAATCAGCAAGCATCTTTGTGATACCCGGGTGTCCAGAGAAAGGTGAATTATGAAATTCAACTAACAACTTCTTTCTCAAATCGTTCAGCATAGGTACATATACCCTGTTTTCATAACACAAGATTCCTTCATTATCAAAATGAAAACCTTTATACCTTATATCCTTTGGTCTGCAGTGTAAGCCAGTTCGCCTTTACTTGCTGAAAGTATGCATCTGATTCTGAGGCACTTTTTACCTCGTCTTTAAACTGAGTTCTTAATGTTATAAGAGCAGAAATGTGCCTCCTACGACTTAGAGCATCAGCTACTCTATTCTCCTTCCCTTTGATATAGCTAATATCAAAGTCATATTGTGATAAAAATTCTAACCACCTTCTCTGTCTGGCATTCAGATTGGGCTGAGTAAAAATATATTTCAGTCCTAAGTGATCCAACTCAAAAGGTTTCCCAAGTAAGTAGTGTCTCCAGACTTGAAGTGCATGAACAATGGCAGCAAGTTCCAAATCATGAGGGGCATAATTCAGCTCATGTAACTTAAGTTTTCTACTTTCATATGCTATGACCTGATCATTTTGTAGCAAAACACCTCCAAGGCCTTCCCCTAAGCATCCGTTACAACAAAGAAACTCCCATTAGGTCTCTGTACAACTAATATAGGTGCAGAAGTCAACCTGGTCTTTCAAACTTTTGAAAGCCGCTTCGCACTTATCATTCCAAATGAATTTCTTATCCTTCTTTTCGCAATGAAGTTATTGGTGCAAAACTACTTTAGAAATATCCTTTACAAATTTTCTATAAGAACCAAAGAAGACCCATGAAGCTTCTTACTTCATGCACATTCTTTGGTGTAGGCCACTCAGTTATTGCCACTATTTTTGAAGGATCTATAGCAATTCCTTCCTTACTTATGACATGACCCAAATAGTGAACTTCTGAATCAAAGAAAGAACATTTGGATAACTTACCATACAACTTTCTCTTTCTCAAAATTCCCAAAACTATCTTCAAATGCTCATTGTGCTCCTCAACGCTTTTAGAATAAATGAGAATATCATCCAAGAATACAAGTACAAACTTGTCCGGTATTCTTGAAAAATATTGTTCATCAAGTTAATAAAGGTCATGTGCATTAGTCAATCCAAAGGGTAGAACCGTGAATTCATAATGTCCGTACCTTGTTCGAAAGTCGTTTTTATGAATGTCTTCCTCTCTAATCCTTAATCGATGGTAACCAGATCGAAGTTCTATCTTAGAATAAACCGCTGCTCCACGCATCTCGATCAAACAGATCGCCGATCCTAGGAAGTGGATATCGGTTCTCGATTGCTTTGTTCAACATCCGATAATCAATACACTGCCTTAGTGTTCCATCCTTCTTTTCACAAATATTACAGCGCTCCCAAGGTGAAACACTTGGTCGATCAAACCTTTAGAAAAATCTCATGCAATCGTGCCTTAAGCTCGACTAACTCGTAGTAGTCATCCGATAAGGTGCTTGGAAATAGGTTCGCCTTCGGTTTGATTTCAATGGTGAAGTCAAATTCTCTCTTGGGTGGTAACCTGTAATTCTTCAGGAAAAACATCCCTGAAACTTTGTATCAGAGGAATTTGCTTCATGTAATCACCATCTTCTTCTGAAGATTCAGATATCTTTACCGCATAAAGAGTACATCCTTTATTTTTAGCCTTTTTAAGCCGTGATAGTGACGAGCAGCTTCCTAATCGAAATTTCCGTTTCACCCTTGAATCTCTGCTTTGCTCCAGATGATCATCTAAACACTTTATGTTCTTTTCAAAGCAATCTACCTTTGCCTTATGGTCAGCTAACCAATTGACACCAATGATAATGTCATACGATCCTAAAGGTGTAACATAGAGATCAACTTCCGTGGAAAAGTTAGGTAAGTCAAGGACTGCCCCAAAAAGACACATACTCACCGTATGAACAGAGTCATTACCATACCTGCATACCCAAGATTTATCCATTTTTCCAAACTTTTCTTTTAAGTTTAGAAGCAAGTTTATTAGATATAAAACATTCAAGAGCTCCGTATCAAAAAGAATAGTGAGTATGCCGAATAACTTACCCTAACTTCTATAGGTGTCACTTGCTTTTCAAACTTGCTTTTCTGCACTGCAGCAAAGATGTATCTTATGTGCCGATTACGATCATCCTTCTTCAAAGGGCACCGATTTGCGTAGTGATCTTTGCCACAATTGTCAGCAGCCTCTACAGTCCCTTTTTAGGCTCAAATCGCCTCCACCTTGTAATTGTCCTCCATAGAGCTTCTACCCGTTGTTATAATTTTTAGCAAAATTATCCCTTACGTTTCAGCAGCTTATTTATCTTTGCGTTTTCTTATCGTTATCTCCTGGAAACTTACTCTTGTTTAATTTTTCCATGGTCCTTTTCTCGGGTGCAAGAGAGGTTGAAGAAGGGTTTGCAGCCTTCTTCCGCACTTCCTCCTTATGAGCAGAAATAGCCTTTAATTTCTGTTTTGCCTTATGGCCTTTTCAACAACTCCTTCCATAGTGGTTGGATCGTGAACATCGACCTCTCCCCTATCACGGGATTCAATCCCATGATGAATTTCCGTATTCGAACTTCTCGTCGCTTGATACTCGCGGTACATACTTGAGGAGTTTTGTAAACCGCTCCCGTAATTCGCTTACCATTAGCTTCCCTTGAGCTAAATTCTGAAATTCTGTCATTTTCTCGATCCTAGAAAAGTTGTGGCAGCCCAACGTTGCCTAAAATAGCCTTTAAATTGATCCCAAGTAATATTGGTCTCATCAATGTTTAATTCAGCTTTACGGCTATCCCACCACGAAGATGCTTCGTGGGAAAGCCGATAGGCTCCCAAATAGCTTTGGTTTCTCTCCGAGAAGTTCCTTATGCAAAGTACTTCTCCATTTCGCTGAGCCGTTCTCGGCTCCATCTCCTAATGTGGTGCCATCATACTTAGGTGGACTTATCCTTTTTATATCATTAGTGAGTTCTGCTGCCAATCTGGCCTTTTTGTTTTCTGGTTGGACAGTGCATTCACAAAGATTAACATCAACACCCATATTGGGGTTGTCCTCAGGAGGTGGCTGATTATTATTATCAACTTCTTCATCCTCCTCATTTCCCATCACCTGCTGTTCCAATATAGCTAAGCGATCTCTTGTGTCCAACAGGCAGCAAGGATCTCATCAAGTTTCTCAGGTTGTTTCCGCTCCTCCTTGGTGGAGCATTATTCGCAACGTTCCCCTTGTTCTAACCATTTTCGTTACAAGAAAATTCAGGTTTTTATCGATTATGGACACAATAGGTCCAAGAGCCGCAACCTTCACTACGATACCAAGATGTAACATCCGCCATTTATACCTTAGAACAAGTGAATTTTTTTTTATAATTACATCCTCGGTTCTAAATACATAATTTAGAGCTCACAAAATCAAATAACCATTCTTATAATGAAAACCATATGCAATTGTAATGACTCCTGAGTACCTCCGATCTATTCATTCCATGACTCAGTAACCTACCAATCTATTCATGAGTAATAAGAGTTGGCGTTTTATTTAACACTTCACTCTCGCGGTTCTCTTCCCTATTCTCGGGATTGAGAATGCTCTGCCCAAGGAACCTAACTCAATAATTGTTACCATCATTCATCGGCATCTCATTCCTTAGACTAGGTGAATTAGGACAACGCGATCAAGCAGCCATGATACTTTGGCCAAAGATTTGAAACATACTGTTTATGTCTCGTATTCCTTAAACGCATACTCGTCAACTGAATACGCCTTCACCCGATTCTTATGTTATATAGAATGTCTCTTGATCGACTCATCAACATCACCCTTCCTATCACAACTTAATCACTCGGAGACGTATTAACAAGGTGATATTGTTATATGGATGCCCACGAGGATTAGTGATACGATGACATATCGGTTCAACCCTAGTTAAACCAAAGGTGTCAAGATACCCCGAATCTCCTAGCAGCCTTATAACGTGACCACATTCCTAATCGGTCCCCGAGTAACTCGCTCGAGATCAAAGTGTAAATCTTAGCGATCAATGCAAAGGGTGTCGTCATAAGTCACCTGCATTGTTGTAACTTCGGGAAGATGTAACACCCTAAACTGTTGTTACTTTCTCCTGAGCATACAAGTGTTGATATGTGATTTCTTGTACAAGGATGTGTTCCTCGATTTAGAAATCATGCTTGATATGTACTGTATTTTCTTTGCAGATCTTTGACTGAGTCAGAATATGATTAGACTCTTTTATCTATTTCATTTTGCATTTGAGTTTAATCTGATCTCGGAATGAATTATAGAGTTATCCATCTTTAAGATCTAATCTTGGATCAGTGGAATTGATCCAAGTATTGCTCTAAGTCTGTTCGTGATGAATTAAAAATTACAGACCTTGAACAGGTTGCAAGGTCTAGAAGCATTTAATAAGCTAGTCGAGTATGACTCAAAGCTGATCAAGTGAAATGAATTGGTTCCCGATATGGAAGTATATCTGGAAGGTCTCGATTGTGGACCAGGTAATAATTCGGTTACATACGATTCTGCAGCCTAAGGCAGAACAGGAGCTAAACCTGTTCGAAGACGTATGATGTAGGTCTTTTTCTGAGTGTACGAAATGTAGACCTAACTGGAATTATTATTGGTTAGTAACCTAAAACTAAACCTAACCTAGGGGTTAGATTAGTGTTAATCTAACCTAGACCTAGGCTAAGTACTAATGTCCTAAGTTAGTAGCTATGTTATGGAAGTTAGATTAGGTGTTATCCTAAATTCTAACCTAAGATACTAACCTAACTATGAGCAAGAATGTAAAGGGGCCTATGGAGGGGTGCGAACCATGGGCGGCATTTTCTATGGGATTAAATGCTAAGGATATGTATGAAGGACAGGTCATGGCGGAGGTTTTAGCAATAATAAATAACCTAAGCCGACGTGGCAGTGTCGCCAAAATCGGAAATGAACTGGAAATTTTATTTGATCTGCCGCCAATTTTAGCAATCGGTGGCAAGTGGAGTTAGAGAGGGAAAGTTGGTGTAATGCATTCAATGCGCTCGGTAGTCGAGCTCTAACTCGCGTGAAGGCATGCAAACCGGGAAGTTGTTGGTTTGTTTGGCTTATCGCGATTTTGGTTTTCCTTCGCTCGCTCACCGGTTCTTCGCTTTTGATTTTCTTTGAGTGCATGGCGAGTATGAGGGTATCTAGCTCTTTTCTCTGGCAAGGAAAATATATATGTCATGGAGATAACAAAATTTTGTTGGTCGCTCTAACTTGGAAAAGGAAAAGGAAGTCTGAGCTCTTCCAGTGGTCTGCTTCGGAATTTTGAGCAAAAATCCAGGCATGTTAGGCCCTAACCTTTAAAAATCTTGCTGTCTTTCAAGTGATTTCATTAGAACAACTCTGTTCAAATGATTTTTGGAAATGAATGATTTTCTATGGTGGTTTTGTGTGATTTTTGGTACTGTATCTCTTCTGGTTCGATTTTTTTCAATTATCCCTTGATGGGTGTTTGTTAAATTCGAATTGTGGCTTTATTCTTCGTGTTTTCATTCTGGCTTAAATATGGGAGATATATATATGAAAAGTATGACTGCTCGGCCTGTTCGGCGAGAGTCCATAGATTATTCCTGTGATGGGTATAGGCCACTGTAATGCTTGTCGATTTTTGGTCGTCGATGCTTATTGTGGTACTGTCGGAAAAGATACTGTTGAACTTTTGTGTGAATGTTCAGTCTTACTGGGCTTCCTTGTATATTTTGTGGTGGTTGTCATAGTTGAAGGTTACAGAGTCTAGTAAGGTATCGCTATGGTAATTTAAGTTCATTATGAACGGTTAATTTGTTGTGTTTCAGTATTTCATTGCGACCTTTGTGGAAATTGTGTATTTCTTGCGTTGTGGTTAAAGGATTTACCCGTTGACAGTACGCATTATGGAAATAGGTATTGTTGTATTCGAACGACTCTGTTGAGTCCATTGAATGATTCGTATTGTGGATCACTGTTGAAACTTCGTTTAAATATCTATTTGAATACTGGTAATTTGATTTTGTACTTGAGGAGTGACTGGTAACACGACCTCTGTTATTTTACCTTCGTGTTGCAAGAAATTGTGGTATATACTCTTTGGATGAAATTCTACATTTCCTTCCTGTGCCATCTTGTGCGAAAAATATTGGTAAGGGTTCCGTTGGATTCCTTGTTTGGAAATTCGGTATTCAGAATTGGCTTATGCCTGAATTTAAATGTTGCCATTGTTGGCACGGATGGATTCATTATCTTCTTTTTTATTTTGTTTACTGTTGTTTAAACTCTGTTGAACTTATTATTTAAATAAAGTGTTATTAACTCAATATAAGCCTCGTTGGTTTACTATTGTTTTTACACTATTGGGTACCATGGGTATGGAAGGATATTTTGTATATCGGCCTTTGGACAGGCTAAACGGTGAATACTGTTTATGGACTTTGTTTTAAATCCTCGAATGGTATACATGTCACTGTTGTATGTATAAGCCCGAGTTTGAACGGGTAATGTTCTTGGCCCTGTTGGCTTTCTTCAATATCTTGACGCCATGAGTTATGGCTTCTGTAAAGAAGGTTGTAAACACATACTTTCAGTTCTGATTGCGTTCAGAAGTGGCTTCGTTGTCCCATGTTATGCTTCCATCCTGATTTTACTTCCGTTTGGCGAGACTGTACATGGTGCGTGGTTTTCGTTTTAAGATCTCTTTGCTTAGTTATGGGTAAATGTCATGGCTTAATGTTTTCGAGCCTCTTGTCGACTGTGACAACAAAGGAGATCCTCTGAATTTGACCTTGGGTCTAAAGCCTTACACAGTAAGAAAGGCTTGAACAGGCTGTAGGTTGTTATTGGGATTGAAGACGTAATATGTTTTCTTCGCATTGTTATCCATTCTTGTGTATGTTTGAATTTGGAGTTGACTGTATGCAATGGTAACGACCGTGTTATCTTCTTGTCCGCCGCTTTTTGTGAAAGGTCACTCGAGTCCGCCCTGGTAGATAGACATCATTGTTTGGCATGGGGGCTACCGACTGTAGTTGTTTAATTAAAGGTTTAAATAATACAGTGTGCTGTTGACGTCTCGACTGATTTATTGTTGTGTTCTATTTTGTTAATAAAATAGTGATTCTTCTTGTGGCTTGTCGGACTTGTTCGTATACTTACCAGATGAATGTTTTCCATATGTGGAGACGGTACAGTAGTGAACTTATGTGGAAGGAAGTGTGAATGTTTGGTTTCCTTCTCTTCTATTACTTTAATACATGTTGATATCTGTATTAGTAGGAGCTATTTTAACATATTGATGTACTCAAGAGTTGTTATGATATTTCCTTTTCGGATGAATGGAACGATCTGTCCAATGTTGCTGATCTTGGATTAAAGATAATTGTTTGGATACTTTCGTTCTTTGATTCTTAATACTTGATGAAATATTTGAGAAATGTTTAGGACTATTCTGTAACAATGATAGAGTTACACGTTTGTAGTCATTTTTGTATTACAAGGGCATAGTCTGAATATGTTTACTTGTTTGGATAATGGAACTCATTTAAACAGGGTGTTTAATGAAAACAATTGACGGATTGCAATTGTTTTAAAAGTTAGTGCTTATCATGCTCAGTTCATCGAACTGACTCATGTTGACTATTTTTGCAGATGGTTGCCGTAAGTGGTAAAAGCAATGCAGATCTGACAGGATGATCAGATTGTTTAATTTGATTTATAAGGAATTACAGCTTGATTTTCTAAATGTACTATATGTGGAAAGATGTTTCTTTTCCGTTAAGCATTGTATCAAGTATGCTGCTTGCATAAAATGTATTTGTACAGTTATGAAAGGAATAAAAATAAGTATTGATACTTATGTGTTGTATTCTTAATTCTGATAGTTGACCTTCTTCGGTTTATATACCAGAGTGGCAATGTTATCTTTGTGTAATTGGATGCTTTTGTGATTGACAATGAAAGCTTAAAGAGAATGTGATTGAAATTTAAATCATTGTCTTTTTAAAAGATAGGGTTAAAACGAACCTAAACAGAACACTAATCAAGCAGAATTAAATTACTAATCCCTAGTCCTGAGTATGACAGGACAATATTAAATTGGATTCTTAATCATTTATATCTTTATACTAATAAGTATGATATAAATTCAGTTAAGAGAACTGAAATAAATCTAATGGGGTTCAGATGGCAATCTCATATGAAGGTAATGAGATAATGTCCAATTCTGTTGTTTTAGAATCATGTGTATTCTAATGACTCCTTGATGAGAGCTTGACCTTAATACCTCTACCATGTAATGGGTTTTATTGAGGAAGGTCGTCTTAAGACGAAGAATCCAGGGATTGGGAAAGGCTAACCTATGGGGAAAGTCTTTAAAGTAATTTAAAACTCAACGTGCGTAACGCATATTATTAAGTAGATCTTTTCGAGGCGGATTTAAAGGTTGACGACACAAGTCAACTGCAGGGTTGTACCTCCGAGAAGATTAGGATCTTCTCAAAGTTACAACAATGCAGGTGACTTATGGCGACACCCTTTGCATTGATCGCTAAGATTTACACTTTGATCTCGACGAATTACTCAGGGACCAATTAGGAATGTGGCCATGTTATAAGGCTGCCTAGGAGGTTCGGGGTATCTTGACACACTGGTCTAACTGCAGGGTTAAACCAGTATGTCATCGTATCCCTAATACTCGTGGGCATCCATATAACATTATCACCTTGTTAATCTGTCTCCGAGTGATTAAGTTGTGAAAGGAAGGACCGAGTGAGTCGGTGTAAGACATTCTATATAACATAAGAATGGGGTGAAGGACGTATTCCAGATTGACGAGTATGTTAAGGAATACTAGACATAAAAATATGTTTCAAATCTTTGGCCAAAGTATCGCAAGCTGCTGATTGCGTTGTCCTAATTCACCTAGTCTAAGGGATGAGATGCCGATGAATAATGGTAACAATTATTCAGTTAGGTTCCTTGGACAGAGCATTCTGAATCCCAGAATAGGGAAGAGAACCACAGGAGTGAAGTGTTAAATAATAACGCCAACTCATATTACTCATGAATAGATCGGTAGATAACCGAGTCATGAAATGAATAGATCGGAGGTACTCCGAGTCATTACAGCTGCATATGGTTATCTGTTAATGAATGGTTATTTGATTTGTGAGTTCTAAATTATGTATTTAGAACCAGGATGCATTTATCCAAAAAAAAAAAAATTGACTTGTTCTATTGTCTAAAATGAGGATGTTACATCTTGGTATCAGAGCTGAAGGTTGTAGCTCTTGGACCTATTGTGTCCATAATCTGATAAAAACCTGAATTTTCTTGTAACAGAAAATGGTTAGAACAAGGGGAACGTTGCAAATAATGCTCCACCCGAAGGAGGAGCCAAGCAACAATAACCTGAAACTTGATGAAATCCTTGCTGCCCTGCTGGACACAAGAGATCGCTTAGCTGACTTGAACAGCAGGTGATGGGAAATGAGGAGGATGAAGAAGCTGATAATAATAATCAGCAACCTCCTGAGGACAACCCCGATATGGGTGTTGATGTTAATGCTTGGAATGCACCTGTCCAACCAGAAAACAAAAAGGCCAGGTTGGCAGCAGAACTCACTAATGATATAAAAAGGATAAGTCCACCTAAGTATGATGGCACCACATTAGGAGATGGAGCTGAGAACTGGCTCAGCGAAATGGAGAAGTACTTTGCAATAAGGAACTTCTCAGAGGAAACCAAAGCTATTTGGGGAGCCTATCAGCTTTCCCACGAAGCATCTTCGTGGTGGGATAGCCGTAAAGCTGAACTAAACATTGATGAGACCAATATTACTTGGGATCAATTTAAAGGCTATTTTAGGCAACGTTGGCTGCCACAACTTTTCTATGATCAGAAAATGACAGAATTTCAGAACTTAGCTCAAGGGAAGCTAACAGTAATCAACTGGGAACGGTTTACAAAACTCCTTAAGTATGTACGCAAAGATCAAACCGATTTAAAAGTTTGAATACGGAAATTCATCATGGATCAATCCGTGATAGGGGAAAGGTCGATGTTCACAAACCCAACCACTATGGAAGGAGTTGTTGAAAAGGCCATTAGGCAAGAACAGAAATTAAAGGCTATTTCTCGCTCATAAGGAGGAAGTGCGAAGAAGACCGCAAACCCTTCTTCAACCTCTCGCACCTTAAAAGGACCATGGAAAAGTTTGGAAACAAGAGTAAGTTTCAGGAGATAACAATAAGAAAGTAGCAAGTAAATAAGCCTCATTGAAATGTAAGGGATAATTTTGCTAAAAATTATAACAATGGCGTAAGCCCTATGGAGGACAACGTGACAATTACATAAGGTGGAGGTAATTTCGAGCCTAAAAAGGGACCTGTAGGAGGCTGCTACAATCTGTGGCAAAGACCACTATGCTAATCAATGCCCTTTAAAGAAGGATGATCGTAATCAGCAGCATAAGATACATGCCGCAAAGAGAGCGCACAAGCAAGTGAAAAGCAAGTGACACCTATAGAAGTTCCTGTAAGTTATTCGGCATACAATTGCTACTATTCTTTTTGATACAGGAGCTACTGAATGT
Organism: Taxus wallichiana var. yunnanensis; assembly: GCA_018340775.1. Taxonomy (NCBI): domain Eukaryota; kingdom Viridiplantae; phylum Streptophyta; class Pinopsida; order Cupressales; family Taxaceae; genus Taxus; species Taxus wallichiana. The sequence continues at coordinate 441,279,269 of CM031239.1, forward strand.
TTTATATCTAATAAACTTGCTTCTAAACTTAAAAGAAAAGCTGGAAAAATGGATAAATCTTGGACTGTACAGTATGGTAATAATTCTGTTCATACAGTGAGTATGTGTCTTTTTGGGGCAGTCCTTGACTTACCTAACTTTTCCACGGAAGTTGATCTCTATGTTGCACCATTGGGATCGTATGACATTGTCATCGGTGTCAATTGGTTAGCTGACCATAAAGCAAAAGTAGACTATTATGAAAAGAACATAAAATGTTTAGATGATCAGCTGGAATCAGCAGAGATTCAAGGTGTGAAAAGAGAAATTTCAGTTAGAAAACTGTCAGCTATGCAGCTTAAAAAGGCTAAAAATAAAGGATGTACCCTTTATGCGGTAAAGATATCTGAATCTTCAGAAGAAGATGATGATTTCATGAAACGATTCCCTCTTTTACAAGGTTTCAGGGATGTTTTTCCTGAGGAATTACCAGGGTTACCACCCAAGAGAGAATTTGACTTCACCATTGAAATCAAGCCAGGAACAGAACCTATATCCAAAGCGCCTTATCGGATGACTACTACAGAGTTAGTTGAGCTTAAGGCACAGTTGCAAGAGCTTTTGTCTAAAGGTTTGATCAGACCAAGTGTTTCACCTTGGGGAGCGCCTGTAATATTTGTGAAAAAGAAGGATGGAACACTAAGGCTGTGTATTGATTATCGGATGTTGAACAAAGCAACAGTCAAGAACCGATATCCACTTCCTAGGATCGATGATCTGTTTGATCAGATGCGTGGAGCAGCGGTTTATTCTAAGATAGACCTTCGATCTGGTTATCATCAGTTAAGGATTAGAGAGGAAGATATTCATAAAACAGCTTTCCGAACAAGGTACGGACATTATGAATTCACAGTTCTACCCTTTGATTAATTAATGCACCTATAAAGCCTTTATGAATTTAATGAACAAAATTTTTCAAGAATACGGACAAGTTTGTACTTGTATTCTTGGGACGATATTCTCATTTATTCTAAAAGCGTTGAGGAGCACAATGAGCATTTGAAGATAGTTTTGGGAATTTTGAGAAAGAGAAAGTTGTATGGTAAGTTATCCAAATGTTCTTTTTTTGATTCGAAGTTCACTATTTGGGTCATGTTATAAGTAAAGAAGGAATTCTTGTGGATCCTTCAAAAATAGTCATGCAATAATCGAGTGGCTCGCACCAAAGAATGTGCATGAAGTTAGAAGCTTCATGGGTCTTGCTGGTTACTATAGAAAATTTGTAAAGGATTTTTCTAAAGTAGTTGCACCAATAACTTCTTTACTGTAAGAAGGATATATGGAATGATAAGTGCGAAGCGGCTTTCAAAAGTTTGAAAGACTAGTTGACTTCTCGCACCTATACTAGCTATACTGCACCCTAATGGGAGTTTTTGTTGTAAGCAGATGCTTCGGGGAAGGCCTTGGAGGTGTTTTGCTACAAAATGATCAGGTCATAGCATACCGCAAAGCAGTACAAATGGTAAGTAATAACCATGGATTTTTTACAAGGATCTTGCCTATGTCCAGAATAAACATGATGTTATCTGGTAGTTGTTGATAAATTGACCAAGGTAGCTCATTTTATCGCTAGAAATCTAAAGGATGATTCACCGGTTGCTAGCCAAAAGATTCGTACGAAATTTTCAGATGCATGGTGTACCGTAATTGATTATATCGATGGGATCCTAGAATGACGTCAAGGTTTTGGCAAACGCTTAACGCAGCTCTTGGAACGAAACTAAACTTCAGTTCTGCATATCATCCGGAAACGGATGGACAAACTGAGAGGGTAAACCAAGTGTTGGAGGACATGTTGCGAATGTATTGCATGGATCAACAGATAAATGGGAAGAGTATCTTCCATTAGTTGAGTTCGCATACAACAATACTTATCACTCATCTCTCAAAATGGCACCATTTGAAGCGCTTTATGGAAGAAAGTGCAGAACCCCTGTAAGTTGGGACAGTGTTGAGGATAGAGTGGTAATTGGACCAGAGATTCTCACAGAGATGGAACAAAGCAAGTTAAGCTTGATTCGTGAATGACTAAAGGAAGCAGCGGATAAGACGTAAGAGCTATGGCTTGACCTTAAGTGGGTTAATAGAAGGTTTGAACTTGGTGATAAGGTTTTCTTCATGTTAAACCCGAAGAAGAGTTCTATAACTTTTGGCAAGGCTGCCAAGTTGTCACCTCGATTCGTGGGACCTTTCAAATTGTCGAAATAATCAATCTCGTAGCTTATCGCTTAGCATTGCCACCTGCTTTATCTCGCATGCATGATGTTTTCCATATTTCTTTGCTTAAGAAATACGTTTCAGATCTGTCACATGTTTTAAATTGGAATTCCTTGCAGGTCCAAGACCCAGGAATAATCATGGTTAAACCCACACGAGTGCTGGAAACTCGCCAATTGCATTTAAGAAATCGTGATATTCAGCAATGTAAGGTCCAGTGGGACCAGTTTAGCGAAGAAAGTGCAACTTGGGAAAATCTGGAAGAGATGAAAATTGCTTTTCCTTCTCTTTTTCAACAGAATGAAATCTGTTGACAAAACATACTTTTATGAACTTATTGTTTTTAAGTATTTATGAAAGCCAGATGAAGGCAGACTTTATTCAGGTTGAATAAAATGTGTTGTGACATTGATTTCTGGAACTATTCAAATATGGAAGTAGTCACATTGTTTGTGTACTAATAAATTGGTTGACCTGAAGGTTAATTTAATATGTAATTCATCGGGACGATGAATCTTTTTAGGAGGGAAGCATGTAACACCCTGAACTGTTGTTACTTTCTCCTGAGCATACAAGTGTTGATATGTGATTTCTTGTAAAAGGATGTGTTCCTCGATTTAGAAATCATGCTTGATATGTACTGTATTTTCTTTGCAGATCTTTGACTGAGTCAGAATATGATTAGACTCTTTTATCTATTTCATTTTGCATCTGAGTTTAATCTGATCTCGGAATGAATTATAGAGTTATCCATCTTTAAGATCTAATCTTGGATCAGTGGAATTGATCCAAGTATTGCTCTAAGTCTGTTCGTGATGAATTAAAAATTACAGACCTTGAACAGGTTGCAAGGTCTAGAAGCATTTAATAAGCTAGTCAGGAGTATGACTCAGGCTGATCAAGTGAAATGAATTGGTTCCCGATATGGAAGTATATCTGGAAGGTCTCGATTGTGGACCAGGTAATAATTCGGTTACATACGATTCTGCAGCCTAAGGCAGAACAGGAGCTAAACCTGTTCGAAGACGTATGATGTAGGTCTTTTTTTGAGTGTACGAAATGTAGACCTAACTGGAATTATTATTGGTTAGTAACCTAAAACTAAACCTAACCTAGGGGTTAGATTAGTGTTAATCTAACCTAGACCTAGGCTAAGTACTAATGTCCTAAGTTAGTAGCTATGTTATGGAAGTTAGATTAGGTGTTATCCTAAATTCTAACCTAAGATACTAACCTAACTATGAGCAAGAATGTAAAGGGGCCTATGGAGGGGTGAAAACCATGGGCGGCATTTTCTATGTCATTAAATGCTAAGGATATGTATGAAGGATGTGTCATGGCGGAGGTTTTAGCAAGTAACAATAACCTAAGCCGACGTGGCAAGGTGCACAAAATCGAAATGAATCTCGGAAATTTTATTTGACTATCGCTAATTTTAGCAATCGGTGGTAAGAAAGGAGTTAGAGAGGGAAAGTTGGTGTAAATGCATTCAATGCGCTCAGTAGTCGAGCTCGGAACTCGCGTGAAGGCATGCAACCGGGAAGTTGTTGGTTTGTTTGGCTTATTGCGATTTTCGATTTTCCTTCTCGCTGCTCACCGGTTCTTCGCACCGCCTTCTCTTTGATCTTCATGATGTATAGCAGTATGAGGGTATCTAGCTCTTTTCTCCTGGGTAAGGAAAATATATATGTCATGGAGATAACAAAATTTTGTTGATCGCTCTAACTTGGAAAAGGAAAAGGAAGTCTGAGCTCTTCCAGTGGTCTGCTTCGGAATTTTGAGCAAAAATCCGGCATGTTAGGCCCTAACCTTTAAATATCTTGTTGTCTTTCAAGTGATTTCATTAGAACAACTCTGTTCAAATGATTTTGGAAATGAATGATTTTCTATGGTGGTTTTGTGTGATTTTTGGTACTGTATCTCTTCTGGTTCGATTTTTTTCAATTATCCCTTGATGGGTGTTTGTTAAATTCGAATTGTGGCTTTATTCTTCGTGTTTTCATTCTGGCTTAAATATGGGAGATATATATATGAAAAGTATGACTGCTCGGCCTGTTCGGTGAGAGTCCATAGATTATTCCTGTGATGGGTATAGGCCACTGTAATGCTTGTCGATTTTTGGTCGTCGATGCTTATTGTGGTACTGTCGGAAAAGATACTGTTGAACTTTTGTGTGAATGTTCAGTCTTACTGGGCTTCCTTGTATATTTTGTAGTGGTTGTCATAGTTGAAGGTTACAAAAGTCTAATAAGGTATCGCTATGGTAATTTAAGTTCATTATGAACGGTTAATTTGTTGTGTTTCAGTATTTCATTGTGACCTTTGTGGAAATTGTGTATTTCTTGCGTTGTGGTTAAAGGATTTACCCGTTGACAGTACGCATTATGGAAATAGGTATTGTTGTATTCGAACGACTCTGTTGAGTCCATTGAATGATTCGTATTGTGGATCACTGTTGAAACTTCGTTTAAATATCTATTTGAATACTGGTAATTTGATTTTGTACTCGAGGAGTGACTGGTAACACGACCTCTGTTATTTTACCTTCGTGTTGCAAGAAATTGTGGTATATACTCTTTGGATGAAATTCTACGTTTCCTTCCTGTGCCATCTTGTGCGAAAAATATTGGTAAGGGTTCCATTGGATTCCTTGTTTGGAAATTCGGTATTCAGAATTGGCTTATGCCTGAATTTAAATGTTGCCATTGTTGGCACGGATGGATTCATTATCTTCTTTTTTATTTTGTTTACTGTTGTTTAAACTCTGTTGAACTTATTATTTAAACAGTGTTATTGACTCAATTTAAGCCTGTTGGTTTACTATTGTTTTGACACCATTGGGTACCATGGGTATGGAAGGATATTTTGTATATCGGCCTTTGGACAGGCTAAACGGTGAATACTGTTTATGGACTTTGTTTTAAATCCTCGAATGGTATACATGTCACTGTTGTATGTATAAGCCCGAGTTCAGTGAGAACGATATGGTAACGCTTCTTGGCCCTGTTGGCTTTCTTCAATATCTTGACGCCATGAGTTATGGCTTCTGTAAAGAAGGTTGTAAACACATACTTTCAGTTCTGATTGCGTTCAGAAGTGGCTTCGTTGTCCCATGTTATGCTTCCATCCTGATTTTACTTCCGTTTGGCGAGACTGTACATGGTGCGTGGTTTTCGTTTTAAGATCTCTTTGCTTAGTTATGGGTAAATGTCATGGCTTAATGTTTTCGAGCCTCTTGTCGACTGTGACAACAAAGGAGATCCTCTGAATTTGACCTTGGGTCTAAAGCCTTACACAGTAAGAAAGGCTTGAACAGGCTGTAGGTTGTTATTGGGATTGAAGACGTAATATGTTTTCTTCGCATTGTTATCCATTCTTGTGTATGTTTGAATTTGGAGTTGTTGACTGTACCAAAGCAGGTAACGGCTGTGTTATCTTCTTGTCCGTCGCTTCTTGTGAAAGGTCACTCTGAGTCTGCCTGGTAGATAGACATCATTGTTTGGCATGGGGGCTACCGACTGTAGTTGTTTAATTAAAGGTTTAAATAATACAGTGTGTTGTTGACGTCTCGACTGATTTATTGTTGTGTTCTATTTTGTTAATAAAATAGTGATTCTTCTTGTGGCTTGTCGGACTTGTTCGTATACTTACCAGATGAATGTTTTCCATATGTGGAGACGGTACAGTAGTGAACTTATGTGGAAGGAAGTGTGAATGTTTGGTTTCCTTCTCTTCTATTACTTTAATACATGTTGATATCGTATTAATAGAAGCTATTTTAACATATTGATGTACTCAAGAGTTGTTATGATATTTCCTTTTCGGATGAATGGAACGATCTGTCCAATGTTGCTGATCTTGGATTAAAGATAATTGTTTGGATACTTTCGTTCTTTGATTCTTAATACTTGATGAAATATTTGAGAAATGTTTAGGACTAATCAGAACAATGATAGAGTTACACGCTTGTAGTCATTTTTGTATTACAAGGGCATAGTCTCAATATGTTTACTTGTTTGGATAATGGAACTCATTTAAACAGGGTGTTTAATGAAAACAATTGACGGATTGCAATTGTTTTAAAAGTTAGTGCTTATCATGCTCAGTTCATCGAACTGACTCATGTTGACTATTTTTGCAGATGGTTTCCGTAAGTGGTAAAAGCAATGCAGATCTGACAGGATGATCAGATTGTTTAATTTGATTTATAAGGAATTACAGCTTGATTTTCTAAATGTACTATATGTGGAAAGATGTTTCTTTTCCGTTAAGCATTGTATCAAGTATGCTGCTTGCATAAAATGTATTTGTATACGATTATGAAAGGAATAAAAATAAGTATTGATACTTATGTGTTGTATTCTTAATTCTGATAGTTGACCTTCTTCGGTTTATATACCAGAGTGGCAATGTTATCTTTGTGTAATTGGATGCTTTTGTGATTGACAATGAAAGCTTAAAGAGAATGTGATTGAAATTTAAATCATTGTCTTTTTAAAAGATAGGGTTAAAACGAACCTAAACAGAACACTAAACAAGCCGAATTAAATTACTAATCCCTAGTCCTGAGTATGACAGGACAATATTAAATTGGATTCTTAATCATTTATATCTTTATACTAATAAGTATGATATAAATTCAGTTAAGAGAACTGAAATAAATCTAATGGGGTTCAGATGGCAATCTCATATGAAGGTAATGAGATAATGTCCAATTCTGTTGTTTTAGAATCATGTGTATTCTAATGACTCCTTGATGAGAGCTTGACCTTAATACCTCTACCATGTAATGGGTTTTATTGAGGAAGGTCGTCTTAAGACGAAGAATCCAGGGATTGGGAAAGGCTAACCTATGGGGAAAGTCTTTAAAGTAATTTAAAACTCAACGTGCGTAACGCATATTATTAAGTAGATCTTTTCGAGGTGGATTTAAAGGTTGACGACACAAGTCAACTGCAGGGTTGTACCTCCGAGAAGATTAGGATCTTCTCAAAGTTACAACAACGGGTGACTTATGGTTACACCCTTTGCATTCATCGCTAAGATTTACACTTTGATCTCGACGAATTACTCAGGGGACCAATTAGGAATGTGGCCATGTTATAAGGCTGCCTAGGAGGTTCGGTGTATCTTGACACACCGGTCTAATCGCAGGTTAAACCAAGATGTTATCGCATCCCTAATACTCGTGGGCATCCATATAACATTATCACCTTGTTAATCTGTCTCCGAGTGATTAAGTTGTGAAAGGAAGGACCGACAGAGTCGGTGTAAGACATTCTATATAACATAAGAATGGGATGAAGGACGTATTCTAGATTGGACGAGTATGCCGTTAAGGAATACGAGACATAAAAGTATGTTTCAAATCTTTGGCCAAAGTATCGCAAGCGCCGATTGCGTTGTCCTAATTCACCTAGTCTAAGGGATGAGATGCCGATGAATAATGGTAACAATTATTCAGCTTAGGTTCCTCGATGAGCGTTCAATCCCTGCATAGGGAAGAGAACCACAGAGTGAAGTGTTAAATAATAACGCCAACTCATATTACTCATGAATAGATCGGTGAGATAACCGAGTCATGAAATGAATAGATCGGAGGTACTCCGAGTCATTACAGCTGCATATGGTTATCTGTTAATGAATGGTTATTTGATTTGTGAGTTCTAAATTATGTATTTAGAACCAGGATGCATTTATCAAAAAAAAAAAATTGACTTGTTCTATTGTCTAAAATGAGGATGTTCTGAAGATCCTAATCTTCTCGGAGGTACAACCGTGCAGTTGACTTGTGCCGTCATCCTTTAAATCCACCTCGAAAAGATCTACTTAATAATATGCGTTACGCATGTTGAATTTAAATTACTTTAAAGACGTTTCCCCCAGGGTTAGTCTTTCCCGATCCCTGGATTCTTCGTCTAAGGATGACCTTCCTCAATAAAACCCATTAGATTTATATCAGTTCTCTTAACTGAATTTATATCATACTTATTAGCATCAAGATATAAATGATTAAGAATCCAATTTAATGTTGTCCTGTCATAATCAAGACTAGGGATTAGTAATTTAATTCATCTTGATTAGTGTTCTACTTAGTTTTATTTAATCCTATCTTTTAGAAAGACAATGAATTAAATTTCAATTTTACTTCTAGTGAAATAGATTAGATCTACTAAAACACTCATAAGAATTCAATCACATTTTCTTGTAAGCTTTCATTGTCAATCACAAAAGCATCCAAATTATACAAAGATAACATTGCCCCTCCGGCATATAAACCGAAGAAGGTCAACTATCAAAATAAGTATACAACACATAAGTAGCAAATACTTATTTCCATTCCTTTCAGAACTAGACAATTACATTTTATGCAAGCAGCATACTTGATACAATGCTTAACGGAAAAAGAACATCTTTCCTCATATAGTACATTTAGAGAATCAAACTGTAATTCTACTTATATCCATTTAAAAACAATCGATCATCTTATCGATCTCGCATGCTTTTACCACATACGGCAACCATCTGCCGCAAAAATAGTCAACATGAGTCGGGCTTCAATGAATCGAGCATGATAAGCACTAACTTTTAAAACAATTGCAATCCGTCAATTGTTTTCATTAAACACCCTATTTAAATGAGATCAATACTCCAAACAAGTAAACATATTCAGACTATGCCTTTTGTAAAGCAAAATAATGACTACAAATGTGTAACTCTATCATTATTACAAAATAGTCCTAAACACTTCTCAAATATTTCATCAAATATCAAGAATTAAAGAACGAAGGTAACCAAAACAACCATTTGAATCCAAAATCAGCAACTTTGGATAGATCGTTTCATTCTTCCAAAAAGGGAATATCATAACAAATCGTGATTACATCAATATGTTAAAAACAGCTCCTCCATGTTAGACAGATATCAACATGTATTGACATAATAGGAGAGAGAAAGAAACAAGTTATTCAAATTTCCCTTCACACATGAGCCCAAGACTAAACCGTCTCCTTATATGGAAAGCCTTCATCCTACATGCATACGAATAAGTCCGACGAGCCACAAGAAAAATCACTTGTTTAAATAAAAATCGAACACAGCAAATAAATCAGTCGAGTCCATCAACAGCACACTGTTTTGTTAAAACTTACAATAAAGCAACTACAGTCAGTAACCCCCATGCCAAACAACGGTGTCATCTACTGCAGCAGATTTCGGAATGACCTTCGCAAGAAGTTTACTGACAAGAAGATAAACACCTGCCGTTATTCCGCTTAGTACACTGATCAACAACTCCAGGATTCAATCATACATAAGAATGGATAACAATGCGAAGAAGACGTAACATGTCATCAATCACAAAAACAACCTACAGCCCGTTCAAGCCCTTTTCTACTGTGTAAGGCTTTAAACCCTAGGTCGAATTCAAAGGATCTCCTTTGTTGTCGCAGTCGACAAGAGACTCAAAATCATTTAAGCCATGACATTACCCTATGACTAAGCAGAGAGATTTTTAAACGAAAACCACGCACCATGTACAGTCACATCAAACGGGAGTGTAATCAGAATGAAAACATAACATGGGATATCGTAGTCACTTCTGAACGCAATCAGAACTGAAAGTATGGTTTTCACAACCTACTTTATAGAAGCCATAAATCATGATGTCAAGCTATTAAAGAAAGCCAACAAAGCCAAGAACATTACCTGTTCATACTTGGGCTTATACAGACAACAGAGACATACATTACCATTCGAGGATTTAAAACTAAGTCCGTGAGGGTGTTCATTCAACTGTCCGAAGCCGATATACAAGATATCCTTCCATACCCACGGTACCCAAAGGTGTCAAAAATAGTAGTAAACCAACAAAGCTTAAATTGAGGCAATAAATGCTTTGTTTATTTATCAAGTTCAATTTGAGTCTAAACAACAAGTAAACAAAATGAATAGAAGATAATGAATCCATCCGTGCCAACAATGGCAACATTAAAAATCGGGCATAAGCAAATCTGAATACTGAATTTCCAAAACAAGGAATCCAATGGAACCCTTACCAATAATTTTTCACACAAGATTGCATAGGAAGGAAACGTAAAATTTCACCCAAGAGTCTATACCACAACTTCTTGCAACACGAAGGTATTCATTACAAAATAACAGAGGTCGTATTACTAGTTACTCCTCAGGTAGAAATCAAATTACCAGTATTCAAATAAATATTTACACGAAGTTTCAACAGTATCTTTTCCGACAGTTTCCACAACAAGCATCGACGACCAAAAATCGACAAGCACAACAGTGGCCTATACCCATCACAGGAATAATTTATGGGCTCACGCCGAACAGGCCGAGCATTCATACTTTTCATATATTTCACATATTTAAGCCAGAACGCGAACACAAGAAATAAGCCACAGTTTGAATTTAATAAACACCCATCAAGGGATAAATGAAAAATCGAACCAGTATGAAGATATAGTACCAAAATCACACTAGACATCCATAGGAAATCATCTATTTCCATAAATCATTTGAACAGAGTTGTTTTAATGAAATCACTTGAAAGACAACAAGATTTTTAAAGGTTAGGGCCTAACATGCCTGGATATTTGCTCAAAATTCCGAAGCAGCCCACTGAAAGAGCTCGGACTTCCTTTTCCTTTTCCAAGTTAGAGCGACCAACAAAATTTTGCTATCCCCATGACATATATATTTTCCTTGCCAGAGAAAAGAGCTAGATACCCTCATACTCGCCATGCAACTCCAAGAAGACTGGTGCGAAGAACCAGTGAACAGGCAGAAGAAAAACTGAAATTCACGATATGTCAAACAAAACAACAACTTTCCACATTGCATGCCTTCTCGCGAATTCCGAGCTCGACTTCCAAGCTCATTGAATGCATTTACTCCTAATTTCCCGCTCAAACTCCACTGCCACCGACCGCCAAAGTTGGCGATAGACAAGAGGAATTCCAAGACCATTTCAAATTTTGGCGACCTGCCACGTCGGCTTAGGTTAGCCGTTTTTAAAACCTCCACCAATACCTGTCCTTCATACTTATCCAATGTATTTAATGACATAGAAAATGCCGCCCATGGTTCGCACCCTTCCATAGGTCCCCAAAATCCTTGCTCAATAGTTAGGTTAGTAACTTAGGTTAGAATTTAGGATAATACTTAGTCTAACCACTTTACACATAGATACTAACTTAGGACATTAGCTCTTAGCCTAGGTCTAGGTTAGATTATCACTAATCTAACCCCTAGATTAAGTTTAGTTTTAGGTTACTAACATTAATAATTCCAGTCAGGTCTAGATTCCGCACGCTCAGAAAAAGACTTACAACATGCATTCTTGAACAGGGTTAGCTCCTGTTCTGCCTTAGGATACAGAATCTTATGTAACTGAATTATTACCTGGTCCACGATCGAGACCTTCCAGATATACTTCGATATCGGGAACCAATCCATTTCACATGATCAACATGAGTTATACTCCGGACTAGCTTATTCAATGCTTCTAGACCTTGCAACCTGTTCAAGGTCTGTAATTTTAATTCTTCACGAACAAACTTAAAGCAATACTTGGATCAATTCAACTGATTCAAGGCTAGGTATTATAGATGGATAACTCTATAATTCATTCCGAGATAAGATTAAACTCAGATACAAAATGAAAGAAATAAAAGAGTCCAATCATATTCCGACTCAGTCAAGATCTGCAATCTGCAAAGAAAATACAGTACATATCAAGCATGATTTCTTAATCGAGGAACACATCCTTTACAAGAAATCACATATCAACACTTGTATGCTCAGGAGGAAGTAACAACAAGTGATTCGTGGTGTTACATAGATAGATAGAGATAGATAGGGTCGCCCCTGGCCAAGCCTATCTATCTGGGAGGAGGCCGAGTGCCGAGGGTCGAGTCTCCCTCGATCCATCGCCATATATAGATATAAAGGGTGCGTGGCATATGAAAGTTTTTATGGCCAATAGAACACATGTCTTCATGGCCCCGTGCCGCCTATTATCCGTAATATGTTATGTTCTGTTCTGCTCGCAGAAATCCTATCCATATATGGCATTCATTTATGCCCGCCTGGGCGTTGCCGGTCTCCCGGGAGGCCGAGCCATATATATAGATAGGCCCTCCCCCTCGCCCCTATACCCTCAGATAGAGAGAGGGGGGCCCTATCTCCCCTCTATTCTCTGGAGGGGGGGGGTCGTGAAAGATGCGGCCATATATAGATATAGATAGGCACTGTTCGATTCGTCTCACCGCTCTCTAGAAAGGTAGATGAACCTCAGTATATAGGGGGCCAGATAGATCTCTCTATAGAGTGGGTGGGGGTATAGAGAGATGGAGCCGAGATATAATAGAGAGGGGGGGGGGCGGGAGAGAGCATGAATGCCCGGTCGGATGCCGAGGCCCTCCCCCATATCTCTCTATATATCTATATAGATAGATAGCCCCAGATAGATATAGATAGGGCGCCCCCTATATAGATAGATTATTGTCCTATCCAATCCATATATGGGGCGGGGCGGGTCGCCTAGAGTTCTATGGGGGGCCCGCCCCTATGGAGAGAATAGGCCAACGGCCATGTAGTATCGGTCGAACGGAGAAGAACCCCTATCTATATGAGTGGTTGTGGTGTGGTTGACTATCTATCTATAGGGTAGGGGGACCTAAGCCATTCGGGCGCCCTGGAACTATAATAGAGTGGGGCCGACGATAGGTCATTGACCTAGACCTCTCCGCTATAGCCGCCCCTACCCCATAGATCTAGAACCCAGCTGGTCCTGAGCCTAGCCGACTATCCTTCGTCCAATCCCAATAGAGAATAGATATGGGGTCCGAGTATCATTGATCAGAGAATAGTCCACTTCACTATACGTGTAGTTGTAGTGTGGTCCACTCATGTTACGTATGTAGATGCCCACCCTATCCAACTTTGAGTAGCGAATCTAAGACTATATGGGATGCCCATGGGCTTTCTATCCATATAGAGTATACCGTACAGGGCTCCCCCTCCCCCTAGATATGGAGAGGGGATAGGAGATAGGAGCGCCATATATGTATATAGGGTGTCCAGGGGACTAGCGCCATATATTATCTATAGGGTGCCGAGTCTATAGATAGGGGCCACCCGAGTTCAGGCCGGGGCGGGGGAGTGCCCCAAGCCGAGTTCTAGGGTCTTCTCTAGACGCCTATCTAGATATAGTTACTAGATATATAGAAAGAAGAGATATATGGGCTGGGCAACGCTATCTAGACTCTCTGGGCAGTCGCTCTCTGGAGCGTATAGCCAACCTTGCCCCTGGCCGGGGTGGGGCAAACTCGTATATGGTATGGCCGCCGCCGACCCCATCCCCCATCTCTTCTATATAGATAGGCTAGATAGAGGGGGATTCTCGCTTTGATCCCAGCGCCCCCCGAACTCTATAGGGGAGAGAGAGGGGCCATAGAGAATTCTCTATATGGAGGGGGGGGGCCAGCTCAGTCGTATCACGTAGAGAATAGATGCAGATAGATGATGGATGATCAGATATGTAGATAGGGCCGCCCTACCGGACTGCCAGGGGTTGTATATAGATAGGGGCTCTCCCTCTCCCCCTCCCGCCCTATCTATATAGAAACGTCGAGTGCCATATAGCCGCGCTGGATCTCCTCCCCCTATCTATATATGACTCGGCCATATAGAGAGAGTGGGGGACTGTCTATAGTTATGCATGCTCGGGAGATCTATATAGAGAGTGGGGGCCGCTAGATCTCTATAGTCTAGGCTGCCCCTCGCCAGATAGATAAGATATAGAGAATACCGAGATAAGATAGAATAGAGAGGGCCCCGACGATCCAATCCCTCTCTCGTCCATATAGAGAGGGGGAGAATCGAGATACGGTAGAATAGAGAGGGACCCCAAGAAGCCGAGCCCTCTCTCTCCCATATAGAGAGAGGGGGTGCCCCACCTTGAACTATCTTATCTTCTATATCCGGCTGATAGGGGGAAGATCGTCCGGAGAGAACCCAACTGTCCAGATCCAGAGAGAACCGAATATCTCTTTATTCTCATCTATAGATGGGCGGCCCTATCTAGAACTATCTATATGGAGGGGTCCCCTATATATGGCATCTATTATGTACGTGATATGACTGATGAATATAGGCGCCCCTAGAAATAGCTACTCTAGAGGCCCCCCCCCTCTCTATTCTATCTTATCTCGGCTCCCATATCTATATAGAGGGGGGAGAGAAGGGCTCGGCTCCCCCATATAGAGAGAGGGCCCGGTATTCTCTATATCTCGGCTCCCTATCCATATTCTATCTGGGGCTGCCCTCGACTGTATAGAGAGATAGATGGCCCCACCCCCTCTATATAGATCTGGGGGGATCTATATATAGCCGCCCTCGACTGCCCCCATATATAGATAGAGGGTACCCTCAGATATGGCGACGGCCGAGAGGTAAGAGCTATCCTCGGTCTCCCGGCCCCTTTTCTTAATAAGGTCGCCGGATAGAAAGGGGAGGCCCCGAGAGAACTATAGATGTCGGCGCGAGGTTCTCCCTCTCCCGACGCCCGACCCCCTACCTATCTCCCCTCTATTCTATGTTCTATGGAGGGCCCCCCATAGGGCCCCTATATTCTATTCTATTATATCTCGGCTCTCTATCTTCTATGGGAGATCAGATCTGGGCGGCCCCCCCCCTCCCCTGAACTATCTTATCCATCTGGCTATCTATCTGGGGGGTCTTTATATCTATATATGGCGCCCAGATCTCTACTCCCCTATACTCTATCTGCGGCGATGGTATCCCCATCTCTACTCTATATAGACGGGACGGGATCGATCCCCTATAGAGATCTGGATATGGGCAATCACTCACAACTCATATCATCGATCCCTCCAGTTAAGTTTCGATCGAGATGAGATATCTGGGGGGGCCAGATAGGGATATAATGGAATCGACTGAATGACCGCCATATATCTATATCCTTCCGCTTCCCACTGAACGGTACACATCTTCGAAGGTATATAGCTCATCATTCATGCACTTCCTTGAAGGCTTCATCAGAAATCCTCCGATTGTATAACTCCTTATTGAAACAATAGAGGATAACTACAAATAAGGCATCGTTGACCCTACAAAAATGCCCAATCCTCTCATTTAGTCTGAGCTAAGCATAGAAATCATAGATTTGGGAGGTATCATGAATACCTTTAGTATTCAACCCAATGAAATCTCCCATAGCAGTAGCCGCATAAACCAAAAAGGATGTCATATAGAAAATATTTTTAGAAAGCACCTTGCTCAACTGATAGAAAATGGAGTTACTCATATGCTCCCCCCATTGGATAAATTCCTTATTTTTCTTGATGGTAGCAATGTACAAGAACATCCATTCTTGGAATTCCTTTGCAAAGGGAAGACCTAAAATTCTACTTAATAGCATAATGATGTCATTGAACTCCGAATGAAGTCTTCCCTATACTTGGTCTTTGGGAATTTAGTGACGTTCTTGGTCAAATTGATTTTCATCATGATTTTCGTGCATACTTCCACCTCCTTGTCCTAATGTTTCTGCCGACTCTAGAGAAATTGTGGTGTAATATTTGACATCTAGAAATTTGAGCAGATCTTTCAAGAAGCTTGGGTCCAAATGGATTACCACCTTATCATCAACATCTTTAACCATCATAGATTTCTCATCAAAGTGAGCTATTCAAGGCTAAAAAAACTCGGGTAATAAATGGATGTGGGAAAACTGGAAGAAAGGACAAGCCCACTGTCATATTTGGCATGCATCCATAGTTTTTGTTTGGAGCCTTTACCCTTTCCTAGAAATCCAAAAAATCAATCTACCCTAGGTTGGTGTCTCCTATATTTCCCAAGTCAGAAGACAAGAAAGAGTGAGGAGCAACTCCAAGAAATGAATACTTCATATTTTCTTTTCCCTTTGATGTGGAAGTAGACATTAAGCTCTGTATTTCAGAACCTGATGACTTTCCAATTCCCGAAAGCTGAAGTTGAAAAGTCCCAAAAAGCCAAAGTTTAAAAAAGTCCCAAAATGTATTACTTCAAAATGACTAGTCCTAAAATCCGAAAATCATAAACTAAGAAAGCTCTAACCGAAAACCCCAAAGTTACAAAGAGGAGAGTTCCAAAGTTTTGAAGAGGAAACTTCTAAAAAGAGAAATCTAAAAACTCGAAATGGACACATCGAAGATCCGAAAATGGAGAAGTACGAAATTCTAAAAACTTGACCTCCAAAATTGTGAAAAGAAAGTTCCAAAGTTCGAAAGTAAAAATATCGAAGTTCAAGATAAAATTTCTGAAGTTACATGGTTCCCAATAACTGAAAAGCTCTAAAAATCCAAAATCTCAAACCTCAAGAAGCAAAATCCTCTGAAAAGGTGACTTCCAAAATCCCGAAAACAAGAATTCTAAAATTCTGAAAAGAAGACCTCTGAAATAGTGGTGAACTGCCAAATCTCCAAAATTTGAGAAGGTTTGCCAAACAATGCTAATCTCCAAATCTTGAAAAATGAGAAGTGTTGAGAGGGAGAATTGGAAAACTCGAGAGGATCCTTTGCAAAACTCGAATGCCTGTGGAAACTCAAAATGTAGAACATGGTGGGAAATGAGTTTTTGTTTCAAAAGGTATACAGAGGAGGAACCAAAGAAAGAAAAACAAGGAGGAAAAAAATAAAAGATCTTAAACCAAAAGGAAAATAACCAAGTTAAAATACCTCAAAAATGATGTCAAAAGTACAAGAAAATAGAATGTCAAAGAAAAGTATCGGTGAAAATGACAAGTGAAAATGTGAGTTTAAATAGGAAACCCAATATTAATGGTGAAATTATGATCCGCATGAAGGTAGGTAAAAAATTAATTACATGAAGGACTCAAAATCTCAAAATCAAAGCTCGAAATTACAAATTTTTGGAATTTAGGGGTTTAAGACTTCAGAGATTGGAGATGAAAACGTGAAATGGTAATTAATTTTTTTAAACCTAAAATCCCGAAAGTCTCAAATTGTAGAATTTTGGGGTTTTGGACGTTGGAAGTCTCAAAGTGAAAACCCAAAAATGACCTAGAGAGTTCAAAACCCGAAAGCTCGAAAGTCTAAAATTTTGGACTTTTGGACTTCAAGTCCAAATATATTTTACCGAAAGTGTGATGAAAAGTTATGAACCCCAAAATCCCGAAAGTCCAAAATGTTTGAATTTGGGTTTTGACTTTGGAACTCTAAATTAAAAATTTCCAATCATTAAGAAAAAAACTCAAACCCACAGAAAGCCCGAAAATCGAAATTTCAGAATTTCAAGTTTTGGACTTGGTAACTTTGAGAGCATAATTTCATACTCATGTCATTAAACTCTGAAATAGAAAAATCTCTTAAATTCAAAAATTTCAGACTTTGGGACTTAGAGAATTTTCTATTCAAATTGCAAAACACTTCTATACAAAGGATTTTTAAAAAAATTGTCTGACCACTTTCGACATCCTCTTCTCAAGGTAGATTAAAACATTAATAGTATGCAAGAATTACCAACCAAAATGTCTAAAAAATAGTTGGGAATTTATAAAGAACCATTCCCTAAGAATAAATAGGTGGAACAAAATCCATATCATGGTCAATCCTCATGAGGAAAAAAATATAAATCACATTGTTTCCAAAACAACCCATCCATTTGATTCTCTCATTGGCTATGTCCATCCCACTACTAAGCATATAAACACCATCAAAATATAATATCCAGAGTATGTCATGGCAACGCGACACACTCTCTTCTTATTATCTAAGGACCTCTTATGTCTACTCCTTGAGAGGGTCATTACAATCTCCCGAGCAAAGACATGAGAAGTCAATTGCTAAGATTTCTATCTTAGATCTTCTCAAGATATCTATTGTTCATAAGGATATCCTCTATAAATCCCTTGAAGAGTAAAATATTTTCAAAAACATTTTTGCTCCATGCTTCCAAGCCTTGGTTGTGAAAATTTATCCATCTAAACAAATCACCTTTATCCAAACTAAGATTCCAATGAATGACCAAACACATAATCTCCCTTTGTATATTAAAGTGATCATTACTCACAAAAAGATAAAAAGGGTGCTTATGGAAAACGAATCATGCCTTAACTTATGTACCTTGAATCTCATAAAACAATTGGGACACACTAACATTGAACTAGAGCCTAATGTGATCACCATTAAGGCTTATGATAATGCAAAGAGACATTCAACAGAACAATTAATTTACCAATGGAAGTTGGGCCTATTACACATGATACCTGGTTCCATGTCCTTGACTTGGAGCTACCCTATAATATTCTCCTAGTCACCCATAAATCTAGGCCATGTAATTCATTCCTCTAATTTCCACCAGTGTATCAAAATCTATCATCAAGGAAAATCACTTACTATTCTTAGGGACCCACTGACCCTTTTCATATTACGAGAGAGTTATCTGGTCACTACCCCATAATATATGAATGTACTTATAAAGAAATAGTTTCAAAATTCAATGAGAGGCATTTGCCTCTCGCATCAATCCCAATACACTTCTATGAACGAAATTGGTGCCTCCACATCCATATCCCCATTTTCTACATGGGAATCAAAACTAAAAATCCTTCCTATTGGTTGTGGGGAATATAACCTCCAATAGGCCCTCCTTGTTTCAAATATTCCCCTATCACCCAAAACACATTATAGAAACAATTATTGTCTCATGCAACAACCTCAGCTACTTACACTATTGAGACATTCATCCTTGGTGGTTTCTTTTCGATGATGAGAAATTACACAACACATAAATCCAGTCCCTTAATGAAAGGATGGCTTCATGCTATCAATTCCTATACTATGTCATGCCCAATAAGATGATGTACACCATGGGATAAAAACGATATGGGTGTGTCATAAATGAATAAGGTGTATGGAACCTCTTACGGAACATGAGAAAATGGATAGATATGTAGTCGGTATTTGAACCTATGGATCACCCAAATAGAATTCAAGGACACCTCCTTAGAATGTGTGGATAGATCTTTATATTATGATAGCGAACTAGAGTCCCTTTGTATCCCTTACGAGGAACTTGTTTACACCAACTTATCCTTCGACATGGCTATTTTATCCTTTCCCCCTTCTATTCTTGAATTAGATCTTGTATACCCTTCCCTTATAAACTAGGACCAATAAAGACATATACTAATTGATTTCTTTCAGAATTACAAAGCAATTAGAAAATTCATGGGGTTACATGATGACATTCCTATTGGGAGAATAAGAAAGGATTCTCTATCAACCTTGATACATATATTTATGTTGGGTAAAATTCGAGTTCGTCATCGAAAAATAAAGAAGAGAATGAGGGTAAAATATCTTCCAAAAAGCCTCTTCAAAATAAAAGATCCAAGTCCCATAGTGAAAACCTCTTTGAGGAACTTCTTGAAAAAATAGAAAAATAAAAAAGGATAAAAGCCGACCAACCTATTCATTAAAATCTCTTCGAGACTCTAATATAAAAATAACTTAATCTCCCCCGATCCTATGCATATGGATGATGGATCCAAATTACTTGTGGAGGAGACTATTGATATCAACATCAATACAAAAGATGAGCCTAGAATTGTCAAACTTGGGGCTTCTCTTTTAGCATGTGAACAAAAAAACTTTTCTATGATTCTTAAATAATTTATAGATGTATTTTCTTACTCTTATGTAGCAATTTAGGGATGGGATTCTTCTTTAGTAGTGTACAACCTCATTGTGTATGAATCATCAAATCCAATCAAACAAAAACTATGTAAAATTCATCCGTATGTGGCTCTTTTTGTCAAAGAGGAGCTAGAAAATTTATTAGCAGTGGGATTCATCAAACCTATTGATTACTCTAAATGGATCTCCAACATAGTGCCTATTTAGAAGAAAATTTTTGGTATAAGTATTTTCTCATATTTCAAGGACATGAATATAGCATGTTCTAAGGCTGAATTTCCTATTCGAAACATTGACATTATTTTTATTTCACTTCTGGTCACAAAATAATATCCATCACAGATGGATTTTCAAGCTATAATCAAATTAAGATTGCATAATAAGAATAACTCAAAACTTCCTTAGTACTCCTTGGGAACCTTTTTCTATCAAGTCATTTGTTTCGTCCTCGAGAATGTAGGCAAAATTTATCGATAGCTATGAATTTCATATTCTATGACATGTTACATGATATTGTGGAGGATTATATCCTTGGAAAATATAAGACTAGAGAAGAACACTCAGTGATCCTTTGTTGTATATTTGAATGGATCTAGGATTACAAGGTTCATTTGAATCAAGAAGTTCAAATTCATCTCAGGTAAACTATTGAGCTTCATTGTGTCTAGGCATGGAATTGAATTAGATCCCACTAAATTCACTTCTATCATGATATGCTTCATCCTAAGAACCTCAAATAGCTACGAAGCCTACAAGGAAAGATTTAGGCCATTCAAGATTTATTTCACACCTTATAGACAAGTGTTAGTCCTTCACTCATCTACTAAAGAAATATATTGATTTCCTTCGGGTCCTGGATTGCCAAAAGGCCTTTTCTTGAATAAAATAATATTTGGAAGATCCACATGTTCTTATACCACCTAACCCAAGTGAACCTTTGATGCTATATATATTTTCTACCCAATTTTCTATAGGTGTGCTCTTGGCACAATACGATTCCCAACACAAAGAGAGAGCCGTCTATTACCTTATTTGCACCTTAATTGCATATGAGATCGACTACCCATATATTAAAAAGGAATTTTTATCTATTGTAATTTATTTTCAAAAACTCTGCCATTACCTTTTGAACAACCATACCAAGCTAATATCTAAAGTTGACCCTCTCAAATACCTTTTTTCAAAACCTACACTTAAAGGAAGGATGACCAACTAGATTATTTTGTTGAGTGAGTTTGACATTGAGTATGTCAATCAAAAATTAGTCAAAGGACAAGTGCTTGTTGACCAACTGGCCAAAGCACCACTTACAAGAAAGGAAACCTTAAGCCCGAATCTACCAAATGATTCCATTTTATATGTTAAATAATAAACAACCTAGAAGATATTTTTCGATGGGTCATTCAAATTAAATGGCTCGGGAGTAGGAGTAGTCCTCATTACCCCAACAAAAAATATTATCCCATGAGCTTTCAGACTTATCTATCATGTACAAACAAATTTTCTGAATGTGAATATCTCATTACAAGATTTAAAGTCATCTGTAAAATGGAACATCAAACAAGTTGAGCTTATAGGTGACTCCCAACTTATCATCAAATAAGTGAATGAAAAATACAAAGTCAAATATGAGAATATTTTTCGATACAAATGCATGATAGACAACCTGGCATAGTATTTTGTTCTCGATTCCATTCCCTCGAAGTTCCATGTAGTACAACCTGATCACCATAAGTTACGGATATCATCGAATCCTTTTTAAGCTTATCACCAAATAGTAAATAATTTCAATTCGTTATCGATCATCTAATTGTATTGGCCTATAACATGTTAGAATCATGTTTAGTATGTGAAGTTGTTTGTCCTTTTACTCCTAGTACGTCGATATTTACAACTACCTACAAGATGGTACTTTCCCACTTAACCTCTCCCAATCCCAATAGAGAACATGTTGGAGCTCAAATTTGCACCCGTCCCAAAATCATACACAACTCAAGATTTGAGACAACATGGGACTGTCTCTAAGTTGTGGGACTTGAACCGAGATAGACCTTTGGAGAAGGCCAAATTCCTCTATCTATTCCTAATACTAAAACTACTCCTAAGAATTGAAATGTAGCTACCCTAACACTAACCTAAAATTCCAAGGGACCATGGAAGATAAATTAAGGGAGGCAATAACACCAAGAACAGAGTGGAGATATTCCTAGTGAGTGAAACTGGGAAGAGAATAGAGCAGAAAAGGGTAGAAAATGTGCCATAATCCAAAATCACATTCAAACCTCCAATTTCATGGAGCACTACAACTTTGAATCCTATAAGAAAGGAAAAGTATGCACAATGTACCTGTGAATGCAATGAAAGGAAAGAAATACAAGAAAACACAAGCTAGGGCAGAAAGAGCCACAAAACATGAATTTTATTGCTTAAAAGTGTGCACAATCCATTACAAATAGATACAAGGAAAGAATATCCTTATAGAATGCCAAAATTTGAGGCCTACAACTCACAAAGTATTCTAGAACAATTTTACAAGAGTTTCTCTACATTTTCATAATGTCTCCCCTCAAAATGAGGTGAATTTTACAATATATAGAGAGAAGAAGCCTTGGAAATGCCTCACCAACCAACATATTTCATTAAAGAGGTATGGGAGGCCATAAAAACTTGGTACTATGCTTGCATGTGTAGTCTTGGGTGTCATACCTCATTAAACTGGTGGTTAAACCATGTGTATGACTTATATTAATTCTCGGTTCATTCCTACACTCGTGTGGTTTCCTTTATTTTTAATTATGGATGGTAGTATAATTATTTCTGGTGTCATCCAGTTGCATAAATACAACCATCTGGTAACATGCTTT
Source organism: Taxus wallichiana var. yunnanensis (assembly GCA_018340775.1). Lineage (NCBI taxonomy): Eukaryota > Viridiplantae > Streptophyta > Pinopsida > Cupressales > Taxaceae > Taxus > Taxus wallichiana. The sequence goes on from CM031239.1 coordinate 441,302,130, forward strand.
CCCCGCTACCGACATCCCTTTTCAATATGGCGCGAATGTCCTTTATCGCTACCAATGGTAGATAAAACTTGTTTTCAGCTAGTAAGCATCCATACAAATTCTATCGATGCCCTTGTTATCACATGATTGTATATGCTTATCATCTTTATGCAACTATCAATAGCACTAAAATTCCTCCAGTGGTAACATTTAAAATATTCTACTGGACTGCCACTTTCTTACCTACCGGTAGCTATAGACATCGGTTTTTGATATAACACCCTCCATCATCTCACATTCATTCAAATTTCACTCTCGCTTTTGTTTTTCTTAAATTTAAATAAATACCATCCATTTACATACCCAAATTTAATTAATTATCAAATGGGCTCCATATAAACCCATTTAATAATTGAATTTTGGCATCTCTCAAAATTATTCAATTTATGGGAAATAATACACCTATCCGACACTCCAATCCTAGTTTCAAGAATATAATCTATTATCTCACCTATTCATTCAAATCCTACTCCCCACTCCACCAAATAGGGGGCCTCCCCTTCCATCCCTCCGAGGTCTTGATTCATTCTAGGGTGAGATATATATCTATATAATTTGGGGAGGGCGTGCCCACTATCTATCGCGCCTTGGCCGAGAGATCTATATATACCCGTATATTCTCTATATACCGATACCGGGTTATAAACGAGGTGGACCTATATATCTGATTGGAGATATATAGACCCTATATCTATATATGGCGCGGCACCCAGATATATGGTGTTAAGCACCTATCGCCCTCTATATATATCCAAATAGACAAGATAGAGATGTAGGGATTGTGAGTCAAACCATGGGCCCCATGTGATCACATCATGTCTCTTAACCCAGGTTAATTTATCAAAACCTAGTTACTCGTTAACCCCAATCTAACCTCACCTCCAATTTATAAATATGGGTATTTCCCATCTTTTAGGAGGACCTGAAAAGAGGGAAAATTAGTATGAAATCTCTACATATTGAAGTTTTTAGAGAGGAGAAGAAAGTGTTGAATTAAGTTCTACAAGTTTGAGGTCAAGGAAAAACCTTTGCCATTGTTAGAAGTTAGAGGTGAGGAGTGTGGGAGAAATATTTTCCATTGTTCATCATCTTGCCATCCTGATGCCCATTTCATCTCCATATCAAATCACAAGCGAAGCCTCCTCATCATTTTAGTTACTTTTCATTTTGTATTTCATTATTTCTGCATGATATCTAATGTTAATCATTTATTGCTATCTTTCTAGACATGGGTGTTGAGATCCTCCAAGGGAGTTAAAATCCTCTTGGAACCAAAATTATCTAGAAACCCCGTATATTTTTATCTAATTACATTTGTTTCGCTTTTCGAGATCTATCTTCTTTTATCACATATCTATCTTATCTGCACCCGTAGATCCATATCCACATTTGATGTCCTAAACCCTCCATCATTCAAATTTGTTGGTGGCTTCCAATATCAGCTTTCACTCGCGTGAGAATGAGGTTTCCTATACAACATTTTGGCATGCCCAGTGGGACCAGACCTAATTTCTTGTCACTTTTCTTCTTGCCCACCTTGTATAGGTGTTGTAAGTATCACGGTTATCTAGTTTCATAGTTCTTGACAATTTAGATAAATTTTGTGAATGTTTCATTTTCAGATCACTTGTTTATAGGATTTAGTATTCCCTATATCAGTTCGATGTGCTACTTGTATTTGGTAGTCTTTCTCCACCTCGAGGTAAGTGGTTTAATCATTTTTAAAATAAAAATATAAAAAAATCGTAGTTTTGTTTTTGTTTTACAAGTAGTATAGAGTTCATTTTTAATATTTAAATAAATAAGAGAGAGAAAATTAATATATATATATATATATATAATTTATCCCACCCCCACTCATCCACCTCACATCCCAACTCTCAACCCACATAACTCTCCACTCTGTCCCCAACTCTCCCGGGCCAGCTCGGCCTACTCCCTCACCTATTCCACTTCCTCATTGAACACATTTCACCATTTCTCCCAAACATGCACTCCACCCAACTCTTCCCTCTCACCCATGAGCTATCCTCTCCAACATCCACAAGCTCCTACATCCTTGACCCGAGCCAATCGGATCACCCACCCCATCCACCGCCTCTCTCCACTCTATCTCCATTCCTCTTGGCTCACCTCGCACACACCAAACCATTACCAATCCAACCCTAAACTACTATTGAATCAACCAAGCCATAGCCCCTCAATTGAGTCCCTTCCACCGAGCCATATCCTTCCCTTGGTCGAGCTCTCATCCCACACCCCTTCCCTCATCGAATCTCTTTGTTGACCTTGAGCATCCACCTCATTCACTTCACCGAACCGACTCCTCACATCCCGAGCCCTCGGCTCACATACCATTTCACCCATGCATTCCACTTTCTCTAATGTTTATAATGCGATCTGCGCTTAGGTCTTCAATAAGGAATCCTTCCTAACGAATTAGCAAGGTTCGACGACAAACCCCTACTCGTGGATACCTCAGCCCCATTCACCATTTTCTCGGCCTCAACGTTTTCCACACTATTGTGCGCTCATCCCACAAACGGAACACGTTCTTTGGACCTAGACCACTTAGTTATGGATTATTTATCCATTCTCATATCTTAGATTGCATCTACCCCATCACAATGACCTCAATTTTTCCAATCAAGCTTGGAAATTTCCAAACCCACCACCCACCATTCAATCCAGAGCTCATTCCAAATCCGATCTCTACCACCATTCAATCCCAAACACAAACTACCAGCCCGGTCACATAATAATACATGTCCACACGAAACTAAAGATGTGACACGAGCTTTCAAAAAGCTGCAGAAAATGGTATCTCTACCAACAATCCATATTTATTTTTGTCTATATTAGATTTGAGCTAACCTAATTTGAATCTTAAAATGAATTGTTCTCTCCTAGTTGTATATGCTAGACCCGGTGGTGTATGAGTGGTGAGAGAGTTAGTAATCTTCTAAATTAGTCTTTATAAATCACTTATAGAAACCATTGAACCATTACATCATTTTCCCAAAATTTTCCTATCGACCACTTGGCCTCTCTCTTTACGTCATCGCAAACTTTCAAGATTCCGATGCTTGGTGCTTTCAACTATCTCCATCTTAGTTTCAAATTCAAGAAAGCTCACAATAATGACTATGTAGTCTCTTTATCACAATCGGTTTCCAATTCTTTTAAACAAATTTACAAACAACGTGCAACACCATAGAAATCTAGTCAGCGGGAGTTTGGATCTCCACCTCATACTTTTCCATCACATCGACCCACCGACCCCTTTCATTTCACATTGACCAAGCACCCCCATTTCCACTACAAACCAACTCGACCAATCGATCACTTTGCAATCCAAGTCAACTGATTAATTCACCCACCAAATTGATTGACTTTTAACACCACCTTCGAATACATTATTTCTAAGTTTCAATTTCCACATCATATATTTTTCTATAATAAGCCATTTATCTCGAATAGTCCATATCGTTTATTTTTTCCATCATAGTCTCTTCTTTAGAAAGTCAATAATAGTCTATGTCATTTATAGTACTTATATGAGTCCATAGTCTCTCATTTAGAAAATCTTGCATTTATTTCATAATTCGGTCTAGCTTTTCATTAAGTTTATATTAATCTACATACTCATTTATATTATTATCCGTTATTTGGGTTGTCTTTATAAATCTCACACCATTGGTCTATAGTATATATATAGTTTTCCATTCCCTTAATGTATGTTGTTTTCTTTTAATTTCTTATCTAGCATTGGCTTTCATAGCTTGTTTCATATCATTCCATTTGAACATTGGAGTACAGTTTAATTTTTCTTTAGCAAATATTGGATCTTTTAATTGTATCTATCATACTTTTTATAATCGTATTATTTGATTATTCTCTTTTCTTTCACAGGTGACCACTCCGCACTTGCGCCACCTCATTTCATTGTCAAAGACATATTTTTATAACATTTACACAACCCAACTATATCCCACTAAGATCTTTAGTAATACCACTCATCGTGATTAGTGCTTCTTTAGCATCTGTTGTCGTTTGACGGATTGTTTCGAGTATATTCTTTGCTTGTCTCAAATTGATGCCAAATAAACAGGGAAAGCGTTCTCCAGGTATTCCTCATTTTTTCCATATTTTCTCCTTTTTGCATTGTAATTTCCCTTTCTTGGGTGATTTTCTGCATCAAAATTCACATTTTGAATTTGGTCTAAAATGAACCTCATACATCCTGCTTGCTCACATAGCCTAAATAAGGGGTCTAACCTTCTACATTTCACTTATCACACACTGCCTAAAAATTCACGAACAAAATCAACACATCAAAACATTCCTTTCACTGGTTGGTTCACTGATTGGGATTTGAACACCCAACAGGAAATTGTTTCGAGACATTTCCCTAGACAAAACTACTCGAAACTAGCCTTAGAATTTTGTTCTTTAAGCACCTTCATTATCCATTGTACTTTTCTTTTCACATCTTGTAATTAATCATGATGATAAAAATATGTTGATTGATTTGTTTATTAAAAAAATACATAAACAAATATTTCTCTATTTCACACCTATTTTCACTCTCTCTTAAATTAAAACAAAACAACAATGTCCTTCACCCAATAAAGTTACTTCCTCTCCGAGGATATCACCCAATAAGATTATAAACTCAAAACCATGCCTTCATTCACCCAACCCCTATCTCCATGGCCTCAATTCATGAAAACCATGTCATCCAATATTTTCCCTATCTTAAAACTAATCTTCATAACCCTCACTAAGCCAATCTTCCTAAACCAATCGCACCACCATCTCCTACTCCTCTAGATATACTCAAGCCACATCCTAACCCTATATATGATTTATGCTCGAAAAAATATTCCACAATATCTCAATCCTTCCAATCTCCTAAATTGGTGGATCACATTCCACCCACATCCATTTTTAAAATTATATTTCATCCACTACTAATAAGCATGTCTATCCATCTCAGTCTCTTCATACTTACATTCCTATTCATCATATGCTTCAACTGTCTCAACCTCTTAACACCCATATCCATGTTTATCATTTACCACAAAAACCTACCTAACTTCAATGAACACATCATGTCCCTATTATTCAAAGTCATCCTATGCAAAAATATCAACCCATGACACATGTTAATCCTTACAAAATAGTTCCCACACACCGTAAGTTTATCAACCACCTTATCAAATGATTCACCCAACACTTACATATCCACAACCTTATCCACAAATTAGTGCTCATCAAACTACTTTTCAAACCACACAACCAATCCAATCTCAACCTAACATTGCATCAAATGATCCTATTCATGCTTTGATGAATCGATTGGCCAATTTAGAAACCATTACCTTAGCACCTAAGGATACTTTATCCTATGAACAAATCTGTAATGAGCCAATTCAACCATCAATTCTAATTAAAACCTACCCTCTTCATTAGAAACTTTCGAGTTTACTAATTTAAACAATAAGGAAGATCCCCAACAACATCTCCTCGCATTTAAACACGCATGATCATGATCTACCACTTCGCACTTTCCCCGTGTATTTTTTTCGGTCCCGCGTTGGACTGGTATAACCATATCCCACAATATTCCATATTATCTTTCTCCTAGCTTGTACAACTATTTTTATAACACTTTTCTACTAACATTCCATGCCAAACTACTATCACTAACCTATACACCATCGACAGGTTTGACAATAGGCCCATCTTGAATTTTTCGCATGATGGTGTGGCATTATAAACCAACTATCCTTCATTATTCCACAAACCGAACTCATCAAACTCTTCTCACATGCATGTGTTAAAAATATATCATCTACCTTACAAATCCAATCATTGAACCTTTGAAAAACTTTCGAATGGATTACAAACTCAAAACCCATGCCATTGACCAATATCATCTTAAACTAAGTTCAATTAAACCTAAAATTGAATCTACTAAACCATTCGCGCATAATGAAAAATTTAAGGGTACACAGCCATCACTATGGTCATTAAACCCTCATCAGCATCTATATCTAGCACATGGCCTCAACAACGATTCCCTCAACAAACAATCAACTCTACCCCCTTGGGAGAATCCTATAGCTCCATATTTGAGAAATTGATGGCTGTAAATTCCATCCAACTTCCTCCCATATGACCGTGGATAATTCGCAAGCCAATCCTAGTTGGTATTATGAAGCACACTATTGTAAATATCATTGATCCAAATGTCATAACATTGCGAAATGTCATTCCATCTAATATTGTATCCAACAACTCATAAATTAAGGGGATATCCAAGTGGAAAGCTCCACTAGTTTATCTAGCCAACCTTTCAACCAAATTACAAAAACATTTCCGCTCAACCACTAAGAAATCACGTCAACCCATTTACATCTCAACTGTCAAATTCTTACACCATTAACACTATCAATCAAGATCCCATCTCATCGAAAAATTTGCATGTTCCTACCTTGGATATTATTCCCACTCCTTATTCGTAACCGAAAATATCATCAACTTTTACTACTTGTCCCGAACCTACACCTTCTCCTATCCTTATCACATCCACATTAAATTTGACTATACCATCCACTTCATCCACTTTGATCATACCCCAATCTACCACATTAGATTCATTCTTAGCACCTATTTTGGCCCCATTAATATCCAAACATATCTCTATATATCTTACATCTATTCCTTCACCCACATCTGCCTCAAACACACCTATTACTACACTTATATTACTCATAACCATCCCAACTAAGCTCGTTATACTACATGAACATTTACTGCCCCACCTTCGACATCAAACCGATCAGAAAGCATATCATTCTTACCCCTTGAAACAGTTATTAAACAACCATTCCTACCTACTTCTACACCAAAAATTACTCCTACATTTGTTGCATTACCCATAATGTCTACTCCATCAGTTATCACATCACCCACATCTCCAAATATCCCAAATATGCCTACATCCCTATCTATCCCACCTACCCCTATATCTATGATATCAAAAAATCCACTTATACCTACCTTGACATCTTTACCTATATCCTTGTCTATGGACACATCACCGGTCTATCACAATAAATTTTACTTAATCCTTTTATCACAAAAACCAACTCTTCTCGATCTACACCCCATCAAATATACCCTTTGAAACATCTATTGAATGAACACATCCACCTAAATCAAATAAATATGGTTTACATTCTCCTTCTACAAAATCAAAAATTTCCGTGACAAAACCAAAATAATCCACATCTCACATAGATCTCATTAATCATGTCATACAAACACTTTTTCTCCATTAACATCCTCGTCTTGTTTTAGGACATTTTCTCCATTAATAACCACACCACCACCACCAAATCCTCCACTTGAGATTATTATACCTGCTAAGAGTAAGTATTCTTGATTAAAGTCTAAGGCTCATGGAAAACATCCCCGATAGTCCCCTGTGCATCCTCAAAACATTCATACTTTCCCTCTTTTCAACTATCCAATGCCACCACATCTATTTTAGGATCAGTCCTTCCATCTATGACATCTTCAACGATCAATCCACATCCAAACAATACTATCCGTCAACCAAATTTGATTTTTCTTCCAAAACACATAATTTACCCATTCAATGTACATCCTCACCTAAATCCCAATCCAAAAAATCCAGTCCTCCAACCAAATTTGATTTATCTAATTCACCCATCCAATCTATATCAATACCTAAGTTCAAGCCAAAACATCATAAGAGTTATCTTCCTCATAACACTTTGATTGGGTCCTATGCAGACATTTTTCAACATTTAGTTTGAATATCTGCCATCACACTTCCTCCCATTAAATCTTTAATCCCTATGGTCCAAAGCCATCATGGTTCAATCCTAATTACAGTTGTGTTTATCATCACAAATTGGGCCATGACATCAAACATTGTAATGAGTTTTGAGACAATCATCCACAACCTTATTAAGAAAGATGATTTCCTCATTCAGGGAAAATATCCTTCTCCATCTATATTTAATCCAACTCGTATCCCATCCATCGAAGTTTCCCATGATTCCTTCATCCACATCATCCCTTAACATCCCTCTTGCACATGACATTCCTCCCGAGGAAGGCCCTCCATTATCCATCAATGTCACTTATCTTTCCAAACACACTTGCTATCTCCAACTATTTCTCTCATCCAAATCTAAAACAATCTCATCTAAAATATTTTGACATCATTTAACTCTACATTTAATTCATTCGGGAATAGCCTTCCATCACCCTTGAACATAGCATCTCGTATAACTCCTCGACACTAGGGGACTTCGCTCCTTGACATAGTTTTGCTTACCTCCTCTAAATTCATCTAATCTAAAATAATTATGTCTAAATCCTCATCTCATTCTAAGCCTACCATTTTGGCTATTATGTCCTTTTGTGAGGGACCATTTTTTTAATTTTCTTATCAAATTCCCCATTATGGCCATGTTTATGCCTCTTTTGGGGGCACCATCTGCTTCATCAAAGTCCTCCTTTGAGGCCATATTTGTCCTTCCATTAAGGACCATTTATTTTTGTTGAAGTCCTCCTTTGAGGCCATGTTTGTCCTTCCATTGAGGGACCTTTTTATCCAAGTCCACCATTGTGGCCATATTTATGCCTCTTTTGGGGCACCATCTATTTCATCAAAATCCACATTTATGGCCATATTTTCCTTCTATATTTGTGTCTCTCTTAGGGCACCATTTACTTTCATCAAAATTCATTGTTGTGGTCATATGTTCATTTCCTTAAGGACATAGTTTTATTTCCTTCTTGTTTATCATCTCATCCTGTTGCATGACTTACTCTTTTCCCTTCCTTGGTGGTAAACCAGAGACAAAACTTCTCAATGTAGTTATATGGCATCTAGTCTACTATTAGCATATCTACTAATGAGCACTTAGTTATATCCTTAGATCATTCCTCCATCATGAACCTCTTACATCTATCACTGTAATGATATGGAATTATGTGGTCTTTTGTTACCTTTCTAGACATGACCTTAAATATGGGCACCACGGCTCGTTCTATAGAATTTTCCATTATGGATAAGTCCTCCATACTATGGTGAGAACTCTGTGATCATTACATCCATCACCCTCTCATTCTCCTATTATAGTCATGTAAAGGATCATGGGTTTCTCTTGTATGATCATCATCCCCTCCTAAGTGGTATACTTTGTTATTCCCACTCTCCCCATGTGAAGCTAAAATTCATTTATGCAAAAGGAAAAATCAAAGTTATCAAAAATAGATTGGTCCTCGAAGGACAACTGTTTCATGCAAAAATAAGAGAAAGAGAAAAGAAAAACATACAAAACAAAATCAAAATAAATCAATCAATCCCTGGAAGGAAACCTATCATTTATATTATTCTTGTCACCATACTATGTATAAATTAGACCATACCCTTGAAGGATGGCTACTCTTTTATGGCATACGTAAAGATTCCCATATTGATCGATTTCTTCTATTGTTCTTTCCCTTTCCCGAGAGATGGGGCGAGTTCTAGGAATAACCATCTATGGAGATCCCTCTTCCCATGTACAAGTTACATCTCAAATCCCTTTGTCATGTAAATATTAGGATTACAAGCATCTTTCATCCATATTTCCTCATGGTCTTTATGTATAATTAACTATCATTGGTTATGTGTTAACACTGATTTGGCTGCAAGTGCAATGCCTTAAGAGGTAACCTTTCTTGTTTATCTCCAATCCAATTCAAAACATAGTTTCCTGTATGCCCTCCTTGTGATTATGATTCATTCATCTCGTCAAGATCATATTTTATCAAAATCACATCAAATTTCACACTATAAATTTTATATCTATCCATTATATCCATGAATGATAAACTCATGAAATACACTTTCAGTTTATGAATTCTACTTGATCGCCATTGCGGTTTATTAATCCTACTTAAGGATTGTTCTCAAGGAAATTTTGTTATCCTATAGCTTCTTATCTCCCGGCATGTTCAACAATGTCTTTGATCCATTGCTCTTTGCTCCCCATTTCCACTCATCACCATTTGTCTCCACATCATCCTTGTCACCTTTCTTTCCCCTTTCACCACATTGGATATCTTAGTTTCCTTTCCTTTTGAGTTTCCTTTCACTCTTTCACTTTGGTCTCCCGACAATATTACTTAATCATCCATACAACCAAAGAATCTTAGTTAAAGTATATCTTCTTCCTTGGATCCCCTTGTTGTAGAAGATTTTCTCGCCATTTCCTCTTTCAGCGGATGACAATCACCACCACAAATGTCTTTCCACTCCTCCTTTTTCTCTTGACACTCTTACATCATCACTCCCAATACGTGGGCATCCTAAATAAGGATTTCCCTTACACTCTCCATCTACACTTTGCATACTTTCCTCCATCCATTTATGTTATGCCTCCTTTGTTTCCTTTTATCCTTACTTATCATCTTAATATCCATTTTCTCCTTGGTTAATTCAATTACACACTTTTGTAGTATGACAAATATACCAGAGGGTTCCCCTTCACTCCACTTTCTCATACACTCTTACCATCAATATTTTCAACTATCCACTTCTCTTCATCATTCTTCTTCTTATTCAGATTAGTGATCCTACTTAACCATTCCTACGGCGTGGCGATCTTACTTAAGAGTCTCTCTTAGGAAATATCTCTCTCTTTACCTTTCCCCTTTTCTCCACATTCCCACCATCCACATTTTCTCTTCATTCTCCATAAACACATCCTCTTCCCTCCGCTTTCTTCCTCACACAAAATATCTCAAACTTTCTCAAATATCATCTCCATCATCCCTTTCTTGGTAATATTACTTAACTATTTCTTCCCCATTCATTTTGTGTCTTGTTTCTTCATATTTCTCTCATTCATTCCCATCCACTTTGTGTCCTCTCCTCACCTTCGTCATCACACACATTGATATCCCTCCTTTATTTACTCTTTCCAATCCATATTCTCAAATTCTCCCACATATCTACATCCATGTTTACTCTTCATTTTTATTAATCACACCCTAACATTATTTCATCATCATCCTCTGTTTCTACACTAATAATTATCGTGGAATTCTCGTAAGAATAACTCATCCCCATTACGCATAGAATGTATCCTTCTCTTTGAATTACCCCATTCTATCTTCATTCCTTCCTTCCTCTGTGTCTTATGATCATTATCGGGTGACTTCTCCTAATGTCCCTTCATTGGCATTCCCCTTCCATTCCTCATTTACTTTCCCCCTCTTCTCATATTTTTCCCATCCTTCCCTATCAGATCATTATAGATGGATTTCTCCTAACATCCATTCACTCACATTATATCTCCCATCCCTTCCTCTCTTTCTCTTCACCACCTCTCCATATTTCATTCTTCCTTGCCAATTTCTTCACTATCTTCATCATGCACCCTCTCTCTATTTTCTTATCATCAACGTATCCTCATCTCACTTAGCTCCACATATTTTCTAATATGTGGAATTCCTCCCCTCCATCTTCTCTTTACGTTCCTTATGATTCTCACTCTTTATCGAATATCTTCATTCTTAGTTGCTTATGCATCATTTTCTCCATTGTCCTCTCCTCCTTTTTATCCTCGTCTTATTTCACTTCATCTATATCGCCTTCCTCCCGTTTTACCTCACACTTCCTTCTTACTTACCCATTAATAACCTGACTCTTCAGCATTGCCCTATGTTTTTTATCATCCCACCATCCACATGCATTTCCATGCAGTCAGTTCCATATTCTTTTCCTTCTATTTCTTCATTATGATTTGGTTCCTTCAATTTTCTTTTCTCTATCATCTCTTTCGTTTTCCATTACTTCTCTACCTTCCTCTGCTTCACCCTCCTTGACACCTTTCGTTTTAAATAACTCTCTCCCTTTTTCGTAATTTCAACTTTTGCTCTGTCATTTTCTTGTCTTCTCCTTGTATGTCCTTCATCATTTCCCCTTTCTCTATAATCCTTCTTTGTTATCTTCTTCCTACCCTTTCATTCCTTCTTTTCTTCTCCTTCGTCTTCATTCTATTCCCTACCCTTATCTCCTTCACCTCGACCTTTCTTGCTCTTATCATAATCAACCACTCCTCCTTTCCATTCCCTTTTCTCTTTCTCATTACATCCTTCAACACATCCCTCACAAATGGCATTCACGGTCAATGCCAATGTTTCTCCGTTTATGTACCACTGTCGATCCATTTCATTACCATTCTCATTCTTCTCTTTGCAGCATTGACCTCTTCTCTTTTTAAGAACCCTGTCACATATTTTATCTTCTTCATTCCTCTCACATGGGAATCATCATATCCATTTCTAATAATCTCTTCCCATATTCCTTTGACATTTTTGTCTTGGAGGATACCAGAATGACCATCACCTATCTGATCTTGTTCTCTTCCATGAATGTTTTCTCTTCTTTTGTTTTGTCACAAAAGTATCTTGACTTCTTATCCTACTTATTGAAGAAGTGGGACTGATTTTTCTTTTTCACCTTCTAATTTTCTAACACTTATGCATCTTTCCTATGAAACATGATTACCATCATATTTATCACCCTTTTAGGGAATTCTATCTCACCCTTCTATCCTATCTTCTCATCATGTCCACATTTATGATTATTCCCCCTAGGGTATTTTTACTTACACATCCATCTTCCACTATGTCATTTTTGTATCCTATGTTGGGGCACCTTTTTATCCTTATACTTATCAATGTATATAACTCACTTTTTATCCATCTTGTGCCATGTGTTGGGGCATCATTAATTTAATCCTCCTCCCTTTTGCAGACGTATGATTTTTCACTTGATTCCTCGAATACAAAGCATTTCACATACATTTCACATTTAGTTGCACATATTTTAATGTTTTCCTATGACCCATTGGTTATCATGGTTTACATCTATACTTTAGTGATCTCCACCCACTCACTAGTCCGTAGAACGTTGTCATCTGTCTCCATTGAGGCGTAATTGTCCCTCTGATGTGATATTGAAGTCATCATCATATTTTTCATTGGTAATGCAATCATTTTTCACCTGGGGCATCTTACCTTTGGTCATGTTTTTATTCATCCCCATCCCTTTTATAGACACATATTTCATCTAATCCTTTTTTTTTTTGTCTCGTGGCTTGCTATCGCAAACCACTCAACAAAAAGGGGAAAATGTAGACACCAATTTTGGTATAACGCCCTCCATCATCTCACATTCATTCAAATTTCACTCTCACTTTTATTTTTCTTAAATTTAAATAAATCCCATCCATTTACTCACCCAAATTTAATTAATTATCAAATGGGCTCCATATAAACCCATTTAATAATTGAATTTTGGCATCTCTCAAAATTATTCAATTCATGGGCAATAATACACCCATCCGACACTCCACTCTTAATTTCAAGAATGGAATCTATTATCTCACCTACCCATTCAAATCATGCTCCCACTATACCTAATAAGTTAAACCATGTGCCCCAGCGATCACATCATGTCTATTAACCAAGGTTAATTTATCAAACCTCGAGTCACTTATTAACCCCAATCTAACCTCACCTCCAAGTTATAAATATGGGTCTTCCCCCATTTTTCAAGAGGACCTAGAAAAGAGGGATAATCACTATGAAATCTTCATGTATTGAAGTTTTCGGGAGAGGAGAAGAAAGTTCTCAATTAAGTTCTACAAGTTTGAGGTCAAGGAAAAACCTTTGCCATTATTAGAAGTTAGAGGTGAGGAGTGTGGGAGAAATATTTTCCATTGTTTGTCATATTGCTATCATGATGCCCATTTTATGTCCATACCAGAGCATAAGCTAAGTCCCTCATCAATTCGGTTACTTGTCATTTTATATTTCATTATTTGCATGATATCTATTGTTCATCATTTATTGTTATATTTCTAGACACGGGGTTGACATCCTCCAAGGAGTTAATATCTTCTTGAACTGACATTATCTAAGAAACCCCTACATATTTGTATCTAATCACATTTTTTAGTTTTACAGATCTATCTTATTTTATCACCTATCTATCTTCTCTAAGCCCGTAGATCCATATCTGCATCTTGAGGTCCTAAGCCCTCCATCATTCAAAGTTGTTGGTGGCTTCCAAAGTGTCGGCTTTCAACCACATGAGAGTGAGGTTTCCTATACAACAATAGAATTTTGAGTTCTACCGGATGGTAGCATCTAAAGATACTAATTATGCCCCTACTTCGTTGATGGCCTAACACCTGGTGATAGCTCCCAAAACGCTAGAGGTGGCATGTCACTACCGCTTTCTCAAACTTATCAACATCACCCAAATAGTCCAAACCTTTTTCACGGTGAGTGAATGGAGACCAACACTGGTCGAGTTAACCCATGAGCCATCCTGTAAATTATAATGCACCCCTCAAAACTTGCCAACTATCGGATCTACTAAGTTATCTAATTTGCAAGGGGTAAAAATTGGATAATAGTTTGGTGACTCATGGGGTAATATGCCTGCTAGATTCAAAAGATCAGTGGCTTTGAAGCATCCATTGGGCATGGAGTTAGCTTGATTTTCTAAAAACTGATCTAAAAGTTGAAAAATTCACCCCTGAATGTATATGAAGCACTACCTAGACTTGATTATGATTTCAAACTACTTGAGCTGGTAACTGATTGTTCCATCATAAGAGCTTGCCTTAAAACTGGAAAGTGCAACAACAACAAAAGACACAACTATGTACAAACAAGAAGATCATACATATCCCAAATGGAATATGCAGAGTGTGCACCAGCACTTATTACAAAATCAAACCTATACTACGAACAATACAATGTGTTGCAAGCACTTGGAGGAATTAAAATCTAATCTAATATTTACAATGATGCAACAAGCTTCCTTAATGAGCATGCTTAAGATAAATCCCATTGAATGGGATTGGTAGTGCATAACCATCAAGATCGGTAAGCTCAAAAGAATTTACTTCTTTGCAAGCAGTAATGGTATATGGACCACTCCAAATTGCATCAAACTTGGAGTTCCTCCCTGGTTTGGCTCTGTCAACATCCCACTTCAAGACTAAATCACCAACCATGAATTTCTGAAATCTAGCCTTTTTATCAAACCATTGCTTGGTGGATTCTTGATGTTTCTCTAATTTAGTCATTGCATAGTTCCTTAGTTCTTCAAGCTCTACCAACTCTGTAATTTTGATTTCTCTTTGATCTGCACCTTCAAATTCTAGCTGTTGAGCTAATTCAAGTGAAGGCAACTCCAGTGACAAAGGAAACCTTGCTTCCCTGCCATAAACTAGCTTGTATGGTGAAGTGTCAATTGCTTTTTTCATGGTAATCTTGTCATCCCAAAGAGAATTCCTCACCTTGGTATGCCATCATCTTTGATTGACATCCATTTTCCTCTTCATAATTCTAATCAAGTTCTTGTTAGTAGATTCTTCCAATCCATTACCTTGAGGGTAATAATTAGAAGAATTTTTCAAATAAACACCAAGACCAAGAGCCCAATTAGAAATTTTAGATCCTATAAAATCCTTTGCATTATCAGATATTATGGTTTGTGGGACACCAAACCTTGTGATAATCTCCTCAAGGAAATCAAGGATAATAGATCCAGTTTCTTCTTTCAATGACATGGCCTCATTCTAGCTAGTAAAATAATCAGTAGTGTGGTGACTCATTTGTGGCCAACACTTGATGGTGGATTAATCATGCCGATAAAATCTAAGCCTCACTAAGCAAAAATTTGATCTGCATGGATTTCCTAGAGTGGAAGAGCTGCTAAAATTTTCTTGCGTAACGAAAGAACATACTTTTACATTTTCTAACCCATTTGTAGCAATCATTGAATAATGTGGGCCAAAAATAACCTACCTTCAGAATTTTCATGGTTGTGGCTTTGGCTAAAAAATGACCACCAGATAATCCATCATGAAATTTTGCTAGGACCCTCTCTGCTTGCTCCCCCTCAATACACCTAAGCAATACATCATCAATATTTCTTGTAAACAAAACTCTATCTTCTAGTAGATAAGGAATGGACTGTAGCCTTAAATGTCTCCTTTTTTCCTTATTGATACCAAGAGGATATGAACCTAAAGATAAAAAAATTGATCATGTCACTCATCCAGTTATTAATATTGGTTGCATCATGTGGTAGTTCTTCATTGATGAAGGAGGTGTCATGATTGTTACTCTGAGCATCAACAACAAGTTACTCACAAAGTGCTCTCCCTCTTACTAGTTTAGTGGCTTTGATAGTCACATCAAACTCCATAATCTTAGTGACCCATCCAGCTCTCTTCTCATTGATATCTACCCCCATAATGAAGTCTCTCACACTAGAATGTGAGACAAGAACTTTGATATGATTGGTGGATAACATGCTTTTGAATTTCTTGAGAGCCCTCATGATGGAAAATACTTGTTTCTCAATGTGATTGTATTTCAATTCATACTCCTTTAGTGTTTGACTAAATAAGGCCATTGGCTTCTCATCTCCTTCATTATTCTGTTGTGTTAAAACAACAACAATACTAGCATAAACTCCATAAGCATATAAAATAAAATCCTTACCATAGTTAGGATTAATTAGTGTAGGAGCCTGGGAAATCTCTTGCTTGATTTTTTCAAAGATTTCTTTCCCTTCAGCTATCCATTTGAAAGTTGCATCCTTCTTCAACATGAGAGTGATGGGTTTGACCAATCCTGCAAAGTTAGGAATAAATATCCTAAAAAAATTAATCTTGCCAAGAAATTATTGCAAGGATTTTTTATGAGTAAGCAGGGAGAGAGAGAGGATGGCTGAAATTATTTCCGGATCAATAGCAATGCCATATTTTGAAACAATGTGCCCCAAAATATTACCCCTAGGGACAAAAAAATTACACTTTTTGGGGTTAAGAGACACCCCGAATTCTCTACATCTCTCAAAACCTTCTCTAAATGGTTGATGTGATCCTTGCTCGATTTGAAAAGATAGTAATATCATCCAAGTACACAAGGATGAATTCATTGATATAACCTTTGAAAGTAATATCCATTGCTCTCTGAAATGTGGCACCTACATTTAACAACCCAAAAGGCATCTTCTGATAGGAAAATGTACCCCACTTTGTTGTAAATACAGTTTTAAATTGATCTTCTTCCCTAACCTTAATTTGATTAAAACTGAATACCCGCTAGCATGGAAAACCTTTCAACCCTTGCAATAATTTGAAAAATTTTCTCCATAGAAGGTAAAGGGTAGTGGTCTTTGAGGGAAGCCTTGTTCAAATCACGAGAAATTGACACAAAGTTTGATTTCCCATTTTTCTTTCTAACCGGGACCAAATTGGCCACCCAAGTAGAGTACTTGATTGGAAAAATTATTTTGGCCTCAATGAGTTTAGATAACTCCTTCCTCATGAGGGGATCTATTTTGGGGTTGACTAACCTTTTTTTTTTCCTAACCGTTCTGATTTTGGCAATAAAATACCTTAACAAACAAATGGAAAACATAGGAGGAAATTCAATGACCGATATATCATGGGTTATGGTTAGGCTTGGGCAAGCATGAAGGGTTAATTTCAGATATTTTATGACTCCCAAGACACTAACTGTTGAGCCATCAAGCTGTAAGACACTTTTTGCAACAGGGCTATACTCTAGTCCTAGGACATTAGCAATTTTATTTAGCATAACCAAGGTACTAGCACCTGAATCTATCATGCAATTATGAACCAAATTTTTTCCCATAATTAATGACATATAAAAAGGTGGGGTTTTGAAAATTTACTTACTTATTCCTCCTTTGCATGGAAAATATTAACTAGCAGTAGGGGTCCTTTGAATCACTGGATCAACTAGGGGAAGTTGCTTGAGAGCTTCACACAAGAGGTCCCTTTGTGATGGGATAGCCAAAACATCCCAAATTGTCACATTGAAATTCGTCTTCTTCATTTATTCCAAAATTTTAAATGGGAGGTCCATATATTTCTATAGTTGTGTTATGGGATTCTCCTTTATTTGTTGTTGTTATGCTCGAATAAGCATTTTTATTGGGGAGAAACTTCCGTGGTAGGAACTTCAGGTGTTTTTCTCTTTCTCCCACCAACCTCCTTTTCCTTGTTAACAAAATTTCCCTGATTAGAAGAGGATGCATGTTGTGATTCCAACATTCTTTTCTTAGACTTGGTATTATCAACAATTGTCTAATTTAAGGCACAAAAATCTTCAGCTCCAAAGAACATAATATTTACATCTTGATTGGCCTCTTGAGCTCCTTCCACATTAGGATTGGGTGCTTCCACCAATGGCTCCTGCTGATTGGAGGAATTTTGAATCATGAAATCTTGAACATGCAATGCCCTCTCACAAATAAGTTGATTGTGTGGCTAGTTACAAGGAAAACACCACTCTATTTCCTGAATCACATTATTTTGTACCAGAACAAGTTCTTGACTAGAGCTAACAACAGGAGATGGCTAAGAAGGGGAAATTGACACCAATAGAGGAGAGGAATTTTGGGCTCGCAACCTATTATTTTTCTAATTTTTTCCATACATTTGATTGGATTAGTTCATGTATGGATGATAACCTTGATTAAAACCCTAGTTGGAATCTTGCCCATATTTGAATAATTCCTATAAGACTGGGATTTTTGTTTCTCCAAAGATATCACCTTATTAGATATATTTCTAATTAAGGCCTTCATTTCTTCATCCTCCTTTTTTGTTGTGCAGGGAGTAAGAAGTGAAAGAAATGGGTTACAAAGTTTTCTCGGGAATAGGAGTAATGGAGGGTTAAACAACTTGGGGTAATTCAGGGTATAGGGGCATAGGTGGCCTAGGAGATAATTTTCTATCTTGGATCAAATAATTTTCAGCCCTGATGGCTATAACATATGCACCAGGAAATGTTTTACCCCCATAGACTAAATCATGACAACAATATCAAAATTCAATGCTTTTAAAAAATAAAGAAATGCACCTTCAATAGCTGGTCTTACTAGGACTGGAATTTTGTCCTAGGTCTTCTGAAATATGAAATTGAAGTCTTTCATGAGCTCATTGGGAGCCCTCTTTATAGTTGTTAGTTTATTTCAAATTGATTGTAGAAAGTGCATCGTGATCCGATTCTAATATTTAATTGTTTCGCTACCAAACTTCAATCACTACAAAGCTCTCCCTTTGAATGAAGAAGCTAACAACCTAATAGCCACATATTTTTCAACAATTTGATGTATAGCACAAACATTGGCAATATCCTAAATGTGTTCAGCCAAAGTAGTCTGATTCTCCCCAATGAAGAAAGGGATGCTCTTGAGTGCAAATGATGGAATGGGATTGTTGGCATTAAGAGAAAGAGGACTATTGCAGGTAAAATCTACAAATCCCCAATTCTGTTGTGCTACCATTCTGATAGGTTTGAGAACTCTAGTGGACTACAAGAAAGGCCTACTTAGGAGGTGGAGTGGAAAGAGTCCTATTTAGTGGTGAAGGTAACCTTTGAACTGATCTTCCTCTTCTTCCCTTTATAGGTGATAATAGTAAGTACTCAAAATTTCCCTCCTCCACCATTCTAGACCTTATCTAAATTCTTCTCATGAACTTGAGCACTAGAAATGCTAAAACCTATTGGTTTGAAATATAGAGTCATTAGATGTGTCGAAGAAAGCCTCCAAAGGATAGAAATTACTAGGTCACACACCAAGACTTAACAATGAGGATATTATAGACCATAAAAGTTTGACTCAAATGTACCACTAAGCGTGCTATAACTAATCAAGCTTAAATATGCACCCATCCTTGAATCATACACAACTCGGGATTTGAGACAACATGGGAATGTCTCTAAGCTATAAGACTTGAATTGAGACAGACCTCCAAAGAAGGACGAATTCCTCTATCTATTCCTAATACTAAAACTACTCCTAAGAATTGAAATATAACCACCATAACACTAACCTAAAATTCCAAGGGACCATGAAATAGAAATATGCATAGTTGAAAGTGCTAAATTAAGGGAAGCGATAGCACCAAGAACATAGTGGAGATATTCCTAGTGAGTCAAATTAGGAAGAGAAAAGAGCAGAAAAGGGCAAAAATGTGCCATAGTCTAAAATCACATTCAAACCTCCAATTTCATGGGTCACTACAAATTTTAATCTTGCAAGAATGAAAAAAGTATGCGCAATGTAGCTGTGAATGCAATGAAAGACATGAAATACAAGATAATACATGGTATTGCAGAAAGAGCCACAAACATGAATCTTATTGCTTAAAAGTTTGTACAATCCATTAAAAATAGATACAAGGCAAGGATGTCGTTGTAAAATACAAAAATTTGAGGCTTGTAACTCACAAAGTATTCTAGAACGATTTTTCAAGATTTTCTCTACATTTTTAGAATGTATCTCTAAAAATGACATGAATTTTAAAACATATAGAGAGAAGAAGCCTTGGAATTGCCTCACCAATCAACATATTTCATTAAATAGGTATAAGAGGCCATAAAAATTTGGTACTTTTCTTGTGTAGACACCTATAATTACGCCCAAGCAATTTAAATACTTAAATTGCACTAATTATCCCCTTTCTCACAAATCAACGACATATCGTGAAAAGTACTCATATTCCCTCTTATTGTCATTAATTAATTACAATACACTAA
Organism: Taxus wallichiana var. yunnanensis; assembly: GCA_018340775.1. Lineage (NCBI taxonomy): Eukaryota > Viridiplantae > Streptophyta > Pinopsida > Cupressales > Taxaceae > Taxus > Taxus wallichiana. The sequence continues at coordinate 441,322,875 of CM031239.1, forward strand.
TTGATTAAGTCACATATCCAGCTAACAACCTAATTAACGACCTTTCGTTAATTATTTACCTCTTCTATCTAGACTAATTAATTATTATTAATTAATTAGCCTTCCACTTCATTTAACTAATAAATCAATATTTAATTGATTTAATCCCTTATAATAGCCTAAATCATACTAATATTTCTCTAATTGGCTTCTATAAGCTTACATCTACCTATTAGTTAATCACCTTTGATTAATTAAAACACCCCCAACTCCCATGACTTGCTAAGCATAAATTAAACCCTTCTAAAGTAAGGTTACCTTTAATAAAGCAACCTTATCCATTCCTAATCATGTTTTACCTTTATCCCACATGCAAAGGGATGAAGTGCTTCCTTTATCCATTGGGCTATATAAGGAGTCCTCCTCCACCTACCTTTATACCTACCTAATTCTCTTTGAAAAAAAAAAAAAACACATAGTCATATACAAAAATCCTTTTGCCTTCTCAAGCCCTTCCATCATCCATCTTGAAAAGCTAAGCCTCACACCCAAGCATCCTTGAAGGATCAAAGCAAGCAATATTGTTGATTTCCATTGGACTACATAGGTCCATTTGATTTAATTAGGCAAATTAGAAGAATAGATTTCTTGATTTGCATTATGTTTGATTTCATTATTTCAAAGTTATGATGCTAATGTAGGCCTTGTTCATTTCTTCATCTTGATGGTACTCTTTTCTTGTTTCTAGCTAGGTTAAGGAACTATTTTAGGTGGTAGTTCTTGATTTTAATCTAACTTAGGAAAAAGAATACTTGTACACATTTGGCATGCCCAGGTGGGACCCTTATGTCCATCCTCCATTAATGGAGTCACTTTGAAGCTTTTTATTTTAGTTTCTAACTATTTCTTAGTTTTAATTTTTATGTGATAGTTTCAAAATTTCTAGATTAGTTTTAAAGCTTTCTAGATTAGTTTCAAAGTTTTTAGATTAGTTCAAGTTTTTAGTTTCACTAATATTTTGTTCTAAATGGAAAAAAATCTTGTTTCTTAACTATTTTAGCTAGGTTTTCTTTTTTTGTGCTCTTTGTAAGTCAAAGGAGGTGAAGTCTTTGCCAAAAATTGAACCAAATCGATAAAATTTTGATATTTTTGAAAAATCACATGTTTTTTAGCCACCTATAGGAAAGGGGGTGCACATGCCATTCTATGTGTGCGTAGGTGCACAACTCTGACTGTCATTTTTTTATAGAGAAGTGCAAGCACCAAAAAAGGGGCTTGCACACACGCACACAGCACCAAAAACTAGGTGGTGCATGTACACTTTAGTGGTGCAACATTTTAGTAATCGGAGGCCATAACTTTTGCTATTTTTTTCTAAAGCGACTCCATTTTTGTTGCGTTGGAAAGGTATTGAAGTGAAAATAAAAATGGAAACATAAATTTAGGATTTTAAGTTACCAAAAATTTAAGGTTTTCATTTTTATTAAACTATTCATTTCTAACATGTCTAAATGCTTTAAAAAATTTGGTCTTTGATTGTTAACAGTGTTGATTGCTAAAGTTTTATTTTGAATCATAATTTTGTTTTGTAGGGTTTTTACATGTTTGATGGTGATTTGATTGTTTAAAGTTAATAAACATTTACATGTTTAATCATAGGATTAAGATCATGTATGCTCTTCCCTCGCACCTTTTAGGTGATCTTGGGAATCAGAAATGATTCTTAAGTCCTTTTGATGCTTTGAGGTTGTTAGGAATATTTGAGTTGGAATTGGTTAATTTGGCATAGTTGAATTAAAGTGTTTTTCCATTTTGATATCTTTTTGGATTTTTGAAGACAATCACATATGCTCTTCTCTTGCATCCTTGGATGATCTGGAGAATCAGAAATGATGCCTTCTCTTTTGATGGAAAACTACTAAAAATCGTCATACAGGACCAAAATGCCATTGCTTGTCAAAGAACGGAGGAATCAAAACAAAAGTCAAAAAACTACTAATACAGTTGTTATATAGGTTGCCAAATGGTGTTTGAGCAAACCACATCTAATTAAAAAGATAAAAATGAACAACATATTCAAAACATTGTATTAGTTTTGGAAAAGGGTACGTCCCTCTCCACTCAACTGGAACATAACCCCTTTGGCATAATGCCTTAAGCTACAACAATGGGGGTGGTTCTAGGAACCCCAAAGTAGTCCACACAAGAGGGAACCTTGTGGATGAAACGGGAAGTGCTCACACTACCTACTTGACTAGTGATTCCTTTGTGAGATAGAGTTACAAGTTGTCCCTACGTGACCCTTTTAAGTACACAATGGATGCATTTACTACCCACTGTGCTTGAAGGGGGAAAAGTCGAGATACTCCCAAACTAGTCAGTGTGACTTTTGGGTAAATCATCCCGCTCGTGGATAATCTTTGTAACACCTAGGATGAGAGAACCACCTAGGAAAATATACTTTGGCAAGAGCCCACTTTGACCATTCTAAAATAGTGTTGAGTTGTGAACATATTTTTTATTGTGAAACATGTGACGTGTTACTTTCACTTAGTTTTTACTTGCCTTAGGGTGAGGTGAAACTCTGCCGAAGTAAAGCCAACATTTTTTTCATCCCATTTTGATTTCTTCCTTCACATTCTTTTGACACTTTGTTGATCAAAAGAAGGGTGACTACCTTTGTGTTACCAATCGATTTTCTTTGCCACTTTTTTGTCCATTTACGCCCATCCATGTTTGTGGATGGGTAAGTTAAACATCTAAAGTGTGTGAGAGTGTATTTATATCATTGGTAGCCTTTGTGATCTTGATACCCATGTCAAGATCATCATCATAGTTAGGATTGATTCATCATTTTATCTCCCTTTGACATGTTACCTTGTTTGCATTGTCTCGACATAATTAAGATACTTATGTCATGTTTTTGTAAACATGATCTAAGTATCCGCATTGTGGCATTACGTTGCCCACATTTTAACACATCCTTAGTATACTTTGACTTAGTTTGATTTCAAACATTGTCCCAAATCTTGAAAGGTGTCACTTACTTTGTTTGTGTCATTTTGATACCACTTTGACACTAATATCTCACTTCTCCAGTGAAGCTTGATAGACGTGTCCAATTGGTGTGGTTACTGGCTTACATTTGTAAACCCCACCCTTTAACATTTAGGTCTTGTTGGTTGTTGAACTTGTCATGGTATCCTTTGATTGGGAGTCACATCTACCCTTTGTTAATATTTACACCTTGTTCATTTTGAGCTTGACGTAAATATTGACATTGTGTTGATCATTTTTGCATAACTATCACTTTGCACATGCATTTTCATATGGTGTATTTCCTTGTTGATTGGATTTGTGTTTCACACTTGCATGATTGTTCCTTGTGATTATTCATTTAGAAAACTTATTTTCTAGGACAATCCCTTTTTATCTCATCGATATTACATCATCACGATGTCTATTTTCCTTAGACCTTCTTCAGAAAATCATGCACGCATATCAATACTTACGAAATGTCTAGTTGGTTGTCCTTATGCTACCCAAATCGACATGTCACTTCCTTCCCTTTGAAGGAGTTCCATCACACTATCTAGATCTAGACATTTGTGCTTAAAACAATGCCAAAATGACTGACTATCGTGGTTCCCCATACTTACAAAAATATGGAACCTAGGTTTAGCAATTCAAATCAAAAGATTCCCATTACAACTAAACCTCATTTGGTTCTTTGTGCTAGAGAGCCCATATGGGTAACTCGTTCCCCACCTTCATCTCATAGTCGGTGGTATGATTTGGATGACACTTCTGATCCAAATTATTATTGAGTTCCCCCACTCTTCTTCTAATTCTAATCCAAACATTTCCTCTTCTTGAGGATTCCAATCCAAATATTTCCTCCGACTTTTGACTCGATTCAGATCCAAAATGATTCAGATTCATCTAATTCAACTATTAAGTCATCTAATGTGACTCCTATGTCATGGTCCTCATCCATCTTTCTAGGAGAACTCCTCTTCATCATCATTTAATAATGACTCCTATGTCATGGTCCTCCCTTTCTTCGTAGGACCCCTTTTATCAATCGCCTCAATGATGTCTTCTTCCTTTAAAGATACATGTGACTCCAAATCCCTCCAATCAAACATCTAATACAATTCTTGAATCACGGTCCTCTCTTTCTTTGTAGGACCCTTGTTATTATTCATCGATGTGATTCTTGAATCATGGTCCTCCCCTTCTTTGCAGGACCTTCTTCATCAATCACCCCAATAAATCTTCCTTCTTTGAAGATTCGTGTGACTCAAAGTCCTTCGAGTCAAACATCTGAATTGACCCATGCATCACAATCTATAGACTTTGGACTTAATCCTACTAGTTTACAGATGATATACCATCATATAGGTAGGTCCACACCACCTTCTTCTACTCCTGAGACATCTAGCTACACATCTTCTTCGTCCCCCACATCATCTTCTTCTATCAATCATCATCAAACATCTTCTAAGTCTTCCACACCAAGTGAACCTCTTTCTTCCAATCAACCCCTGGTGATTGATCAACAACTCATACCGATTGACCTCTTTCAGAATGAAGAAACAATCAAGGCATTTATAGGGGCACATGAAGATATTCCTTTAGAAGATTATGAGAAAGGATTCTCTTTAGACTTTGATGCACTGCATATTTTGAGAAAATGTTGATTCCTTTTATCAAGAAATAGAGGAAGAGCCTCAAATCATGCAACTTGATCCTCCTCTTATTCTTCCATCTTCACATTCTTCATTATGTGAGGAAACTCCTAGGTCTTACATTGATCCATGGCCTATCTTCTCATCACCCAATCACTCTTTGTCTATCATAATTCCTCAATCACAATCTCTTATGGGGTGATGCCAAGTAGCCCTTCATCTTCATCTAGGTGTGGGTCACCTTCTAGTAGCCCTCCTCTCTGCTATTTGTGGGACATTTTGAGTAGTCCACTATCTTCTATTCTTGGGGCACGTCCAACTAGCCCCTTGTCTTCTAGGTATGGATCACCCCCGGGTAGTCCATCATCTTCTATTCTTGGGCCACATCCTAGTAGCCCATCATCTTACATCTATGGGTCACATCCTAGTAGCCCTTCTTCTTCTATTCTTGGGCCACATCCTAGTAGCCCTTCATCTTCTATCTATGGGTCACATCCTAGTAGCCCTTCTTCTTCTATTCTTGGGCCACATCTGAAGCCCTTCATCATCTTCTATCAATGGCTCACCTCCCGGTAGCCCATCTTCTTCAATTCTTGGACCATATCCATTTCATCCATCACATATTTCTTCTATCAATGGTTGTGGAAAGCCCATGGTCATTTCTCACATCAGTTCTAAATGTCCACATTCACTTTCTTCTCCTTCTCGGGATTAGAAAAGTCACGCGTTAGCTTATAAGAAACCCAAACAGTTTCTTAATCAAGCTCAGATCAAAACTGTAAAGAGCTCTATAGCTCCCAACAAATCAAACAATCTCAAAATTCTAAATCAAGCACGATTCAAGAACACACATCAACGTAACCATCAAGTATGGCGCAAAGTGCATAAACCTCTGGATAGGGAACTCAAGCTCCACATACAAAATCCATGTTTTAGAACAAATCACAGTCATTTATTGAGTGTGAACTCACCTCGATCATCGAGATCGGGGATAATATCACTCTCGATAAACAAACGCGCCTAGTCTCCCTTATTAAGGAAGTCACAAACATTGTTGTTGGATCTTACCACACAGAGTGACTTTGTTAGTCCCAACCTCTTAAAACTGTCAAAAATCTAAAAAAAAAAAAATTCAAAAATACAAAAAAACATTGAGAAAACACAACAAAAATCAAAGGTACAAAGATCAAACATTGCAATCAGGTATTGTGTACACATGGATGTTTCTTTCTTCCCTTCCTTTTTATTCTTCTACAAGTCTTCCTACCATTTTCATCCCTTTGGTGATATTTTGGTTAGCTTATTCACATGCATTTTGTGACATTTATCTCTATGGTATCCATTTGACCCTGGTCTTTTATCACCTTGGTAAATTAAAGAATGACTGACCTCTTAGAGATCCTATCACATTCAACATCTAATAAACTTGTTGTGAATAAATTTTGGACATATTTTTGACACTAGCCAATGTCATCATCACAATCACTTCCACCTCCTTCCATCAAGCCATCATGTGGTTCTTAACCCCTTGTCAAACAAGAGAGCTGAAATAAGTTTTAGAAAGCAAAAGAATCAAAATCAATCAAAAATCAAAAGCTAAAAGCTATAAAGAAAAAGAAAATTGATATATTACTCTCTCTTGGGGTATTTCCAATAATCTCTATCGGGGCTATGGACATCTAACTGGTAGTAGAGCAATGTTGTGATTAGAATCAAATACATCTCCGTCGGGGCTATGGATGCCTGGCTGGCAGTGGAGCAATGTACGGCTATCCTTTCACCATCCATTCACAAAATCACCTTTCAAAATAAATCATCCCTACACATTGGCTAGGGTGTCTTCACTTGTTGTCTATTAAATCTTCCCTTCAAGAGGTAATAAATTCCACGTGCACACTGGATCTCTATGAGTAAACAGGATTAGTATGTTACCAAGTGTTTTTTGGACCTTGTTCAGACTCTTACTCTAGTCCATATCTTGTCTCATGATTTGTGCCTTTGGCTAATCACTTCTTCATCGTGAGGCTTCTAAGCTACATTCATATCATTCACATCATTCTTCTACTTCATTCAAGAACATCCATGTGTATAAGATTACTTTTTGCCATGTTTTGGACACCTTTGTCCCCTTTCACAAAAATAATCTTCTCCTTCCTTTCTATCATGTGCTTTTAGGCCAACTTACACTGGGGGCATCCTTGCTTCTTCCCAACACTTCATTGGTTTACATTCACCATCATGTTGAACCTATCCATAATGGCCTTGGGTCCCACTTCTACCTGTGAAGAGTTTGCCTTTGAATACTCCCACCTAATCATTGGGGAATTTTTGCATCTTCACCTTTCTCATACGCACGTGGCCTTATGCCCTTGTACATCCCATCTATCACTAGGGGCATCCATGCTTCCTTGTCTTCTGTACATAGTTTCAGAAAACTTTCAAAAACAACAAAAACATTCAAATATGTTAAAAAAATCAAAACATTCAAATATGTTAGAAAAAATCAAAACATTCAAATATGTTTAAGAAAACTTCTAAAAATTGAAAATCATCCTACAAAACGTCACTCTTTGGTTCTCACTTGTTCATGTGTGTGACTTACGGATCATCTTGATCTACCTCCATCAACAAAAGCTAGGTTGCTTACTTCATCTATACTCTGGGGCACAATGAGTTGCCTAGTACTATTTCGTAGTGCACATTGCTTTTTCATCGGACCCAAGTGTCCTCGTTATTCCCCTCGCATGTATCCTTGCTTGGGGCACCATCATTAACCCTTGTCGTTAATTTTCACAGGTCAGAACTGAAGCTCGATAATAAAAACATTATATTATGTTTCTCTGTTAGTTTAGCTTGTTTACTTTCTCATATTGCATTGCATTTTGTATGTTGCATGGAGTTAGGCATCTTTCACTTTCTCGTATTGCATTACATTTTGTATGTTGCATGGAGTTAGTGTTTTCAGCAATGGACAATTGTTTCGTAGTATGGATTTTCATGTCATTCTACTTTTTTCGTATGCTTATATTTTTCATAAGGACCGATGACGTAGCTCTTATGGTAATATGATGACATCAAAATTGTTCCAATACACGGTGGCTAGAGGCTAAGCTCTTCTCTCCCTCCTCCATATTTCTTCTACATCACTTCCCTTTCACCCCTAATCTTCTCTCTCTTGGGGCATCTGCCTCTTCTCCCATTCTTCTATCTATATCTCACCTTTTTCGATCATCGATCGCTTCTTTCATCACCCCATCGACACTCGAGGGGGCATCTCTCCCTCTACTAATTTTTCTTCTATCCCTTCAAAATTTTCTTCCATCTACTATCTTTGAAGTGGCGTCACTTACGCCACCCCAAAGAGGGGAAAATGTAGACACCTATAATTACGCCCAAGCAATTTAAATACTTAAATTGCGCTAATTATCCCCTTTCTCACAAATCGATGACATATCATCAAAAGCACTCATATTCCCTCTTATTGTCATTAATTAATTACAATACGCTAATTGATTAAGTCACCTATCCAACTAACAACCTAATTAATGACCTTCGTTAATTATTTACCCCTTCTATCTAGACTAATTAATTATTATTAATTAATTAGCCTTCCCTTCATTTAACTAATAAATCAATATTTAATTGATTTAATCCCCTCTAATAGCCTAAATCGTACTAATATTCCTCTAATTGGCTTCTATAAGCTTACATCTACCTATTAGTTAATCACCTTTGATTAATTAAAACACCCCCCAACTCCCATGACTTGCTAAGCATAAATTAAACCCTTCTAAAGTAAGGTTACCTTTAATAAAGCAACCTTATCCATTCCTAATCATGTTTTACCTTTATCCCACATGCAAAGGGATGAAGTGCTTCCTTTATCCATTGGGCTATATAAGGAGCCCTCCTTCTACCTTTATACCTACACCTAATTCCCTTGAGAAAGCAAAAGAAAGCACATAGTCTTGCACTAAAAGCCTTTTGCCATTCTCAAGCCCTTCCATCATCCATCTTGAAGAGCTAAGCCTCACACCCAAGCATCCTTGAAGGATCAAAGCAAGCAATATTGTTGATTGCCATTGGACTACATAGGTCCATTTGATTTAATTAGGCAAATTAGAAGAATAGAGTTCTTGATTTGCATTATGTTTGATTTCATTATTTCAAAGTTATGATGCTAGTGTAGGCCTTGTTCATTTCTTCATCTTGATGGTACTACACATTTTCTTGTTTCATTAGCTAGTGGTTATTCCACCTATTGGTAGCATTTTAAATCCTCTACTAGAGTTGCTACTTTTCTACCAATCGTTACCATCTCAGTATATTGCGAATCCAGTGTAACATTTTGAGTGATACTGCCACAATAGCATCTAAAGGCGTTACCGGCACCCTCGCATCATTTCTTCATTTGTAGCTTGCCACATCTTTGGTAGCTACCAAAATGCTATTGGCGGGTTGTCACCATTTGTCATTTTATTTAACTTACCAACTTATCTAAAATATTCCAAACCTTCTTTGTTATGAGATCCCAGTCAATTTAACCCATGATCCATCCTAAAAATTTAAAGGCACCCCTCAAACAACTTTGAACTCCTAGATCTTCTAAGTTATCCAATTTTCAAGGGGTACAAAAAATTGATAAAAAAACTCTTATCCAACGTATAACCCATTACAAAGCGCTTGGGGGAACTTTCTATCATTGAGGTTACGATGGGTGTGTTATGTTGTCATATTAATGAAGAATCTATACACACAACCAAATAGGTGCATGAAGGCATATGTGGTGCTTATACAAGTGGCATTTTCATCATGAAGAAACTCCTACACGTGGGATATTACTAGCATATAGTGAAAATAAACTATTTCAATTTATGAAGAAATATGTCCTATTTTAGAAGCACATAAATTTGATCCATGCATTGTCTCGGTCCTTAAAAATTATCACAACTCCATGTCCGTTTTCAGGATGGGGTTTGATCTTATAGGAAAACTCACCCCACCTCCTTTGATAGCCACAAATATTTTATCACTACCACTAAGTACTTTAGTAAATGGGTCGATGTTTTTCCTCTCACTTATGTTACAGGTACTCATATTTCTAAGTTCATTATGAACCACATCAGCTACCATTACGACATCCCTCCTTCCATTGTATCTGACAATGGTGAATCATTCAAGAATAAGAAAGTGAAATCCTTGTGTAAATGGTTTATAATTTTCTAGAAGTGGTATGCATCTTATTACCCTCAAGGTAATGGGAAAGATGAGGCCACCAATAAAATTTTTATTGATTATGGATAAAATGGTTAGTAAAACATGCCATAATTGACATCTCCAACATCATTCCTTACGGCCCTATCACACTTCCATCTTCACACCTATAGGTGTAACCCCGTATTCCTTTATATTTTTCACTGAAGCCATTAAACTCATAGATATTGATCTCCCTCTTTGAGAATCTCCTTGCAAGACCATCTTGACAGAGACAAGGACTACAAAGTAGCCAAACTAGTCAAGATTTAACTTATGAATGAAAAATTCCTTCATGCCTTAGACCACCTTAAAGTGTATCAAAATCGAATCCATGCATGTTATAAAAACATATCATCCCTTGTGAATTTGAGGTAGGTGATCTTGTGCTTAAAGAAAACCAGTTCAACACTACAAAAGAGCGTGAAAAGAAAGGAAAATTTGAGCCTAATTGGTTAGGGCCATACATTTTGGTGGCTAAATTTGGTTTTGGGGCCTATAAAATTATATATCTTGATGGTAATGAGATTTGGTATCCTATGAACATCATACATCTAAATCATTTCTATTCTTGATCTTGGGGAAATTCTAAAAAAAAAATAAAAAAATGATAAAGATAAATACATTCATCCAAATTTGAAAACCACATAATTGTGGCACTTTGGATAGGTCATTTAGTGAAAACCAATCTCAAACACCACAAGAGTATTATTTTTCCACAAACATCTCACACCTAGGAGCATGATCAGTTCTTGCTAGCTAGTCCTTCACTTGTGTTTGAAATCCTTTTGAGCCTATCCTTTGTGAGCTTGATTTGGCTGAACCTATTCTTGTATATGTGTGGGATGTTTCCCTTGTATATTATTACCTATCACTGGGGGAATCTTTGCACCTTTATTTTTCTATTCATAGCTTTAAAAAATTTTCAAAAAACCTAAAAATTAAAAAAAACCCTTCAAAAATCCAAAAATATGGGTAAAACATAAAAAAATTAGTAAAACATCAAAAACATTGGTAAAACATCAAAAATCCTAAACATTCACAAAACACAAAATCCTAAAAATAAAAAACTATACCACAAAACATCCTATTTTAGTGCTTGCTTATTCTAGTGCATGACATGCAGATCATCTTGTGATCTTCCTTCATTAACAAAGTTGGTTTTCTTGTTATGTATGTCTTTCTATCATATATCATTGCTCGGGGTAGTTTCATAGTGCACCTTGATTTTCATGGGACTTCTTTGTCCTTTGTATCCTCCCTTACATGTATCCTTTCTTTGGGAATCATTTTAACACTTTTTGTATAGCTCAAACATTTAAGAACTGAAGCTGAATAAAAAAAACATTGGTACAACTTTCTTAAACATTATTTGTTTGTGCTTTTTTTACATTCCTATTTGCTTACTTTCTCATCTTGCGACTGATTTATGTATTTTGGTTTGATTCAGTCCATTAGAAATGAAAAAAAAATCGTATTATGACTCTTTATGTTAATTTACCCTTTTTGTATGCTTGTATCAAATAAAAAGGTATTTTCACACTAAGATGGTACATATACTATATCACGATTTTCCCATCCATCATCTATCTTATCTGCCATTATACCTAGCTTTCTATAGATCATTTTCCATTTTGTTTCTTCCCCCATCCTTTTCTTCTTCCAATTGAGGCACGAGATCTAACTCTTTATCGATTCAAATATGGCCAACCAAGCCAAGTACGAATCCCTTATTCCACTATGATTTTTCTTCCACATAACATGTTAAGAAAATAATTTCTTGTTAGCGTAATTTACTTTTCTTTGAAAATGATCATTCGTCTCTTCTTTTCAAGTGTCAATCAACCTCTTCTATCACCACATTGACATTCAAAGGGACATTATCCATCCTACTAATTTTTATTCTACTCCTTCAAATTTTCTAAAATTATCTAATATTTTGAAGTGGCGTCACTTTGCGCTACACCACATCAAAGATGGAAAAATAGACACCTAAATCGACTACCCATTTTCAATACTAAAATTGCACTAATTTTTCCTCTTTCCCATATTTTTAAATAATTAGTCATTTCCCACTAATTAGCTAACATTCCCCTTTGTCTTGATCAATTAATGACACTTGATAATTAACTAGCTTTCCCCTTCATCTTGGATGCCAATTAATGTTGCTTTGTTAGTAACTATAATTCTATTTTAATTAATTAATTAACCATTATTATTTAATTAAGCCTTACAATATTGTATTTAATCATTAAACCCTCTTATTATAGAAACTCCCTTTCAAACCCTTTAAATTATACTAACTTCCCTCTAAATCATCTCCAATTACTTCTTAATATTATATTGGGTTATTAACTAATCCCGAGTTGATTAATTAAACCACCCCCAAGTCCCATGAGTTGCTAATATTTTATAAATCTATTATAATCACACTTATCACTTTCTAATTCCACTTTACCTTTATCCACATTCACTAGATTACAAGCTTCTCCTAAATTAGAAAGTTGTATAAGAAACCTAGTTCCTTCCTACTAATCATACACCTTATACAACTTGTACACTTGATAAGAGATTTTTATTTTATTGTAATGATTGATTCAACCCCCTTTCCACTTGGAAAGAGTAGTAAGAGAATAAATAAAATGAAAATCAAGCCATATTAGTGAGATCTCTTCCTCTTCCTTGGATAATTCCTTGATTGTGCTTAGTTGTGTTGGTTCACAAAGGATATATCTACAATTAAAAGAACATCCAACCAAAAAAGGAGGTTTGCATTTCTCGTTGGATTTAATGTTTGATGCACATTAGTTTAAGATTTCCTTTCATGATTTATCATGGTGTTTTGTTTAGATTAACTAAGTTATGGACTTACTAGGTGTTAGGTTCATTTCATTAGCTTAGATTAGTCTAATAATGCATACAATGCCGAGGAAGAAGAAATTGAAGAGTCGAATAAGAGAATGAGGACAACAATGTCCTAGAGATTGAAGAACTGGAAAATGATGAAAAATTTAGTTTCCTCATATATTCAGGAGAAGATGATGATGATGAAAATGCACCAAGATTCTCATGTGTAGTGTTAAAGCTGCTCCCAATCTCATAAAGGAGGTTCCTTCAACATCATTCTAAAAAATAAGAAAAATTATTCTCCGGTGGCGACTCAAAAAAAAAAATCAATAGAGGATCTCCACTTCTACCTTCTATTGAGTCTATAAGAAAGAAATATGTTGTTCTAAGTAAGTCTACAAATTATTCTCTTAGTTCTAATTATGTTCCTAAAAGGTTTGGTCTTTCAAAAGCTTTAAGTGTTCACACAAAATTATTCACCACCCCAAATACATACTCCCATGGTGAATATGTTCCCACTTAGAAGGTAGTGCCTCCTTCACCCTCAAAACAACCCATTGTCTTGGGGGTACATACTTTCATCTCCTACTCCATTTTACACCATTGATCGTGTAAAAATCTAAAGTTCATATTTCTGAATCTAAATTCTTGAAAACTCATCTGGAACAATTTGATAGGCTTGTCCACTAAATCAAAGGTAGAATTTCAAATCCTGATGTTGCGGTTCCTATTTCAAAAATAATTCTATGAACTCCACCTACTCCTCCATCTCAAAAAAAAATGCTTACTTTGAGAACATCCAAGACCAACAAAATTGAGCCATTCTATCTCTTACTCCTTATTAAAGGCCATAAGTTGAACAACAACATAATAAATTCGGGATATTCTGATAATGTGATGCCCATAAAAGTTTCCAATGCTCTTGGACTAAGATTAACATGGGCCAATGTTTATTTTTAATATACGGAGTCAAAGTAAGTCACACTTTGGGTGTAATTGAGGATGTACATGTCTCTTTGGCTAATTTCCCTAGATAAAAGCAGTTTTGATGACCATCTTGGTAGTAAAATTTCCGGTATATTTTGGAATGTCATTAAATAGAAGTTTTTGTTAGGAATTTGGAGGTGGAAATCTACATGGATTGGTCTTCTAAAACCATTTTGGTAAATGGAGAAATTAATAAACTATTTCCTATGAGAAAAAGAATTACATTATTCAAAAATAAGAGGATCAAAAGGATAATGTATTTTTCAAGACATGAGACATGCTAATTATTTCTTTATTTCAAAAAGAGATGAAAATATGCCCTTTCTTACAAAATATGATGAGGATCACCTATGGACCATATTTTTTATGGAATTCAGTCTAGTATAAGCTCGGGGGCTAGTGTTTTCCTAATCTCTCATTCGGGAAAATTGTTCCCTTTTTCTTACAAGTTGCAATTTCAAATACACAAATAATACAACTAAATATGAAGCTCTCCTTTTAGGCATGGACATGGCTGAGTCCATGGGTGTTAAAAAAATTAAGTGTTTAGGTGATTCCAACATAATTGTTAAACAATTCATAAATTAGTACCAAGTCAAGAATCCAAGGCTTAAACATTACACGAATAGAGTATGGGATTGTATTGAGTCTTTTGATGACTTATCTATTCAGACTATTCCTCATGAGTAGAATGAGAAGGCTGACTCTCTTGTAGTCACAACTTCTCTAATGATTCCACACCCTTCTTTCAATAAGGATAAAGTTCATTTTGAGACTATTTTCATACCAAGCATGATAGATAATTCTAATCATTAACAAGTGTGTAATGATTATAACTATTTCTATCATATCCTAATAGGTATTTTCATTGATGAAAAACCACATTAATGAAAAATTAACTGATGTATGATGATGTCATGATGATATATATGCTTCTAACATATTGGTTAAAATGTGTATCATTTATTATAATGGGATTGATGAGGTGTGCTTGCTCTAACAAGCCTATATAGGTGCTTAGGAGGTGTAGCTTAGTAGTATGAGATTCTTGGTTTCTTGGGAATAATTTTGACATTATTTATATCATTATTTAAGGGTGCTTGAGAACTCAAGAAGTGGGAAGGTGCAAGTATAAGTGGATCTCTTGGTTACAAGTGCTCATTAGGAGTAGGTATAACAACTTGGAGGTATGACAGAGTGGTTTATATCTAGATGAGATCACGAGAAGATTGAACTTAGATATATCATGGCATATGAAGTATCTTTGGGTCATTTCATAGGTTTCATGTTCGGTTATTGCCTTGTTTTAGTTGATACTTAGCCTACAGTGAGAACCCGTAAGGTGAACTTTAACAAATGAGATGGGCTGGAAAGATTTAGGTATGGTATTGAATTATGATGATTGGAGATATTACAAGATATTACATAGTGATCTTAGAAAAAATCAAGTTTCCTAGATGAGAATTTTACAAGTTATGATAGTTTATGTGAGACAGTCGGATCAGTGAAAATCAAGCTCAAATTTGAACTTCTAATGCTTGTTGTGAATTGTGTAATTTGCATGAGACATTGTGAATTTTAGGGATGTTTCTAAGGTGAGTTTAGAATGTTTCAAAAAAAAAATTATGTTTTTTTATCATCACATTTTTATGAATGAATGTTAAGAAGGAAAAGAGGTCTAAAATCCTAGTAAAACCCTAGCTACGAGTAGTTTACAAAAAGTGAAGTATAATAACCCATTTTTATTACTAGTGAAGAAGTGATGATTTTATGTTCTAGAGGAATCTTCAGGATTTCCATAAATATATGGTTGAGGTCATGGTGATGAGTGGGCCCCACCTAAAAATATAATTTTACGAGAAGAAGGTTTTAAGAAAATATGGTCTAAAGGGTAGCATGTAAAATTGATGGTGCATGAGGATTGGGAGTTATTTTTAATGTCCATGTAGGTTTCAAGAAATTCTCATGTAGTTTCATGATGTTTTGGGGTCTAAACAAGTTGACTTGTCAAAGGGCGTTTTGGGGTCTCAAATAAGCATAAGCCGAGCATAACTTGAGCTACAAGTGGAATTTTGAGGTGATTCAAGTTTTTTTGGAAATTATATTTAGATATATTTCTAGTGATATATGGATTGTATCATGATAATATCATTTGACAAGGTTTCGGATCATTATTTGAGAAAGAATATTTTTGATAGTTCAAGACAACATCTATTTTGGTACAAGTTTTATGTTGTTTGAAGCATGCAATAGATTGAGTGATGCTTCCTATCATCTTTAATGTGAATATGGATTTATTTGGCATCCAATTAATCCATTTGGTGGTCTTGAATGTATGTAGAAATGATTTTATGATCTAACCTTTGGAAACAACTTTTTTTGCAAAGTTGATATGGTGAAGGCAAATGTTGGTGTGGTTTGAAGTGAAGGATGTTTCATGACTTCTAAATTTATTAGAAGTATTATGTTTCCATTTATTTTTAGTGGTCACATGGAATGTTTTGTTTATTTAGAAGTAATTTTGTGATCAAATGAATTTCGAAGGTGCTTAAGGGTGTAGGAAACAATTGTTTTAAGATTTGTAAAGGAATTGGGCCTAGTAAATGAAATAATTTGATTGGTTGATATTAATTGCAACCATGTATGAATTATTTATGATATTTTATTAATATTTAAAGGTTTTTGGGTCATGAAAAATTATGGTACTAATGTTAGGGCATTTTTAAGAATGTGCCTATGGGGTTTTGAGCCAATTTTGGCACATGTAATGAGGTTTTTGGCTAGGCCAACCTAATTGGGAACTTATGACTATTTTATTTCAAGTTTTAAATGATTCCTTGATGTATGGGTCTAAAAAAATATAAGGAAAAGGTTTTCCTAAGTTTGAAGGGTGGAGAAGCATATAAAAGTATGTTTTGGGTACTTTTTGGATGTAGTTGTGTGTGTGCATGTGAAGTGACCTAGGTGAAGTGTGATTACAGGTGTTTGAGAATGATTTGGGGATGAAATAAGTGTGATGTAGGGTTAGAAAAATCATAGTACATGAGAACAAGAGTTTGATTATTTTTAGAGAGTTTGAAGAGCTTATTTTGTGAAGATTGATCACCTAGGGTTTGAGTGAAGAAGTGCGAGTTGAATATTAGATATCCATCAATTATGGAAGAAAAAATAATATATCTACACATAATAAGGTGGTTTAGTTGGTTATTGATCATATTGGGGGTTGTAGCCTCCTTGTGGAGTTGGTGCTTCACAAAATTAGGGGTTGGTGTTCCTTGTAGGGTTGGTGCTCCTTGTGGGGTTGGTGCCTCACTAAATTTAGAAACATATCAATATAAGATTGTGTTTCAGTGGGTTTTATTCCCTTGAGGTTTTCCCACTTATATCTTGTGTTCTTATGTTGTTTCTTTTCTTTCATGGTTACATGCTTTATTGATGGTTTATGGTGTGCACACATAAAGAGTTAAATAAGTGGTTATTGTAATTGTATGCTTATGGTATTTTGAGTTTTAGATATGAAATATAATTTTAAGTTTTTATAAGGAGTGATTCACCCCTAGTCAGTCCATTTTGCTTCTAAAAATTAGCATCGAGTTGGTACTTTGTAGAAGTTTGACAACTTGAAAGGAGATCCTTGAATCATAATATGTTGAGCAACACTTGTGATTGGAAAGGCACCAATGTTTGATGGTGTGAACTATAGATTTTGGAGAATGAGAATGAGGGCCTATATCATGGCTCAAGGGTTTGATGTCTAGAATACTATTGTAAGTGGTTATAATCCTCCTACCTCTTCTACTCTCACTGATGATGAAAATAAGAACTATACCAACAACTCAAAGGCCTTCAATGTAATCTTAAGTGGTCTTGGAGAATCTAAAATGAAAAAGTGATGCATTGTAAGTCTAAAAAATAATCATGGGAAAAACTCCAAGTGCTCTATGAAGGAGACTCAAAGGTAAGAATTGCTAAGCTTCAAACTTTTAGAAATCAGTTTGAATCTCTTAAGATGAATGGTGATGAGAATATTTCAGCCTATATTCTTAGAGTTGATAAGATTTTTAACATTATGAAAGGGTTAGGAGAAGATCTAAAAGAGGAAGTTATTGTTCAAAAGGTGTTAAGATCCTTGACTCCTAAGTTTGATTCAAAATTATCAGCTATAGAGGAAGCAAAGGATGTCACTAAGCTAAACATGGATGAGCTTCATGAAACCCTAACAACCTATGAGATGAGGGTAATGGATTCCAAGCCTACTAAGAAGGATATAGCCTTCAAGATGGAGAAAGTGGCTAAAGAAAAGAAGGAAAAATATGAAGATCCTACTCTAGAGCTTGATGATGAGGAGCTATTTGCTATGGTTGCTAGAAGAATGACACTTGGGAATGGTAAGTACAAAGGTAAGCTTCCCTTTAAATGTTTTTCATGTGGTAAAATTGGTCATTTTATTGCAAGTGTCCTCATAGACATGATATCAGAAATTTGATAAGAAGAAGAAAGGTTCAAGAAGAATGAATCCATGAACAAGAATAAGAAGAGTCTCTATACACAAAAAAGGAAGAATTTGAGAGTGAAGGAGAGATATTTGATTCAGAGGTTGAATCTGATCACAATGATGTTGGAGATGAAGTTATCTTCATGAAAAAAAGGATATGAGATCCTCTAGTGGTGGATCTATTCCTTGGGGTGATATTTCACCTGATTCTTGTAAAGAGGAGGAAGAAGAAGATGATGTTATAAGGATTGAATTAGCATGTGTGCAATCTGAACTTGAACATGCTGAGAAGAACAAAAAAGGTTGGTTTCTCAAGTCAAGGAATATGAGACAAAGATACAATAACTTGAAGGGAAACATTAAGCTAGAAGAATAGTAAGAAGACTAGAATTGTAGATGAGTAACATGACTCTAAGTCTTCAATCTAAGGAAGAGGAAGTAAAGGTTCTTAAGAAGGAACTTACAGATGCTACAAGAAAGGCTAAGACCTATCAAAAGTTTGAATAAAGTACTAAAGCTCTTGATGATCTCTTGAGAAATCAAAAGGTTTCTTGTGATAGGACTAGTTTAGGCTTCAAATCTGAAGTCAAGAGAAAAAAAGAGGTGAAATTTATCTGATTCCATGCAAAGAAGTGGGAGAATCAAGAACCAAGGAAGAAAGAAAGAGCCTCAAGCCAAGGACATGGAGAAAAGCAAGCAAATTAGGCAACCTAATGCCTCAAGGTATGAAAGGTATTTCAATGGTTTTTATACATGTAATGCTTTTGGTCATAGGGATAAGGAGTGTAGGAGAGATCCTAGAGACACTCAATCATGGAGAAAAATTAGAGATGATCATGAAAAGAAGGTTGTATGCTTCAAATGCAATCAAATAGGTCACATTGCTAGTGAATGTATGAATGACTCATCTAAGCATTTTTACGAGAAAAAAATTTAGTGGTGTGTTACTGACTATAACTAAAAGCTGGGGATGTGGCAAAGAACCACATCCAAGATTTCTCAAGTCAAATGAGGAGTTAATCATGCCCTAGAGTGTAAGAATTTAGTGCTCAAAGAGCTAGAATGCATGAAAATAGTCCTAGGAGAACTTGGGAGCCTAGGAGAGATCATAGTGTATCTACAACTGCAGATGATGGTGAAAAGAGATGTATTACTAAGATTTTAGAGTAGATAAGGGAAGATGAAAGTGTTTTACAGGTGCCCAAGAAGGCTTGGGACCTCTTTAAGACCTTATTTTAGGTCTCCTTAGATTAAGTATATCTTTACTGTGTTTCTTAAAGGTATATCAATGGAAATGATACATATAGGTGAGAGGGAGATGTACATGTATTTTTGTGTCACCTCTACAATTTTAAGGTATGTTAATGTTTTCTCCTCACAGTCTTGTTTTGGTTCATAACTATGTGCATGATTTTCTAAACTAAGCTAATGAAAATAAAGACTAACACCTAGTAGTCTTAATTAACAAAATTGAGCAAAATACAAAGCACCATCAAGATAAGAATTAAACAAGGTTAGACAAAAACATTTATCATATTAAAAACTATGAAACTTAGTATGCTAGTTGTCTAACTCCTCTATTCTCTTAATTAACAACAAAATAAAATGGGTGAACCTATGTAGGCTCCATGACAAGTCAAAGTGGTTGTTCTTGATATTCCAAGAACCTAGGAATGGGGTCTTATCAAAGTTGGGCTACAAGACCCTTTTGACACCTCCCATATGACCTAAGCACTTTTGGCTAGAAAAGAGGCTTAACTCTCCAAGTGGTGAACTCTCAAGAAAACAAAGGAAAGCTTTTAGTCTATTTTGCTATATGCTTTGCTTTTGTATTCTCAAGAAGTTTAGGTGTAGGTATAAAGCTAGAAGGATGGCTCCTTATATAGCCCAATGGATAAAGGAAACACTTCATCCCTTTACATGTGGGATAAAAGGTAAAACAAGATTAGGAATGGATAAGGTTGCTTTATAAAAGGTAACCTTACTTTAAAAGGGTTTAATTTTTACTTAGCAAGTCATGGGAGTTGGGGGTGGTTTAATTAATCGAAGGTGATTAACTAATAGGTAGATGTAAGCTTATAAAAGCTAATTAGAGGAATATTAGTACGATTTAGGCTATTAGAAGGGGATTAAATCAATTAAATATTGATTTATTGGTTAAATGAAAGGGAAAGCTAATTAATTAATAATAATTAATTAGTCTAGATAGAAGGGGTGATTAATTAATGGAAGGTCATTAATTAGGTTGTTCATTGGGTAGGCAACTTAACTAATTAGTGTATTGTAATTAATTAATGACGATAAGAGAGAAGATGAGTGCTTTTGACGATATGTTGCCAATTTGCAAGAAGGGAGATAATTAGTGCAA
Organism: Taxus wallichiana var. yunnanensis; assembly: GCA_018340775.1. Classification (NCBI taxonomy): domain Eukaryota; kingdom Viridiplantae; phylum Streptophyta; class Pinopsida; order Cupressales; family Taxaceae; genus Taxus; species Taxus wallichiana. The sequence goes on from CM031239.1 coordinate 441,343,495, forward strand.
TTTAAGTATTTAAATTGCTCGGGCATAATTATGGGTGTCTACATTTGCCCCTCTTTGGGGTGGCGTAAGTGATGCCACTTCAAAGATAGTAGATGGATGGAATTATAAAGGGGTAGAAGAAAAATTAGTAGGAGGGAGAGATTCCCCTCGAGTGTTTATAGGGTGTTGAAGGAAAATGATCGATGATCGAAAAAGGTGAGAAATAGATAGAAGAATGGGCGGGGATAAATGCCCTAGTGAGATGGAAGATTAGGGGTGGTAGAAAAGTGATGCATAAGAAATATGGAGGAGTGGAGAGAAGAGCTTAGCCTCTAGCTATTGTTTATTGGAACAATTTCGATGTCATCATATTGCATAAGAGCTACATCATCGGTCCTTATGAAAATATAAGCATACGAAAAAAATAGAATGACATGAAAATCCATACCACGAATAATTATCCATTGTTGAAAACACCAACCCTATGCAACATACAAAATGCAATGCAATATGAGAAGGAAACAAGCTCATTAGATAGGGAAACAAGTACAAACACACATATCCAACCCAACAATGGTTGAGACAGTTGTACAAATGCTTTGTTATCAAGCTGAAGAGATCCACATGTTTGTGATTGACGAAAAGGGTTAAAAATGATGCCCTAAGAAAGGATACATGCAAGGGGAAATGATGATGGACACGAGGTCCAAGTAGAAAGCGTTGTGTGCAATGAAACAACACCAGGCAACAAGACGTGCCCTAGAGTACAGATGAAGCAAGTAGCTAGCTTTGTGAATGGTTGTGAATCTGGTGATCCACGAGTCGTATTAATCGGGAAGATGTGAAACAAACCAGTAGGATATGGAGAGGATACCATGTGCAAGACACAAGTTTCAGCCGCAATAAGTACATTACCTATTTTTGTAGATTTTTTTACTTTTTTGGATTTTGTGAAAAAAATTGTCCTTTTTAGATTTTGATGCGAGATATATATATATTTTTTTTTTTATGTTGTTTTTTGAGATGCGGTGGATAGTAGAAGAAAATAGAAGAAATAGAATGAAGGGCCTAGGTGCAACAAAATATGCCCCAGGTGGAAGAAAGAAGAAACAAGTGACAAATAATGTCCTTGTTTAGTGGGAAAAAAATAAAAAAATAATTATTTACGAGAGTGTCGATAAGAAGAAAAATTGCCTAGGAGCAATAAAATTGTCCTAGTGGGAAGAAAGGGGGATTAGATAGCAAAAAATGCCCCAACACGATGAAAGATAAGAGAAAAATAATTATTTAATTAAAATAATTATTCAACAGTGAACAACGGAGAAAATGACAATCGAAACAAGCCTCCAGGCCTTAAGGTGATGAAAAACAAGTTGATATACCCCACTCGGGGGGGGGGGTAAATCACCATGACCAATTCACTTTTACCAACCACTATTGAGATTTTACCGTGAGGCTATGATAACGACAAGGACGATGGTGATCGCATGGGATAAATTGAGGCGGCCGACACCACACGATCTAAGGAGTGCAGGCATGCCGACGATGGCGCCTTTGTGAGTACTCGACCTTTCCTATCAAATTTTGTCATTAATGCCCTAAAATTAGTAATTAGTGTTAGGGGTCATGTTAGCGCACGCATACGCACAATCACATGTGTCAATTTGGGGCGCAAGCGTCTCTTTGGGGGCATAGGCATCCTAAAGCATACACACGCACGTGCAGACACACACATTACACACCCACATGTACGCACACATGCCACACATGTGCGCACACATGTACATGCGAAGGGGAGTGCACACACAAAAGGGAGAGCACACACACTAAGGGGATGCATGCATGCACGCACAAGGACACGAGTGATGGCGTAAGTGCTAAAATAGTGGCGTACACACCTGAAAGGGCACACAAGCACATGAATGATGGTGAAAGTTGCCTAAGACAATTGTGTGCATGCGCACGTGCCAAAAGGGAGGTGCACACACCCGAAAGGGAATGCAAGCATCCTAGGCTGGTGGAGGATAGACAAGAAAAATCCTAAAAAGATGACACTTAAAAGAAAGTTTAGGATTTTTGGGTTAACCCTAAAATAATAGATAGATTTTTAGAAGAAATGTTAGTGACTGATAAGTGGATTGATATTTTATAGAGACGATTATCGGTGTTATAGATGTGGGAGCGTCATTCCTAGAATTTAGAGTTAGAGGGGAGCATGCATCATCGAGACCGGTAAGCTATGGTCATACTTTTTGAGGCAGTGGGGCTAGGCCCGTAGCTCGTATGACATCCATAATTTTAGACCATGGATTCTGATCGCATTGGCCGAGTGATGGCACATCGAGAGTTAGTGTTTTAGACTACCTACCGGGAGATGACTATGACCCTAGAGGATGTATAGCGGATTCTCCGTGTGTCGATCATGGGTACTTTGATTGAGTACACCTCTGATATAGGGCAGATTAGAGTAGTAACCGCAATGACCTTTTTGAAGAGATGAAATTCTCCATGATGGTATGGATCGTCACATTACGAGTGTATTTTCGACCCGACAACGCATCAAGGGCCCCTATACATCATGTCACTTATCAGTGGGTTTTTTCTCAATAATAAGATGGGGACATCTTTCCTGAGAGGGCTACTACCATTAGTACATGGCATTTTCAAGTAGTGAGCATTATTGCTAGGGGTAGTGCATACTAGCGCACTTATACTGGGATTTACATTTGATCACTTACCACTATCAGAAGACAGTGGGGCTAGCCTCATTACTATAGATTTGGTCATGGGACCACATTGCTATTGGACACCTTGTGGGCACTTTACATGTTTGAGACCTAGAGGAGCCATCCTACATGGTGTGGGTATCAGTAGGTGGTGATGTACGAGGCCACCTAGGTAGCCTATACAGGTACCGATGAGAGTTTGATGAGTTACCGGAGAGAGACATTATATGGAGACCCCATGGGCACATTTAATGGCCAGAGGATGCCATAGAGCTCAGTGTGTGCTCAGTAGAGCACTTTATCCTTGGCAGTCACAACTACATCATAGAGTTGTACAGAGTGTACAAGTGCCAGTGACAGCTTGGTATAGTGTAGGGGGCTCCATAGCCTGACATATAGTATGCCCATTAAGACTCAAAGAGGCATACTTTGGGTCCATGCATACCGATGGCCCAATCCAGGGTGAGTTTCTTATAGGTGGCCCCATGGCATAGGACCCAGCACGATAGGTCAAGGATCCATGTACTACATTAGATTATTGGACTTGGTATGCCACTGTCTTACCCTAGCATCTGACCATCCCGAAGGTGGCCTGGGTAGTAGACACCTGACCACCTATAGAGATCTGGCATGGCATGGAGCAGAGAGAGGGTGCAACAGGTCGTGATCCAGAGGATCCATTTGATGGATTACCTCATGATGAGTAGGGTTCCCCATAGGTAAAGAGGCCGAGGCCACAGGATATAGGAAAGGCACCTACACAACCTTCTAGGCCTCGAGTTTTATAGCAGGCGGGTCCTTTGAATTAGTACGAGGACGAGTCCCAATGGCTCATCCTACGACACGAGATAGCCGTGTTACAACAATAATTCTGATTAGATTTGGTAGAATGAGACTTGGTCATGAAAGAGAGAGACCAGGCCCGAGCTCATATCAGTAAGCGATAGTTAAGCGAGGATCGAGGCATGGGCCTAGGCGAGGCCAGGGAGGTGATAACATGGTGCACTTTCGGTAGGTATGTCGGATGGCCATGCAGATGGCCCGGGTGTGATCTATACCGAGTAGACACAATCCCATCTCCAACCTATGATACTTGAGTGAGATAGGCTGAGGGCTAAGCGCATAGTGGGAAAGGCCGAGCTTACGAGCTTCAGCAGAGATAGTGTCCTATCGATGCACAAAGGGTACAGTAGTGACTACCTAAACACATAGAACTCTGGCTATAGCAGAGGGTAAATCCTCGTGTTATAGGTCCTTGTACTTTGAGGCGATTCTAGCTTAGCGGTGAGCACCTTTCTATAGTAAGTGATTGAGCGGGGGCACTAGATCCGAGAGGCCTCAAGCCTCAATGGAGCTGCCACCTCCTGGGAGAGCCACCTATTCCCATGTCATGCCACCACTACAAGATAGGTCGGATACTCCTTCAGAGGGCTCAAGTCAGCCCTGATGTTTTGTATTTCCACATACGCCTCTTGATGAAGGCTATGAGTAGATTGTTCTCGATGTATAGCATTTTGTATATTTGTACAACTATTTTGACACATGCCTCTGATGAAGGCATTTATATTCAATGATTCAATGTATCATTTTATCATACGCCTCAGATGAAGGCATTTTTGATGTATAGCAGTTTTGATACATACCTCTGATGAAGGCATTTTTATATACTGTTGTCATGTATATCCATTTTTGATACAGATATACCACACATGTATTATATGGACATTTGTGACATGACATATGTGTATATGATATGGAAATTTGTTTATTATTTCTCATGGATAGATAGTTGTGTTTATGATGTTAGATGATTTGATTTGACATGTATATGTATCAATGATCTTGTTGATATATCACATGTGTTTTGATTTCTAGACGATTGATCTTGTAGAATTGTTAGTACAAATCTACAACACCCCTAAATGCATTTAGATATGCAATTTTGAATTGGGTCATTTAGTGTTATTACAAACATTGAATTTTCTCCAAGGTGTGGGACCTTATAGGTGAGAAAATTCTCTAGAAATATTTGGTTCTTACTCCTTTGTCTAGGTATATGCTTGAATTTTTAGAGGTTTAATACTAGATCCTACTCTAAATTCCAAGGAGACAGAGATAAAGGATGTAAAAAGGAACAAAACTATGTAAAAAGTGATACACCAAAGGAGTGATGAACTTCTATCTTGCAAATAAAAAAATCATAGAGATGTAACACTAAGCATGCACATATTGCCAGAATGTAATGAAAGACCAGAAAATAATAATATACGCATGAGAGGATTGAAAAAAATCATTCACAAAACATGCATTACGTTGGCGAGAAAGGCTAAAAACGTGTCACGGAGTTCCATGGAAGGTCTGAAAACTCCTTGAATTCACATGCCAAGGGGAAGAGGGGAGTCTGCAAGAACAAAACATCCAACCCTTTACAAATGAGCCAAATCTGGCTTTTAATGGTGAAGCAGAAGAAGAGAAAGCAAAAACGTGGAAAAATGATTTATGAGTTCAACTACCAATCAAATCCCTTCAATTTCACCTACAAGGTGATGGGCTTCATGGAAAAACCCATACACCAAAGTACATTGCTCTGCAGATCCAAAAAACGACCCATACTTCATTAATTTTGGTGGTTGAATGTCAATTCTATATTTTTAATTGCAGATATGTTTTCTCATTTTCTCCCACCAAACTCCACTAAAAAAAAAAATTGAATCTTCCATCATGTAGAGGGTTTCACAATCTTTCCATTTATATAAAGAATGAGAAAATCCAAGCTCTAGATCAAAATATGGCCCTCTGAAGATTTAGGTCAAAACTAGTAAAATTAGGGCAAAAATTGGTTTGCGGTCCAAAATTTGAATTTTTTCCCCTTTTTGAATTTGGGAAAATTTCCCAAAAAATCCCCACACCCCACCACTCCATTGCCACATGGCGCCTCCCATTCGTTGCAGAGGTGCAGGCTCAAAAGTCACCGTGGTGCTTTTGTAACTTTGGAAAATTTTCAAAAATACTTCCACCGCCCCAACTCCCACCGCTTGACAGGACACATGGCACCAACTCGTTGCTCGGTGGGATTTTCCCTCCATTTTTTCCTTCACGGGCCCGTGGGCCAGTTTTCCCCTTTTCACCTCTACCAACTCCTTGGTGAATTTTCCAACTTACCTCTGGCTTGACCTCCGCCGACCTGGACACGTGGCGTCCTCCGGTTGGTCCGTGTGCTTACGAGCCAATTTTTGACTTGTTGACTTTCGCCCAAAAGAGGCTAAGTGCCCAAATTTCTCCCTGCCTCCACCGATGCACTTCCTTCTTCTCTGTGGGCATGCACTTCAATATTTTCCCTTTGTGCCCTCTGCCAACTCTAAAAATTTCTCAAACTTCGCTCGGCTAACTTTCTCCGAAACTTTTGAGTTCACGAAAAGTGAAAAAAATTCGACTAAGGCACAAGGAAGGATGGAATGAAGGAAATTTATCCAAAATAAGTAGGAGCTTATTTTCAATAACAATTTTGGTGACTCGGAGGGATTATCTACCTCTTTGGATGAAGTGACCATTGCTGAAGCGATCCATTGGGCAATGGAGTCATGAACTTAAGCGCTTGTTACTCTCAATCCATTAGAAAATATCTAGAATGAAGATTGTGAGAGTAGAACATTACTTGATCCGGAACATGATTCGTAAAAGATGCATCCTTGGGATAACAAAACTACGTGCCAAAGCACTTAGGGAAAAGTAAAACTAAGCTACAACAAAACAATGTGCATAAGCACTTGGAGGAATAAAAATCTAAGATAATATGTACAAGGTGAGAAGTTTCCCTCTAGAAGCAATGCTTTAGATGGATTCCATTAATTGGAATCTGTAATTCTTCACCATCCAATGTAGACAATTGGAAGGCATTGTTGTCCTTGCATTTTATCGACCATGTAGGGACCACTCCAAATGGCATCAAACTTTGAATGCCTTCTGGCTTTTCTTAGTCTGTATCCCATTTCAACACTAGATCTCCAACTTGGAAGGTTCTAGCCTTAGCTTTCCTATCAAAACTTCTCTTGATCAAAGCTTGGTCCTTCTCCATTGTTTGGGCTGCAAGCTCTCTAATTTCTTGGAGTTCCATCAATTCTGCATATCTAACCTCCATGGGTTCAAACTCCAACAATTCCAATTGCTTCATGAGTTCCAATGTTGGCAACTCAAGTGACATAGGCAAGATTACCTCTCTCCCATAAACAAGTCGAATGCAGAGTTACCGGTGGATCTCTTGGGAGTTATCCTATCATCCCATAGAGCTGATTTGAGCTTAGTGTGACAAGTCCTCTGATTCTCATCAAGAGTCCTCTTGATGATCCTTAATAGATTCTTGTTTGTATATTCAACTTGGCCATTACCTTGAGGGTAATAATTTGATGAAGTGCTCAAATAGATCCCATTTCCAACATCCCATTCAGTGACCCTTGATCCTATGAATGCCAATGCATTATCTGATATTATAGTGGAAAGTATGCCAAACCCGATTGTTATCCCCTCATAGAAGTATAGAATGTTAGATTCATTTGCATCTTTGAGTGCCACCACCTCGATCCATTTTGTGAAGTAATCTGTTCTTTATTAGAATCCCCTTGTGTCCTTGGCTTGAGTTTGGATTAATGAATCCAATGAATTCCAAACCCCATTGCATGAATGGATGTTCAACCGAGATTGGGTGCAATGGAAGTGCAGTTAATCTCTCATTTGTTGTGAAGAATGCACAATTCTTGCACCTCTTGATCCATGCATAACAATCACTAAACATTTTGGGCCAATAATATCCAACCTTCATAATCTTGAGAGTTGTCACTCTTGGAGCAAAATGGCTCCCACTGATCCACCATGTAACTCTTCTAACATTGTCTCAATCTAATTTGTCTCAATGTATCTCAGCAACACTCCATTGATATCCTTTTTTAACAAGATGCCATCAACAAGTGCATATGGAATAACCTGCAATATGAAGTGTTTTCTTTAGCTTTGTTCATATTTGGAGGGCATAGGCCTATTTGTAAGAAGTGCATTATGTCTTGGGTCTAGCAAGGAGTGAGCATACCATTGTTTTCTTCTTAAACATCTCTTTGTTATTGCTATCTTGTAACACCAAAACAACATTATTTTCTTTGCTTGCTTGATTGATTGGCTCAAGGCCAATTGCTCACAAAATCCCTTTCCTCGAGACCAGCCTGGTGACTTTGATTTCAATGTCATACTCCATGACACAAGTAATCCACCCTGCACATTTTTCATTTATATCTTTGTTGAGGAGGAAGTCTTTAACTCCCACATGAGAAACCAACAGTTGAACCTTGTTGTTTGAAACTAGATGCTTAAATTTCTTCAAGCTCCTAACCACTCTGCAAGAACATGCTTCTCAATGAAGGAATACCTTACTTCATAGTCCTCCAAGCTTTGGCTAAAGAAGGCAATTGGCTGCTCTGCATTTTCTTTGATTTCCTCAAAACTTTCCTTACCTTCAATTTGTCCATTTAAATGCCATACTTTTCTTCAACATCATAGTTATTGGCTTGACAAGGGCTGCAAAGTTTGGAACAAACCTTCAAACAAAATTGATTCTTCCCAAGAAGCTTTGAAGAGCCTTCTTATGCTTTGGCAATGGTAGTGCTCTTATTGCTTCAACCCTCTCTAGATCAATTTCTAATCCCTCTTTGGAAACAATGTGGCCTAGGAGCTTGCCTTCATGAGCTAAGAAAATGCATTTTTTGGGATTCAAGGATACCCCAAATCTTCTACATCTTTGGAACACTTGTCTCAAATGAAAGAGATGATCTCGCTACACTTTTAGAAAATACGAGTAATATCATCTAGGTATATCAGCACTATTTTGTTAATCAATCCCTTGAACGCCATATCCATTTCCCTTTGTAAAGTAGCTTGGCCTTAGACAACCCAAATTACATTTTTCTATATGCATAGGTTCTCCATTTGGTGGTGAAATCTAGTTTGAATTGATCATCTTCCTTTACCATGATCGATTATACCCTAAATAACCATCTAGAATGAAAACTTCTCAGAGCCAACAACAACTTGAAAAATCTGCTCCATAGAAGGAAGTGGGTAGTGATCCTTGAGGGATATGCTCTATTCAAATATCTAAATTCTACACACAACTTGATTTCTCCACTCTTCTTTCTTACTAGAACCAAGTTTGCAACCCAACTTGAATGCTTGTTGGGAATATGATACTTGCCTCTATTAACTTATTCAATTCCTTCTTCATGAGAGGCTCAATGTGTGGATTGACCGGTCTTTGTTTTTACCTAATGGGCTTAGCACTTGGATCTAGTTTAATTGTGTGTTGAGCTAGCTTGGGATTGAAACCTCTCAAGTTCTCATAGCTCCAAGAAAATACATCCGGGAACTCTTGGAAAAGTTTTATGAAATCCTAATGGAAAAACATGAAACAAAAGTGTACTCATGTTTTTGTATGATAAGCATTATTAATATGTAATCCCCTAATGGAAAAACATAGTGGAAAGCTATCACAAGTGAAATGCAACATCATGATACTTAAAGAGGATGATCAAATATGGTGTCCCTATTCATAAAGTTAGGCTAGTTGTCATCATGTGAAAACCATTCATTCATTTGTGAAGGTTGAGCAGGATGGTTCCTATTAGTAGTTCCTATACTAGTTTTGTTGAATGGTTGATAAACAAATGGTTCATGTTCTTGGTTCCCACACTTGTTTGGTCATATTAGTTCCCAGTAGTGCATGGTTGATGAGAGGTTGATGAGCTCCTTTTCTACGTTCAGTTCAAGTTGATGGACCAAGATCATGAGTAAGAAGAGGTTTCACGAGCTGCAGAAGGAAGTGTGGTTGTGTTTCTACCATGTTCGCACTAGGGGAATGTTAAGAATTATTATTTATGAGGCATATATTTGTTAATGCGTACATATGATAATAATATTCTTATGGTGGTTGAAATAGTCCGTCTAACTTTAGTTTGAGTAGTTATGGAGATTTAATAGGACTAGTTTAAGAAGGTCTTGTTCCTATATATGTGTAATCTCTATGATGAATAATATATAAAACGAAGTATTTTTCTTGTGCAAATTTGTTAATCGTGTATATACATAAAGGGAGGTAAAAGTTGGAATAATTGCTCTTCTCAGGTGAAAAATATTAAAAAGTGGGAGGTATATTGTTATATTTGATTATTGAGATAAAATAATAAAGTACAAAACTACAAAAAAGTCGAAAACTTTTATAAATCATTAAAAATCAAAGAACATTAATGTTTATCAATCAATAATTTCTTATACATACTCGTGCTCCACTTTTTCTAAAGAAAATTCTATTTTATGTAGTTTGTGAAAAGTTGTTTTTACATGAGACCACTTGCCCCTTAAAATATGTTAAAGTCGCTCCTTGCATGGGACCACCGCATTAGTGCGAAATGAATGACTACAATGATTCTAATGGACTTACCAAATCATGATGAAAGCTTAGCTATTGAATTGTTGGGGGAAATCCCTTCATGAAATGAATAGTAGGAATTTGCCAACATTTGATGGCCAAAGTCACCCGGATAAATGTGTAATAGTGATGGGCATTCTCAATCGCCAATCACCACTCTAGGTTAAGGGGCATTGTTGTTAAGAAATCGCCTATCAACACATTAGAAGCATTCTCAATTTTAAAAATTATAATTATTTGGTTGGATGTAAATAGAAGTCCATTAACCAGCATTTTTATCCAAAGTTTGTGAGTTGCCCTTTCCTTTAAGCATATTCGACCGAAATTGCACCGTCACGGCGGCAGCTCGAGGAAGGAACTCAATTGCCGAACGTGTGAGTGAGTGACTTTGAAGAAGTCTCTTCCACTTTGCTTACACCAGAATTGTTACGCCATACATAGATAGAACAACTAAACGCAACCCCGGTCCCCGCATCTACCTGCCTAACTAAGCTCATTGCGTTTGCTTTACTTCCTTTATAAATTAATTGTCGTTCTTGTGCCGCTATTTATATGCCCACACTTGTCATACACATTCACATACACGCGTCTGTAAACAATTTACTTAAGCGCTCTACACAATGGCTTTCGGAACTCGAGTGTTGACGTTGCTTTTCTGCGCCTGCATTTGCAACGTCGGGGTGGAGGGACTGTTAACTGGGTTAAGTGAAGATTACTACAAACAGACGTGCCCAAACGTAGAGAATGTGATTAGAGACACCATTCGCAACGCTACCAGATTCGACCCTAAAATCCCTGCTCGCATTCTCCGCATGCATTTCCACGACTGCTTCATTCGGGTAAGTACTCCTCCGTTTATAAGTAGCGTGTCTTTATTAATGGCTACTTATTAAGTACCTTGTGATCATCAGGGATGTGATGGGTCGGTGCTGTTAGACTCCACAGCCAACAATACTGCAGAGAAAGATGCGCCTCCCAATGTCTCACTGCGCGCGTTTTACGTAATCGATGATGCGAAGAGCAAGTTGGAGTCTGTGTGTCCCCAAACTGTTTCCTGTGCGGACATTCTCGCCATTGCAGCGAGGGATGTCGTTGTGCAGTCTGGAGGTCCTCACTGGGAAGTTCTGAAGGGACGAATGGACGGAGTCATATCCAGTGCAAACGAGACGAAGGGTTTGCCGGCTCCCACTTTCAATGTTTCTCAGCTCTTACAAAGCTTCATCCAACGCGGACTCTCCATACACGATATGGTGGCATTGTCCGGTATACCTAGTAGTGAATGAATCATCTGAATCTGCATCCATTGTTTATTTGTGTATGTATTTGAGGAATGATAATAATAATATTAATTATGTGAAGTACAGGCGGGCACACGTTGGGTTTCTCTCACTGTTCGTCGTTCGCGAGGAGAGTGCAGGGGTTCAATGCAACGCATAAGGTGGACCCGGCCATGCAGCCGCAATTCGCACAGACACTGCTCGCTCTGTGTCCGAAGAGCAACACCAACCTCAGCGCGGGAGCATTTCTGGATTCCTCCGCCACTCGCTTCGACAACGCATATTATAAACATTTAGTTGAGGGCAAAGGAGTGTTCGGGTCGGACCAGGCTCTCTTTACCGAACACAAAACAAAGACAATGGTGAAGCGCTTTGCAAAGGATCAGAACGCCTTCTTCGCTGCATTCGCAAACTCCATGCGAAAGATGGCCACCGTCGGACTGCACACCACCCACGGACAAGTCAGACTCGACTGCAGAAAAGTTAATTCTTCATGAACACCAATACTTCTTATCTCCTCTTCTTAAATAAATAATTACACCCTCGGAATTTCAAATTCATCAACACGGTTACAATTTTCTTCACTCCTTCTTTTCAGATCTATAACCTAAAATTTGATTCTTTTTAATAATAATAAAATCAAATTGCATTATGATACCCTTCTTCAATCACTACATAATTTTATAGATTTATCAATGGATCCTTCCTAATATACACGTTCCTTACTTTCATTAGCATTCTTCTTTTCTTCTTTTTTAGTTTTCCTTGTTGGTAAAATGCATGAGGGGTTCACTTAGTAAAAGTATGGTATAATATGTTCATTAATATGAATTAATCTAGACTACAATTTGTTGCAAGTCTTGATGTGAAAATGTTAAGATGGATACTAGGACAAAGTGATGTGGAACAATGGCTACAAATAAAGATACTAAGATGGGTGGCGTGGGAGCACAAACCAGCTACGCATAAATGAGATTCAACTACATGAAATTTAATTCTTGAACAAGAAGTTAAATTAATGTTATTTCCCATTGTTAAACAATAATTACTTAAAGGCAAGCTTGGAATTTCAAATTTGACAGAAGCCCATTGAGTCACAATATAGCGACGGTTATATTTTTTTCCTTGTATTCAAACCTAACCTAAAATTTGGTGTGGATGCTAGGAATTTTGGAAATTGTTGTGTATTATGATAGTGTTCTTGAATGACTACATAATCTATGATTTTATCAATACATCCTTCTTAATATGCATACACATCCCTCCTAATTTTTTATTCTATATTACAATAAAAAATATGTGGGTTTATGTTTTTATAGTATATGTATGGGCTGTCTAAAATATAGATTATAATTCATGGCTAATTTTTTTATCGAGTCTCAAGACCATTAATTTTCGTGCCAATACTACTTAAAAGGGGATTTGATTTTATTACTCATATGTATTATGATCCTAATAACTAGCATCGATCCATAGTTTGTTTTGGTAGAAAAATTTCAAATGAGGGTTTCTTGTTTGAGTGGGAGGAATGGTAGAATATAACAAGTTCAAGGTTGATACGTTTAACGACTAGAAATTTCAGCTATAGAAGATGCAAGTGGAGGACTACCTATATCGAAGGATATTTATCTACCATTGAAAGGGAAAGCTATGAAGCCATCAACTATGACAGATGAAGAATGGGATGTTCTTGATCGGAAGGCACTGGGAACCATATGGTTGTGCCTGGCAGCAACAATAGCTTTCAATATTTCTAAGGAAAAGACAACGGTAGAACTGATGACAACATTGGGTAAATTGTATGAAAAACCCTCAACCTCCAACAAGGTATTTCTCATGAAACGTTTGTTTAATATGAAGATGTCAGAAGGTGAGTCAATAAATGATCATTTGAATGAATTCAACATGGTTACTAGTCAATTAAGCTCTGTAGGAGTAAATTTTGATGATGAAGTTAGGGCTCTTTTGATTTTGTGCTCATTACTTGAAATTTTAATACTTTGGTTATGGCTGTGACTAATTTTTTTTTGGTTATAGTACTTTAAAGTTTGATGATGTTATTGGTGTGATTCTTAGTGAAGAGATGAGAAGAAAAAGCAAAAGTGAGTCATCTAGTAATGCTTTAAGTGTAGAGAACATGGGAAGACAGAAGGAAAAAATGAATAGTCTTGGACACCATGGAAGGTCTAAGAAGGGATATTTAAATCCGTAAGAAGGATGGTATGATGAAATTGTGGAAAATAAGGACATGCAAAGAAAGATTTTGGTCTTTAAAATTAGGGAAAGATCAACAAGAAAGGAACAAAGAGGCAAACATAGTAGGTGATGTGTTACAAGATGCTCTTATTCGTTTAATACTAGATCCTACTCTAAATTCCAAGGAGATTTTGCAGAGATAAAAAGGATGCAAAAAGAAATAAAACTAAGTAAAATGGTGATACACCAAAGGAGTGATGAAACTTCTATCTTGAAAATAAACACAAATCATAGAGATGTAACACCAAGCATGCACAGATTGCTAGAATGTAATGAAAGACTAGAAAACAATAATATATACATGAGAGGATTGAAAAATCATTCACAAAACATGCATTACCATTCCCAAATTTGATACAATGCATTACACTGGTAGAAAGGAAAAAAATGTGTCATAGGTTCCATGGAAGGTCTAAAACTCCTCAAATTCACGTGCCAAGGGGAAGAGGGGAGTCTGCAAGAACAAAACATCCAACCCTTTACAAATGAGCCAAATCTGGCTTTTAATGGCAAAGTAGAAGAAGGAGAAAGAAAAAAAGTTTAAATGAATGTTCAAAATGATTTATGAGTTCATCTAAAATCAAATAGGTCCCTTAAAATTTCATTCCCAAGGTGATTTCATGAAAAACCCATGACGCCAAAGTAATGGAAGATCCAAAAAATGACCCATACTTCATTAATTTTGGTGGTTGAATGTCAATTTATATGCTTTTTCTACATGTGCAAAGGCATTTTCTCATTTTTCTCCACCAAAATTCCACCAAAAACAAAATTGAATACTCCATCATGTAAAGGATTTCAATATCTTTCCAATGACACCAAGAATGCAAAATTCTGAGCTCTGGATCAAAAGTTATGCCCCTTTGAAGATTTAGGCAAAACTGGCAAAATTAGGGCAAAAATGGATTCACGGGTCAAAATTTGAAATTTTTTTCCCTTTTGAATTTGGGAAATTTTTCCAAAAACCTCCTGCCCCACCCTCCACTCTGCCATGTGTCACCTTCCCATTGATGAAAGTGGGCTCAAAATCACTTTTCCTTTGATTTTTTCCCTTGGGAAAATTTCCCAAAAAGGTCCCGTGCCCCGCCACCACCTCCCGACACGTGGTGCCTTCACCGTTCACCAATGGGAATGTAGGCTCATCCTTGTCTTTTACCCCTTTTGGTTCTTTAGAAATTTTTCCCAAACAGCTTTCCTCGCCTCCACCATTCCACCACTCCTGGACACGTGGCACCTTCATCTCTCGGGGATGCTCTTCCAATTTTTTCCTTCTGCATTCTTCAATTTTGGTGACTTTCTCCAAATCCTTCCGCTGGTCCGCTCTTTCTGCATGGCTCGCCTAAGCCAATTTTGGGGCCAAAATTTTTTTGACTTTTACCCCAAAAGGGAAAGTGCCCAAATTTCTCCCTGCCTCCACTAACCCATTTCCTTTTCTCCATGGGCATTTTGCAAAATTTTTCCTTTGCACCCTCCACCAACCCTTTGGTAAATTTCTCCAACTTCGCCCGCGCCCGACCTCCCCGCCACGTGGCACCTTTCATTGGTCACGGCCTGTCAAGGAAATTTTCCCCAAAAACTCCATCGAGCCATAACTTGCAAAATACAAGGAGTTAGGAGGACTTCTTTACCTTTCTAGAAAGGGGAGAAGATCCTCTATCTGATGAAGCAATACCCAAAAATTTTGAGTGCCTAAAAAAGTGAAAAAAATTTGACTGAGGCACAAGGAAGGAAGGAATGAAGGAAAGTTAGCCAAAATAAGCAGGGGCTTATTTTGGATAACAATTTTGGTGACTCAGAGGGGTCATCTGCCTGCTAGATGAAGTGACCAGCTACCTGAAGCAATCCATTGGGCAATGGAGTCATGAACTTAACTGCTTGTTACTCTCAATCCATTAGAAAATCTCTAGAATGAAGATTGTGAGAGTAGAACATTACTTGATCTGGAACATGATCTGCAAAAGATGCATCCTTGGGACAACAAAACCTATGCCAAAGCACTTAGGGAAATGTAAAACTAAGCTACAACAAAACAATGTGCATAAGCACTTGGAGGAATAAAAATCTAAGCTAATATGTACAAGGTGAGAAGTTTCCCTTCTAGTAGCAATGCTTTAGATGGATTCCATTAACTGGAATCTATAGTTCTTCACCATCCAATGTAGACAATTGGAAGGCATTGTTGTTCTTGCATTTTGTGACCATGTAGGGGCCACTCCAAATGGCATCAAACTTTGAATGCCTTCCTGGCTTTGCTCGGTCTGCATCCCATTTCAACACTAGATCTCCAACTTGGAAGGTTCTAGCCTTAGCTTTCCTATCAAAGCTTCTCTTGATCAAAGCTTGGTCCTTCTCCATTGTTTGGGCTGCAATGCTCTCTGATTTCTTGGAGTTCCATCAATTCTACATATCTAACCTCCATGGGTTCAAACTCCAACAATTCCAATTGCTTCATGAGTTCCAATGTTGGCAACTCAAGTGACATAGGCAAGATTGCCTCTCTCCCATAAACAAGTCTGAATGGAGAGTTACCTGTGGATCTCTTGGGAGTTATCCTATCAGCCCATAGAGCTGATTTGAGCTTAGTGTGCCAAGTCCTCTGATTCTCATCAAGAGTCCTCTTGATGATCCTTAATAGATTCTTGTTTGTAGATTCAGCTTGGCCATTACCTTGAGGGTAATAATTTGATGAAGTGCTCAAATAGATCCCATTTCCAACAACCCATTCAGTGACCCTTGATCCTATGAATGCCAATGCATTATCTGATATTATAGTGGTAGGTATGCCAAACCTGGTTGCTATCCCCTCATAGAAGTCTAGAATGCTAGATTCATTTGCCTCTTTGAGTGCCACCGCCTCAGTCCATTTTGTGAAGTAGTTTGTTGCTGTTAGAATCCACTTGTGTCCTTGGCTTGAGTTTGGATTAATGACTCCAATGAAGTCCAAACCCCATTGCATGAATGGTTGGTCAACTGAGATTGGGTGCAATGGAAGTGCTGCTAATCTTTCTTTACCTGTGAAGAATGCACAATTCTTGCACCTCTTGATCCATGCATAACAATCACTAAACATTTTGGGCCAATAATATCCAGCCTTCATGATCTTGAGAGCTGTCACTCTTGGAGAAAAATGACCCCCAGCTGATCCACCATGGAACTCTTCTAACATTCTCTCAATCTGATTTGTCCCAATGCATCTCAACAACACTCCATTGATATCCTTTTTGAACAAGATGCCATCAACAAGTGCATATGGAATAGCCTACAATCTGAAGTGTCTTCTTTTGGCTTTGTTCATCTCTAGAGGGCATAGGCCTATTTGTAAGAAGTGCATTATGTCTTGGGTCCAGCAAGGAGTGAGCATACCACCATTTTCTTCTTGAACATCTCTTTGTTCTTGGTTGTCTTGCAACACCAAAACAACATTCTTCTCTTTGCTTGCTTCAATTGATTGGCTCAAGGCCAATTTCTCACACAATCCCTTTCCTCAACCAGCTTGGTGACTTTGATCTCAATGTCATACTCCATGACATGAGTAATCCACCCTGCATGTTTTTCATTTAGATCTTTGTTGAGGAGGAAGTCTTTAACTCCCACATGAGAAACCAACAGTTGAACCTTGTTGTTTGAAACTAGATGCTTAAATTTCTTCAAGCTCCTAATCACTGCAAGAACATGCTTCTCAATGAAGGAATACCTTACTTCATAGTCCTCCAAATTTGGCTAAAGAAGGCAATTGGCTACTCTGCATTTTCTTCATTCTATTGTACTAAAATTGTAGAAATTGTATCATCACCACCAAATGCATAAAGGATGAAATCTTTAGAGAAATCTGGGTTAATGAGAGTTGGAGCTTGTGAGATAGCCTCTTTGATTGCCTCAAAACTTGCCTTACCTTCAGCTATCCATTTGAATGCCATACTTTTCTTCAACATCATAGTTATTGGCTTGACAAGGGCTAAAGTTTGGAACAAACCTTCAAACAAAATTGATTCTTCCCAAGAAACTTTGAAGAGCCTTCTTATGTCTTGGCAATGGTAGTGCTCTTATTGCTTCAACCCTCTCTGGATCAATTGCTAATCCCTCTTTGGAAACAATGTGGCCTAGGAGCTTGCCTTCATGAGCTAGAAAATGCATTTTTTGGGATTCAAGGATACCCCAAATCTTCTACATCTTTGGAACACTTGTCTCAAATGAAAGAGATGATCTGCTGCACTTTTAGAAAATACAGTAATATCATCTAGGTATATCAGCACTATTTTGTTGATCAATCCCTTGAACGCCATATCCATTGCCCTTTGAAAGTAGCTCGGCATGTTAGACAACCCAAATGGCATTTTTCTATATGCATAGGTTCCCCATTTGGTGGTGAAGGCTGTTTTGAACTGATCATCTTCCTTTACCATGATCTGATTATACCCTGAATAACCATCTAGCAATGAAAACCTCTCAGAGCCAGCAACAACTTGCAAAATCTACTCCATAGAAGGAAGTGGGTAGTGATCCTTGAGGGATGCTCTATTCAAATCTCTAAAGTCTACACACAACCTGATTTCTCCACTCTTCTTTCTGACTGGAACCAAGTTTGCAACCCAGCTTGAATGCTTGATGGGGAATATGATACTTGCCTCTATTAACTTATTCAATTCCTTCTTCATGAGAGGCTCAATGTGTGGATTGACCGGTCTTTGTTTTTTCCTGATGGGCTTAGCACTTGGATCTAGTTCAATTGTGTGTTGAGCTAGCTTGGGATTGAAACCTCTCAAGTCTTCATAGCTCCAAGAAAATACATCTGGGAACTCTTGGAAAAGTTGCATGAACTCATACCTTTCTTGCTCGGTTGCCACTTTACCAATTTGAAGTGACTTGCCTTCTCCAATTGAGATGGGCTCTAAATCCTCTCCCTTGACTTGGATGTTTGCTTTCTCCTTCCTAAATTGATCATTAGGATTGAAGATAGACTCTAAAGTCACAAGTCCTTTTGGTAGTTTGTTGGTTCTCAACTATACCACTTGATCACCATACTATTGTTCTAACTTTTCCTGATTTTTGGCTGAGAACTCAACTTCTTCTTGCAAGAAATTGATGATTTGTTGGTCACTCTCAAACACTTGCCAACTTACATTATTGTTTGGCACTGATGGCCTCACAATCACATGGATGTTTGGCTACATTTTATCCCTTTTGATACTCTCTACAACATCAAAAGTTGCTCCAACTGCTGCAAGCCTATCAAAGCTTGGTTTTCTTTCCTAGGGATGGAGTTGATGCCAAAGCCCTCAAAATCCTCAATGAGGTCCCACACCCTATTCTTATAACTCTTGAGTAGGTCATTCTTGGTAGCATGTTGTCCTTTAACTTGATTAACAATCAGCTCACTATCACCAAAGACTTGTAAGTTCTTGATGCCTCTTTTCCTTGACCAATGCAACCCATGTATCAAGGCTTCATATTCAACAGTGTTGTTAGAACATGCAAACTGAAATCTAAAGGCTGAATAATACTTAATGCCTTGAGGTGAAACAAGCATAGCTCCTCCTCCTGCACCTTGTCTACTTCTTGATCCATCAAAGAACAACTGCCATACCTCATTGTCATCTTTATGGTCTAGCTTGGTGATGCTAGGAATGGGCTGATTTTCTTCATGCATGTAATAGACTCCTAGTTCAGATTCCTCTATTTCCTTGTAGGGATCAAAAGCATGTATCTTGCTTGCCCATTCATCAAGAGTCAGATTTGGGATGCTTCCAACTTTGGTATCAGCTTCATGTGTGCTTGGATAGTCCTCTTGATCAAATGTTGAACAGTTGGCATTGATTGGGCTTGGAGTATGAGGCTCAATGTGGAAGTTTGCAATAGGTTCAGACCTGATTGTGGCCTTGGCTCCATACCTTGTCCTAAACAACATGTGTGACCAATCAGTAGATAAGTAGCCTCCAATTTTAGCTGTGAAATCCCTTGACAAACATATGGCAAAGAGTGGTGGCAAATCTATCACTGACACATCTTGCAAAACAGTGACATTGGGGCATGCATGCAAAGTGAGGCTCAAATCTTTAATTACCCCAATTGTGGCTACTGTTGTCCCATCTAATTACACTACCCCTTGGATATGACTTCATATTGGAGGCCCAACTGATCAGCTATTTGCTTGGGCATCACGGAACTACTTGCCCCAGAATCAATCATGTAATTATGTACTAGTTTATCCCCAATGATCAATGAAACATAGAATGGAGGGGGCTTCAAAACTTTACCTTGTTGTCCTCCAAACTTCCCCTCAGGCTGAGTGGCATTTGTGAGTACCTTCTCTTGCATATGAGCTTGCTGACTTGAGGTTGACCAATTCTTCATGGCAGCTTGTAGTAGATCCCTTTGGCCTGGGATGGATAGTGACTCCCACATAGATATGTTCACATTTGTCTTCTTCATTTGTTCAATGATGCTAAATGGGGTTGAAACATCCCTTTTTCTGCCCTTTAATCTACACATTCTTCTCTTGTACATGGGCTGCAACAACTGGCATTTGAGCTGGTCTAGGAGGTGGCTTGGGCTGTCCTTACACATTTGGAACTACATTTTGCTTGCCAACACCTTGTGGAGTGATGGAAGGTTGTGAATCACTTGGATCTAATGACTTCCTTCACCAATATTCCTCTTCTTTGACCATGTGTTAGCTGCTACACTCTGAGAAGTTGTTTGATTCATACCACAAAAATCTTCAGCCTACCAATTCACAAGTGTAGTCTCATTTGGAGTTGTATCTTGTTGAGATGTCCCTTGTTGTTGGTTTGTTTCTTGACTCACCTCACTCCCTACACCAGTTGTTGTCACCATCAAAGCTTGGTTCAAAGCACCATTGAAGCACATAGATTGGTTGTGAGGTTCACTACATGGGAAACACCAATCATACTCTTGAGCTACATTATTTTACACTGGCACTAAGGCTTTAGAGGTAGATGCAACATTGGGGTTATAGGGCTGAAATGGTCTATTGGTAGGAGGCCTTACTTGATTTTGATTTGTAACTGGGTTGGGTGGCCTATTAGGCTGATATGGCTGTCTATTAGGTTGAGTTTTTGAGCTGATAAGAAGGCCTAAAACTTTGAGCTTTGCCTCTTGAGTGTAACCACTCATTGCCTAAATTTTGTAATTGTTTCATAACTTCTTGAAGCTCATTTGAGGCACTAGAGGATGAAGTAGAAGTTTCATTTGAGCTCTGATTTCTAGGAGTGGGAATAGGAGCTAAAGTAGGTGCTTGACTAGTACTTGGGCTTTCCAAGTCTGGATATAAGGGCATAGGAGGCCTAGGTGCAAGTTTACCAGCTTGGATCAAACAATTCTCAGCCCTAATGGTGATGCTATAAGCTGCAGGTATAGTTGCACCTCCCATGGATTGGATTAACATAGAAATGTTAGAATTTAAAGCCTTGAGAAAGTATAAGAAAGCACCTTGAGCTGTTGGCCTCACTGTCAATGGGATCCTATCCCATGTTCTTTGAAATCTGAAATTGAAGTCTGTTAGCTACTCATTGGGAGCTCTCTTGATAGTTTTCAGTTGCTCCAATAGAGACAAGTTGTCCCCTTTTCTCCAAACTGGTTATGGAGAGCTATGCACAACTAGTTCCAATTTTGGATAGAGCTATGCCTCAAGGCTCCTAAACCATTGCAAGGCTTTCCCTTTGAATGAAGATGCCAACAATTTGACAATTTACATCTCAACAATCTCATGGATTGCACAAACATTAGCAATGTCTTTGACATGATCACCAGGAGTGGTCTGATTTTCCCCAGTAAAGTATGGGATATTCTTCAATGCTGCAATTGGAACTGGGTTTTGTGCATTGAGAGAAAGTGGGCTGCTACCAAGTAAAGTTGACATAAGGATTGGGTTGTGCCATGATGATTGGCCTGAGAACCCTTGTTGATTGGGTGAAAGGTCTACCAGGTGGAGGAGTTGATAGAGTTCTATTTGGTGGAGATGGAGACCTTTGAATCCTCCTTCCCCTCTCTCTTCTTCCTGGGGATAATTGCAGATACTCAGACAATCCCTCTTCTCTGGCCCTTGACCTTGTTTGGATTCTTCTCATGAATCTTCAAGCCTGGACTATTGAAACCAGTTGATTCTATCCTTTTGGAGTCACCAGATGTGCAAATCAAGGCTCTTTTCAAGCAAGAAACTTACAAAAATGCACATCAACTTTGTTGTAATGAAGATGAAGACCTCTAAGGTCCCACCGGTGTGCAAAATTGTTAGTGCAAATCTACAACACCCCTAAATGACTTTCAGATCTGCAGTTTAGAATTGGGTCATTTAGTGTGATTGCACAACATTGAATTTTCTCCAAGGTGTGGGACCTTGCAGGTGAGAAAATTCTCTAGAGAAAGTTGGTTCTTACTCCTCTGTCTAGGTGTATGCATGAATTTTGTAGAGGTTTAATACTAGATCCTACTCTAAATTCCAAGGAGACAAAGATAAAGGATGCAAAAAGAAACAAAACTAAGTAAAAATGGTGATACACCAAAGGAGTGATGAACTTCTATCTTGCAAATAAACAAAATCATAGAGATGTAACACCAAGCATGCACAGATTGCCAGAATGTAATGAAAGACTAGAAAACAATAATATACGCATGAGAGGATTGAAAAAATCATTCACAAAACATGCATTACTATTCCCAAATTTGATACAATGCATTACACTGGCAGAAAGGCAAAAAACATGTCACAGGTTCCATGGAAGGTCTAAAAACTCCTCAAATTCACATGCCAAGGGGAAGAGGGGAGTCTGCAAGAACAAAACATCCAACCCTTTACAAATGAGCCAAAATTGGCTTTTAACGATGAAAAAGAAGAAGAGAAAGAAAAAAAATGGGAAAATGATTTATGAGTTCAACTACCAATCAAATCCCTTCAATTTTTCTGCAAGGTGATGGGATTCATGGAAAAACCCATACGCCAAAGTACATTGCTCTGCAGATCCAAAAAATGACCCATACTTCATTAATTTTGGTGGTTGAATGTCAATTCTATATTTTTTGCATGCCAGAGATGTTTTCTCATTTTTCTCCCACCAAAATCCACCAAAAACAAAATTTAATATTCCATCATGTGTAGAGGGTTTCACAAGCTTTCCATTGATATAAAGAACGTGAAAATTTGAGCTCTAGATCAAAAGATATGGCCCTCTAAAGATTTAGGGCAAAACTGGTAAAATTAGGGCAAAAATGGGTTCGGGCCGAAATTTGAATTTTTTTCCTTTTTTGAATTTGGGAAAATTTCCCAAAAAAATCCCCTACACCCCATCACTATGCTGCCATGTGGTCACCTTCCCATTCGTTGAAAATGGAGTGCGGGCTCAAAACTCACATTTTTCCTGGAACTTTTTGCAACTTTGGAAAATTTTCAAAAATACTTCCGCCACCCCGACTCCTGCCGCTTGACAGGACACGTGGCACCAACTCATTGCTCGATGGGCTTTTCCCTCCATTTTTTCCTTCACGGCCCATGGGCCAGTTTTGGAAAATTTCTCCAACTCCTTGGCGAATTTTCCAACTTACTCCTCTGTTGGCCAACCTCTCTGCCGCCGACTAGACACGTGGCATCCTCCGGTTGGTCTCGCATGCTTGTGGGCCAATTTTTGATTTTTTGACTTTCACCCCAAAAGGGGCTAAGTGCCCAAATTTCTCCCCTCCCCACACACTTCCTTCTTCTTCTGTGGGCATGCACTTCAATATTTTCCCTTTACCCTCCGCCAACTCCTTGGCAATTTCTCCAACTTCGCTCTCCGCCGCCCGACCTCCACCACCACGTGGCACCTTTTCATTGGTCATGGGCTTGTCAAGGAAAATTTCCCAAAAAACTCCGCCGGGCCATAACTTGTAAAAATACAAGGAGTTAGGAGGACTTCTTTACCTTTCTGGAAAGGGGAGAAGATCCTCTATCTGATGAAGCAATACCTAGAAAATTTTGAGTGCCTGAAAAGTGAAAAAAATTGACTGAGGCACAAGGAAGGAAGGAATGAAGGAAAGTTAGCCAATTCCGATATATGATGTATAGATGATGTTAGATGTGATGATAATGATGGTAATGTGATGATGTGATAACAAAACAATGCACATGTAATAAACACAATCAAATGCTAACAAAGAACACAATGAATTAACATAATAATGCACCATGATTCACTAGCATGCAAAAACATACCTCAATATGCACAAGTAAGAATAAATCTAATCTAACCAAGAAAATATGAATCCTAACAAAGTATGCCCAAGCAACAAACAACCTAAAAGCACATATATGAAGCAACTATACAAGCAAAGCAAGAAACAAGACAATGCAAGTAAACGTAAGTAAATGTTTTTGTAAGATTTGTTTTCATGCAACAATTTTCTATTGTTTTTTATTTATGTGAAATGATTTTCTATTGTTTTTGTTTTATGTGAAACAATTTTCTATTGTTTTTGTGTTGTTTGTGAAACAATTTTCTATTGTTTTTGTGTTGTTTGTGAAATAATTTTCTATTGTTTTTGTGTTGTTTTCCAATGGTTTTCCAGAGTTATGCACAGGTAACCAAGAAAGCATGGATGCCCCCAATGTTAGATGGGGAATATACAAGGGTAGAGGCCACACACTTATGAACAAGAAGGTGAAGTCGTTGAATTTCCCCTAGCGTAAGATGGGGAATAGCAAAAGACCATGCCCCTCATAGATGAATAAAAGAAGACAAAGCTGGATCAAGGCTTGACAAGATTGGGCTCATAGGGAATCTTGAAGGTAGAACTAGTCCTAGGCTAAGTAAAAGTACCCTCCAGATGTAAGATGCTTGTGAACAACGAATCCTCCCAAGGTGCCGGAAACCAGTTTTCACCCAAGGACCTATCCAAAGTGCCACAATTGCATGGTTTTCACTTGTGGATGACCTATTTTTATCTTTTTCTTTTTCTCTTTTTGAATTTTTTTTTATTTTTGATTATTTTACCATGTTTTTGATTTTTTGCTTTTCTCGATTGATTGCGCCATGCTTAAGCATAGAACCGCTTAAGGTGTATGGTATTCATGGGCACACCGAGCTCATCACCATTGGGATGAGCAATTTTATATGATCCCGTGTCGTATTGGGCCTCTATAACATAAGGTCCTAACCAATGTGGTTTGAACTTTCCTTTCTTTTCTCGCTCGCCTCGTATTGAATCGATTCTCCTTCATGACTAAATCACCAACCTCAAACCGATGAGGTATGATCCTCTTGTTTTAGTTTCTAGAGACTCTGTTGTGATACACTTTGAGGTGATTAAGGGCATGAATTCACTTCTCATCTAGGATCTCTAACTCACCATCAGTAGCCACCCGGTAATATTCATCTTTATCAGATAGTCCCTAAGAGAGATTCTTAGGGAAGGAAGTTCAAGTTATAGTGAGATGATAGATTCCATCCCAAATACTATAGAATATGGTGTCGCACCCATAGGAGTGTGAATGGAGGTCCTGTAAGCCCAAAGAGCTGGGTGGATTTGCAAGTGCCAATTACGACTGTTTTACTAACCATTTTCTCCATTATTCTCACCAAAGTCTTGTTTGTGGCTTCGGCATGTCCATTACCTTGGGGGTAATATGGTGTAGACAATTTTAACCAGATTTGGAACCATTGATAAGGACCTTTCACCATTTTATTCTTGAATGATTTTCCATTATCCATGATAATGGCTGCAGGAATGCCATACCGACAAATGATATGATTCATAATAAATTTGGAAATATGAGCTCCTATTACATAGGTTAGAGGAATGACCTCCACCCACTTTGTAAAGTATTCAGTAGCCGTGATGATGTGGGTATGACCATCGTATGAGGTGGGGGTTGGTTTCCTTATCAAGTCAAGTCCCTATTTAGAAAATGGCCATGGGGTAGTGATAGGCTGCAATGGTTGCGATGGAGCATGGATGAAGTTTCCATACTTCTGCAAAGTACACATTTCGACATAATTACAACAATCGGTTTCCATGGTAGGCCAATAGTAGCCTACTCTTAACAATTTCTTGCCAAAACCATTCCATTTGTATGTGCTCCACACACCCCTTCATGTACTTATTTGATCACTTGGATTGACTCCATCATATCGAGACAACGTAATGATTTCCCCATTGTAGCAGCCACGATAATAAAGCGTACCTCTAAAAGGGTGTAATGGGCTATTTGGTGAATCAGGCTTTGTTTATTGGAATGAGAAATGTTGGGAGGGGATGTTTAATATTTGAGATAGGTAAAGATGAGATCATACCATGGGAGATGGGACCAACAACATCACAAGCCGAGACAAGACTCTGGAATGTCATATGTGTGCTGGCGTAAATTTTCCACAAAGAATGGCATGTCATTATTTCTGGTGGAATACGGAGCATAGAACCCACTATTGCCATAGCATCTGTAGATCTATTTTACGCTCTTGGAATTTTTTCAAATGTAATGCACACAAAGTACTCTTTCAGAGTTTCTACCAGCTTTTTGTAAGGTATAATATTTTCATCTTTAACCTTGTATTCATCATTAACCTACTTAATAATTAACTGAGAATCACCCACAACCTTGACATGGTGGATGTCCCATTTGATAGTGAGCTTCATCCCTATGATAAGTGCCTCATACTCTGTGATATTGTTTGTGTAAGGAAAACCCAGGTGAAAAGCCTGTGGTATAGGGTCACCAGAAGGAGTAATGAGGACCACCCCTGCACCTGAACCATGAAAAGTAAAGGACCCATCAAAATGTATCTGCCACATGATAGATTCTTCAATGTATAGCAATGAGGCATCTGGAAGATCTAGATTCAAAGGTTTAGTGCCTTGCAAAGGTGCTTCTGCTAATTGATCTGCGAGTACTTGTCCCTTAACTGACTTTTGATGTACAAATTATATATCAAATTCACTTAGTAGAATGACCCAATTGGCCATTCTACCCATGAGGGCAAGTTTAGACAGTAAGTACTTGAGTGGGTCAACTTTAGATATAAGATTGGTTTTGGTATTCAATAGATAATGGCGAATTTTTTTGAAAATTTAAAACAATAGCCAAGAAAGCTTTTTCAATTTGGGGATAGTTGATTCATAATCGATGAGAGTGCGGCGAGGTAGTACACCACTTTTTCTTTATGATCAACATATTGGGTGTGTAGTGCACCAATAGAAAATTTGTGTAGTAAAGATATAAAGTAAGAGTGGCTCACTGGAGTTGGAGGCATGAGGACAGGTGGATGGGCTGCCAGGATTTCTTAAGAAAATAAAAGTCTTGTTGTTGCTCTCTAGTCCCTAGATGAAGGTGACATCCTTCTTAAGTAGGTGGGTGAACGAATGGCACTTATTGGTAAGATGGGAGATGAAGCGGTGAATAGCTTGTATTTTTCCCTGTAAGCTATGTAATTGCTTAATATTCTTAGGGGGAGGAATTTAAGTAATACGAGACACTTTAGTAGGGTCTAATTCAATTCCACTTCTTGATACTATGAAATCTAGAAATTTTCCTGATAGCACGCCAAATACACACTTCTTTGGATTCAGGACCTTGTACTCTCGTAGGCACTCAAAGATATGCCACAAAATGATAGGGTGATCTTCTCTTGTCTTAGACTTTCCGAGGATGTCATCCACATAGTCCTCCATGATATCATGAATCATATCATGAAAAATTATTGTCATTTCCCGTTGATAAGTAGCTCCTACATTTTTAAGGCCGAATGACATTACTTGGTAATGAAGGTACCCCAAGGAGTCGTGAAAGCCATTTTGTGTTGATCTTCATCAGCAATCTTGATTTGGTTGTATCTGAAAAGCCATCCATAAGAGATAGCATCTTATATCCATTGTTGAATCCACAATCATGTCAATATTTGGCAGTGGAAAATCATCCTTAGGGAAAGCTTTATTAATGTCTCTAAAATCATGCTAAAATTATGATAACAACGGGATTTTTTCGGACATGGACGATGTTAGATATCCATTCAAAATAATCAATAGGCCGATGAATCATGTCATGATAAATCTTTCTAATTCTTCTTTAACCAGTAGGGCTACCCTTGGGTGCATCTTTCTAAGCTTCTGTTTAATAGGCTTAGCATTTGCATGCACAACTAGGTTGTGCATGACCAAAGTTGGATCTAAGCCTGGCATATCTTTATAGGACCATGCGAATACATCTATAAACTCTCGTAGCAACATGGTGAATGTTTTCTGTTCCCGTGTCGAGAGTGATGCTCCAATTTGATATTTTGGGTCCTCTTCTGTACCAATATTCACATCGATAGTCTCTTCGACTAGTAATTTTGACAAGTCCTCCATATGCGTAGGATTGGGAGGAAGGTTGAGATCTTTGTCCAAGGATGTCTCCATGAGATTTTCATCCTTGGCATGGTCACTTTTATTGTCCCTTGATTTTTTCACTTTTGTCGGCTAGTGCCTCAAAGAGGTTTTCACTATGCGACTTGGACTTTGATTTTTTCGAGGCTTTACGTTGGAACTTTTGCCCTCACTTTTTCTTAAGTTTTGCTGACCATGAAGCTCAAGCCTCCTCGCTGAAGTAAGCACATGTATCCAAGTCAATATAGAAGCCCTTTTGTGGTCTCTAATGGGAATTGTATCCCTTATGCCCATGAACTCTATGATAGCTTCATCATTCTCAAATAGATCTAGTGACATATGATGTTGTTGGTCCCATTCAATAAGGGAAGGGTAAACAAGGTCAAGGGTAGGTTCTGTAGGGGTTATGGTTAGGACAACGTTGTTCATGAATAGGTTTGTGGAGGCAAGATCCTCATATTGGCTATAATGGGAATCCGTATCATTGTCTAGATATTTAGAGCTATCCTCACATTCAGAACAAGTAGCGTCTTGATCATTGGGGTGATCCATAAGGGTGAATTCAATGTTGTATCTTTCTATTTTAAAATGTGGAAGAGGCACTGGTTCTCTCTATCCTTGTTCATTTCTTCCACATCCTAGGCCCTTGTAGCCCATGGAGTACATCATTTTACTGGATTTCTTGTATTCAGGGGTTTGATAACAGGTTGGTTGAGTATCCTTTGGGACCCAAGTTGTAGGTGGATCTAACAATTTTTCTTCAGCCAACAAGCCTCCAGGTAAGAATGACCCAATAGTGTGTTCATTTCTAGGTCTTTTGAAGTGATAGTTGGGTCGACCTCTAGTCTTGGGTGACAATGAGAGGTCTGAAACTAAGAGGGCTTGTTGCACATTATATTCTCTGACCATATTCAAGGATTTTCATCTCCCATGAATCAAAAGGAGAGGTTGATGTAGATGCACCATGGGTGCAAAAGAACTGAGAGAATTCAAATCTATTCATGATTCTATGGCTTCAGATTAGAGAGGGACACTATATCGGTGGAGGGACATGCATATGTGCCCTTACGTGCAAAACTATTGAGAGCTCTGCTAGTGAGCGAAGGGCTCTGAATCTCCTTGTATTGTAATGGTGTGTCCCTCATGCTTCAATTTAATGCACTGATGGAACATCGATGGCACGACCTACATGGCATGAATCCATGGTTAGCCTAGAAGCATATTATATGGAAGTTCCAAGTCCAGGACATGAAACTTTGTTTGATGGCAAGTGGGACCCACCTCCATGGGCAACGTGATTGTTCCCATTTGACTCCCTTTCTGCGTTGTCATAAGTGGTGATAGTGATGATATTTGACTCAAGATCTACTTCTTAGTATGTCCTAGCTGTTTAACTAGCTTTAGCGTGTATATGTTCAACCCCGATCCATTGTCCACAAGCACTCATTTGATCTTCCTATGGTAACAACTACCTCAATATACAAAGGAAGATTATGCGTTGGATTTTTAGTAGGGATCTCCTATGATTGAAGGAAATGTGTTCATTTGGTATGATGTTTGCTCTCTGCGGCTTGAAGATGTGTAGGATCTACCTCTAATGGCACTCTTGACCCCTGAAGAGTTTGGTATAGAATGTCTTTGTGTACATTGGATATCTTAAGAAGATCTAAGATCAAAATCTTAGCAGATGTCTTCTCAAGTTGCTCTAAGAGGTTGTATTTACCATTTTTTGGGGTTGATGGAGAAGATTCCAGAATCATGAGGTGGGTTGGCCTTATTACTTGTGGTGCAATCCTTTCCCTTGATTTGGATGGTGTTGACATGGTCAGTAGGAGAGTGAATACATCTAATAAGTGAATCATAATGATTGTTGTCTTTTTTGGTGTATAAGTAATTCGTTGCTTTATAACCTTGGGATGACTCTCCCGATCTGAATTTGAATTTTTATTTATCATGTTTGGGAATGGCTCTTTATATATCCCCATTTTTTCATTGGGTGTCTAGGTTTTCTCAGGGTTTTCCACCTCTATCTCCCCATTGTCGATGAGGTCTTGGATATAATGACAAAGTCATAGACATTTTTCTATCTTATGTCCCTTGACACGATGCATTTCACAATATTCATGCTCCTTGTACCATGAAGGTTTTGGAGCATTGTCATCAAATGGTTGTGTCGTAGGATATGTCACCATGTGAGCCGCATCCAATTATTTTAATATAACGAAAAAGTTCATTAAGAGGGTGAACATTCTTCATTTTGGTGGTGGTTGAATGGGTCCTTTGGTCAGTTTAAAAGGTTGACCAGTTTGAACCATTTGTACACGTTTGGAATCAGTGATCCCGTCTCCTACCACATTTTTGTTTTTGTTAAATACCTTTGGCTTCTCCGTGGGTTTAACATTTTGATTATCTCTAGATTGGGACTTGAGAGTTCCTTTGGCAATGAGAGATTTCTCTATTTGAACCCCTTTTTCAATGACCTCCTCAAAAGTGTGAACACAATGCATTTGGAGGTGGAAGGCTATGTCTGGATTTAGGTTGGGCACAAAAATACTAACCAGCTATTTTTCAGGGAAAGCGCAAGGGAAGCGGCTAGCTATCCCTCTCCACCATTGTAGGAAGTTGGAAAAAGTCTCATTAGGGCGTTGTTTGGTGCCACATAAATCTACCATGGTGACATCACTCTCTATATTGTATGAGAAGTGACACACAAACCTTTCTGCCAATTCTAGCCAAGTGAAAATTGATCCCTGAGGTAAACATGTAAACCACTCCAAGGCTTGACCTCCTAGACTCTTGGGAAAAAGTCTTATGAGATAATTGTCACTATAGGACACCTCTTGACATGCCATATAGAAATATTTGACATGATCCCATGGATCTCCCTTCCCTTTATATTTTTGAATTTTGGCATGTTGAATTTCTTAGGAAAAGGTTGAAGGGTCATAGTCTTATCAAAAGGATAGGGACATAATTCTTCATATTGATACTTTCTAATGCTCCCTATATTTCTCTCTTGAAGGCTTGTGAGTGTTTCTTTCATAGACTATACCTCTTGTGTGAGAAATTGTTCTTTAGTGGGAGAAGCGGGGATATATACTTGATGATACTTTGTATCATCTTCTCCTTGATTTTCTCTATGGAGTTCATTGATCTTAACCTTTGGCCTTGACTTTTGAATGTTTTTTCTTGCTTCCTTTTTTACATGAGAGGTTAGCAAAGCTAATTTTGGCTTAGGTTACTAATCTATTGTTGAATTGTGGTTTCTTCTTCTAAAGGTTCCTCCTCTTCCTTGTATTGTGGAGGTTCTTCACCATTCTCATGTCTGTCTTGTTTTTACATGGCACTTTGATAAAGGGTATTCTATGTCCCACTATCTTTATCATTTCCTACGTTGGAGGTAGAAGCATGTCCATGCGTCAAAATATCCTCCATGTTGATAAGGGGTCATTCTTCCTCATTAGCATTATTCGTAGGTGGGATTGTTTCATTTTCAGTGGGCATTTTGGCCCCTAATTCTATGACCTGTGCTAGCACTCTATCCTTATTTTGAAAAGAAACTCATCTAATAAAGTAGGGTCAAAGTCAAATTTTGTGTGTGGGGATTCCAATTCATCACCACTATGATCGACCATATCTTCTATCTCTTTTTCCATAGAAAACAGAGGCCCTAGATCATGTCCAATGAAAGGGTTTGACCCTTATCTATTTGAGGCTCCCAAGCTTGTGCTTTTTTTTCCTCGTATGTTTTTTCTTGAGTCCTAATCATGTTTTGGGAGCCATGATTTGTGATAGTTTCACTAAGGTAAGTTGTAAATGTGTTCAAAACTTTGTGACCACACCTAAGTGAAATGCAAGATAAATTTCAAGAATATGAATGAATAACAATGTGAGAATACCAATGTGATAGAGTGATAAATCACCGGTGACACAAATGTTTGGTATCTAAGCCTATCAAATGAAGTACTTCCTAGACTATGTCTCAAAAAAAGTAGTTTAGTGTCGCAAGATAATTAATAAGATGTTCTCACTTATGTCAAGTTCAAGAGAATGAACAAGACGTAAGTAAATACAAAAAGTTAATGTGACCTCCTAACAAGATATACTAGAAGCGAGCTCAAATTCGATTAAGACCTATATCCCAAAAAAAAAGTGTCAATTACAATTTGTGAGTGACATAACAATATCACCAAGATATGTTAACCAAACTTTGTGAGAAAGTAAGGTATTGATATCAAGATGCTATTGATATAACACGCACAAGTGGTAACACGTAGCACTCTTCAAAATCGAGGTAATAATAGAATCAAACTAAAAGCTCAAAGTATAACTAGGAATAGTTAAAATGTGTGTAGTGTAACCTTACAATATAGATATTTAGGTCGAGTTTACAAGAAACAAGACGTAAATATCAAAATTGTAGTGATACGATACAAACAAGGTAACCTTTCTAAGGAAGTCCAAGATGATGAACCATGCCTAACTACAATGACGATCTTGACGTGGGTATCAAGATCACAAAGGCCACCAATGATATGAATATGCCTCCACACACTTTAGATGTTTAACTTACCCAGCCGCAAACATGGATGGGTGTAAATGGAAAAAAAGTGGCGAAACAATCGATTGGTAACACAAAGGTAGTCACCCTTATTTTGATCAACAAAGTGTCAAAAGAATGTGAAGGAAGTAGATCAAAAATGGGGATGAAAAATGTTGGCTTCACTTTAGAGTTTCACCTCGCCTTAAGGAAAGTGAAAAACTAAGCAAAAGTAAAGTAATGCGTCACATTTTGTGATGAAAAGATGGTTCACTCAACTCAACACTATTTTAGAATGGTCAAAGTGGGCTCTGGCCAAAGAATATCTTCCTAGGTGGTTCTCTCACCTAGGTGTTACAAATTATCTTAATTGGGTGATTTACCCAAAAATTTCACTAACTAGTTTGGGAGTATCTCGGCTTTACTTTACCCCCTTCAAGAATAGTAGGTAACTAGTGCATCTACATGTGTACTATCACCAGGGGTCGCCATACGGACAACTAGTAATGCTATCTCACAAAGGAATCACTAGTCAAGTAGGTAGTGCGGAGCACTTCCATTTCATCCACAAGGTTCCCTCTTTGTGGACTACTTTGGGGTTCCTGGAACCACCCCCATTGTTGTAGCTTAAGGTGTTATGCCAAAGGGGTTATGTTCTAGTTGAGCGAGATAGGGACGTACCCTTTTTCTGAAACCTGTAATATAGTGTTTTGAATATGTTGTTATTTTTATCTTGTTTAATTAGGTGTGGTTTTCTTGAACACCTTTTGGCAACCTCTATAACAATTGTATTAGTAGTTTTGACTTTGTTTTGATTCCTCCTTTCTTTGACAAGCGTGGTGTTTTGGTCCTGTATGATGATTTTAGTAGTTTTCCATCAAAAGAGTAAACATCATTTTTGATTCTCAGATCATCCAAGGATGCAAGAGAAGAGCATACGTGATGTTTCCAAAATCCAAAAAGATATCAAATGGAAAAACACTTTAATTCAAACACACCAAGTTAACCAATTCCAATTCAAATATTCCTAACAACCTCAAAGCATCAAAAGGACCTAAGAATCATTTTCGATTCCCAAGATCACCCAAGGGATGTGAGGGAAGAGCATACGTGATCTTATTCCTATAAGTAAACATGAAAAATTTTATCTAATCAAGTAAAAGCATGTAAAAACACCCTGTAAAGATGAGTATTTAATTAGATAAAACCTGCAAGAATGTTAGCACCTCAACACATTAGCTTCAAGAAAACAAAAAGACACTTGTGCCCCTTTTTTTGGCATCTGCGCATGGGTTAGGGCGTATGTGCCACTCTATGTGTTTCTAATTTTTTACCATGTACCTATGCCACCCGAGAGGGTGTGTGCCACCAGAAGAATGTATGCACTACTACTCTGTGTGTTTCTAGATTTTCATGTACCTGCACCACCCAAGAGGCGTGTGCCACCAAAAGGATGTATGCACTACCTTTGATAAAAATAGGCTTATTTTTTGCACAAAAACTTGTCTTTGCATAAAACACTGTGTGCACTAGAAAGAAAAGTGTGTGCCACCAGGAAAGTGTGTGCCACTTTGTAAAAGAAGTCTCGATTTTGATAGAACACTTGTGCCACAGAAATGTGTTTGTGCCACCAAAACAATGTGTGTGCTCTGGGTTAGGGTGTATGCGCTGATCTGATAGGTTTTACATTGCAGTGAAGGTACAGTATGAAATAGCACCAATGTGCCCAGGTTAGTGCATACACACACTGGTTAGGGTATGTGCGTCGGGATTAGTGTGTATGCGGGGTTGATAAATAAAGAATAAGGCTCGATAGTGTGCACTGCCCTGAGAGGTGCTGCACCATAAATGTTACCTACGCTCCCATGTAGTGTGCTCTGTGCCACCCTAACCAAAATATGGCAAAAAAACACAAGAAAGCTCACAATACTTCAAATTTTAGCAAGTTAGTTTTAAAATGGCAACAACCCATTAAAATGATGGCTATGAACAAGAACTTACACATATAAAATTAGCAAAAATTCCAAGAAAATGGACATTAATTACTACATGTGCATATCAAAAGTTAGCCAAAACAATGAAATTTAAACTAAAATGCCAAGGGACTAGGTCCCACCAGGCATGCCAAATGTGTGCATGATTTGCTTTAAACTAAGCTAATGAAAATAAAGACTAACACCTAGTAGTCTTAATTAGCAAAATTAAGCAAAATACAAAGCACCATCAAGATAAGAATTAAACAAGGTTAGACACTAACATTTATCATATTAAAACTTTGAAACTTAATATGCTAGTTATCTAAATCCTCTATTCTCTTAATTAAAACAAAATAAATGGGTGAACCTATGTAGGCTCCATGGCAAATCAAAGTGGTTGTTCTTGATATTCCAAGAACCTAGGAATGGGGGCTTATCAAAGTTGGGCTACAAGACCCTTTTGACACCTCCCATATGACCTAAGCACTTTTGGCTAGAAAAGAGGCTTAACTCTCCAAGTGGTGAACTCTCAAGAAAACAAAGGAAAGCTTTTAGTCTATTTTGCTATATGCTTTGCTTTTGTCTTCTCAAGAAGTTTAGGTGTAGGTATAAAGGTAGAAGGAGGGCTCCTTATATAGCCCAATGGATAAAGGAAACACTTCATCCCTTTGCATGTGGGATAAAAGGTAAAACAAGATTAGGAATGGATAAGGTTGCTTTATAAAAGGTAACCTTACTTTAGAAGGGTTTAATTTATACTTAGCAAGTCATGGGAGTTGGGGGGTGCTTTAATTAATCAAAGGTGATTAACTAATAGGTAGATGTAAGCTTATAGAAGCTAATTAGAGGAATATTAGTATGATTTAGGCTATTAGAAGGGGATTAAATCAATTAAATATTGATTTATTGGTTAAATGAAAGGAAAGATAATTAATTAATAATAATTAATTAGTCTAGATAGAAGGGGTGATTAATTAATGGAAGGTCGTTAATTAGGTTGTTTGTTGGATAGGC
Source organism: Taxus wallichiana var. yunnanensis (assembly GCA_018340775.1). Lineage (NCBI taxonomy): Eukaryota > Viridiplantae > Streptophyta > Pinopsida > Cupressales > Taxaceae > Taxus > Taxus wallichiana. Next base: position 441,379,077 of record CM031239.1, read on the forward strand.
GACTTAACTAATTAGCGTATTGTAATTAATTAATGATGATAAGAGAGAAGATGAGCACTTTTGATGATATGTCACCAATTTGCAAAAGGAGATAATTAGCACAATTTAAGTATTTAAATTTAATTTGTGTCGCATCTTTGAGTTACACTTGTTAGTAGCTTGAGTGGTCTATGTAAAATGTATCATGATGTATGGTTCATTTGTGGAGAGTCATAAATGTTTTGGTATTATATTTACATTTCTTTATGTTTTTCTAAATGGTCTTAGTAGTCTTGAATATCATGCTCATGTCTTTTGTGCCCAAATTTGATCTATATTCTATCTCTAGGTCTATGAAAGTTTGAATTGTCATTTTGAGTCTTTAGAAGGTTATATGGATTTTTCATGGGGTATAAATTGTCTTGAAAAGTGTGGCATTGTGTCTTCTATATGTGTGGAGCCACAAGTATGGTCATTTCATTGAAAAATAAGTATTTTGCACTCATATAAGTATGTTATCAGTCTTGTCAACCTGTGTGTCTGGTCTGTGTCTAGTTCTTGAATGTCTTAGGTTTGTATCATGAGTTGAAAATGTGGTGTCTAGTCTTTTGAGTCCACTTGAATATGTTATAAGGTGATCAAGTCCTACTTGATCAGTTTGACCTCAAGAAGTTTGTCTAAGATAATGATATTGTCAAGATAGCTCTATTATCAAGAAAATTGAAGTGCCACAAGTATGTAAGGTGATTGATCATGATGAAATATCATTGAAGAAGGTGTTCAATAAGTTCAAGTATGTTGTTACAAGGTGGTAATGCTAGTTTGAATAAGATAAGAGAAAATTATGTCAAAAATTCTAGTTCATTGTTCTTGACTAGGTTTACACAGTCCCCATGAAGCGGTATGCATGGAAACTCTCTTTTGAAGGATCTATTGATGGAATTTTAGTTTGAAATTTGGTACTTATCATATAGACTCATAGGGCTTGAGGATGTGAAATTTTGGATCCTCGGTAACTTTTATTCTTTCAATTATGCTTGATAGAGTTGGAGTGTCAGTTCATAATGCACAATGAAGAGGGTTTTCTTTTAAAACCCTAACTCTTGGATGTTTCAAAAGTTGATAAGGTATTATAGCTATTTGAAATAGTATATGAAAGGATATAATGTTATACTAAGTGTTTCTCATGTCTCATATTTGATGTGAGGAAGATTTTATTGTCTTTCACCATGGTTTATGCCTAAAATGCATGCTACAGTACATGAACTGAGTTGATGGCATATCAAGTATGAAATTTGATGTTACTACATTCTTGACATGTTTCTTGAGGTGACTATATTTTTATGTCCTTTAAATGGTTTGGAAAATATTTTAGTATTAATCTTAGTTGATAAGTTCTTGTGAGGGTTTCTTAGTACTCCATGAAGGGGAATGAAGACCTACATGTCCAAAGGAGGTAGATTAGCAGTTGTCTCAAAGGTATGAAATGTGTCTCATAGCTCCCACTCAGTTGAAATGGTATGTTTCTTCATCTATTCAATATTTGAAATGTAATGGTGCATGAATAAGGTTAAAATGCTTGTCAAGGATTGAAATATGTGATTTTACTCCAAATTAGCTACCTACAGGCCTGTAGGTGCACATTCTCAGTGTGTTGATAGTTGTGTTGTAGTCTAATGTTGTTTTACAATCCTTTGCATGAGATCTTTATGATGGATGCACATGGAGAAATGTTCTCATGTGATGATGAAAGGAGAAAGGTCTTGTTTCTTGTATAAGACTTTATGTGCAAGGGTGATATGATACAAGTGGTTGTATGTCTAGAGTGTACATTCGAGAGCAGAGTATGCTTATCTTAGAAGCTAAGAGGTATGAAATTGTTGCTCTAGTATGTATTATGCCTTTATGAGAGGGTCCTAATGGTTTAATATCTAGATGGTGACTTGGTGTTCTCAAGACAAATCCAAGGTGAAAATGAGGTTTGTTCTTTCATCCATGCTTAAGTTGATATGTTATAGCCTATATCAGTCAAAAATGACTGTAGAAGACTGAAAATGTTACTTAGGGATTGCTAAAAGTTGCAAAAGTGATTTCAAGGTATGGTTCCAAGGCTAGTTGATCAATTTTGTGCCCATGAGCTAGAAGTAGGCATGTTAATTCCATGGGGAGAATCAATTTTTAAAGTATATGTTGAGTGAGGATGTGGTGAGCTTCAAAATTGGTCATTTTTGCACTAAAAAGGTTGTTTAGGGCTTTAGCTCCAAGGTATGGTATGAAGAGAAAGAATATGCCTAGTTTTGCATGTTTTAGGCCTAGGAAAGATGGAATTTTCTCAAGGAAGGATGTAAAAATCTTGGTCAAGATCCTTTATGTAAATGTTGGCATGCAAATGGTGTTGTTGTCTATGTTCCAAGACTATCTACAGTGTTGTCAAGAAGCTCAAAATAGGGTTGAAGATGAAAAGTTATTAGTTGGCATGCCTAGGAGGATGGAATGATGGTTTTTCCCTAACAAGGTGATTTTTTTTATTTTTCATGATGAATTGATGGTCTTTAGATGTTTGAAGTGCTTCTTCTAGGGGGCTTGTTGATTACATAACTAAAATGGAGGCAAAAAAATCAAGAAAATGGAGCTAATTGAGACCTTTGGTTGATTTTCTAACAAAATCATGGTAGGATGAATCTAATATATAAGAAGAAGGTGAGCTACATGTATTCATTTTTCATTAATGTAAAAAGGGGTAGAAGTTTAGGGTGTTTTACATCAATGAAAAGGGGAATTGTTGGCATGGTGTCATAATAGGTGTTGTAATTAATGCAAAACCACATTAGTGAAAAATTAAATGTTGTATGATGATGTCATGATGATATATATGGGGTTAAAATATTGGTTCACATGTGTATCAATTGCTACAAAGTGAGATTCGGTGTGGTGTGTTTACTCTAGCAAGCTTATACAGCGCTTAGGAGGTGTAGCTTGGTAGTATGAGTTTCTTGGGTTGTTGGAAAACATTTTGACATGATGTATAACATAATTTTAGGGTTCTTAAGGACTCACAAAAGTTTCATGGTGCGGGTATAGTGGTGCTCATTTGGAGTAGGTATAACAACCTTGAGGTGTGACCAAGTTTTTAGAGCTAGATGAGATCATGGAAGCTTGAATTAAGATATATAATGGCATATGAGGTATTTTGGGTCATTTACAAAGGTTTCATGTCGAGTTATGCACATTATTTCATTGATACTATCTTCTAAAGTGAGAACCCCTAAGGTGAAGCTATGAAAATGAGATAGGATGGAAAGATTGAAGTATGTTATTGACATTATGATGATCGGAGATAATATAGGGATGTGTCATAGTTCTCTAAGAAAAATTTTAGGTTTCCTTGATGAGAATTTTGCAAGTTATGATAGTTTATGTGAGACAGGGTCAAGAACAAGTGAAAATCAAGCTCGAATTTGAACTTTTGATGCTCGTGTTGAATGGTGTGATTTGCATGAGATGTTGTTATTTTAGAATGATTATTATAAGGTTTCAAAAAATAATTATGTTGTTTGATCGTCACATTTTTATGAACGAATGTTAAGAAAGCAAAGAGGTCTAAAACCCTAGTTAACGCCTAACTAGGAGCGTAGTTTGAAAAAGTTAAGTATCTTGACCTATTTTTTATTAATAGTACAAAAATTATGATTTGATGTTGTAGAGGACTCCTTAATATTTCTATAATGTATGGTTGAGGTCATCATGATGAGTGGGCCCCACCTAAAAATAAAATTTTATGGAGAAGGTTTTAAGACAAGATGGACCAAAGGAGTAGCATAAAAAATTGATGGTGCATGATGATTGGGAGTTTTTTTTTTTTTAATTTCCATGTATGTTTTAGGACATTAGCATGTAGTTTCATGATTTTTATGTCCAAAAAGTTGACTAGTCAAAGGATGGTTTTGGGGTCTCAAATAGTAGGGTCTAGTAAAATGAGCATAACTTGAGGTAAAAGTGGAGTTGGGAGGTGATTAAATTTGTGTTGGAAAGTATATTAATATATATTTCTAGTGATATATATTATTGTCTCATAATAAGGTGATTTGATATGGTTTTAGGTCATTATTTGAGTAATAATATGTTTAGAAATTCAAGACAACATCTATTTTGGTGCAAGTTTGATGTTGTTTGAAGCATGCAATTGATTGGGTGATGCTTATTATAATATGGAATGTGAATATGGATGAATTTTTCATCAAATTAATCAATTTGGAAGTCTTGAATTTATGTAGAAATTATTGTACTAGTTAACCTTTAGAAACAATATTTTTGGCGGAGTTGATATGGTGAAGGTAAATGTTGTCATGGTTTTAAGTGAAGGATGTTTCATGACTTCTAATTTTCTTAAAAGTATTATACATGATCTAAAATTTTATTTTTCTTTGTCATATGGCATGTTTTGGTTGAGTAGAAGTGATTTGGTGATTAGATGAAGTTTCCAAGGTGTTGAAGGGTGAAAGAAACAATTGTTTTGAGATTTATAAAGGGAATTGGGCCTAGTAAATGAAATAATTTGATTATTTGATATTAATTTTGACAATTTATAAATGTTTTACGATATTTTATTCATATGTAAAGGATTTTTGGTCATAAAAAATTATGGTACTAATGTTAGGGCATTTTAAAGAATTTTCCTATGGGGTTTGAGCCATTTCTAGCACATGTAATGAGATTTTTAGCTAGGAAAACCTAATTGGGTCACTTGTGACTACTTTATTTATAAATTTAAATGTTTTCTTGATGTATGGGTCAAAAAAATGGATGGAAAATGTTGGACCTAAGTTTGAAAGGTGGATAATCATATAAAAGCATTTTTGGGTGCTTTTTGGAACTAGTTGTGTGTGTGCATGTGGAATGACCTAGGTGAGTTGTGATTGCAAGGTATTTGAGCATGATTTGAGGCTGAAACAAGTGTGATTAATTTTGAGAAAAATCAGAGGACATGAGAACAATAGTTTGATGATTTTTAGAGAGTTTGAAGAGCTTGTTTTGTGAAGATTGATCACCTAGGGTTTGAGTGAAGAAGTGTGAGCTGAATATTGGATATCCATCAGTTGTGGTAGAAAAAAATCAGAGATATACATATAATAAGGTATTTTAGTGGGTGATTGATCATCTTTGGGGGTTATAGCCTCTTTGTGGAGTTGGTGCTTCACAAAATTAGGGGTTGATGCTCCTTATAGGGTTGGTGCTCTACTAAACTAGGGGTTAGTGCTCCTTATGGGGTTGGTGCCTCACTAAATTCAGAAACATATCAATATAAGATTGTGTTTTAGTGGTTTTTATTCCCCTTGAGTGTTTCCCACTTATATCTTGTGTTCTTATGGTGTTTATTTGCTTTCATGGTTACATGCTTTATTGATGGTTTATGGTGTGCACACATTAAGAGTTGAATAAGTGGTTATTGTGATTGTATGCTTATGGTATTTTGAGTTTCATATCTGAAATATAATTTTAATTTTTTATAAGGACTGATTTACCCCCCTCTCTTAGTCCATTGTGCTTGACATGATAGTCACCATCTTTCTTTCCTAGAGGAAAAAGATAATTTCAATAATATATTCTATAAAGGAAGTAATGTTCCACACCATGATTACAACATGGCCATCTTTAGGGCAATTGAGGAGTTCATTGAGCAACATGTCAAAAGTGTCTCCAACCTCAGCGGTGTTCCAGCTACACTTTGGGGTAACGAAAAGGAAAGCAAAAGGACCATTGAGCAGCTGGATAATACTGATGCTGCCCACATGACAACTTTGGGTATGTTCCACTCCTGGAAGAATATCAAGACCAACATTGACAAAGCTGCCAAGAAGTAGTTGTAGTTGCTTTTGTTGTTCTTGTATGTTTTTATGTTGTTTTTTGCGGTCTCTCTACTGCTTTTTTGCAGTAATTTTGTTGTTTTGTCTCGTTTGGGTAGCTATTTTTGGGCTACTTCGAGCTTCATTGTAACACTTGGATTTTGATCCTTTTCTCTCTGGTTCACATTCCTATTCTGGCTCCTAGGCCATATTTTGTTCTCAAGGGTATAGTCCCTTTCAAAAAACTATTTGCCAATAATAAAAAAAATGTTCCACACCATGAGTCTATTTCATATGAAGACAAGGGTAAGATTAATAGGGTTGATTTAGAGGATTTATCAGATTAAATGATAAAAAAATTCCAAAAATACTAATTTCTCTTAAAGATTTGTTTGATAAGCATAACATGTTTATCAAAGAAAGAACAAAAAGAATCCTCTCGCTTACACCGCTAATTTTGAAAAGGAAAATATTGGCACTTAAGAGAATCCATGAATGGTGAACATTAGAAAATGTTGTTTCGCTAAAATAAAAATGAACTTTGTCTCATTATTGAAAAGATATTATGATGTTATAACATATTCATATGATGATTTGGAATCCTTCAAACCAAAAGAGATGCGCCATTCCATACCTCTCAAGCATGAGGCCACTCTATTCCGGCAAAAGAAAAGGCCATTTAACCCCAAGATTACTAGCATGATGAAAGAAGAATTTTTAAAATATTTAATGTTATAATTATATTTTCCATTCATCACTCCACATGGGTGCCTAACATTATCTCGGCTCAAAATAAAAAAATGAGATAAGGATTTGTGTTGACTTTCAAAATTTGAATCAAGCCTCGTCAAAGGACAATTACCCTCTACCCATTATGGACCATATCCTGAAGGAAGTCACTAGATCCAAAATTATTTATGTTCTTGATGCATTTTATGGATATAATCATTTTGAGTGAAGAGGAGGATCGACTAAAAACTTATTTCACCACTATGTGGGGGCAGTTTTTCTTACAACAAGATGCCTTTTGGTCTCATTAATGCTAGAGATAAGTTTCAAAGGGAAATGGATCTTTCTTTAAAGGATCATAAAATTTTTATTATCATCTATCTTAATAATGTCATAGTATTTTCTAAAATTTAAGGAGATCATTTTAAACACTTGGAAAAAGTGTTGATCGATACCAACAAAATGGGATATCTTTGATTCCTAAAAAGGAATTTTGGTGTTATAAAAGGAAAAATACTTGGTCACATTATGAACAAGTAAGTAGATAATATTTATCCTGAAAGTATAAATGTAATTTAGGGACTCTCCTTTCCACAAGTAAGCCGGGAGTTCACTCATCTTTTTGTAAGGTAAACTTTCTCAGTTGTTTTGTTCCATATTTTGTTGAACTAATGAAGAATATTACTTTGGTAAGATGAAACCACAAGAAAGCCTCAGGTAGAGTAAATAAGGAAAAGTGACATTTGAAGGAATAAAAAATAATTCAAAGGCCCCTACCTTGGCGTGCCCAAATTTTGATAAATATTTTATTCTCTATTGTTATGCTTCTAAATACACTCTTTCAACTATCCTAGTTAAAAAATTAAGAAGGTATTGAATCTCCAAATTCCTTCATGATATTTACTTTGAAAGATAATGAATTTAAGTATAATTAGATTGAGAAGCATACATATGCCATTGTCAAATTAGTCAAGAATTTCAGGTTCTATATTCTCAACTCTCACACTATAGTTATGGTTCCAGGAACAACAATAAAGTCAATTTTAACTCAACAAGATCTAGGGGCTAAGAGAGGTAATTGGGTGGATAATATCTAAGAATATGATTTGGATATCTAACCATCAAATATGGGCTGAAGAAATGGTTTATATAGGTTAATGGTTGAAGATGAGTCACACATGACTCAAAAGGAAAAAGATGAATTCCATTGTTATAAATTCCTCAAGTTCTCTTTTTGAACACCACCACGATGAGTGGTATTCTAACATTTCTTACTACCTCACCTACGAAGAGTTCCCTTCACACCTTGATTACAAAAAAAGGTGGAGTCTCAAACTTAAATCAAATAGGTATGTCATATAGAACCATGTGTTATATAAAAGAGGATTAGATAGATGTTTTCTAAGATGCATTGACAAGGAGAAATAGGAGAAGTTGCTAAATTCCTTTCATGACCAAACTTCGGTGGAAAATTTTCTACCATGGTGACTACACACAAAATCCTCTAAGGTAGGTACTACTAGGCTACCCTATTTTCATAATATCATAAGTGGGTTTTGGGTGTGATTCATGCCAACAATTTATGGTAATACCCTACTACTTGTTGCACTCCCTCTTTCACAAGTGGTCATTGAGAAACCCTTCCATTAGTGGGGCTTGGATTTTATTGGTGTGATTGAACCTCACTCAAGTCCATGCCATAATTCATTACTCAAAGATATGAATTACTTCATAAAATGGGTGGAGGCCATCCTTGTCAAGCAAGAAAACTCCGAGACGGTATGCAACTTTCTTAAGGAAAACATCATTGTTTTTTTTTGAGAATACCTCAAATATTGAGGTTCGGAATTGATTAAGTTTTTCTATAGTTATGAAATATATCTTACACATGCATCAGACTATTAACCTTTAGGGAATGGGAAAGATGAGTCTAGTAATAAGTGAAAGGAATGATAAGAGGATTATTTCAAGATGTGATCTTAGATGGTAATAACACACCACATTAGATTTGTAAAATAGAAGATCTAAAATACCATATATGGAAATCCATCATAATCCATAATGCTCAATACATTATAATACAATGACTTGAATTAATCAATCAATAAGAAAGATTTACATATAGGAGGGAAGTGTAACTACTACCAAAATTAGTGGTGAATAACTCCCACTAACTAATACCTGGTAGTTAAGTTAACTCCAGAAGACTAGTAAGCTAACTCAACACAACTAGTAAGCCTAAGAAAGCTAACCCAACACGTGTGGGGATATCACAAGTGTAATATTTATCCTAATAAATAAATAAAAGGAAAATAATAACCTACACTAACACCATCTTGTAAGCATAGACTAGATGGGTGAAAATATGGTGGGTCCTAACAACAAGGCTTGATGAGGTACCCACATACAATAACTAAGAAAATTAGACATCGTAAGGTGCCAAAAACCAGTAATAACAAAGTAGAGAGAAAATTCCCATTGTAAGATATCCTAACAATATCAGCTCAAAAACTTGTATAATGTTGAAGAAGTTTTTGTACACTATGGTCTAAATCCACTACTTTATCACGAGTAACTAAAAACAACTAACATTGGGCTTCACCAAAATAGCTCCATGTAAGGAGACCGCCAATGAAGTGATGTCAAAAGTGCAAAAACTCAAAACATAATTTGATCAACTTCTACAAATAGGTGTGCCACGATCCAAGAATAACCAAGGCAACAAGGCAAGGACACAAGATCCAAATAAATAGGAGTGCCACGATCCAAGAAAATCCAAGATAATAAGGTAAGGACACAAAATGTAAAGAAGCAAGATCAACCGCTACAAACGGGTGTGTCACTATCCAAAAATAATAATAAAGGCAACAAGGTAAGGACACGATATCCAAATAAATAGGAGTGCCACGATCCAAGAAAACAAAAGTAACAAGACAAGGACATGAAACCAAAAGAAGAAGTATCAACATGTAACAAGGTAAGGACATGAAACCCAAAGAATTAGTATCAACACCATACCCTCCAATCTGTTAAATGGGTAGAGTGACACACATAGATCCGTATGAGTTACCAAAATCAAACTCGCTCAAAAATTAGCAAACTAACATGGGCTCACTGCAGAATAGCTCCCCACAAGAGAGGTTGTCAACATGCCGGAAAAAGTGTCCAAAATACAGATCCAAAATATCTCAACAAATAAGAGAGATATAAATGTATACACCGTAGATATAAGAATACAACACCCAAAATTTTAGGACATCGTGCTCAATGAAATTGCATCCACAAGTGATAACAACACCCTCCCAAATTTGACACTTTATAATTGAGTACATGTAAATATTATAATGAGTAAAAGTACCTTTTACATTTGAAATATGTGTATAAAAATTTAACCAATTTTTAGATCTCACAAAAATACATAATTTCGAATCAAATATTCCCTTAATCTGAGCTACGGATCAAAAGTTATGAGCTCTAGAAGGTTTTTCTATTAAAATAATATTTTAATCCTAATGTTTTTTAAAAGTACACGTGACACCCAAATGTCCAAAGGGTAAAAGATTGCATCCACAATATATAGGCTTATGACCAAAGGATAAAAGCTCGTGCCCAAAACCTAAATGTCCGGATGATAAATCATTGCATTCGGAGGGTACACGTTTATATCCAATAGATAAAATAATGCACCTAGAGGGTAGTGTCCAGTAGATAAAAAGAGAAATATCCAGAGGGTAAAAGAATGCATCCGGAAGGTACATGCTTATATCCAATGGATAAAAGAATACACCCATAAGGTAAAAATCTGCATCAAGTGGATAAAATATCATAGGGTAAAAGAATGCATTCGGAAAGTACACACTTATATCTAATGGATAAAAGAATGTACTCGGATGGTACAGATCTACATCCAAATTTTCTTGTCTCAAAATATGGTTGAGTTTATAGTCAATTCTAGGGTTTTGGCACCTTCCAAATCCAATGGTATACTCCGTTTTGCATAAAAATGCATGTTGTAGAAAAGTGCTAACAAATTCTGAATACATGAAAATATTAAACCCTTTCTTGCAAAGAAACACTTACTGGATGAATGTTTACATCATCTACAACTTTCAGTACCATGAAAGGAACAATAAGAAGATTTTTCCAAGCCACGATCTCAGATGATAATAGCACACCACATTAGATTTGTAAAATAGAAGAGCTAAAATACCATATATGGAAATCCATCATAATCCATAATGCTCAATACATTACAATACAATGAATTGAATTACTCAATAAGAAAAATGTACATATAGGAGGGAAGTGTAAATAATACCTAAATCGGTGGTGAAGAACTCGCACTAACTTATATTGGTAGTTAAGTTAACTCCAAAATATTAGTAAACTAACTCCACATAATTGAGAAGCTAACTCGACACAACTAATAAACTATCTTGACACAACTAGTAAACCTAAGCAAGCTAACCCAACAAGTGTAGGGATAGAAAAATTGTAAGATTTATCCTAATAAATAAATAAAAGGATAAATAATAACCTACACTAACAATAAGAATATTTTGATAATTTTCCGAAGCTTGTTAATCAAAACCAAAAAAGGGCATAAAAACATGATGCATTATAGGTGGATAGGATCACTTCGTAGAGAAAACTATTGGAATGTCTCCATTTCATTTGCTTTATGGGATTAATGCTGAGATTTATACCATATTTTATTACTTACTCTTTAATTAGTTAGGGTAGTTGAAGATGGTCAATTCCATGATTCTCTTGATAAAAGGATATTGTATTTGGAAAATCTTGGTGAAGATAGGATGATGGTGGTTGATCAGATCCAAGAACACCAATTAAAAGTGAAGAATATATTTGAAAAGAATGTTAAGGAAAGAGAGTTCCAGGTTGGTGATCTTATCTTACTATAGGATAAAAGAAGAGAGCCCAATGACAACCATGAAAAAATTAACTCATTATGGTTTGGACCATTTCATATTTGGGAAGCCTCAGAGGAAACACTTTTCATTTATCATATCTAGATGATACTCATATGGAATTTCCCCACTTCAGGAAATATTTGAAATTGTACAAGAAATGAAAGTAGGTTGTCACATGCCCGTACCATAGGTGATTTGGGTTGTGTGTTTCTTTCCAAAAGTGTATTTTCCTTTCGCGTTATTTTTTTTTTGTGTGTTGTGTTCATGTGTTAAATAAATAAAGATTCATTGCATATCTATGTTATGAATCTAATCCCAATGGATAAGGGACTCTCCAAAAATATTCTTGAGATTATGAAGTTCATGCATGGCCTATTCTCACTATGTTTAATCTAGAACAAGTCCCTAGAAAGAGCCACTTGTTGTCATGCTAAATGTGTTACCGAAGAAAGAATGAACACATAGCTTGATAGTAGGAAGATATATTCTTTGAATAGCCTCTACCCTCTCTAGATCAATCTTGATTCCCTCTTTTCTCATGATGTTCCCAAGGAGCTTTTCCACAATAACCCAAAATATTGAATTTTTAGATTTATACATATGTGGTGCCTCTTACAACGAATTAGAACTTTCTCAAGTACATATTTTCTCTTCTTTTCTTGGAGTATAATGTCAGATCATTAAAATAAAATACTATATAATTTCCCTTGAAATATTTGAAAGAAATTTCTATAAACCATTGAAATGCAGCACCCACATTGATCAAACCGAATGACATGTGATGGTAAGTGAAGATTCCCCATGGGGTGGTGAAGGAATTCTTGAATTGATCTTATTTAGCCAAAGGAATCTGATTATACCCAGAAAATCCATCTAACAAGGAAATCATCTCTGAACCATTAACTACTTGCAAGATATGGTCCATGAATGGTAACTAGTAGTTGTCTTTTAAAAAATCTTGGTTTAGATTCCGAAATCCATACAGATGTGGATTTAACCACTCTTCGTACTCACTATTATAATATTAGCTATCCACGTTGAGTGGTAGATATTGAAGATGATGTGGGAATTAAGAAACTTCTCAACCTCTACTTTGATCATTCGACAATTTTGGGGTTGTATTACCTTTGCTTCTCCTGAAGGATTTTGCATTAGGATTTAGTGGTATAAAATATTGTATGGACTATGGTTGGAAGGAATTCAAATCATCATATGAGTATGTGAGCACATCATAGTACTATTTCAAGAAAGCTATGAAATTCCTCCATTCCTTGGCTACTCATTTATGTTAATGTTGACTTTGTCATACTCGATGAATACCTAGGTTGATTCTTTTATTTACCATGAATGGAAATGTCATGATTTTTGAATAGTTCTTAGAAAGACATTATTCCCTTTAGGATCATGTTTCCTTTCAATTGATCACTTTGTATTCATTCACCTAATCAACTAAATTATTTTCAATATCATTCCAAGTAAACTCCTTGGGACTTACTCACTTCCCTGAAATACATGAACCTAAATTCCTCTGTATATTGTAGGAAGGATAATATTTTATTATAAATATGAAAAACTTGCTAGTGTATCAATTTTTTTGGCACACTAGGCAGAAATACCATTTCCATCAAGAATATTTCTCCTTAGAATTCAATATGTGGAATCATAAATGATGTAGATATGACCAAAAATCAGATTTAGAATTATGATCCCTAGAGAATGGTTTAATTTAAAATGAATTGAAGGTCTCAAGATACGGTCCCAAGCCCTATTCTTGTAATAGAATAGACAATAATTTTTACTTGAAAAATGTCTCTCACTTGTTTCAAAATTAGTCCAGCATCACCTTGGACAATGAACTTCTTAATTCCCACCTCTTTGGTATCTCTCAACTCGAGCAACAACGATTTGTATTCGAAAGTGTTGTTTGTGTTAGAGAATTACAACTTGCATGCTAATGTGAATAAGTATCCATGTTGAGAAGATAAGATGATGTTTACTCCGGTTCCAATTGTAGAACAACTTCCATCAAACTCCATGTTCCAAACATCATCAAAAATGTTTGTTTCCCTTTCCTCTAGGACATGCAATTCTTCACTCCATTCAAAAATCATGAAGTACCATTACCTCTTTCTTCATGTGGAAATTTCCCTGACTCTTCAAATGAATATTTTCCTAACTCTCTACTTTGAAAGATAATGGTGGCCCTAGTGTCATCTAAAATTTACAATGTGTACTTCATCTTTGGCTTGGGTTAAAGTTTATTCATCTCACCCTTGATTAGAAATAATGTAGAAGACCAATCCATTTGTATTTCACCTCCCATATCATGAGATAATATTCTATTAGGATAATTCCATATGTAGTTGACATGCCAGCTACTATGATTGTTTCCTTCATTTGTTTTTCTAGATAAGCCACAAAGTCCATCACCGTATCTTTGACCCTCCCAGTAAAGTGGAAAATATTTGGTCTCCATTGAGTAGTAATGTCCAAATTCTTGAGAGAGACTCAAACTAAGGGCTTGAGAAACCTTAGCGGGCATGAAATTATCCAAGCCACCAAAATTGATGATACAATTATTTAGGCAATATCCATTTATCAACAAGGAAAAATATAAGGGTTTAATCTATTTGGTGGAGGAGGGAGTAGAGGTTTAGAGGTTTTGGCTTGGACTCAAATGGAGAGTGGGAAGAATTTTTTTAAGTGGATGATACTTTTGAAGAGGATGACACTTTGGACTTGGAGCTTCCACCCTTGATGAACTTAACAAGTTTCTCGAACTACTCAAGATGGGTTTGTAAGTATTCAAAATATGAGATTTAGACCTTATCCCTTTTTACATGATTTTTGATATCAAATTTTGGAGAGGGATTTTTAATAACATGGGAAGCATTGACTTGGCTTAATTTATATGAGTTATTTTATGATTTCTCATCACTCTTATTCTTTTTAGAAGTAGAAACATCATTTATGGAAGTATTTGACTTACCTTTCTTGGAGGATACCTTACAATGGGGCACAATTTTAGGATTCTTATTTGTAGACTCTAAATATGGTGGCATGGATATCCTCTCTTTTTAATAATCTTTTCAGAAGTAGATTCATCGGTTAATGATCTTCTCTCTTTATCTTTATGCTTGGAAGACTTATCCTTCTCATTATTCTTCCACTAAGTGAAAAAAGAAAAGAGTGGTTGTTCATATCTGCCACATATTCCTCATATTCATCATCCAAAGTGGATGTATACTCACAAAAACCTACCTTTACAGATCCAAATTATTCTATTAGTATCTCACCTTCTTCTTTTCACTTTACGAACCCGCTTCTCCTTCACTTTCTTCATCAAACTAGGTCCCATGCGATGCGTTCACGGGAGGGGATTTAAGAGAAAACCTCTAAGGTGGAGGATAAATTCTATGTTTGTTTGAAAAAATCTATCTTAGAATATATTTGTACTTGGAATTATGAGAAAGTTGTTTTTTTAGGGAAAGAAGATCATTAGCCAATTTTTGCATTAATGATTTTGTGGCTCTGAACTTGAACTCATTTTTTTCCCTTACTTGAAACCTTTTTGAATTTCCCGGACATCATAAAATCATCGTCTACATCAACAAGAAGGGTCCGATCTTCGTCCAAAGAGGTAATTTGGCTTCTTCTTAGCATGAAACCAACATTAGAAATTTTTGCATGGGTGAAAAACCTTAATTGGTTATCTTCCAAGGGACTTGTAACTTACGGTATCTTCTAGAGAATTATGTTAATATTGGATATAAAATATCTCATATGTTCATAGGGATATTTTTTCAATTGTGATCACTTTGGGTGAGGATAGCATGAGAATCTTCAGTTCGTTTGAATCTAGCTTCAAATTTAGATTTCATACCTTCCTAATTGGTGATTAATCTTCTTAGCATATGGTAAAACAAATTGTATCAACATCTTGTAGAGATTCCATGAACAAGTAGACTGAAATGTTTTTGTAATCCACTCCACACACCCCACAAGATGTTATGAATGCATCGATATGATCATCAAGGTGATTTTTTCATCTCCTCACTAGGAAATTTCTTCCTAGGTCCTTTTGGTAGGTCATGCAATATAGGGATCAAGGCCAATGGGCCTGTGTTTTTTCTCCAAGTCACGTGTGTAGCCATTATCTATTATTCCTCTTCTGGTTCTTCTTCTCCTTCTTCTTTTAGTTCTTTTATATTTCTTCTTCCTCTTTTACGGAGGAATGAGATTCGATGATTTTTTTGGTGGTTCTTCACTAGGGCCTTTAAGAGGAAGGATAGGATAAAACTTAGGAAAATATTGTTGACATGTTCTCCTTGCTAGTTGAGTAATGAGAAGTCTAAATTAAGATATTTTTCACTCTTCAAATGTTGGGTCGGTTGTACCACAAACTTGAGCAGAAATTTTGTATCTTCCTTCTTCCATTTTTAGGATTGATACACAACTAAGAACAAATTTATTTTATGTACTTCTTTTTTATTAGGATATTTTCTTGGAAGTTCTGAGATCTTGTGCATGTTCTTCTTCAAACTCTATAACTTTTGAGGTTTGGTGATAGTGATTGAAACTTTCTTTATTACTCTAGATTAAATTCCTCATATCAGTTATGAGATATTCTTGGGTATATTGAAAGAAAATAAGCTAAATATGTAATAAAAGATCATTTTTAGGAATGGTCATTATGGGAAAAATGCATAGTAAACATCAAGGCTCTTAGGATTTTCAAATTCTAATTTTTTTTTTTTTAGATATATGATTTTTATAATTTTGTGGTTCTAGGAAGTGTTGTAGATTCTGTAGAATATTTCCCAATGTGGGTGCCAAAACTATTGGTGACATAATCTATCACAATGAAAATTTAGTTCATTTTCACTAATGGTCTAGGACTATGACTCTCCTCTTTATGATGGGGACTATCCCATTTATTGAATGCAGATAAAATAAATATCATCGGTGTTCATGAAGTAGGGATCACACAGTAATACTCCACTAGAGATGTGGAAAATTGAGTTCACCTAGTGCAAGGGAAGAATTTTTTTGAGAGACAACGTGAAGGGGAGTGAGAAACTAGGAGAGAGGGGGTTAATATTAGAAATAGGCACTAACAAAATTTCACAAGCATTATCCAGAATCAATCCACACTTAATTAGAGGAAAATAAATTGTCTAACAATGATAAGACACAATAAGTCATAGACACGAAATAACATTAACCATTCATCAAAGGCACTAACACCTTCCTTAAGTATATTGTATTATCATGTGCAAAAATCTGAAAAGTAGAGAGATAAAGGAAATATAATGAAAAGGAATATAAGATTGCTATCATTTGTTTGTTTCTTAGTAATACAATAGCTATCTACCTAGTGAATCACAATTGATAACCCTTTGGAGCGAGGGATCCATAAAAATATATAACTTTATAAAAATATCTTCATCTACCCCCACATGACATTTCACTTATTTTTATAACTTGTGACCTTTCATATTCCCGGGAAAGAAAAGTGTTGGGGCTATAATGTCAAGTGGGATATCTACCATTGATGTATGCCCCACATTATCTTAAAGTTTATGTATTAAAATTTTTTTATGATGGTCTTCCACCTTTAAGTGTGGAATAGAGAGACTAACTAGTAGATCTACTGACTCATGGATATCCCTCTCGGGATTGCTAATAAACCAACTAATACATTGGTATTGATAATAAGATCAGTTGGTTGGTAATAGATATGATAACTACATTGTATAGAAAGAAATCACTCTACAATTTCTAGTGCTAAGAAAAGAGACCAAAGAATGAAGTGGAAGTTCTGGGTAAAACTTGTATTCAAGATTATTAATACAAACAATGATGTATTGTAGTGGTGTTTTTTTTCTTCAAGTTTCCCCACTTAAATTTGGTGTCTTCTATCTCTTTTATTTCTGCTATTTTCTTTAGCTCTTATTATAACGTTTGTATTTTGCATACTATAATCTATAATCTTCGACAACTTATATTATGGATTTATAATCAGTCCGTTACTCATTCCTTATAAATCCTGCTATGGTATTAGAGCTGGTGGTTATGCATGTGCATGATTGATCTGGAATATTTTAATTAGATAGAGAAAAGAAGATTGAAGTTTGTTTATGAATCGGTGATGCCCCCTAGTTGCTCTCGAGTATAAATAAGGGTGTTGTGTAACCCCCACGCCTAAACAAGGAAAGAATATCAATGACGCCACTGACGCATATGACGTGACTGACGCATATGACACCACTAAAGGAGGAGTTATAATTCCAAATAAGGAATGTAACTCCTATGATGCACTAACACAAATGACAATGATAGATTCTATGACAGAATCTGACACTTGTCATTTGACTTCCTAAGACCTATGACTCTCGCAAGGTGAGATGACTCACCAGGTGATGTGGATGATGAATAGGCATGTCATAGACACCAAAACCCCCTTCATCAAAGTTGAGGAAGAGGTCAAGGTAATCCAAAATAGAAAAGAAGACTCCCCTAGACAACTAAGAAAGATGTGTCAATGGGGCCCGATAACTAAAGGCCTGATAAGGTGCCCATATACAAACAACATATTTCTAGAAAGAAGAAGAGGAGAAGGAGGACTATATAGCCCAAAGAAGATGGGTAGCTACAGTAGACCTCACCCCAAGAAGAGACTACAAGTGAAGAAACTTCACCTCAGTGAAGGGCTTGGTGAATATGTCTGCAACCTGATCAGTTGTCTAAACATACTGTATGTCGATGATGTTTTCATGTATCAGCTCCCATATGAAGTGCATGTGAATCTCAATGTGCTTCATCCGCTGATGTTGAACTAGATTTATACTAATCAAGATAGTGCTCATGTTGTCATAATAGATAATGGTAGGCCACCAAAAGTGGATGCAAAACTCTGTCAAGATACCATCCTCACAGTAGATAATGGTAGGCCACCGAAAGTGGATGCCAAACTCTATCAATGTGCTCATGGAGAACTTGTTGGCCAAGGAGATCTTCACATAATTAATGAAAGAGGAAGAGCTACCCGTGATCAACAAGTCATCAACACTGAGAGAACAAGAATAAGCATGAATTCATCCTATCATAGAATATACACATTTGGGTCGAGTGACATCGAGTGAACCTTGATGCAAGTAAAAAGGAGTCCATCTTGGCATACCAAGCCAGAGGGGCTTGTTTTAAGCCGTAGAGATACTTCTTTAACTTGTAAATGAGGGATGGATCATGGACATAATTCGGAGGTTGTTCCATATAGATATCTTCCTCTAGGTCCCCATGAAGGAAGGCACTCTTAATGTCCATCTGGTAGACTTCCCATTTGTTAGCGGTAGTGATGGAAAGGGTCAGTCGAATGAAAGTCATCTTTACAACCGGAGTAAAGGTTTCTGAGTAATCAACCCCAACTACCTGGGAGAAACCCTTAGCTATAAGTCACACTTTATACTTCTTGAATTCTCCATTGGATCCATACTTTGATATATCCACCTACACCAAATGAATTTTATTCCTTTTGGAAGAGGGGTAAGATCCCAAGTGTCATTCTTTATGAGTGAGGAATACTCCTCATCCATAGCAAAATCCCACTCAGGAATCCCAAAAGCTTCTTGGAAAGATGGTGGATTAGAAGAAGAGGCAAAGAAGGAGTGGGGTCCAACGAAACTCAAGTGAGTACGTCTCTCATCTGAAGGATCTCCAACTAAATCTCTAGCACTCTATAAAGTTTTCCTGGCCCAAAGAGGTCCCAAAGGTTCAAGCTCAGAGTCAGAAGATTCTTCACTTGAGTGAGAAGGGACATAGTCCTCATCATCACTACTGTCAAAATCAGAAGACTCAGAAGTTTGAGGATCGGGAGGAGCAAGGAGAGGAGCAACTCACTCAACAAAATCATCATCTGATGAGTCAAAATTTGAATTAGTTGGCAAAAGAACCTTAGTGGAAGTAAAAGTCAAGGATGACTCATCAAAATTCACACTCCCTAAATATAGAGCTCATGAGTAGTAGGGTTCAACAATAAATATGCCTTCATGCCATCAAGATACCCAAAAAGATACAAGGTTTGGTTTTGGATCCAATGCCTTACGTTTCTTCTTGGGAATCTGAGCCATAGCCTTGGATAAAAAGACTCAAAAGTGCTCAACATCAGGCTTGTGTCCAAACTAGGCTTCAAAGGGTATCATCCCTCTTACTACCTTGTGTGGAACATGATTCTAAATGTAACAAGAACAATTCACTGCTTCAGCCCAATACTGCGGAGGAAGGGACTTCGAGTGAACCATACAAGTGGCCATCTCCTTTAAAGTTCGGTGCTTTTTTCTGCAACTCCATTTTGGGAACGGTTGTAAGAAACTATACGCTGTAAAGAAATCCCCTCAAAAGTGCAAAAATCCTCAAACCTATTTCTCACATATTGGTCTCCATTCTTGGTTTGAAGAACCTTGATAGACTGTTATGCTTGTTTCTCAGCAAGAGCCTTAAAGTTTTGAAAATGCTCAAAGACTTCAAACTTAAGCTTAAGAAAATATACCCAAGTATAACGTGAAAAGTCATCAATGAAGGTTAGTATATATAGATCTCTAGTGAAATAAGGAGATGGAATGGGGCAAAAAACATCACTATGAACAAGATCTAAGGGACGAGTAGCTCTCCAGGATTTTCCCTTATCAAAGTTTTTTTCAGGATGCTTTTTGAGGGTGCAACCCTCACAAAGACCTTTAGAAAACTTAACTCGGGGTAACCCATTGACCATTTCATTTTGGCTCAATTGTTCAAGGTAACGATAATTAATATTCCCAAAATGCTCATGCCATAGCTTGCTAACCTCATTTACATGAGTGAGCAAGGCATTATGTGTCAAATCAAAAGAGAAGTGGGAAAAGGTATCAACTTTGAACGGTGATCCGCCTTGCCCTCGACCACATTGCGGTCGAGTTAAGCTCACGAATGATCACCGAGTTAGGAAAAATTCCACTCGTGTTCCTTCACCAAGGTGGGTGATTTGGTAAACCGATAGGAGATTGGGAACACTCAACACTTGGTTAAATGTTCCACCTTCTATCTCTACCGATCCACTTCAAAAACCGACACATGAGTGTCATCACTTAACGTGATTTGGCACATGCTACATGGTTCAATGCTAGAGAATTCAACCTCTCGAAGAAGCCATGTGGTGCGAGGCACAGAATCAATAATCCAAGTTGATGATGGAGCTGATCTAGCTACGAGGGCCTTAACTTTATTATTTTCATTTATAGACTCCTTTGCATTAGAAGACTCGCCCTTCCGAGTTTAACGGATTCAGGAACACTTATTTTATTTTCTCAAGTAAATGAGTTAAGTGATCAATTTGTTTCGAAAAAATTGATGCTCATCATGGCGATTTCTTACAATAGGAGGATTTAAAATTTTCCTTCTTCACTTTAGGCTCGAAGTCAAAGTGTTAGTGTTGGGCTTAGTGGGATTGGTTGGTCTTGGTTTCTTTCTTAGGTTGGTCCTTTCTTTCTTTCTCCTTTTCATTTTCTTGCCCTTATTCACCACAAGGGCATGAGACTTGGATTTTAGAGTCCCCATTTGAATGAGTTTGTCTGTAAAAATTTCAAAGGATGGCATTGTCAAGTACTACCCAAGGTAGATTTCATGGCATAGAAATTTAAAAAAAAAATAGATAGAGTATTTAGGACCTAATTTAGATAGAATCGACAAGATCAATTGAGAGTCTTTCTTTTCCACTTTAAATTCCATTAGAAGAATTCTAGTGTGGACAAACTTTGAGAAGAAGGCTGTAGGTTTTCAAAGTCACTAGGATTTAACCCTAGTAGTTAATTCTCCAACTCATGCACTCTCATGTCATCTTACTTCCCAAACATATCGTCGAGCATTTTCCATGCTTTATCAGGTGTCAAGGAAGTTTGATGTGGCAAAGAAAGTCAGGAGAGATGGACATATAGATAAGACCTAAGGCTTCATGACAACGATTGAACCACTTAGATTTTTGGGTTCATCATTAGGTTTGGTATCTAACTCCATGGCGATATGATATAACCCTTTACTTCGCAAAAATAATAGAATTTTATATTTCTATTCAAAGAAGTTAAAAGTTGTGAGCATTGGTATTTTAGAGATATCCATAATGAAGAGATAGAACCAAACGATACTGAGGAAGGAGAGAGAAAAGAAACAACCACCTTAGAACAATATCACACCCCCTTGAGTTTGGCACTTTATAGTTTAGTGTGTTGATTAAAACTAGATGCAACTGTGTGCCAAGAACTGGAGTTTTCACTCACCTTGTAATCAACATAATAATGCACAATAGTGGAGACAACAATCAAGGTTCATTCTTGCGCGTGTGAGATCAACATCGTAAGAAAGCACAAGAATGAGATAAAATAAGAAGGGGAAGAGAGGGATTTGTGAGAAACAACATCTCACATCACATGAAAGAATCCCTTTCTTTGTAAGATTGTGGCGATGCGCTCACAAGTCCACAAGCAATAAAAAGGATAAAACAAGGCTCGAAATGAGCTGAATTAAGCAATACAAAGACACCCCTAGAATGTGGCACTTTATAAAATAGTGCATTTACAAAACTGATAATCCCATCAACTAGAGTGTGAAAAAACATGCAACTTTGACTAAATAAGTGCTCAAAACCGAGCAACGAGTCAAAAGTTATAGCAAAAACAATTTCCCACAACTGATGGAAAAAAGATAATAAGCCTACAAATAGATTTAAAAAGTGCCCTAAATGCATGCAAAGGGTGTCGTATGTATGCTTGTTAGAAATGGCATCGAATTTTAGATAGGGTTTGTTTTAATTACAAGGGGGATTAGCCTCCTACCAACCCCAGACCTCACCCTCCATCTTCAACACTCGAAGGAAGGATATTTAAAACAAGCAAAGAAATATCTAAAAAGAGTTAAAATGCCAATTAAATAAATGTACACCTTAAAACATGTTAAAATTGATTTGATTTACCAATGATTAACCCTAACATATGGATAAGGGCTGAGCTAGTGTTGACCGAGTTGCTTGAGAATAGAAGCCCACGTGGAGATGTGTTCATGGAGGATCCCTTGGAATGTGGCTGAGGCTGTTAGAGAGGAAACAATGAGCACGGGTAGGAAATGCATGTAAAATTTGGAGAAACCATCTGGAACATGCAGGGCGTGGCTCAGGAAACTAACGACGAGGCAAGTCCATTGGCTAGCTAGTTGCAGAGAAAAAATCCCAGTGCATTCTATTGCAGATCCCAAAATTCGAACACAATGAGTGGAAACCAAAGCTGAACATAGTGCATGGAAACAAGAGATGAACACAATGAACAAGCGGGCGAGTGGAAACTAGAGATGCACACAGTCCACGTTGAGCCAAACAGTGTAGGGCTATGATCAGGACTCAGGAGAAAAGGGCATTCGAATGCACAACCAAGACAACCAGTGCAAGGTAGAAGAACCTTAGTCTAAGGATTGTTGTATGCTCAAGTTGTGTTGAATCACATTTTCACTAGTGTATCCTTAGCAGGACGTGAAGGGAGCGAGTCGGTGGTGATCGATGCAATAGACATGAGTTGAGGTGAGCATGAAAAGGGAATGCATTGAGCTATTATGAGGACAATACTGCGAGCTATATTCCAACTCAGTTCTAGGATCCAACACTCCTCAAATACCAAGAACCGACACTCCTTTTACCCTGCAGGATCTGAACCTGAACACAACCATAACCAGTAAGTAATACACAAACAACCAAAAAGAATGACAACACATGCAAAGGTAGTTAAGGTGAGATCCTGCACAAGGAAATAACAAAGAACCACAAGTCCACACCAAAGCAAAACCAAGCTCACGAGAATAGAAGTAATCACAAACTCAGCAATGGATAATGCAAACTGAACAAAATACCTTCAAACTTGTAACTTATAAAACCTCAATGTGAGGTGACCAATATGATTCCAAAGTAATAATTGAAAAACTTGCATGAGGTAATAAGAAGAAACCCGAAGTAATAAACAACTTGATAAATGAAGAGTGCACATTCTACCAAAACCAGCTCTGATACCATGAAAAAGGAAAAGCGAGAACGATGTCAAAAACAAATGCACCACAATGAAGTTTCACTGATGGTAATGTCAAGGTCCAACGCAATAAGCAAGATTCGAACCAATGGAAAGAAAATGCAAGTAAGAAAACAAGTCAATCTTGCTCATGCTCATAGATCAAAAATGAAAGTATAAATAGGGGTATTGTGTAACCCCATGCCTAAACAAGGAAAGAATATCAATGATGCCACTGATGCATATGATGTGACTGACACATATGATGCCTTTAAAGGAGGAGTTACAATTCCAAATAAGGAATATAACTCCTATGACGCACTGATGCAAATGACAATGACAGATTCTATGACATAATCTAACACTTGTCATTTGACTTCCTAAGACCTATGACTCTCACAAGGTGAGATGACTCACCAGGTGATGTGGATGATGACTAGGCATGTCACACACCAATAGAGCCATCTTTAAGCTAACCGGGTGTAAAATTCTAATTCCCACCCAAATATTTTGTGAAAATATTGGTTAAATGGATGTTTAGATCATGGTTTATCATTTGTATGATTAGATATATGCTTTTGCATCTTGTTTAAGTCATTTTTGGTTTAAATCCATCATATGCAAGTTTATTTTAAGTTTTCATGCCACCTATATCCATTAAGGCTATTTTTGTCTGTGGATGTGAAATGATATACTTAGATCCGGCTAGTTTGTGTAGTTAAATCCACGTCAAATTTATAAATCTTTATTTTTTGCTAGATCTATTTGTGTAAATCCTGATCCAATAATTTTATGCCTTTGACTTTTCTCTATTGTTTTTTATTTATATCCGATTGGTTTTAAAAATATTTGACCAATTAAATTGCTCTAATAGATTTGATATCCTTTTTTTCGTGTTTATGAAGCTAAAAACACTCATAGAGTGCCAAGTGGATTCACTCTATCATTATTTTATTGAATTTTCCAAAGCTCTACTATTGAAATTTTTGATCCAATAATTTTTTTCCATCTAGCTTTGAATTTGTCAACATTTTGATCTTTCTATCATTTGTGAAGTACAAACCAATAAGGTTGTTCCACACACTTCAAAAATTCAATTTTATAATTTATCTAATATCAATTGTGAAATGTGAGCCAATAAGGGATTTATGCATGTATTTACATTATCGGACTTGACTTTTCTTTCCTCTTTCATTTGTGAAATCTGATTTGAAGCTCCAATTTTCTTTATATTTCATTTATTAGATCTTTTGTTTCTTATTTCTGTCTTTGCGAAATACATACCAATAGAATTACTTCTTTGTCTTCGTATTTTGCATTTGTGAGTCATTTTTAATCTTGTTAGTGGTTATCCAATATGAATTTTCCACCATTTCACATTTTAAAATCTTTACTAGACTTGCGAAAAGCAAGCCATTTAAAATTCTCCACGTGTGTCCTAGTTTTTCCTTAGTCTTTTTAGCACAATTGCGAAGTGCAAACCAATTGAAGTTTGACGCATATTTTAATTATGAAACTTGTTATTTGTTTTCAAACCCAAACTTTATTATTACTTCTATATTTTTCATGGACTATAAGTCTTCCTGAAGCCATCTCTTAAAAGTTTGGTGGAAAGCTGTCAAGTGTCCTTTTTAGTCGTTAGATCTTTAACAAGTGGCTTTGTTTGACTAAGTATTTAATTTCACATATTGTTTTTTCTTTTTCATAACCATGTCGAGTCCAAATAGGTGATTTAATAAACTAATGACACATGTCTATGGTTTTGTAGTCATTTTTCTCTACTACTTAGTCTTCTCGACTTGTTTTCTGCGAATTGCAAGCTAATAGAAAAAATGACACGTGTATTTATCTTTTCACGATGTTAGATTTTATATCTTTTGCTATGTACTTTAGTTGACTTGTCAAAATTATTGAGGACTTGATAATTTATTTGTTTTGATTAAATTCTAAGGATTTCACCTCCTCTCGAGGGACCTACTTTAGAATTTACCGAAAAGTCGACATTTTTCTAGCTATAATGGTTAGATCTTGGCCACGTGTCTTGTCTAAATTATTATTTTTCTACATATATTTTTGATTTTTCTTGTACCGTGGGTTTAATATTTTCTTTATACCAGTGATTTTTAAAGTTTCTTTGTACCACAGTTTCAAATTTCCTTTGTTCATGGTTTTTCTAGTTTTCTTCATCCTGTGGATTTTCAAAGATTCTCACGGATTCTAAAATTTGAAAATATTAGATATTTTCTCTATGGCCTTCTCGTAGCATGTCTATTTCAGTTTTAGCTACTATACTATATTTCTATTGAATTTTCTATAGCTAATTTTTTTCTCTATTTGGCCTCTTTTATTCAATTTATTAGTTGTATTTGTTACTAGTGTTGGATAAGCATTAAAATGGTTATATTTTCTAGTTTTCATTAGATAAGTATGAATTGTTAAATGGAATGAATTATAAAATTTGGAGAGTTCTATTAAAATCCTATTTTATGGCTATGAAGCTATGGGATCTCGTAATTGGTGTGGAGACATGACCCGATGGAAGATAAGAAAACCACGAAAATCTTATCTCCTTCTCTCGAGAGATATCAAAAGTTATGTCCATCCTTTTACAAAGCATAAAATATGAATTCTTGATGCATATAGGTCATATGGACTCCCTTGTTGATGCATGGAAATAATTAGAGACAATGCATGAAGGCATTCATCTATCTAAAATAATTAAGCTAATTATGGAACTGTTTACAACTCCCATGAAGGGGGATGAGAAAATAGTCAATTATTTAGCTAAAATTAAGAACATTAAAACTCAATTAGATGGTTGTAACTGTGAAATATTTCAAGACAAGCTTGTACTTCATTATTCGAGATAAATATTCATGAAAATTATAGGATTTATATCTCAATTCTTATTAGGATTTATATCATTCTCATTCGATTTATATCGAATGAGAATGATTTTCTGATCTGAAAACTTTTTCTTCTCTGCTAATTCAAGAAGAGCATGTTATGAAGAATTTTGATTCAAAAGAGACTGTTTCTCAAACTATATTCTTTCATAATCATAAGTCTTCTCATTACAATAAGAACACTAATCCTAATAAAAAACCTAATATCAAACCCAAATTTTAATCCAATCATGTTAAGAATAGTCGAAATTTAAAGTTGGCACATGTAAAAAATGTGGAAATTTTGAGTGCGAAAGATTTTGAATGACATGTAAAATCAAACAAATTTTCTAAAAATACTAAAACTAATAAATTTAACAATCGAAAGAGAGATCAAAATTAGAAACAAAATAATGCAAATGAATCTGAGTAGTTTATTGCCTTATATATTGTTCTCTCAACTTCAAATAAAAATGAATGGATTCTTGATAGTGGTGTCATTAGGCACATGACTGTACTCTAATATCATCTCAAATGTTATTAAATGTGAGGAAAATATATATCTAGGAGATAACTCCATCATTAGATCTAAAATTTGTGGTAATGTTAAATTGTCAAATGGTGTAATTAGGAATGTCTTGTTTGTTCCTCAGCTCAAAAATAATCTTTTGTCTTTCTCTCAGATAACTAAATAAAAGTTTAAAGTTGTTTTGTTACAAGATAAATGGTATGCAAAAGATAATCTCCGTAATGTCATTACTTCTAGTATTCAGAAAAATGGCTTGTATATCTTTGATGGTTATGTGTCTAAATCTTGTTTTTCTTCCTCTTCTTGGAGTGAAATTCAGCTTTGGCATGAAATACTTGGTCATGTAAATGTCAAAAGTATCTATGAAATGTCTATAATTAATCTTTTATTGGTCTTCCTAAATAAAAATATGATCACAAGACATGTGAAATTTGCTTTCGTGGTAAGCAACTTGTTGAACCATTTCATAAGCATCATGATCCCAATTCTTCTTAACTATTAGATTTGATTCACAACGATGTCGAGAGGTCCACTATAAGTCCCTTCTCTTAGTGGATCTTTTTATGTTTTTTTCTTTATTGATTACTTCTCTAGAATGACTTGGTATTATTTTATTAAGAAGTTTGATGTTTAGTCTAAATTTAAAGAATTTAAAGCTTTAGTAGAGAACACATCTAATATGAAAATTAAAATAATTAGAACTAATAATGGAGTTGAGTGTCCTAGAATTTTTTTATGAGTTCTATTTGTCATATGGGATTCAAAGAAATTTGATTACTCCCTATTCCCCAAAGAAAAATGGCATTACGAGAAAGGAAGAATGGGACTATTATACAAATGGATAGGCGTATGATTCATGTATTTAATGTGCCAAAGTTTTTATGGGAAGAAGCTATGAAAAATGTAGTTTATATTCTTAATAGAATTCATACGAAATAATTTCATCAAACTACTCATCATGAAGTATGGACAAGGCAAAAAAAAAAAGCTATCTCTCACTTAAGAATATTTAATAGTCCTACCTATATCTTCATTCCAAAATTTAAGAGGAATAATCTTGATCCAATCTCGACTCTTGTATTTTTGTTAGTTATGGCTATCAAACTAAAGGTTTAAGATTTTATGATCATTTCAAGCATGACATTATTGAAAACGGAAATGTTCAAGTCTTAGAAAATAATTTTTGCGATGCTTCTCATGAACCCTCCCATGTTTCTCCTAAGAAAGATCTTGTTAATCTTTCTTCTAAAATTATGGAAATAGAAACTCAAGATAATGATTATCCTTATCTAAATATGATGGATACCGAGGGGAATCATCTAAAGTTGTATTGCATCTTAAGATTCCTAAATGGGCCCAAAATATGGTCAAGGAATCCAATCATGTTAGTCTTAGAAAGGTAACTTGTAGTTAGCATTCTTATCATGCCTTGATGACCCTCTATGAGGTTGAACAACATTATTTTCAAGAATCCTATCAAGATGATATATGGATTTAGGCTATGAAATATGAATACAATGCTCTAACTAAAAATAATTCTTGGGAACTAGTCCATCCTCCTAAACGAAGCATTGTAGGACCTAACTAGTTATACAAGATCAAATATAAATCTATAGGAGAAATTGAAAATTTGAGGCAAAGTGGTAGCTCGTGGTTTCACTCAAAACCTGGTCTTGACTATGTTGATACCTTTTCTCTTGTAGTTAAGATGAGAAGCTGTTAGAATTATTCTTTCTTTGGCTATCCAATATGGTTGGGATATTTACCAAATGGATATTAAACATGCTGTATTAAATGGTGACTTAAAATAAGAAATCTACATGTGTCGAGTCTAAAGGGTTTGAAGAACCTAGTAAGGAACTTTATGTCTATAAGCTTTAAAAGTCTTTGTATAGTCTTAAACAAGATCCTAAAGCTTGGTATGCTAGAATTAACAGTTTCTTTCGGGATATTGCTTTTTCTAACTATTATTCTAATAATTATTAATTCATTAAGTTTTAAAATAGTCATATTATAATTATTTTCTTATATGTTGATGATCTTTTAATTACTTACGGTAATAAAAAATTAATTTTAGAATCAAAGAAAGGTTAAAACAATGTTTTGAAATGACTAATTTAGGTTTATTATATAATTTTCTTGGCATGGTTATCTTCCAAGATCATAATTATATTGTTGTATCGAAATCTCAATATGTTGTGAATTTTCTTAAAATATTTAACATGATTGATTGTAATCTTGTTTTCATTCCTATTGAGTTTGGTGTTAAATTAGATCCTAAACCAACTTGTGCTAAATTTGATCCTACTCTGTATAGACAGATAGTTGGTAGTCTAATTTATTTGACTATTCTTGGACCTATATTTCTTATACGTTAAGAGTAGTTTCAAGATTTATGCAAGAACCTTATTAGTTTCATTGGAAAATGGATAAATTAATGTTGAAATATATTCAAGGAATACGTCAATTATGGTTTTTTTATTCTTCTAATGATGCACAATTATTTGGCTATTGTGATTACGATCATGTTGATGATCTTTGCAAATAGAAATTATACTTCTCGATATGTTTTTAAAGTAGGTATGGGTTCCATCGGTTTGAGTAACAAGAAGTAACCAACGGTTTCTATCTCTTCTCTTTTGAAGCAGAGTATATAAGTGTTATGGAAGCTACAAAAGAAGCTATGTGGCTGAAAAAGACTATTGGATGAGTTGTACATGGGTGTCAAAGGGAGCACTACTCTTCTATGTGATATCCAAAGCTGCATTTATCTTGAAAACAATCAAGTTTAGCATTAAATGACCAAACATATTGAAGTTCATATACACTCTATTAGATAAAAAGTCATCAATGGTGATGTTGATCTCAAGTTTTGTTCTACTAAAGATCCGGTTGCATAAATCTTCACAAAGTCATTGTTTTTGTCAAGTTATGTAAATTTTTTGCCTTATTGGGCCTATCAGAGTTTCCATTGAGGGGAGTGTGCATGAAAATGCCACCTCTTAACGGCCTATTGTAAATTTCAATACTTCCTCCATTTTTAATAAGTAAATGTGTCACACTATGTGAAGTTACTTGTAAATCCTAGTGAAGCATTATTTATGGTAATGCTTTGGTTTATAAAAGGATCTATAAGCTAATACAAGTCTTCACATATAAAGAACTTGTCTTAATAATTTTGGTATGGGAAAATATGTATGATTTCTCTCATTTACATGCTACCTTGAATCACTTGTTGTTGATTCATGGATCTGTAAATCCTTTTGTAGAAAAAGGTAAATCTAGCATGTCTTGTTTTGTTTCTCCCACTTAACATTAAGGGGGAGTGTTGGGGTAGTAATGTCAAGTGGGATATCTACCACTGATGTACACCCCACATTATCTTAAAGTTTATGTATTAAAATTTATTATGATGGTCTTCCACATTTAAGTGTGGAATAGAGAGACTGACTAACAAAGCTATTGACTCACGGTAATCCCTCTCGAGATTGCTAATAAACTAATAAATACATTGGTATTGATAATAATATCATTTGGTTAGTAATAGATATGATAACTATATTTTATAGAAATAAATCACTCTATAATTTCTAGTCCTAAGAAAAGAGACCAAAGAGTGAAGTGGAAGTTCTGGGTAAAACTTGTATTCAAGATTCTTAATACAAACATTGATTTATTATAGTGGTGTTTTTCCTTCGGTTTCCCCACTTAAATTTGGTGTCTTCTATCTCTTTTATTTCTGCTATTTTCTTTAGCTCTTATTATTATGTTCTGTATTTTCCATACTATAATCTATAATCTTTGGCAACTTATATTATGGATTTATTATCAGTCTATTACTCATTCCTTATAAATCTTGACAAAAAGTGAATCCCTTTTCGTTAATTAAAGGGAACTTATTACAATGCTTGAAAATGGGGCACATTTAAATGAATAAGAAAAAAGTGAAAATTTCCTTCACAATGGAGAATTAAAACATGAGAGAGAAATGAAGGAGGAGAGAGGAGGATATAAGGTCATGTTTATGGAGAGGAATAATTTACCAATGAAGATCCACCTATCGATTAGCCTTATGGGAATGCACTTGACAAAATTTCTTCATCTTTTAACTCCTTCATGAAAGCAAGTTGTCGTAGGTGCCACTTTCTCTACTTGAGGGATGTGTATGAAGTTAAAGGACTTCATCCATGTATTATAAGTACTATTAATGTTTTTTCATTGCTTGAACCAAATTTTATTCTCCTTAATAGAGTTGGATATAACACACATTATTTCCATGAGAACCTCCAAAGTGTCCTCATTGAAGGAGAAGGGGTCTCCTACTTCTTTCCTAACCAACTATTCAAATGGATTCATAAGATCCTCCACCGAGGAATTCTCATTCACTAGAGGTGCTTAATGTTCATGCACTTTGGTGCTTATGTTTTCTTGGATCGTGAAGTGATATCATCACAAGTGTCAAGTTCCTCAAGAGAATTTTTCAACATCTCATATTGGGCAACCAATGTTCGAGACCAAATTGGAGACATATTATCAATTATAGAATTGAACACATTTTTTCCTACCAACATGAAAGAATCAAGGTTACCCATCTCTATAACCAACATAAGAACTTGGTTCCAATGAGCCTTTTCTTTATCAATTTGACCTTTAGTCATTCTCACCTTCATGGAAAATGAAAACCCAAACTCAATCAACAAAACTATCTTAAGTAACATAGTTTTACCTATTTAAAGGATCATTTCAACCCATATGTGATTAGACCTTCCGTACATTGAATAACCTTGAGCATTCTTGATTGAATCGGGTTTGAATTTGTTAATTAGAGTAAGATATTTGACAAAGAATGATGGGACAACACTATGATCTATGAATGATGGAACATAGGAAGTGAGAGTTTTCACATGTTCTTTCAACTATTAAATCTTCCCTTTGTACTCTTCATTTCTTGCAAACAAATGAGTGGAAAACTATTTGAAAAAATGAGCATCCCCTTCATTTTTTTCTAGTCCTAAGGGAATTTTGTCATCTCATAGTCTGATTGATTCATTTCCTCAATGGGATTTATCAATTTTGGCCAACCAAATTGTACATATTGGATACTAGAAACACCACTTAAAAATAGAGAGGTAACTTGGGTTTACTTACCTCATTTTACCTTCATGATTTTTGAAATGGCTTGAAATTCTAGTAGTAATTATTGTTACACTATTTGAGGCTCACTTCTGATCACCTCTTGGATCCATGGAAAGATTTTTTTTATTGCAAGTTTGGCATTAGGTATGATTGCAATCTCAGTTCAAGGTGAAAAATTACCATTACACTACGTGAGTTGAATCGAGTAATAGAGGAAGAGATGATTGGATACGATGTGACACTAGAAGTTGGAAAGGGTATTTCTCTCCTTTCCGAGGTCTTCAAAAGGATCCTAAATGAATTTTAATTTCTTTTGTAATCTCCTGGAGTGAGGCATTCAATATCTATTGTTTTCATTTTTCACTGACTCTCCGAAGTGAGGAGATATCACACTTCTCTTAGATGCATTCAAAGATGAGAGATGCAATTTTTTCCTTGAGATAGTTTAAAGACCACCAGATTATATAAAATCATCCCTATTTTTATTGAACTACCCTTTAGATCTATGGATCACCACTATGGTCTCCTCATTGATTAATTGATTCACGAACACTCCATGAGACAAGAAATATGTGTGAAGACTTCACCACTTGATATTCAAGATCAAAAAAATCAGTTACATCATCTTCCACATGTTCCATGAACCAAACAAAACTGAATTTCCTCATTTGGCCAATGGTCATCCACATGTGATGTTGTTTCCTTACATTAAAATCAACTAGGTAGTTGACCCCTGATTAAACTAAAATGGAAATATAATAGTCTAATCTAGATGTTATATGATCAGTAAATAACTAAATAAATGAAACAATACCCAAGAAATATAAGCAATGAAATACAAAATCCCTAATGTGTAAAGAGAGTTGGAAGAGCCTAAGTTGATTAGAAGACTTTATGTGACTATGTCATAGTGGAGAATTGCTAAACATGAGGAAAAACTATCACAAAGAGAATGAGAAAATACAGATTCAAGCTATCGAATGGACCGAGGCTCTTGGAAAATACATTGGGGTATATGGGGTGCCCAGTGCAAGGGAAGTCTAGAAGCCAAATTTTCATGGTCACGAGATGATGTAAATAATTTTTTTCTTATCACATTTATATCACACTTATCTCATTTTTGTCATTGTAAACCTACATTAAATAAACCACTAGCAAAACCCCAAGTAAAGCATCGAAACCATAAAAATATAAAGATGCATATAAAGGGGTAAAATTGTCCTCGGTCACCAAATCGATAGACTTATCACTTAGGATTACACTACATCTCAGACACAGTGTAGTTCTAGGTGTGTGTGTGTGTGGAATTTTTCCTAGTTTTCTCTTGTGCCACTCGCACTTTGTGAGTAAGCGAGAAAGTAATTAGATGTAGAATGTAAATAATGTGTGCATAGAAACAATAGACTCCCCACCTATGAAGTGCGATGAAGACGATGTTAAACCCTGGTCATTGGTGTTTTCATTGATGTCAAGTGGAATTGATTGAAAAGGAGTGAGTGGTGAAGTGAGGATTTGTAAGGGACATAAAGTTTGATTGGTAGTGCCTTCTAATGATGGTTGAAGATCACATAGAGATTTCAAGTTGCCACATGTTGGGTTTGTGAGATAGGATTCCACTAAAAGCATGGGAATGGTTAGTATGGCTAGGTATCATCCACAATGCATTCATTATGTTTATATCATTGGTAAGAGATTCCATAGTAAGTAATAGGTCAAGTGCTAGGAGTCGTAGTTATAACTTGCTCATTTAGGCCTAGTTCTAGAGCCTAATGAGTTGTAAGAACTCTTTATATTTAATGAAAAGATCAGGTAAACATGGGAATGTCCTAAGAACATTTTCTAGGGAATATATGAGCAACTACAAGGTGTATTTCATCTCCTAGAGGCTAGAATTGGAAGTTCACCAAAACTACCTTTGAGGACTGACATTGTATGTTGAGGTAAATGGGATAGCTATGAGTTGTAAAGGAAAAATTTTGGTTGACCAACCTATGGACTATATATAGGGGGTGTTTTTAGTGCTTCATGTCAAATTTCATCAATTTCTGAAAAGGTATTTGAAATTTATGCAAGTTTTCCTAAAACTAGTTTCTTAAGGAAGGAAAATTGAATGCCTTGACTTCTTAGCATCCAAGAAAAATTGTCTAGTATTTTTTGGATGAATCATAGAATTAATTTTTTAAGAGCACTCCAAGCTTGAAGTTTTGTAAATTTTTTGATTGAAATTAGGTAAGGAACAAATAAGTTATGAGCATTTTTAGAAAAGGATTTTCATCTTTTAGACCTCCTTAAAGTGGTAGGCACAACATGTGGTTTGTTTACTTCAAATGAATTGTGCAAGTATGTAGAATCCTACAAAGTGAAAAAAATCTCTAGGACAAAATGGTTATAATAACCTTCTATAGGTCTAATGTGAGTTGTGAATGCTCTAAGAACCATTTTGTGTGAATGTGTAAGAACCATTTTTGTGTAATTGTTCTCTTTTTCTTAGTAGATCTGATTTTTATTCTTCATCACCCTACTCTCAAAGTATTGAAGGTATTATAGAAAATCTTTAAGATATATTTCTCCTACATATGGATATGTGAGTAAAGGATAAAGGATAAGTGAGCTTCAATTTAACAATGCCATGAAAGGTATCAAGAAATGGTGAACCCAGTCTTAAATTTGTCATTGCACCTGACAAGAATGCTTCAAGTTTGTGATTACATATAGTATGGGAAGTGTTTACACACAAAATATTTCCTAAATGTTGCTCTAAGCTCAAAATAAAATGAAATAGTGGTTTAAAAAAATTATGTATGCTCAAGGATTATAGTGTATGAATTTGAATGGAATGGAGATTTTTGCATGCCTTATGAATTCAGTGAAGTGGAAGCAAAAACTAGCATCACCCATATATCCTTTGTGCATCTTAATCAACATTTATGCTTTATTTTTGTTGACATTAAGAAAGAAGAATTATATCGTTCTATTGGTCTGAACCAAGTCTTAAATCTATGCATGATAGGATTGAACTCCTTAAGAACACCATCACTTGCATTAAGGGAATACAACTGGTTTAGAATTAGAAAGAAACTTTAAACATCCCATTATACCAAGAAAAATTCTCAAGACCAACTGTAGTTATCTCTAGAGTAGAACAAAGCAATATATGAAAGTTGATCATTGTCAAATATAATCAAAAAGAACTTGTGGATTCTATTCAAAGGAAATTGGATGGTTGGAAGCTTGTACACGACCTAGTAATCCTCCCACGATGGCTATATTCGTAAAAAATAAAAAAATGATCAAGGAACAAAATTTTTGAGCTCTTGGGCATATGTTGATTAGTAAACCACGGAAATAGGGTTTTAGGAAGAAATCTCATTCATATCACTTTTTCTCCAATGAAAAACATAAAAATCAAAGGTACCTATGTGGGGAGGTCGTAAAGCCTCTACAAAAAGAATTAATCTCGTTTAATTCGAAACTGAGGATATTTTAATAAAATTCATCTCAAGGCGGGATTCACGTTTACTTGATAGTTTGTGTAGGTTTTTATTGTAAGTTTTTTCTTTTTGAAGGTTATATGAGTTTTTACAAGACTTATAGAGACCAAATAATGAACTAATTTTTATATAAAGTTTTTGAAGATGTCCAGGGTGGAAATTGTGGCGGTAAAACTTCTATAGAATCTCAAAACCAGTAAATACATGCTACTTACCCTAACTATTGAATGTAGACCACATATTTTGAGGAATACTATGACAAGGTGATTTGGAATTACGAAAATAACAAGATGAGGAAGAAAATTACAAGGGTATATCAATCTAAGTTTTGTTCTAGCTCTTTCTTAAACCAGTAGAACAAGTCTTTAAAAATTCTAGGTATGATTGAGTGAAATTCAAACATCTTAGCTAATGTAAATAATCTCATGGAGAAGTTAAAAGGTCAGGGGTATGGAATAAGTACTTAATTATAACTCCTCCTTCATTGAAATTTACCTCTATAGGTATTCATGAATTTACTACAAATGATCTCATTTTATTTTGAGTTTTTAAGATTAGTGTTGGAATAAATATAGACTTAGATGAATGCAAAGGAACTTAGGAAGGTCATCATTATAACTGATGTGCATAAGGAATATTTGAAATATATTATAATTGTGTGTGTGCATGCCAAAATATAAAGTTTCTTTCTAAAAAGAAAGGTATTTAAAGAGATGGAATGCTCTTCATTTCTAGCTTAAGCTCAAAAGGTGAACTGAAAAAAATTTAGGTTGAGAAGATGAAAATTCAAGTGAATAAGCTTGTGTTGTATGAAAAATATCTTAACTATTGAATGCATAGATATAATAAAATGTAGTAAAAAGAAAATTTTTGTGTGTGTGTGGATGGTAAGAGAGGAAATAAGACAAGAAAGTATTGGAATGGTGAAATAATTATTAGTATGAAACATAGAGTAGGTTAAATGATGTAAAAATTGTCTTGAATTTTGAGTCAATACATGTGGGAAAAGGTGTGAATGATTTGAAAAGTAGAGAAGAAAACTAATGTGATACTTTCTAATTGACCAGCATAGATTAGATGATAGGAGAAAAATGGTACTTTAGATATGAATATTATGTAATCATGTGTTGAATGGATTGTAAATCACGATCGGTTGAAACTTAGAGGAGATCATGAATCTTGAAGGTGCTGAAGACATGCATAGTTTGTGAGACCTTTGAAAGTGAAAAAGTGTAAATGAATAGTTCAGGGTGTAGTATGAAAAAGTGTGTGTAAGTTCTTGGAGAATGTATAAAGAGTGAGTTATCAAGAAAAAGTGAAAGTGAAGATAAGATAGTTTTGACTAAGATATGAAGCACATAATTGAATGCATTCATATTATTGTCTTTTGTATGGAATAAGACTATGGATCAAGTTTCTTATCATACTATTAGGTAGATACTTTGAAGCATAGAGAAGTGAATTTTTGACTAAGATATGAAGCAAAAAGATATAGCAAAGACATGTACTTTGAGGTTGATGATAATGAGATGCAATACTTGAAGATATTGTTGAGATAGAGGCCTTGAGGTTGAATGTAAAAATGAATGCATGGTTAAATTTGGAGATCCCTCTATCAAAATTATGCATGAAGGACACACGAGAAACATTAGAGGTCATTTGAGAAGTATTTTTGAGCAAGAAGGTGTGCTAATTTTGAGGTCATTATCAATTTTATAAGACATCAAATTAATTATAACAAAATTTTGTGAATAAGTCAATATGGTAGCTTAATAGTTGGGGAGTTGAAGCTTCCCAATTAGTTGAAACTCACTAAAGGTCAGTTATAGATGAGCCACACTTGGGAGTTTAGGCTTCCCGGTGAGTTGAAACTCACTAAATATCAGTTATAGATGAGCCACGCTTGGGATTTGAAGCTTCCAAACAAGTAGAATCTTGTCAAAGGATGAGTAGCGACTTAGTAAAATATTTTGAGTTGTAGCTCTAGGTTGAGTAGAAGCTCAACCATGAAATCAATGTAACATATATAGGACATTTTGGTCCTAAGAAGAGTTCTTGGTTTCAGTGGGTTTTTTCCTAGTTGGGTTTTGCACATTAAAATTTTCTCTATGTGTTCTCTCCTATTATATGCGTGTGTATGATTTTTAGTGTTCATCATAGCAAGATTAAGGAAATGAAAATGTTTATAAATGTTTGATTAGAAATTGATTCAAACCTCCCCTTAGTGTCCTAGTTTCCAACGGATGAACCAACCTTGTGCCCCTTTTGATGGAACTATATGGATGCAAATAGAGCTATAGATTCCTTTAATGGATGCAACCTTAGGTGGATATGGTAGATGATTAGTGTTTGGACCCTTATTATGATCACATATAACTTTATATTTATATGATTCCTTCACTTGAATTTCATAATAAACCCCGAAAAGGCTGACTAACAAAAAGATAAGATGATTAAACAACTAGAAAGGACCCAAAATGTGAGAGTAAATTGTAAAGAGGATAGGGGCACTAAGAGGGGATGAGGGTGCCTAGTGCTGGCATCCTAGCTCGGCACTCTAGTCCGAGAAAAGGTAAAAATGTAGTATGAAAAGATAGATTTGGTCAATAAAGGTGCAAGACCAAAAGTAGTAATAGAAAGCAACAAAAGATGATAAAATACATGAGTTATGTTGTCGTGCAAATTTGTAATAGGGAAATTAGAAGTTTTCAATCAATGGAGTGGCAACGGAAGCGGAAGCGAGGATTTGCTGGAAATTTAAAATGAAGGAAATGAAAGGGAATATTTAGTGGGTTAGACAGAGCAACAGGATGAATGGGTTTTGAACTTGGTAAAAGATCACGTGATTGTTGAACCCAAGGAAAACAAGGATAAGGATGGGGCTGCGAGCATGTGGGAAGAACGTTTGGTCGGTAAAAGCTTAGATAAGGAAATTTTGGAGGGACTAGAGCCGTTAAAAGAGAAAGGTAACTTATCCCTTAAAGTCCCTAAGATTCTATTGGCTAGAACAAAAGCCTCCATGGAAGGTGCTCTTTTTGTTAAATGCCTTGGCTCTAGACCAAATATTGACTACTTTAGAGGTTGGGTCAAGAGGCGTTGGGCGTCTAATGGAGTTGTTGAAGTTTCAACATATGCTAATGGTTTTTTCTTAGTCTCTTTTCCTAGTAAAGATCATGTGGTGAAGATTCTAGTTGGAGGTCCTTAGTTTATTGGAAAATCTCATGTGGTTGTTTAGAAATGGGAACCAGATTTTAACCTATATGTGACATATGTTTCTGAGTTCCCTATTTGGGTCAACCTTCTGGGCTTACCCTAGAGTTTTGGGAGCCGGAATTCCTTATTGGCATTGCAAAAATCCTGGGTAAGCTGATAGCCTTAGATCCTGTCACTAAGGCTAAATCTAGACTCACTCATGCCAGATTTTGTGTCAATATGGGTCAAGATGCTTTTTGGAGAGTAATATCAAACTCTTGACTTCTGAGGGTGTTTGGATGCAGATATTTGATTATGATCTGTCTCCCTTTTCCTGTAGAAAATGTAAGCTGGTGGGTCATGATCATAGAAATTTTCCTCTTCATAAGAAAAAAATTGATCCCTTAGTTGGTCCACAAAAGATAACTAATAAGGAGGCAAAGGAATGGAGGTTGATTGGGAAAAATGGAAAATTTGTAGAAATAAAGGATCCTCTTATCATCCAAGAGGTTATTAAAGAAGCAGATCCTCAGTCCATCTTAATACCCCATGCAAGGAATTGGTTGTCTCCGGTTTTCATGAAGTCAATGATTTTGAAGATGAAGATGAAAATGAAAATGAAGATCTAGGCTTGGAAGAGGTGGTTCTAGAAACAGAGGAAGGGGCTAGCCAAGATTCGAGAAGGTAATGATTTTTCTCTACAAGTGGCTTGCAGACCTTCGTTGGATGAAGTTTCTTCCATTGGTCAGAGTTCCTTTGGTCAGAGATAAGAAGAACTCCTACCCATGTCTAATGTTTTTGGAATTCTTATGGACTATGTTGTTGATACGTATGATTTGGTGGTCTCTCCTAAGACCCAGTAAGTAAATCAAAACTTGTTACTCATAGTACCTCTAGAGATGATGTTGGTAAGGACTCAACTCCTAAGGGCAGGAAAAGTAATAAGGAATTAAGGGAGACTAACTCTAGGAGGGAAGTAGATGTTGGTATTCAGAGTACTTTGGGGAAGTTGCTTCTCTGAAATAAGAAATGTTAAATGATCCTCCTCTCTTGGAACATTAGGGGATTGAATAACCCTAGTAAACACATAATTGCTAAGGATCTTAGAGTTAAAAAAACACCAGATATTCTCATGCTCCAAGAAACAAAATGAAAATTGAAAGATTTAAAGAGGTGGGTAGGAAAAAATGAAAATATGTGGGATCCTAGAATGAAAGATTTAAAGAGTTAATATGAGGGGGCTTTATGACCTAGATATCCATTGAAATTAGATTGGATAGTTTCTTAGTCATTTTGTTTAATGGAAAACTAGAAGGTTTCTTCCAAGAAGATGAATAAAAGAGGAATCTAGACCTTTCAAATTTAAAAAAGGTGATCCTATTTCACCTTTCCTTTATGTCATAATGGCTTAATCCTTAAAATATGGAATTGAGTAGAATATGTTAACTAGCCATGTTTTCAAACAATATCATGAGATCCTTGCTAAAGAAGAGGTGTATTAGAGAAAAAAAATATCTAATGGTCATCTCCCTCTATCTACCTCAGATCATGGATAGTTCAATGGCCAATAAATTTATGATGGCAAAGGCCTAAAGTCTTTGGATATTATCCATGAGGCTCAAGATTTTAAGGTGGTTCTTAATGATTATGAGCGAGATAAAGGTTTCAAAAAATTTGGGAGGTGATAAAATATGAGGTCATTGAAATGGGACTAGTGTAAAAAAATTATTGGTGCAAGGAGGTTAAGGACTTGAGACCTATAATCCTTTACAATACCAGCTATAAAATTCTTACTAAAATTGTAGATGGACACCTTTCTTCCGAGGAAGGCAAATTAAGATAGCAATTGTGATTAGAATAGCTTTGGAAAATTATGACTCTAGGGGATATAATCCATAAAAGTGCTAACTTTTTCATAAAGGTGGAGAATTAGGTTCAATCTAGATTATCTCACATCCCGGGGGTGTAGGATCAAGCATTTTCCATATTCTTATCTCCTTTGGGTATGCCACCGATCCGTAAAGAATATTGACTTCACGGTTTGGAAAGCTCTTGGCTTAATCCGGAAAGAGTTAATAGTAAACTCTCATCTTTGAAGGGCCTCTCTTGCTTCAATTTTAAGGTGGTTCTTAATGATTATGAAGCGAGGTTTCGGAGACGGATGGTTAATTTCCATAAAAGTGCTAACTTTTTCATAAAGGTGGAATCTAGATTATTCAACTACTCCAAAGTTCCCTTCAAGGTATTCCCATTTATGTGATGTCTCTTTTCATGCTCCCTACTAAAATTATTGAATCCTTAGAGAAAATCCAAAAGAGATTCCTTTGGATGGGAGCTAGAGAGAAGTTAAAATTCCCTCTTGTGGCCTGGGAAAAAGTCACAAAACCAAAGCTTTGTGGAGGCTTGGGGTTAAAAAATATTTCTCTTATGAATGAGGCCTTAATTGCTAAGGCGGGTTAGAGGATTTCTAGAGAGGAAGGACTTTGGGTGCAAATTATAAAGATGAAATACTTGCATAATATAGGCAGAATGGAATCATTTTTAATCAAGATAATCTTCCTAGAGGGTCTCCCTTTTGGAATTATTTTGTGGCCTCCAAAGAAATATTAACCAAAGGTACTATATGGGAGATAGGAAAGGGATCTAGAATCAGTTTTTGGTATGATAATTGGATTGAGGATTCCCCCTTAGCTAACCTAGAAATATGGAAAAGGGTTGTTGAGTTGTACGAGGAAACAAAAAAATTGTGGATTTGGGACTTCTAGATCCATGAAGATTCTATCTCACCTTTTTCATTACTTGTTGATCATCCTATACAAGACTAGACCATCGACATCTACATTTTGGTAATTCCTCTCTCACCAAAATCAATCTAGACTCAATCATGCATAAAGACCTACCAAACCATTCCTATACCTCATCATATTCTTCCCTAGCTTACGGGATAAATACTTGGCTTGAGGCCCATTTTCACCGAGGTTATGTAAGAAACATTTATAGGGCATGGGGCCCTTGAAGGTTAACTCATCCAATCTTTAACCTAACCAATTTCCCCCATTTTCTATTAACATTCTACCTTAATGATTTTTCCATTTTACACAAAAGAGAAATTAACATTCATACAAATATA
Organism: Taxus wallichiana var. yunnanensis; assembly: GCA_018340775.1. NCBI lineage: Eukaryota > Viridiplantae > Streptophyta > Pinopsida > Cupressales > Taxaceae > Taxus > Taxus wallichiana. The sequence continues at coordinate 441,420,996 of CM031239.1, forward strand.
CGTACCATATTATAAGCATCATCATATCAATACATCCATCATTTTACATTTCCATGATAAAAAATATTTGGAAATTTAAACCCACATACATGTAAATAAATCATCATCTATTTCTCATGTTACCAATAACTTGGAAATTAAATCACAACCATAAACCCAATTCAACCATGCCTACGACCTAGACTCAACCATGCCTAACGGACCTAACTCAACCATGCTTATACTTGAATCCAACATGACCTAGAATCAATCATGCCTAAATAACTGACTCCACCATGTCTAAATCGACTGACTCAATCATGCCTAATCCACCTAGTTTCCATCCATACACAAATAAAAATGGAAATTTAAAAACACAAGTACATCATCTATACCATCAATCTCACCATCTATAAATGAAATTATGTGTATCAATCAAATATACACGATACAAAATAAATACATAAGTATCTCAAAACTCTTAGATACATCCTCACCATCTTCGGCATGCGGGCGGGTATATGATCAACCTCTCAAAAATCCCTTGTACATCCTCACTATCTTTAGCTTGTAGGCGGGTATATATATATATATATATATATATATATATATATATATATATATATATATGAAAAATAATAATCATACCAAGTGACTAATCCCACCCCACGAGACCCTCGGGGCCATTCTCATTTGTCTCATCCTCTCGGCTGTTTGGCACCTGTCGCCAAAGCATCTCTCCACACTCTGCGGGTCTCATTCTAGTTTCTACCTAGCCCTGACTAGGTCCGGCCTCCATAAACTCATGGCCTCACCTTGAACCTATCTCTAGGCTTGTTGACCCCTTATACTCTATGCACTATGAGTGTGGGATCTCATCCTCTCACTCAATGCCTATTGTGCCATGTACTCTACATAGGAGGGGACATCTATCCCAGTAGTCGTTAGGTGATCCTTGTAATACCGCGCCTCATTCAGGGCATCCCTAAATCTCACCATCGGCACCATCTGAGGTGGTGCCATAAGTCTCATAGCAGCCTACGAGCTCTTTCCTACTAGGGCTAGCCTTGGACCTCATACCTATGTACCCTGTCCTCCTCCCTGTACAATGGGAACCTTTCCCATAGCTATCTCGTAATATGGGACCCTTTCCCCTAGACTGTGGAGGTGCCTACGTTGTAACCCGGGCTGTAGGACCAAAACCTAATCTTTTATAGTGGCTAACTTGCCTCTGACACAACCTGGTGACCTATGCCTGCATGGTGACTATCTTTCCTCCATCCTATGCAATATCCTGACCCTGTGCCTATACTTGTACGTGCACGGATAGAAGTCACCTACCCTTGTAGTGTAATCACCTATCTAGTCAAGGTGGTTGCCTTTGCCTATGTTGTTGTCAACTACAGTACCGGCATTGCCACTTTTCCATGTAATGCATCTCTCTTCACTATCACGGTTGCCAAAGCAGGCTACCTTGGCCACGGTGGTGCTTCCTATAACTCTACTACCCACCAACATCTATATCCACCCGATACCCCTGCATTATCTATCCTGCCATCCAATGGTAACTCCTCCCGACTACTTTGGCTCTATAGGGTGAGGTGGAGACAAAGGCCTCTCCACATCCTCCCACTGATATTGTGGAAATGGCAATGGTGTGTCCTTCACTAGTTCAAACTACCCTTGGACTCTATCTATTAGGATCATCTCATGATCGTCGACACGTCTCCCTTGTATCCATCGCACTAGCTTCACCCCATGTACCTATCAACTCATGCCTCTAAATGCTAGAAATATGACATAAGGCCACCATAATATGTCTCTCACATGTAGCCCCTCCATCTCCCACCTGTAATGTGCCACATCATGTAACACCTCTATTGCTCATGGCTGACCTCTTGGGACCACCCATCTCCTGAATCCTACCCTCTTCCCCACGATGTGGGTTTACTACTGCGGTCCTCATGAGTGCACTACCAAAATTTTCTCATAGGCCTAACAATGTAAAAGAAAGGTACAAAACACACCATATCGGTGCATCCTCACGATAGCCCCTTGAGCTCTCGATATAATTGTACCAAATAAATCGGTGCACATGAAAAGTGGACCCACTCCTCGATCATGTCTCATAATACTCCCATCAGACCCCTGGGAAAATGACCGCCCTTTGAATCAGGTAGTGCATGGCACCCTAATTTTACCATCATCAGCATGGCTAGCCGCATCTCATGTGGGTGTGTGACATACATCACCCCGTACACCAAGCTCACGTTGTGCTCGGTCAGCTCACTAGCCATCTCCCTGAACACTCCAATCATTACCTCGAAGGTGTCATCTGTGGATACACTATAAACCGGGTCCTTGATAATTGCAATTTGTAATATCTTGTAGAAATCCTCTAGCATGATCATCATCTCACTGGTAGGAAGGTGGAATGTGTTGGTCACTACATCCCATCTATCAATGAGAGTGACCATGAGACTAGGATCCCATTAGATCCATCTATGCCACTGACCCCGATCAACCCTACCTCGCGCATGTTGGCCCCTCCTCTCCATCACATGGCACCTCAACTCCCCTAGTAGGGGCAGTACTCTATCTCACGAGTGTCAAGCTGGTGCCATTCTGTAGTTAATCAACTCAACAATGTCAAGGCCTAAATTCATTTTTATTAATAACATAATTCTACACCTGCTACCCCATACACATTTATCATGTTCCTACTTTATCCCGACTACTTATTTATCCCATTCCCACTTACCCGAACCCCGTACCCACCATGACCTAAGTCTCACCTATCCCCTACCTACGTTTACCTACCCTTACCTTCACCCACCTACTTTTCTCCCTCCTATATCGCTACTCCATTCATTTTTTACCTATTTACCCTACCCTCTCTTTTCCACCCCATTCTTGCCCTCTACATCTAACCTATTTTGACCCCATCACCTTTTCACAGTGACCAATGTTGGTCACCTATGACTAAAATCAGTCACCCATGACCGAAATCGATCCCCTTTGACCACCATTGGTCCTTATTTTCACCCACCAATGTTGGTAATACATAACCGACGTCGAGTAACCTAAAGCGCATCGGTCTGCGGTTCGGCCTAAAAGACGAACCCCCACAACCCTAAAATTTAAAATTTGCAAAAACTAAGCCTAAACTACCCCCATTCTACCCACACCTCACCCAAATTCATTTCCTAACCTAATTATCCTACATTCCACCCTCCCCATACCCAAATCAGTTCATTTTACCCACATTTTCAAAATTTTCAATTTTCCCCCATTTGTTCATTTTTACCCAAATTTCCAAATACAAATGAGCCATAGGGATTGGAACCTACCTCATCCATTGCCTCCTCCTTTCTAACATCTCTAGTCTCTACAATGGTGGGCCTCCTCTACTCTCTCCCACTTTGCCACCATGTCTAAAATCAATCTCTCGATCCTCGACGAATCAACTCATTCCACCCAATCATGTGGACCCATCTCCATCATTAAAATAACCACTCAACACTCTCTTCCTCGGTCTTTCTAATCACCTTGTCCTCTACTCCTCAAAAACACCACACACTCCTTGCTCATCATTTTCCAACAATATGAAATGTAAAATGAATCCATAACTATATGGATTTTTACTTTTTAATCACATCCCGACTGATCGACATTGGTTTTCCCATACCGACAGCGGTCATGTGCCCTAGTCCACTAATATTGGTTTATGGTGACTGATATTGGTCATATTCCTTATACCCCATTTGGCCCCTTCTCATCAATTTAACCACCTTCATACACTTTTACCCTTCACCGCCTTCACCACTAACCCCAAGGTATTTTCTACCACCTAACCACCCAACTGGTACCTCTCATATTTTTCCCTTCCACCTCTTTCTCTCTATATTGGCCTTACCCACAACCTTACCTCCCAACCTCCACACCACACAACATTCAGCCACTACCCACACTCTCGCTTCTCGACCTCTCCACCACCGAATTTTGGGTTGAACCCTAAACTCGAGACATTTTACCTTCCACCCACCCTCATTTTCTATTGGGGCATATTTTTCCCCTAACATGGCCTTACCTACGGGATTTCCCAGCTCACCCAACCCAACCTTGACCCTCATGACCCTCGCATTTATGTACTCATTATCCCTTGTGATAATGATACTTGGGTTGTTTAGCTCAATGCCCTTAACTTTCCTAAATGTTGTGTTGTTTATCCATACCAACCCATACCTTGGTGCATCGGATAATACCTAACATCCTACACCTAGCCTTGTTGTGATTCCTGACCATATCCTATGCCTTGGATACCGAATCACTTCACCCCTACTAGATAAACCTACCGGCCTTTACCAATGTTGAGTTTGTCCACTCTTCATCTTGTTACCTTCTCATAACCTATATATTTTTTCACTATATCCCCACCCAATATACCCTTCCCACCACTTATACTACCCCTCAATTTTCTTAATTACATTTAGGGATTTGTTATTTTACCTATACCTTGCCCTTACCTTGCCATGACCTATTTACCTGGACTTGACCTACTTTGTGTGACCATTGACCTTGTGTACTTGTTATACCTTGCGATTTTGTTACCCATGTTGTTTTAGCCTAACAATCATACCTTCCTATTTTCATGTCATTTATCCCAACCAAACCTTTGGTGTCTTTGGAACATACACGAATCTTCCTACACATGGCCTACGTTGTGTTTCTAGACCATATCCTATACCCTAGATACCTAAATTAATTCACCCTTGTTTGGATAAAGCTATTGACCTTGGACGACGTAGAGTTTTCAAGCTCTTTAACACGGTACCATGTTGCGGTCTATACATGTGGATGCATTTGATTGTGATTACCCATTACCCGGTTTGACCCTGGTCCATTACTTATTATCTGAATTAACCATCACCCTTTCCCAAAATACCCATACTCTTCCCCACCTACCTTAACTTCCACCAACTACACATTTATCAAACCACCTACCGATTCGTATAACACCTCGTTAGTTCTGGTTTGATTGGGGATCACCTTCACCCACACTTGGGGATCTTTCACCTTTAACCCAACTTGGGGAAAAAACTTCCTATTTTTTGTTGGCGTCACTTATCAATACAAGCTACTTGATAAAAAGGCGCAAATGTAGACACCAAATTTGGGTCACACTCCCCTTTTACCCCACATGTATATTAATTTAATTACCCACAATTAAATTAATTCCCATTCTCACAATATCTATTAATTTAATTACTTTAATTAAATTAATTAACAGCTCACCCTGCCACATCACCTAGACACCTCATCATAGACCTATTTCTAGCATGTTTCCTTTTAACTAAGACTTGGTTCTACTTAGCTTAATTAACTGAGACTTAGTTCAACCCTAAAATCACATGCCTATTCTTCCTCTAATAGCATGCCCGCTTATCTAAGCACAATATAGCATTTTTAATTTGCAATAACCGATGGAACTGGCCAAAATATTTCAAAAAAATTTCAATTTTAGAAACCTACGATTTCCCACCTTAACTAACACCAGTTAACCCTAAATTGATGTCGGTTACCTTAACCATCATCGGTTATAATATATTAATTTTGGTAACCTTTGCTTAGGGTTGGTTGGAAATTTCAAGTTTAGAGAGAGAGAGAGAGAACGAGAGAGATCTACATGCAAGCACAAATTAGAGCCCTCTCGTACATCCAGACACCTCTAACTAGCACCAAGACTTATATGAAGGCATTGTGATTCACTATAACATCCTATGAAGCATTTTTGTGGCAGTGATCACAAGTTACATAGATCCACCATTTCAATTCTCCATCAACTGGGTTTGCAAATACAAGTAAGTGTGTTTTTAATCTGCATTATTCAATACTTACTTTGATTGCAATTCCTTTATATTTTTTTTACTATATCCCATTCTCCTTTGCATCCCACTAACCCCACATTCTTGTTATTCCATCTATCCAAACACCCACTACCTTTTATCTCCATATATCCAGCTCCTATACATTCCTAAACCTCCTTAACACTTTTATGAACCTAGCCTCACTTCTTTTGTTCTTTGTGCAATCATAGAGAATCTCCTAACCAATTTTATTTGATTTCCACCATTCACCCATTACTAACACCAGTCACCTTGACCATCGTTAGCTTCCTCCTCACCGACATCGGTCACCGGACCGACATTGGTTACTATGTTTCTGACAAACATTCATTAAGCTGATCTTAACATCGTAAAAACCTTGCAGAACCTTAACCCACACATGGGATCTCACCTGAAACCTCACCATAATCCTTCTCATCTCTCTACATAGACAAAAAGAGAGACTAAAACTTGTTTTAACACTCTAACTTCATCCACCCTAAACCATCATTGGTCATAGCTAAACCATCGTTAATCAAAATCTAACCGACATCGGTCTCTGTATTTGACAACCTATTTCAGGACATCAAGCTAATACCCATTCTCAAAATACCTAGAATCATTTGCAACCTTCACCAAACCACTTACCCGGTCTCAAGATTTGATTATAACCCTACTGTTAGATTAGATTTGCTTATTGTATTTGAATGAGATACCTAAATCATATCAAATATAGTAGGATATTATTGGTTTATATTATTTCTTGCATTAAGTTGTGTTAAACAGTGGATTGATAACCATCTAGGAAGTATCACACTTCTTGGATCTAGAATATGCTAGGTAGTCCACTTTGACATATATTGTTTAATATTTGTCTTGTGGTCTTGTTTTGTGTTCACGGAGTAGTTCCTCCTAGCAAAAAGGAAGTTCTCGCAGTCAAAATTGGATCATAAACTAGAGCGCACGCATTCTACCTTTCACCTTCATTTCACAGGTATTCCTCCTCACCTTTACCTTTTTTTTTTTCATATGTATGTAATTTATCGGTGAAACAAAAGTATAAAAATGAAAAAAACATGGGCACTGATCCATTATGATAAAAAGGATGTAGAAGGGATCATGTCAATGAAGTGTGAGTTTTTGGTTGATCTCATGCCATTGGCCAAAGAAGAGTATGATTTATCCTCCAACCTGTAACCACTTCCGAAAATTGAAGAGATATTTGTATTGTTTAGTTTTTGGCTGATCCGATGCCCTTTGGCTGAAGTAGTGTAGAGAGTAAGGTATTGTTTATCCTCTAACTTATAACTTCTCTCCATAATTCTATGGAAAATATACCTTGTAAATTTATTGTGTATGGAATTATGTAGACTATGTTGAACCCACTCGTTGTGTAACCCACTATGTCATGGATGAAAACTGAAAAAATCAATTGTATTGGTACTATTTTGTGTAGTCTGTGTAAACCCAAATGATGCCCTCCTCTTTGGGGGTGCATGTAGCTTCATTGTAGGACGATGCAGCCCAAAAGAGGAACAACCATATAACTAAAATTTTGTCTTGCAGAGGGAGAAGGAGGATGTGCTAGATAGAAACCAAGGAACATGTAAACAAAGTGGCTAGAAACAAGTATTATTACTAACAAGCATGCATCTAGAAGACAAGTAAACTACGCGAGACAATGTGTAAGCATATAGTTTAAACACCTAAGAAGATAGTATAAACCGTAAAGAGTGTGTTACAAATATGGGACATCACTCATAATTTTTCAAGACAAATAAGGTCATAGTTGCCATAAGAAAACAAGTGTACATACAAGAAAAAGGAAAATCCCACATAAAAAGGCATATAATGAAAAATAACTACAAGAAAATTAATGAGATAACCATGGTGGAAAATAATCCTACAAAACAAATTGTGTATTGTACAAATAGGAACCATTGTGGGATGGGTGCAAGCATACGTGTTGCATGTAATGGTCTGTGTAATATGTGATCACAACTAGAAATTAATTGAATTTACATGTGTGTATGATAAAGATAATGACATATAATCTATGTATCTATCATATATAAGATAAACATGTAAAAGTAAGTTTAAGAAAGGGTAAATGCAAGGAAGATATGTAGTTATTGAGGATGAATGGAATGGAATGTAAATTGAATGATAGGATCCATGTGTACCATAAGTGAATGAATTTTTATGCGGTGAGGTTCATTAATTTATGCCCCCTTAGCGATCAAGAATGTACCATAAGCGAGAGTGTGTCATTAGTAAATGGTCAAGTGATGTGTTGTATGTAGATGATGTGATGAGTATGTAGTGATGATGTTTGACATAGAAATGAGGTACGAATGTGTGAAAATGTATCCTAAATGTATATCATGAAAATATGATCAAATGATTGATAATTTATCCTAAAGTGTATAACATTACAAGATGAGTAGGAGAAGATATGATGTAGCCTATGGTGTATATCACTAAATGATGATTAGAATAGGTGATGATGAGGCTAAAGTAAGTGATGATGTAGCCTATGACATATATCACTAACCTAGGAATGTCACATGAGGAAAATGATTGGATGGTTGAATGTGTGAGTATGATGTGGTTCATTTGTGATGTATACCCTCAATAGTCTAGTATGAACCTATGAGACTAGAGTGTGTCATTGGGTAGTGATTGCATTGTGTATGAGTAGATTTGTAAGATGTGTAGTAGATTTCGATGATAAATCATCATGTGATGTGTAATGTGTAGTGTGTAATGTAGGATGTGTAGTATGTAATGTAAGATGCGTGGATGATATGAGATGTGTAGATGAATATTAAGATGCAAGATGTAATATGTAGGATGTATGATGTATATATGTAAAATGTGTGAAGATGTGTAATGTGTAACATCTAGTGTGTAGTGTGTGAGGTTCATGTGTATAGGATGCCCTCAACATTCAAGTGTGAACCACAACACAAGAATGCGCAACGAGTAATGTCAATGCTAGAATGTCAAAGTATGAGTGGAATGAGTGGATGTTGGATTGTTATGTGATGAATATGTAATGGGCATGTTTTTTTTAGAAGAGGGATGGGGATGATAAGCGTCAGCCCCCCAAGTATCTAACTGATGGAGATTTATTCAAAATATGTTGAGTGGATCAATGTAAGGAGTAGTTTCTATGACAATAGTGATTAGACACTGAAGTGAGGATTGAATAGGTTCATTAAATTGTTAGAGTTGGAAGATGTTAGCTAGAGTGTGCTTTTCTTGTGTAACAAGTGGTTTCTTGTTGACTACAAATGAATTGAGAGGTAGAGGAGTTGTAGTGATATTTAGAGGGGGTTGTTTAGTTTGGATTAGTAATATTGTAGGTGACTTAGTAGGAGGAAGTGTTGGACTAATTTAGAGAGGTGGTTTCTTGACTTGAGTAGACTACATAGGTGGCGCCCAAGTGATTGAATAAGGAACACTAGAATTGATTGTGTGATGCTCACTAGAATAGACAAATAATATTTGGAAACCCATTGAGGTATAACATTTGTAGATGGGCATGCAACCAAATGTTGTGCAATGAATGAGATAAATCCCTAATTCTCAAAATGTTTGATTATTTTTTGTAAAATGTAACAATCATTGGTGTTATGTCCATTGATTCAATGATAATTACAATCTACATGACCTTGATATTTTGCAAGGTGATAACGAGGATAACAATGCCAAGTGAAAAAGTGATCAATTGATGAATAAGGAGCTTAGCAAGAATGTCATGTTACTAAGTATTATGATCAAAGGTGAGAGGATTCAGTAATTGTATGGCTTGAGGTTTATTGATATGAGCACATGTAGTATACAAATAATTAAGATTCGATGTAGAAAGTGAATGAGCACGAGAAATGTCCTTAAGATGTTGGATTTCATATTTGAGAGATGTAATCATGGATTCCATAGCCTTAAAATTTTCTTTAAATAAATAATGTAAAGCTTGAATTACCTCCAACATGGGTTGATTAGATGGAGGATCATGAATACTAGGTTCATCAAATAAAAGATAAAAAATAGAGCTTATTTCAAATGGTGGGGTATCTTTAGGAAGATACATGGTGTGTAAGGAGTTTTTAAGAACAAAATGGAAATTATGATGCATCTTAAGAAAATAAAACAAAGAAATTGGTGGAATTTTGGGAGCTAGGATAGAGGAAAACTAAGGATCCTAATGGTGAAGATCAAGTTTAGGTTCACTAAAATGATTAAAATAAAATGGAAAGATAGTAGTCTAATTTAGATGCTATAAGAGCACTAAATAAATAAATAAATGAAACAATAAAGTACTAAAAAATACAAAAGAAATCTAAGTAATGAAATATAGAAACCCTAATGTGAAAATATATTTAGAAGAACATTAGCGGATTCGAAGATGTTCTTTGGACTATTTCATAGTGGAGAGTGAGAATAGGAAGAGCAAACCATAGCACAGAGCCTGAGAAAATATAGATTCAAGATTTTTGACTAGGTCGGGGCACTTGGAAAAGGGATTGGGATGTCTAGGGAACCCTAGTCTATGTGGGAATTATGGAATTCAATTTTACAAGGTCACCGGATGATATGAAGCCTTCATTGCTTGTCATGTGTATGTTGCACTTACCTCATTGATGTCGATGTAAACCTACAATAAAGAAATCACCAGCAAAACCCCAAGGAAAACATAAAAAACCCTACAAGAGAAAGATGCATATGAAGGGGTCGAGAATGTCCTCACCACCAAATTTATAGAATTATCACTGAGCACTACACTACATCTCAGACCGAATGTAGTTCTAGGTGTATGTGTGTAGAATTATGCCCTACATTGTTCTTGTGCCAGTCACACTTTGTGAGTAGCAAGCAAGTAAATAGATGTAGAATGTAAATAAAGTGTGCATGGAAAAAATAGACTCCCCTCCTATGAAGTGTGATGCAGATGAACCAACATTGTGTCCCTGTAATGGAGCTAGATCGATGCAAATTGAGTTATAGATTCCTTTGATGGATGTAACTTTAGGTAGAGATAGTAGATTCTTAGTTCTTGGTCCATTAGTATGATCAAATATCTTTATATTTATATGATTCCTTCACTTGAATTTTTAACTAACCCTAAAAATGATGTTATGTTGTGGAGCATTTTTTCATGTGTGGAAGTCTTGAACACCAAAAGTAAACAGAAAGCAACAAAAGATGGCCAAAGATAGAGGTTAGTTATTAATTTTCATAATTAGGAACCATTTAAATAGTAGTATACATAATCGAGACTAGATAATTACCCAAAGTGTGTGATTTTGTGTTTATAATCCTAATAATCTTCAATCTAAGGAACATGGTGAAACTCAAGGATATTGAAAGTTTAAGGGTTGCTTTGAATTTCAAAATTATCCCTTGATGTGTATGAATAGAAACTGAAGTAGGAGAATGAAAATTCAAGATTCAAGGAATATGAGATACTCTTGCATGAAAAAATTCCAAGGGAAATAGGAAGGACACATTTTTTACCGTGGTTGTTACACCTATTGTAGACTTGAGAAAGTTTCTTACACAACTCAAACATCAATATATTTTCACTGAGATATCTAGGGATTTTGTGAGGAGAAACATCAAATACTAAAAACATGATATAGAAAAATAAGGAGAATTGAGTGAAGTAACATCCATATTTCTCAATCAATGTTGTGGCTTGAGAAGATAACCTCATTTTTGGATTTCCTTCTATAAATCAAATGAAAAACATGGTGAATGTATCATTCACCCTAGAAAAATGATGATTGCTTTCTTTGAGAGTAAGTTGAGGGTACCTTTCATAAGATGGTGCTTTTTGAGAAATAGTTTAGGAAAGAGTTAGGCATTTGAATGGTCTCATGCTCATGAGATCATACACCAGGTATGAAGTCATCATGAATTTATTTGTAACCATAAATTGAAGCAAATGATGGTGGAAATATTTCCACTTATTATTTCATGTCAATAAACCATCTGGTTACCTTCACTTTGGGAATGAGGATGAATTGGGCCATCCAGTCATGAAATTTATTTTTCTCCTTAGACATTATCCTTCTTAACAAGATGATTGCATCCAAATAACCCTCACGAAACTCACTTCTTGACAGACTCTTTGGAACATGAGATGGTTTTGTATATTGTTTCAACCATGATCCTAGTGCGAGGACGTGGAGGTAAGATATAATATTCAACAACTTGTGAGAAGCAAATTATTTCAAGATTACGACCATGTTATTGCTAGTTAGAATCTGCATACACTGTGAGATTCCCTTAGGGGTGAGCACTGCAAGGATGGAGTTGTCATCCACCCTTACTATTCCGGAATTCGATTCATAGTGTTGGTACCTAACACTAATTCTATAATCTATAATGACAAAGGATGATATCCTACTACAAACAACCCGCTTGTGAAAATCATCTCTTCAACAGGATATTTGGGTCCTCCAAGCATCCAAATTTTTAGGTCTTCTAGGTCCATGTGAGTGACATCACTATCACCCACACTTGGATAATCAGTTATTAGTATTTAAATGGGCTCCATACGTATAAGTTGAACTTTATGTATCCAAAAATCAACAAGATGTGATAAAAAGAGCCTTCAACAAATTTTTGTAATAGAATATGAAACTTTCTATTTTTGGTAGTGTTGGAATGGAGTAATTGCATAAGTGTTAAGAGGTCACACAAATGGGGTGCGTAGGCATGTGTAAGTTTCAGTTAAGAAGGCCACACCTAGGAAGAAGAGACTTTTGGAACTTAACTGATTTTGCATAGCATGGGATAAAATAGGAAAAGAAGATGGAGTATAGATCATGCAAAGATAAGAGTATGAAAACTTCACGGATAAGTAAGCATTATTTTGGGAACAAAGTGGAAGATCAAGGGTCATGTGTAGTTTTTTCTAATAATAAGATTGAGATAGAGTTTAATTATAGATTAATCTATTGCTAACCACTTTTTAAAAACATACGAGTTCTTAGCACATGCTATTATGATCATGAAATACATTTTGAAATGCATGGGTGGTGAAGGAAAGTCCCCAACCCTATATATGTCAATTGGTTTACATTGTTTTGAGGATCCGAGTTGTATCGAGTTATGATGCCTAGATGTACTTGCACACATGATTCTATGACGTTATTATGCATTCAGCTTCGATATGTACTATTTCCTATTGTTAATGGAGTATTATGGGTGGATTATGGTAATTTATGTATCGATCATAAAATTTTTATGGTGAAGCTAATTCTATTAATAATTTGATCCATATACTTCCTTACTATATTTATTTCCACTTGAGCCCATAGATTTGATGTTTATCTTGGAATGTATGCTTTGCTAATGTTTAATATGTAAATGCATGCTAACATCTTGACAAGATAGTATAAAAGAGGTGCAAGGTAGTTTTACGCTCTTCGAGTGAGCATCCAGATCTATCTAGATGACATGTTAGCGTGCTAGGAAATTGAGTATATAAAACAAGACTACCATTTTGGTTCTATTGATGGGACCTCTTTTTGAACTATTTTCCATGATTTTTCATGATGATGGAATATCGATTGACTCTTGCATCCATTGAAATTTGGGTAGATGAAGGAAAATACTAGTTTGTGCAAAGATATGGTTCTGGACTTGATTTCAATACATGTAAGTTTGTGGAAAATAATTTTTATCATGAGTTCTATGAGATGGTTTTAGCCTTTTCTATAGAATTGTACTAGTGGTTGTCATCATATGCATTGAAAAGAGAAGCTAGAGTTGCAAACCTGGGGTTTGGATGCAAGAAGATTACCATAAATTGTTTTATACATGTGAACCTTTGACACGTGTTGTCGATCATTGATGGGCTAGTGTTGTGCACTGTTATACTCTAGAGTACACTTTTTATACGTATTCCTATCTATAAGTTTTGAGTTTGAATTTTTTTATGATCCCAGAGGATCTTACATATCTTATTATTCCTTTAGAAATTAAGATCTTGATGGTGTTACTAAGTTTGGAACAATTACCTATGGCTAGATAAATGCACCACTGCACGTAGGGGTAGGAGCAAGTGTGGTGAAAGATGGTGAAATTACTATAAAATTATAGCACCCCTGATTGCTAGTGATTTATATGTGAGGAAATCGATGTAATATACATAACATGGGATTATCTGTAGTGTGGGACCTTGTAAGTAGGATAACCCTCGGAGAAGGATAATTTCCTCTTCCTAACCTAGTGCCAAATTCTCCAAAGTATAGAGAATAGAAAATTAATCTAATCCTACCCTAATGCTTTCTAAGGAAATAGGAGTAGAAGAATGCATAAAAGAAAACCTATCCTAAGGGAAGGTGATGCACCAAGAAAGAGTGATACAATCTAAGTGAAAGATAAGGAGTAAATAGTGGGAGAGGTTAGGTGGAGATGCCACAGGCCCGATGCAAAGATATTCAATTTCCCATATTCATAAAGCAAAACAAATCAAATATCCCGTAAAGAGATAAATACATGCGAGAATATACCTGTAAACATAATGGGAGACAAAAGATGCAATATAAATTGAATTAGAGGAAGAAAATCCACAAAGCACCAATTTTATTGCTTTAAAATATGTACAATCCATTACAATATAGGAACAAGGTAAGAATCCTTTATAAAATGCTTAAATTTGAGGCCTCTAGCTCACAACCACTCTACGGAACAATTTTGACAGAGTTCTTTTGACTTACTGAAATTCTCCCCTCAAAATGAGGTGAATTTTACAATTTGTAGAAGAATAACCTCAAATTGCCTCATCAACCGAAATATTTCATTAAAGAGGTATGTGAGGCCATAAAAATAGGTAATTTTCTTGCACGTGTAATCATGGGCACTATACCTCATTAAGCTGGTAGTTGAACAACCTATATTGCTCCTATTAATTCTAGTTCATTCTTGTACTCGATCGATCGCATCTATTTTTACTCTGTTTGGTAACATTTTCTCCCTAGCATCGGCCATTTACATAAATGTAACCATTTGGTAACATTTTTTCCTTGCATCGCCATCTCTTTTATCATGGCATGAAAGCTTGATTTTATACAATCGGCATGTAGCAAAAAATTTGTTGTTGGCCGGTAGAATCCGTACAAATGCTATCAAGCCTTGGCTATCACCCAATTGCATATTTATCACCAAAATATGATACTGAATAGTATCTTTTTAAAACCATTATCACTACCATCATTTTCTACTACCGGGCCTCCATTTTGCTACTGTCTAGTAGCATCCATGCATATTATTGGCCGATAACATATAAAATGCTACCGACACCTTTGCATAGTTTCTCCATATGCAACCCACCTATTATGCTACCATTCAGTAGCATAAAATATGATATTGATCAGTAGCATATGTACCTACTACTGATTTGTAGAATATAAAATGCTACTAGCCGGTAGCATCTTAAAATGATACTAGCGGATTTTACCACCATGTTTTCCCAACTTATTAGTTGAGACCTTCACCACGGTGAGCCATCTCACCATAAAAATAGACCAACTAAGTAAGCTACCCTATGAAAATGCATGGCATTATGTCACCCATCAACTTCAACGCTTCGACCCATTTATTTGTCCACTTCGAGGGGGGTGCAAAAATAGATAACAATTTGGTGACTTTTTAGGTGATGTGCCTACTAGATCGAAAGATCAATGACCTCGGAGGATTTATTGGGCATGGAGTCATTTTGATTAATGAGACTAATCTAAAACACGATAATTCCCCCTTAAACTCATGCAAAACTAGAATATGGAATGAAACCTCATTGGATTTCTCTTGAAAATGACATTTGGGATCTTTTGATTACACCTATAGGTTCTCCCAAAACTAAATATTTTTACTAAGGCAAGGGTGTGGAGAAATCTAGACATGCAATTGATCTATTGAGGCTGAGAGATGTACCTTCCAAACTAACCCAAAATCTTATTTATGCCATCAACACCACCACTTTTGAAACATACTATGAAAGAGCAACAACGACAAAAAATGTGTACAAAGATAAAAAATTATACATGTTCCAAGTGGAAACATATAGAGCATGCACAAGCACTTATTACAAAGCAAAACCAAACTACAACATAGCAAAGTATTGCATGCACTTGGAGGAATTACAAAATTCTAAACTAATATGTACAAGGGTGATAATTTTCCTTTCAATAGCAGTGCTTGAGATAGATTCCATTGACCAGAATCGGAAGTTCTTCTCCATCCAACTTGGATAGTTGGAAATAATTGTTTTTAACATTTTGTGACCATGTATGGGCCACTCCATATGGAATCGAATTTGGAATGCCTGCCCATTTTAGCGCAATCTACATCCCATTTCAGCACCAAGTCTCCTTCTTGGAAGGTTATTACTTTATCTTTCTTATCAAACTTCCTCTTGATCAAGGCTTGATCTTTCTCCATGGCTTGATTGCATACTCTATTATATCTTCCAACTCCATGAGTTCCACGTATATTGCTTCCATGGGCTCAAACTCAAAAATTATATCTTCCTCATGAGCTCCAATGCTAGTAACTCAAGTGATATGGGCAGCCTGGCTTCTTTCCCATAGACCAGCTTGTAAGGGGAGTTTCCCATTGACACTTTTGGTGTGATTCTATCAACCCACAAGGCTTATTTTAACTTGGTATGCCAAGTCCTTTGATTTTCATCTAGAGTCCTTCGATAATTCTCAAAAAATTCTTATTTGTGGACTCTGCTTTCCCATTACCTTGGGGTAATAGTTTGAGGAGCTACTCAAATATACTCCATTTTTAACAACCCACTTAGTGATCTTAGTTCCAAGGAATGTCAAATCATTGTCTGATATAATCATGGATGGCACTTTGAATCTTATCACTATCCCTTCATAGAAGTCTAGTATCTTAGACTCATTAGCTTCCTTAAGTCCCATTGCCTCAGTCCACTTGGTGAAATAGTCTATTGTAGTTAGGATCCACTTATGGCCTTGGCTAGAATTTGGATTGATGACCCCGATGAATTCCAATCCCCATTGTATGAAAGGTTGGTCAACTGAAATGGGATGAAGTGGCAGTGCTGCTAGATTTTCTTTACCTGTAAAGAAGGCACATTTTTACACTTCCTGACCCAAGCATAGCAGTCACTAAAGAGTGTAGGCCAATAATAACCAGCTCTCATGATCTTGAGAGCCATCACTCGTGGAGAAAAATGACCTCCAACTTCTTCATCATGAAATTCCTGCAACACTCTTTCAACTTGATTTGTTCCAATGCACCTTAATAGGACTCCATTCACATCCTTCTTGAAAAAAACACCATCAATCAAAACATGTGGAATGGCTTGAAGTCTAAAATATCTTCTCTTTGCTTTGCTCATCCCTGGAGGGCATAGACCTATTTGTAGGAAATATATCATATCCCAAGTCTAGCAAGGAGTATGCATGATGCCATCTATTTGTTCTTGATTATCTTATAACACCAAAACAACCTCTTCTTGGTCACTTACCTCAACATGGTGACTAGAATCTAACTACTCACACAACACCTTTCCACAAACCAATCTAGTGACTCTAATATATATATATCATACTCCATTACATGGGTGATCCAACATGCCCATTTCTCATTCAAATATTTTTTCAAGAGAAAATCTTTGACTTCGACATGGGACACTAGCATACAAATTCTATTATTTGAGACCAAATGCTTGAAATTTTTAAAACTCCTAATAACTATGAGGACATGTTTCTCAATGAAAGAGTACCTCTCCTCATAGTCTTCCAAGTTTTGACTAAAGAAGGAAAATGGCTACTTGGATCCTTCTTTATTTTGTTTCACCAGAATTACAAATATGTTGTCTAAACCACTAAAAGCATAAAGCATGAAGTCTTTGGAAAAGTTTGGATTGATGAGAGTTGGAGCTTGAGATATAGCATTCTTGATAGATTCAAATCTTGCTTTTCCCTCCACTATCCACTTAAATGATGTGTTGTTATTTTGTCATTATTATTATCGACTTGAAAAGAGTGGTAAAATATGGCACAAATATTTGAACAAAGTTGATTCTCCCAAGAAGCTTTGGAGAGCCTTCTTGTGACTTGGTAGTGGAAATTCCCGAATGGCTTCTAATCTCTCTAGATTCAATTTTCAATCCCTCTTTAGACACAATATGGCCTAATAGCTTTCCTTCATGAGCTAGGAAAATGAACTTCTTGGGATTCAAAGACACTCTGAATCTTCTACATATTCGGAACACTTTCCTTAAGGGAAAGAGATGACTTGGCACATTTTTCAAAAACACTGTGATGTCATTTAAGTATACAAGAAATATTTTGTTCAACAACCCTTTGAACTCCATGTCCATATCCCTCTAAAATTTTCCCCAACGTTCAACAACCCAAATGACATCTTCCTATAGGCATAAGTGCCCTATTTTGTGGTGAAGGCCATTTTGAATTTGTCCTCCTCTTTCGTAATGATCGATTGTAGCTTGAATATCCATCTAAGATGAGAATATTTCAAAACTAGCTACTACTTACAATATTTTCTCCATAGAAGGAAGAAGATAGTGGTCTTTGAGACAAGTCCCATTTAAATCCATAAAATCCATGTAAAACCTTATTTCCCCATTCCTTTTCCTGACCAATACCAGATTTACTACCCAAATTGAGTGCTTGATCAAAAAGATGATGATCACCTCAATGAGCTTGTTCAACTCCTTCTTCATGAGAGGATCTATATGAGGATTGACTTGCCTTTACTTCTTCTTGATGGGTTTGGATTTTGGTTCCAAATCAATTGTGTGTTATGATAAATTTGGATTATATCCCCTCAACTCCTCAGAGTTCCAAGTAACGACATCTAGGAATTCTTGGAAAATATGCATGAAATCATACTTCTCTTATTCAGTACTCACCCTACCAATTTGGAGCACTTTACCTTCTCCAACCGAAATAGGCTCCGAGTCTTCTCTTTTGACCTGAATGTTTTCCTTTTCTTTTCTGAACTAGTCATTTAGGTTGAAAATTGACTCTAGAGTCACTAACCCCTTAGGTAACTTGTTTATCTGCAACTACACCACTTGATCCCCATATTATTTCTCTAACTTCTCTTGATTTTTAGTTGAGAACTCAGCCTCCTCCTGTAAAAAATTAATGATCTGTTGATCACTCTCAAACACTTTCCAACTTGTGTTATTATCTGGTACAACTAGCCTTACAATGACATGGATATGTGGTTGCGTTTTATCTCTTTTAACACTATTAACCATGTCAAATGTTGCTCTAATTTCCATAAGCATGTCCATAGCCTCATTCTTCCTCCTCTTTATGGCATGAAGTTTGAATGCTTCAAGGTCTTCAATTAAATCCCATACCTAATTCTTGTAGGCTTTGAGAAAATAATTTTTGGTTGTATGGTATACTCTAACGTGGTTTATAATCAATTCACTATCCCTAATCACTTGCAAGTATTTGATACCCCTTTTTCTTGCCCAATGTAATCCATGGATCAAAGCTTCATACTCATTTGTGTTATTCGAACAAGAAAAATGAAAAATGGAAGACTAGGTAGTACTTCATACCTTATGGTCATAAGAGCATTGAACCTCCCAAAGCACCTTTCCTACTCCATGCACCATCTAATTATAGTTGTTACACTCCATTATCATCCTTTTTTTGGGCTTGGTGAGGTCGGGATGGGTAGGTTTTCTTCATGTAGACAATAAATGCCTAACTTAACTTCTTCCATATCCCTATATGGATCATAGACATGCCTTTTGTGAGCCCACTCATCAAGTGTTAGATCATGAATAGTCTAGACCTTGGTTTTTTGATTCATAGGGATCTAAACAATCCTCTCGTTCAAAAACTACACAATTAGCATTTATCAAACTTGACACACAAGGTTAAATGTGAAATGTGAAATTGGTTCTGATCTGATGGTGACCTTAGCTCCATACCTCATCCTAAATAGAAAATGGTACCAATCTGATGACAAGTACCATCGATCTTGTCTTTTAAATACCTTGAAAGGTACAAATTAAATAGCGGTGGAAAGTCAATCACTAATACATCTTGTAAAATTGTGACATTTGGGAAAGCATGGAGTGTAAGGATTAGTTATTTGATCACTCCAACTGTCCCTACTATTTTCCCATCCAATTACACTACTCCCTTCAATACCATCTCATATTTTAAGTCAGTTCATCAACTATCTTTTTTGGCATTACTTGAGTTACTTTCCCTAAGTTGATCATGCAATTGTGCACTAACTTATCTCCAATGATCAATGAGACATAGAACAGTGGAGGCTTCACATTCTTACTTAGATGACCTCCTCCTTATTGTATTGTGTTAGTAAGAACCCTCTCTTTATTTCTAGATGATTCATTAGAAGTGGAACAATTTTCCATAACTACTTACACCAAATATCACTCCCCTGGTATTGCCAATGATTCCCACATGAAAACACTAACATTTTTCTTTTCATTTGATCAATGATATTGAATGGAGATGGGTTTTTCTTTTTCCATCCCTTAATGGGCATGACCTTTCCAACATTTGGAATTATCCATGAGTTGCTACAACTAGTACCTTGGACTGATCCTACACATTTGTGGATGGTACGACAATTTCCTTAGGATGGTTTTGTACACTAAGGGTTGCATATGGTCTGTTGACTCCTTATTGTGTAGGAGTGGGATGGGAAACAACTGGTCATATGAATTCCCATCCTTTATGTCCTTTTATTTGATCTTGTGTTGGTAGCTACACCCTGGAAAGGAGGTTGATTGATTCCACAAAAGTATTCTGTTTGCTAATTGACCAATGTGGTTTCTATTGGAGAAGCCTCTTATTGACTTACCTACTACTGATTTTCTTCTTGACTTGCCTCTTAAGGCATGCCAATGGTTTGCACCACTAGAGCTTGATTTGATGGATCTTGAAAGTATATTGTTTGATCATAAGGTTGGCCATATGGAGGGTACCATTCATACTCTTGTGTCATGTTGTTTTGGACTAGAACTAGAGCCCTTGATGTTGATGTTGCATTGGGATTATAGGGCTGGAATTATTTAGTAGTAGGATATTGCCCTTGATTCGATTGGTAGCTTGAATAGGTGGATTATTTTGTTGATATGGGGTTTAGCTTAATACTGAGGCTAGAAGGGTCTAAAGTTCTAAGCATGTTGCATCTTGAGTGCCACTATCTCATTCTCAAAGGTTTGTTTCCATTTCTCTATTACTTGCAACACTTTCCTTAGTTCTTGAATTTCAAGTGAATTACATGAAGAAGTGGAAGCCTCACCATTTCTCTGATTTCTAGGGACTGGGATGGGGGATATTTCAGGTGCTTTACTAATAGAGGAGTTCCCAATTTAGGAAATAGTGTCATAAGTGGCCTAGGAGTAAGATTTTCTTCTTGAATCGAACGTTATATGCTCTAATAGATATATCATAGGCCCTTGGAAGTATTGTTCCTCCCATAAATTATATCATCATAGCTATGTCAAATTTAGATCCCTTAAAAGTAGAAGAACACACCTTCCACTACTGGCCTCATGACAATCATAATCCGGGTCCATGTTTGCTGGAATAGAAAGTTGAAATTAGCCATTTTCTCATATAGGGGCCCTTTTGATTGATGTCAATTATTCCAATAAAGACAGATTGTCTTCCCTTCCCCCAAACCGGTTACAAATGGCCATGCATATTTGATCCTATTTTGTAATGGACCTTGTTGGCAAGCTTCTTAAACCATTGTAAGGCCTTTCCCTTGAAAGAGGAAGCCAACAATTTAACTGCAACATTCACTTCATTAATCTCATGAATGGTACAAATATTCACAATATCCTTAATATGGTCAGTGGGAGTTGTGTGGTTTTCCCTCGTGAAGTAGATAATATTTTTAATTCTATAACCAAAATAGGGTTTTGGGTAGTGAGGTAAAGTGGACTAATGTCCATAACATTGACATAGGGATTTGGTGTTCCTTACGGTGGGTGTTGATACGTGCCATCCTAATTGGCTTGAGAATTCTAGTTGATTAAAGGAAGGGTATACCGGAGGAGGGGTTAGTAATATTTAGTGGAGATGGATACCTTTGTACTCTTCTTCCTCTCCTTCATCTGCCTAGGGATAAATGCAAATACTCATAAATGCCTTCTTCTCTTTCTCTGGACTGAGTTTGGATCCTTCTCATGTACTTGAGTCACTAGTAATACTGGAGCCATTTTTTTTTCTAATTGGACTCATCATAAGTGATGTTGTAAAGCCTCCAAAGGCTAACAATTCACCAAGACACACACACAATCTTGATAAAATGGAAGTATTGACTTTTGGTCCCATAGGGTGTGCCAAAATTGTTACTGAAAAGTTACAGCACCCCTGATTGCTAATGATTCATATGTGAGGCAATCATTTAATCTACATAACATGGGATTATCTTGCAGTGTGGGATCTTACAAGTAGGATAAACCTCCGGAGAAGGCAAAATTCCTCTTCGTAACCTAGTATCAACTTCTCCAAAGTGTAGAGAATGGAAAAATAATCTAATCCTACCCTAATTCTTTCCAAGGAGATAGGAGTAGAAGAATGCATACAAAAGCAAGCCTATCCTAAGGGAAGGTGATGCACCAAGAAAGAGTGAGACAATATGAGAGAGTGAACTATAAGGAGTAAACAAAGTGAGAGAAGGAAAATGGAGACACCACAGTTTGAAACAATATTCAATTGCATATATTCATAAATCATAACAAATTAAAGATCCTATAAAGAGATAAATACATGCACAATATACCTATAAACATAATAGGAGGTAAGAGATGCAATATATCCCGAATTAGGAAAAAAATCCACAAAAGGCTGATTTTATTGCTTAAAAACATGCATAATCCATTACAATATAGGCATAAGGTAGTAATCCTTTATAAAATGCTCAAATTTGAGACCTCAGCTTACAATGACTTTGGAAAAATTTTGACAAAGTTCCTTTGCATTAGAAAAGCCCTCCTCAAAATGAGGTGAATTTTACAATATATAGAAGAAGAGCCTTGAAATTTCCTCATCAAATGAAAAATTTCATTAAAGAGGTATGTGAGGCTATACAAATTGGTACTTTTCCTACATGGGTAGTCATGGATGCCATATCTCATTAAGCTTGTAGTTGAACAACTGTATTACTCCCATTGGTGCCTAGTTTGTTCTCGCACTTGGTCGGTTGCATATATTTTTATTCTTAGTTGGTTAAATTTTCTCCATGGCATCGATGGTTACATAAATGCAACCACCTGGTAACATGCTTTCCTGCCACCGACATCCCTTTTATCATGGTGTGAATGATTACATTTTTACTACCATTTAGTAGCACAAAATTTGTTGTCGTCAGGTAGAATTTGTACAAATTCTACTAATGCCCTTGCTAACACTGGTTGCATCTCTGTCACCTTTGTGTAACTAGCCGGTAGGACTAGAAAATGCTACCATCGGTAGCATTGTAAAAACTCACTCTGCTTCATCAATTTCCTCTCTGGCCTCATTTTTCTACCAATCGGTAGCATCTATACATTCTACTAGATAATAACATATAAGATGCTACCATCTAGTAGCATAAAAGGATGTTATCGGTACCTTTGCGTCATTTCTCCATTTGTGACCTACTGATTCTTCTACTGGTTAGTAGTATTTTAAAATGCTATCAACAGCCTTTACCACTATGTTTTCCCAACTTATCGGCTTGAACACTCACCATGGAGAGCTAACTCACCATGAAAAGAGACCAAATCATGAGCTACCCTATAAAACTACAAGGCATTACTTCACCCATCAACTTCCAACGTTTCAACCCATTTAGTTTTCCACTTTGTAGCGGTGTAAAATATGTATAATAGGTGGACCTAGTGGCATAAAGATGGCGAGAAGAAAGTTGGCTTAAGTATAATGTAGCATGAGAGAGGGAATTGGAAAAGAAGCATGATATTGAGGAGTCTTTGGAGTTACGTAAGATGATTTATCATGCAGGATTTGAAGCTTGTGTGGAAGAAGTGGAACTAGAGCATCAGGATATCCCCCACTTAGGAAAGCACAGTAGAGAATCCCCTTCGGCTCCTGATGAGTGTGCATCAGAGGAGGAAAGATTAAGAACCAAGGGTGTGCATCGATCCTACCACGACAACCTAGTCCTTGTGCTTGGTGTTCAAGTTAAAAAAATAAACATTGATAAATATGTAGGCATAGGTAATCCTGTAGGTTTAGGTAGAAATAATTTTCCTTTGAATACAAAAGTGCATCAAATAACACATACATTTGTGGTAAAACAAACATCATATTTGTTTGGGGGCCTGATTGGAGGAATTTTTTTCGGCTCGTGATTCGGGACGTAGTGTGGGTATGTAGAATATTGGATATACATCTTGAAGTAGTACAAATTCACAGATTGTGGGAGTTAATTTTTGGTACATAAATGAGGAGGATCATTTGGAGGATCATTTGGTTATGGTGGTAGAGTAAATACTAGTGGGGGCTCTGGTTTGGGATCTAGTGGACAAGGTCTACACCCTCATAAGCCAAAACGGGTTTACTATGAGATGTTTCTTCACTTTGAAAAACATAGAGGTATTGAAGATGATGCAAAGCATGTGCACAAGTATGAATTGGTATGGCACGCTAAATGAATCACAACCTCGGGTATGAAAAAGTCAGTTTACTACTACTCTTCAAGGGTGTGTGCATATTTGGTACATAAAGTATGACCCACATCAGACCACGGTGGATTACTATTCTTTACGCTTTGTGTTTTAGTTGAGTTCCATATTTTAGAATTTGAGTAGAAAAGTATCTGCATGCTTAAGGATATTAAGAAGGGCTTATTTGAGAGTGTGTGGGAGTATGAAACATGTTGTAAAACTCTATTGTCAAAGTTGTCTTATGATATACATCCCAATCAACATACACAGTGGTTTTTTGGGGGCTTGTTGACTTTGTTCGAAGGAACTATCTCTTAAGACCTTTGGTGATCTGGACAATGCCTTGGAAGGATATAAGCATGTTGAGGTAGTTGGGAGTGTGGATACTAGAGTAATTCCATTTTTAGAGGTGTAGATTGTGGTCATGGAGAAACATTTGGAGAAGCTCTCTACTAATTCAACTCATGAGATATATAGTAGAATATGGTGTGTGAGGTTAAAGGACACACTAAGGATAAGCGCCCTCACAATTTGGTGCATGTTATGCTCTTTGGATTGTGATATTTTTCATTTGAACCATGATGCGAGTAGATGTTTCCTCTTACGGTGTGTGATCTAGAAGAATGTGTCTATGTATTGTACTATTTTCAAAACTAACACTTATGAAATAATTAATCGCATATTGATTAATCATATTCATGAATCCATTGATACTTGTGTGCACGACTAGTGTGGCAAGTGGATCTAAGGAACACAAAGAGTAGCATAATGAAGGATGCAATAATTGTGATAACATAAATAGAGGATTTTTTGGAGGATATAGAGGTCGAGTTCGTAGAGGTGGAAAAGGAGGATTTCCCAAAGGAACTTTTTATACTTGTGGATCACCTCATCATTATCGACACGACGACCTAAGAATGTGGTTTTCTCATGGTGTGGAAAAAAACACAAGTTTTAAGAATGCCCTGATTTATATGAGCACATGAGAAAGCAACACAAACAAGAAAAGGGCATGAGAATGATTAAGGTACATCGCGTAGTTGAAGAACAATGGATGTTGAAGGTAGCACCTTGTCTTTAGTTACAACCCGTTTTAGTAACTACACGTGGTGAGGCTATACGCACACGTGAACCTCTAAAGTATAAGCTGACTATAACAAAGAAATAAGTGATTAATGCCAAGTACCATGATTTTTCACATAAGAAAGAGGTTGACCGAGGAGACTATAGACGTTATCAAATATTTACAAGGAGATATTCAGATCTTGAAGGAATAGGTACACATAATGGATCAAGAAAAAAGGTTGAACTCCTACATAAGGATATAGATGACTTAAAGGAGGTATTTGAATGTCATGTCAAGAGAACATATTCCCTTTGTTAGCAGAGTGATTGAGAGAAAAGTACCACACGTAGGTACTATGCACGAGAAGTAGATAATTCCTTAAAATATGCCCCCACATAATCATGAGTATGAAAAGGAGATTACCCTGAATGTTTTCATAGATGGATGGCTTCGAGAAACATTCGATAGATACGGGTGCGGAATTTAATGTAATCACATTGGATACATTCAATTAGATAGGAATACCACCATTAAAACCTTCTTTGAATGTGTTGTATATAGAAAACAAGACTAGGGATAATCCTATCAAACTACTAAAGGATGAAACCATTACAATTCAAGGAAAAAATTTTACATGGGACTTTGAAGTATTAGAGCTAGCTGAATCATATAGCTTCCCAACATTACTTAGGCACCCCTAGTGTTATGCAAATAATGTAGATTTGTGCTTCAACAAGGGGTACATTAGCTTTGAGAACAAGGAAGAGCACATCATTACACCTTTGACAGATGCAAAGGATTTTTTGTATGTTGACCCTTTGAGTGAAGAATAATCTAATAGGATATATGCATGAATAATCAAAGACCTTGAGCTAAGCTGGGCCATCTAAAGAAGGCATGATATAGTGGGATAACACTCAATTAGCTAGTGATCCCACCATTATTTCTTGTGATAATTTTTAGATGGAACATATGAAGTAATTGGGTGAGAGGTTAAGAACAAAATTACACGCATGATCAATCCACACATGGTTAGGAACTTAAATTACAACTAGGTGCCTCAAGTACACTAGTGAGGGGACCCTAATTTATTTCTATGTGTTGTAGAATCCCAATGGAAGAATGAAGGAGATAGAAGAAATATGCTAGTATATAATCTACATGGGACAATCACACGTTGGTCAGAAACACACAGAGACAACCTGTTGAAATGGAAATAAGTGAGAACCACCTTTTATAATAATTTCCTAAAGAGCAATGTACCATCTCAGATATGTAAATTTCATTGGAAGTCCCCTGTCTCGCATCATGTTTGGGATTGTGAGAGATTTTGGATGGAAGGGCAGGAGGCCTTGCTACCATCACTCTAGGTACATAATTTCTAGTCCACTTTAAGTGGCTATGTGTGCATGGTATGTTCATGTAGAATTGACAAGAGAAATAGTTAATTGGCAAGAGATGACCTTAGGTATGATTCATAATTTTGATTACTTTTCTACTAAGCCTCCGCTTGATGAAGCACTACAAATTATGAAGTGGATTACTCTAGGGGATAATGTGAAGGATAAGGAAATTTTGTTATAAATGTTTGGAGAGATGGATGTAGAGGTGCACCTTAACCTTGATGAGACTAAGGAAGAAGAAATGTTATGCATCCGGGAAGAAAAAGAAAAGAGTAAACCTGGTATACATGATAAATAATGAGGATGATGGGGATGATAACCTACTTATTAACCATATTGAAGGTACACACGAGTGATGGAAAAAATAGATTAAAAGGTGCACATGTATCATGACCCTATGTAAGTAAATAAGGTTAACATTAGAACATATGTAGAACATAAAGAGGCCATTATGGGTGACTACTGGTTAAAGAAGGAAGTGGTTGAGATTATTGAACTCTGTGAAACTTTAAGGACTTGTTTCAAGGGGCTATCATTAGTTAAAAGGAGTACACCCCTATTTTTGTGAGATGATAATAACACTTAAAGAAGGAACATGCACGATTAGGAAGAGGCCGTATATGATGAATCCTAATTTGCATGTCAAGGTAAAGGAGGAAATTGATAAGATGCTCAAGTCTAGTATAATTGAGCCTATTGAGGAATCTGAATGGGTTAACCCCATGGTCATTAGTATTAAAAAGGATGGGAGGATAAGGATCTATGTGGACTACATAGAATTAAATACTTCATGTTTTATTAATCCCTTTCCCACCCCATTTATAGAGGAGATCGTAGAGGGAGTTACAAGGTGTGAGATCTACTCTTTTACATATGAGTTTTCCAAGTTATCATCAAGTGCACATATCGAAAGAAGATCAATAAAATAAAATTTTGACCGCTAAGTGGGGAGGTTTTCATACACATTTATGCCCTTTGGAGTGAAGAATGCAACAATAGTGTTCCCATTCATTGTTGTGCAATATTTTAGGACTTCATTTATAATTTTTTACATGTGTATCTAGATGATTGGATGGTATATGGTTCAATCAAGGATCATTTTGAGAATTTTAGGATTCTATTTGAGAGGTGTAAGAAGTCGGTCATCTCTTTGAATATTAAGAAGTGAATCTTTACAACACCTTTTGGCACTTTACTTGGGTGTATGATTTGTAAAGAGGGCTTGTTGGTATATCCAACCAAGATAGTTGTGATCTTTGGTTTGGAAGAACCCAATAATAAAAGTGAAGTGTGTGGATTCTTGGGACATAAAAGGTATTATAGAAAATTCATTAAGGGTTATGCAAAGATTATTTTTCCCTTAGAGGAGTTATTGAAATTTAAAGGAAATTTCTATTAGGGTGATGCACAATAGTAGGCATTTGAAACAATGAAGGAAAGGTTTATTACTTTAAATATTTTGCACTTTCCTTCATGGGAAAAACCATTTCATGTTCACGTTGATGCTTCTAGAATGGTGATTCATGCATTGTTGGAAAAAATAGGAGAAGGAATTATAGACCACCCTATTTCTTTTACAAGAAAGAAGTTGACACCTACGAGAAAATAATTATACAAATACTTGATTGCAAGGTTTTTCCATGATCTACGCGTTGTACAAATTTAGACATTTTTACTTGAAAAAAACATTTATCTTCTTCACAGATCATATGCCACTTAAGAATGTAGTCAACAAGCATGCTTTGAAAGGGTGAATTTGTAGGTAGATCTTTGCTATTCAGAAGTTTGAGTTCATGGTTATTGTAAAACTAGGAAAAATCAATTCAAGGCGACCATTTGTCAATGATTAATTTTGGTTAGGACGTGTAGAGCATAAAATACATAATTATTGATGTAAAAAATTTAGGTACATATTTAGAGGATATATTAGTATTCTTTCACACTTTGGATAGGTTCCTAAGGGAATGAAGACATTAAAAACAAAGCAACTTGCAATACATGTGACACCAGTTGATTGGAAGAGATTTTTACAAGCTAGGATGTGATGAAAATTTGCATCACTATGTTCTAAAAACATGACAGATTACACTATTATGGAAGAAGCTCATAGTGGAATTCAGGAGGTCATTATGTTGGGGATGCCACCGCGTGTAAGATTCTTATGGCTGGCCTTTGGTGGGACACTTTGTACAAGGATACTAATGAATATGTCAAGGAATGTGACCATTGCTAGCACCTAAGGAATCCTGGAACCCAAGATGAGATCTATGCATGGATCTTAGGAGTGGTTTGCAAAAGTAATTAGATGTTTTCATCTCGAGTCTCAAAGAGAAATTGTTGACATTTTCTTCAAAACCCATTTATAAAGGTGTAAATGTGTTTTTGAAGAAATTTCTTGTTGTAAGTTATCAAAATCTTCATGCAAAACGTTCAACTGATACTGAAATGGATTCTAAACTTCATGATGGTCCTATTTGGTTTGGAAAATGTGAAAATCACTGAAAATGGTGAAGAACAAGAATAATCTTTGGGGTTTTAGTCCTGTCAAGTAATTAAGTGTAATTTTCTCATTAGAAAAGCTCTAAACCTTTTTGTAATTCCTCCAAAACATAAGTAGTGATTAAATCAAATCTAAGGCAGCTTGAAATTGTTTTAGAACCTATATTTTATACTTTACAATGATGGATTTAGTTAAAATAGTGTAGATTGATTGTTTTAGTTTACGGTGTGAGAAAATTTGCATCCAATGGGGTGATTCAAAGTCTTTGTAGGTTCTAATGGACATATAAGAACATTGCTTGATGAGAAGAAGAATTTGAAAATAACTTTTCAGTTACATGCTTAGAAATATCTCATTCTTAGCTAGATTCATATAGGACAAGAACTTGAATGTGAAGAGACTAGTGACTCATGTAGTGCTAAAGAATCCAGAAGGGCACCAAAAGACAAGAAGTTGAAAAGTCAGAGATAGGAGGTGGCTTATCCAAAATAAAGCATGATTATAATTAAATACTCGAGAAGGTGAAAGGACTCATTCAAGTTTTCTGTTATTATATATATAAGATAAAATACTAAAGAATGTAGGAATTTGAATGCTTAATAAAATATTTTGAAGGACGGTTAGGTACAAAAGAATATGTTTGAAAGAAGATAACAAGTTTTGATGCTATTTGTATGAATAATGATATAACAATGCTACATCAAATAGATATATATGTTTTTGGTTGATAAATTTGAATCTTGAGTACAAGCAACAATTCAAGGGACAACCCCTCCTCTTTGTGGGAGAGGTTCCCTTATTCCACACACAAGCAAGAAAACTACTTATTTACAAATTTACAAACTACTAATATTTAAATGAGGATCTTGATGTATTAAATGTATCCATATTTAATAATTTCTCAATACATAAGAAAAGGATGCAGAAGAATAAATGACCTCGTGAATAAAGATGGAGGCACTTTCAGATGAATAGATTACAAAATAACATCCTACTTATGCATGCATGAATTTTCAAGAACACATGGATCTAGATATATTTGAATACAAGACATATGCAATAGACACAAAGTTCTAAGCACAACATCAACTAGAAGAACACAAAGTTTCATATCCAAATATATAAAATCCACATTCATTAGAAAGAGAAAAAATAGAGAGAACACAGTAAAAGGGATAGAGGAACTTCTTCTGTATTGATATTCAATATCTCTATACTTTTACATCTCAAAACATCAAGATCCAACCCATTTTGAATGATAAAGAGAAATCTTAAATAGCCTTAAGGAGGTTACAAATGAGTCTTTTCAATTTCCCTTCTTTTAATAAAAAATTAATATTTAATCAAGTGTTTATAATATTAAATTGGCCCCACTTAAATATTACATGATTATAATAAAAGGTGGCCAACTTAATGAAATACATTGATCAAGAGAAAGGTATAAGAGTTTTCTACTAGAATATTTGAAGAATAGGATGCAACGGTCTTTGTTACGAGAATTTGATTTACGAACTTAACCAATGCTCTAACAATTTTCATACCTTGAGGAATAGTAGTATTAGCAATAGCATTTACCTAGTTGTTCAAACAACCTTCCATGTACTTCCAGAAGTCCACATTTTGTGAAAGGCCTTTGTTAGCTTCAAAAACAATAGATTGTAATGCAAATATTTCTTTCACCTTCTCTTTGGTTATAATGTCAGGTTTGAACAACTTCTCCTTTATGAGTACTTTGAATTTTGTTTTAAAATCTTGCATTGTGTTCCTATTTATGGAATCTTCCTTAAAGAAATGACACTAAAGATCTTGAAATTCATCCAAAGCATGCAAGCTTTGAAGGCTTCACCATTTTGAAACATGTTCTTTAATTCATCAATTGCTTCTTCCAGGACCTTGACCTTCTAATCCACACTATATACCCACTTCTTTGAAAGGTTATTATTTGAATCATCAAAGAATTTATTTGCAATGAGAACTTGTTCATCAGTATGACTCATTTTCTTGAGATCTTGTATGCACTTTGTCCATAATTTGAGCTCTTTTTCAAGGCCTACAATGGTTGAGGTGAACCTTTGCTAGATTGAGAAAATATTATCAAATTCCTTGAATGCTTCTTCCATGAAATTCAGGACAGAAACAAGCATCTCATCCACCATATCCTTAATTGATTTTCCATAAGATGCATGCTTATGAATGTCTTTGATATTTTGCACTTCTTCACTAGTCAAGACAACAAGAGGTGGCATTGTAGTGAGAGCAATTGGATCCAACACTTTGTTACTTGCCAACAAGGTCCCGATGAAGTCAAAAATAAATTACACTTGTTCTTCTAACTTCTCCTGTGTCTGATTTCCTTTTTCCACTTTTTCAATTACCTTTGATACGGTTTCCTTCAAATTATTAACTTCAATTGTAGGGATAGACTCACCCAATGGCATTCTTGTTAACTCAAAAATATTCAAATCCAAATATTTCTAATCTTTATGAACTTGTGACTTATAAATTTCAAAAACCCGGCCTTTAGAATCAGATACGAATATGAAATTAGTTCTATCTTTCTTGGCAAAGGGGGCGAAGTTGTGCCTAGGAGAGTAATTGCAACAATTTGAGAAGAGGCCTTCCTTTTCTTACTATCAACAAATTGTTGGACCCAAGTAAAATAAGTACTAGAAGAAGAGGGAACAAGGGGGCCTAATGTAAGTGTGCTCAATGAACCCTAGGTTTGTGTAGCTAACACTTCCATGATAGATGTTCCAATGTTAGAAACAGGCATTTCCTTGGCAGGATTTTCTTGGATGGGTGGCTCTAGAACAACCATTGTATCGACCTCTGTTTGGGGTCCTCTTGCTTTTCATCATCTTCTTCTTTTTGTGTTTCCCCCTTCAAGATTTCTTTCTTCATGCTCTCCTGTTTCTTCCTTATCATCACCACAGAGATCAACAATTTTCTCAATCCTTGATATTGTTTTGATTGCTTTGGAGAGGGAATTTGTTTACTTTCTTCCTCAATTACTTATTTTATCTCTTCAAATTTTTTAGCTTTTCCCTTCTTGATATACACCAAAGTTGAAGACTCAAGAGGAGAGGGGGCTGACTATGTATGTGCCTCAAGTACTCCTACAGTAGTCTCTCTATGACAAGTGAATACTTCTTGAGAAGAATATATTGATCTACCTACTCTATATGTTTTCATTTTCTTATCAAACCAAAATTTGGTTCTGACCAAGACAGGATTTATTATTTCTTGCAAATCATCTCTTTCCTTCTTGAACCAATCAATGGTGTCAATAGGAGTGTGCTTGATGGACTTGTCAAATTTAAGAGATTGTAAATATTTGTTGTAACATTCCCATTTTAAGACTTTAGAAACAATGAATTTTATTTTTTTCATACTTATTGTTCTCTAGTATAAATTAAAATAATTTAGAACACACATTCCAATACCAATACATCTCATAACATAAAACCATATGCAACTGTAAATGACTCGGTGAAACACTTGATCTCTTATTTCATGACTCGGTATTAAATTGATCTCTCATGTTAACTCAATAATGTGTATACAATGTATACTTGGTTATTTTACCCTTTTAGGGTTACCCAAGTGCTCTTTCTAAGAGGGTACATTAGAATATTTATTCTTGATATTCATCTAAAATCTCACTTCTTAGACTAGGTGACATAGGACAACGTAACCAACATAATGTGATACTTTGGCCAAATTTTCTCAACATGTTTATCATGTTTACATTCCTTGATGTCATACTCATCAAATGGAATAAGTCCCTCACCACACTTGTTGTGTTATCAAGAGTGGTCTTTCTGACTCTTTTCAATACAATCGATCCAAGGTTTTATACTAGACAAGGAAAAAAACATGCACAAAGTGTGGAAGACTACTCATGGTGACTAAGGGTACATAAACATACTCAATTGACTTATGCCGATTGGGTGTGTCTAGTTATCCTAAGTCATTATGATTTGATCTTGACAATAGATCATGTTCTTATCCCTCTGTAGGATAGAGTTGTGATCAATCTTACTTTTATGTCAGTCAAGTTAAACAAACTAAGTGGGGTGTTGAGACATATCAACTGCATCATAGTATCCTTATAATGACCCCTGTCATTACGAAGGTACTACATTGTAGTTGATGTGTACCAACATCCAACTGAGTTTCCTCAACTGGACTAGCATACCTTAGATTATAAGTTTATTAACCCATTTAAACATTTTCTTAGAGATTAATTACAACAACGCTTAAAGATTCAACTAGATAATTTAACCTATATGGTTACAAGTTGAAATTACATGTGAGGTAGGTATGTAGGTAAAATCTGCTTCCTAACCATTTAATTACATGCTTAAGTTTTTCTTTAAATGAAATAGCTTGAATTATATCATGTCAAGACTAATCTTGAAGTTAGGAAAGTGTTTTAATTAGTTCCTTATTTATTTCAGCCCTAGATTAAATAAGTTACATATAAACCCTTTTATTTTAGACTTTATGGAGATAAATTCTAAATTCCATTTAATTCCTTTCAAAGCATTATAGTTTTTATTAAGGGAATCTTCCTAAGGAAGTACACATGCAACCATTGACTTACAACATTCATAACACTTTAACAAGTTCTTAAATTATGTCTCAATGATTGATCTCAAGGGAATTATCCTTTTTCCTATATTATGGACTAATGTCCATTTATGAAAACTGATTTCATATGTTCCAAATACATCCGGATTTCATATATATATATATCTTCCATTTATGAAAACTAATTTCATATGTTCCAAATACATCCAAATTTAACACACACACACACACACACACACACACACACACACACACACACACACACACACACACACACACACACACACACACACACACACACAATCAATCAATCATAGTTCTTTTATATTGTTTAAAGATCTACTTATGAGTGTCAACTTATTAGTTGCATCTCTTTTATTTGAGAACAACCAACTAAAATTTCATATTCAAAAACTCATAGTTTTATAAATATAAGAACTATTAAGTTCCAAATTCCATAGCTCTAAAATATTTATACTATCCTTCATTTATGATATTACTTAATAGTACCCCACAATCTATGCCAAAGAAGGTATTTCAATAAGGTAGTAATCAACAATCAACACATTATTTATTCATAAAAATTAGTGATAATTTCACTAAATCCAAAAATATTTCGAGAGATTACAAAGTGTCATAACACAGTAAAAAACTAGTTTTATTACAACTTTCTTTTCCAACAAGGTACATCTCAAGTAATGACATCGCATATCATCATAATAAAGATACAATTTCTTTAGTAAAATAGATATAACTTTCTATATGTCATTATCCTTTCATCTTTTACGAAATCCATTAGTAATAGTGTTAGCATGGGTCAGTTCATTTGAACTAAGCATGATAAGCACTATAACATTAAAACGTTGTGCTTTTATCTAATTGTTTCATAAAATAACCCTATTGTTTATGAAACAATTCCTAAAACACAACCAAATAAACAGAAAGGATTTTCTCGTAAAAGAATACGACCAATAAGGAGAGAGATAGGATTAAAGTTTATAATGTGAAAGTAAGGTTTAATTAATCAACATATCAACCCTAACTTTTCATCATAAAACTCTTTTCAACATGTTGGAAATAAAAAACAGAATTAAAGAAAGAAAATTCATATTTCATCCTAACTTTACCTTATTATTCAATTTCCAAAATAAGATCCTCCTTTCATCCAATTCTAACTTTTCAAGAATTAATACTAGATACACAAATCTACCCATCTGAATATGTATATTGTTTTCTATTTCAAGAGAACATCAAAATCAATATATGAAGGAATTAACTAACAAAACATAATTATATTCCCTCAAAAAATCATGAATATTTCATGCTCATCACAGAGGCTAAATTTGGATTGATTAATATTATATCTCTATGTTCCTAGTAAAGAAGACTTAATCAATTATAAAAACAATTTAGCTCACCTAAGATACACTCTAAAATACCTAAGTGAGTTCATTTCAAGTTCAAATCAACAGAACAGTCCCAACAAGTGCATTTCTATAGAAATTAAAATCCAAAGGAAAGATGAGCTACCATTCAGAGCCACACATAAGTTTCGACCAACCGTTATCAAATCCAGAAAGGGCATAATGGTTAAAGTTCAAAACCAAACTAAACAATATCATTCCCTTTATCTTATGTTAGAGTTCATCCAAAAGGAATGATTACAAAGGTAATGAATGAATAACATTCCATAATTGAAGAAAGAGACTTCAACCACGTCCTCAAGAGACTCTTCAACACAACAGTCTCAAAGATATCAAAGTATCTTAAATATTCTAGCCAGTATATCAGTTATAGAGAAAGGAAAACAATTATACATCAAGTAGATTCAGTTTCCAAAACCTCAATGTTGGAACAGCTCGAGAAGAGCATAAACAAAGTGACCAAACTTCCCCTATTCAAAGCTACTAACACATTAAGCAAGAAGCCACAGTCATATCTCATTTCACAGGTTAAGCATCCACTCTAAGCAGAGAGACGAAAAGATAAAGAACCAATTTACCTAAGAGTAATGCACATCAAGTGTTTAATAAATTGAGGGAAACCCATTTAAGATCAACAAGATCTTAACTAAGGTAACAACATAGCTCAGAGTTGGGAATCAATAAATGATCCAAGCAATGACAGAATAGTAGACAATATCATATAACGATCAAATTAGTTTGTCCTTCCTCCACACAAAAGTAAAATCACCATTCATTATTCAACCAAATAATAAATAATTCTTTTAATTACTTAGAAATATCAGCAAAATCAAGGAAAGGGGAGTAACTTAGATCTAGTTCAAGCTAGTTCCACAAATAACTATCAATTAACAAAACCAGAAGGAGAGAAAGATCATTCAAACAACTTCCTTTCACAAAAATTCAACAACAACCAACGATTGGAGAGAACTTCCAAAATCTAAAAGATCTGCTAAGGTAACCAAAATCCCATAGTGGGTTTAAGAGAATATGAATAATACTCAATAGAACAAAACCAAATTTCTCAAACACTCTTTCCTATACACTTTCAAAAAAATAAGCGAAGAGTTGATACGATACCCAATAAGATTTTTCCATATCTAAACATGTGTTGGGTATTCCTTACAATAAGAAATTACAATCGTGACATAAGTTGAGAAAAACAATCATCTCTACTTCTTTTATCAAGAAAAAATCCAAAACAAAGAGCTCACATTAACCTAAACAATGACGTACTTAAAAATGGATAACTCCTTCAAGCTAGATTCCCAATGACAACAAGTAAAGAGGCATGCAAGTTAAGATCTACATATTTCCATGAGCCATGTAAATGTTAAAAGTATTTAAAACCTCCACATAAGTTTTCAATTAGTCAAAGAACCACATAGACTTGTTTCAATAGCAAGAAGGTCTGAATTTACAAACAAGCTATCATTACAATCTAGTTCACACTTTCAGATTTTTCTCAACAATGAAGAATCAATAGCATCCGAAGAAATAAAACAAACACCATTGATGCAAGAATAATCAATCATAAAATAGAACCAGAAGGTTTCCACAAAGAGCGAGTTATTTTTATGAAGCATTTAAGTAAAATCAAAAGAATTAATGGATAGGGCCTATCATGCATGATAGATCTCTTGTCTTAACTTTCTCACAGAAAATATTCAAGCAGAGCTTTGATTCCTTTCCACAAAATGCCAACAAAACTCCTCTAGAACTTCTCTACTTCCCCTTATAACTTCACAATGCTATTTTCATCTTCTAACACCATGCAAGGTAAAACATTCATGCAAGGATTTGAATGTGGGTTTGAAGAGAAAAACCACATGCAAATCCAAAGCTTGAAAAAGACCAAATGACCAAAACAAAATCAAAACCATTCTCTTTTCCCCACTTTCCTTCTTCCTACGTGGTTTTTACCATTTCCAAAAATATTAAATGCCAAACAGATGACAGTCCTCTTTCTCCCTGCCACCGCCAACTTATGTTTGGCCACTTACCAAGTTTAAAAATGCATACAACTAACACTTTGGCAGAGATGCCAATTAGACCACACCTTATTTTTCATGCTTTCACCAAATTTGGCAGCATTAAGGAGATAAGAATGTATTAAATCCCTCTTAAATTTCTAGAGGTTGGTGCCACCAACCTCCCCTTTACATGTTGTCCCATAGGCCCCTTTTAGGTTAGCCAAACATTAGGTTAGGTTCAACATTAGTTTAGGAACTAACTTAGGTCCTTAGGTAATGTTTAAGGTTTAGTCTTAGGTCCTTTAATTATTAACATCACACATTAATAAAAGAACATAGTAACTTAGGATAGGTTACAACTTTAGGATAGGTTTACCAATTTAGGAACATTAATTTAATTAGGTTCCTATGGCAATAGTTATAATTTTATCATACAACTTACCAAAAGAAGGATCAGAAAACCATCCAAGATCACTTACAAAGCAGGGAGCAACAGAGATCACCCAACTCTAAGACACTCGGGATTTAGAGATCATCAAATATGTCTAGCTTGGTTAATATGACCACAAAGTCATGAATTAGAAGCATACCTTGGATCAATGAAATTGATCCAAGGTATTGTTTTCTGCATCCAAAAATTATGAAAAATGAAGCACAAATTTGAGTGCAACAAAGACTCATGAATTAGTCTAACTAAATCAATTTCTTATTTCCCAAGTAGTGAATTATTCAACATAAGAAGAGATGAATTAATTCATTTTCTATTCAAAGCATAAACATGGAAGAATGGTACCTATTCCAACAGATAACCTATTATCTACAACAAACATGATTTCTTGATTCACAAGAGTACACCATCTTCAACAAGAATCACATGTCAACATTTGCAACTTCAAAAATAAAATCCATCATAGATATCAGCCATGTTAGAGGCGTTACATTTTTCATCAAGCTATAGTTCATCTAGCACCTTATAAATTCCAAATGTAACATTCCCATTTTAAGACTTTAGAAACAAGGGAATATTTTTTTAATGTTCTTTGTTCTAAATGATCATAGTTTATAACATACATTCCAAAGAAAATCAATCTCATAACAGAAACCATATGCATTTGTAAATGACTTGGTGGAACACCAATCTCTCATTTCATGAATCAAGATTATCATACCAATCTCTCATTTAAACTTAACTTTTTTATAGTAAGTATACTTGGTTCCTTTTCCCTTTTAGGGTATTAAGTGTTCTATTTAAGATGCCTATTTGAATATCTGTTACTGATATTCATCTGAAATCCCGCTTCTTAAACTAGGTGACATAGAACAACTCAACCAACAACTTGCGATACTTTGGCCAAATATTTTAAACATATTGTTCATGTTTATATTCTTAGACAACATACCTATCAAATGGAATACGTCCTTCACCCCACTTCATCTATTATCTAGAATGGTCTTCACTCAATCTTGTCAGTCCACTTGTTCAAGGTTTAACCCTAGCCAACGTTAGCAACATAGTCTAGTGTGAAGGACTGCTCACGGTGACTAAGGGTACATAGTCATACTCAATCAACCTAAGTCAATTGCATGTGTCTAGTTATCCTAATTCATCATTAGTTGACCCCAACACTATATCATGCCCCTAACTATGCCTAAGGTAGAAGTGTGATCAAGTCAGAATTTATGTAGATCTAGATGATTAAACTCTGAAGGGTGTTGCAACATGTAAACTACAACAAAGTATCCTCATGAAGACCCGAGTCTTCACGTAGGTATTGTATTGCAGTTGGCATGTGCCAACATCTGACTGCGTTCTCCTCTTTTGGATGAACATACCTTAGAAAAATTTAATGAATTATTAATTTTCTTCATTAAGTATTAATTGCAGTATCCCTATTGAACAACTAGGTTCATTTACCATTAGGGTTACAAGTTAAAATAGCAAGTGGAGTGGGTATGCAAATACATCTCGCTCGAACAATTTCAAAAAGTTATGTTTTTATTCCATTAACATTTTGATTTATGTTTCACATAATAGATTAAGCATTCATGCCATTTTTGTTGCTTACTCCCTACTTAAGCCCTAACTTATTTGAAGAAAACAACTTCAACCTTCCATACTATAACTTATTAACAAAAGAATTACAACATTAATTCAAATAAGTAACATTTCTTCATAGTTTACTATCTCTTTGAAACATTTAACTACATGTTTCCCTTCTCAGTTAAACCTATTTAACAAAAGGAGATAACTATCATACTATCCTCTAGGTATAGTTCAAATTTGAAGGTAAATTAATGAGAATACCATCACAAAATTTCATTCATAAAAAATCATCCAAAAATCTGAGATGTCAAGTAATCAGATCTAAAACATAAGAATAAAATTTAGGATGATTCAAAACATCATAACTTAACATGTGCCTCTGATTTGAGTATCCTAATACTCAAACCCAAAATATCTCCAATTTAAGTCCAACAAACTAAAAACAGACCTCATCAGAGGTTTAAAATCAATTAAGAAAGAAAAAGGGAATACCCTCAATCCTAAAAAAGACAACAATTATTCCTATTAACCTCTGCTTCAACTACACTACCCTTACCCCACCGAACTTAATTCTACAAAAAGTCTGGAAGATTACATCATGAAGCAAACCAAAAAGGACAACACCTTCTCCAAAGTTGAAATAGAAAGAAGATTGCAGAAGTGAGGGATAGATTACTTTCTCATAGTTCTAAGCACGATGAGAGACAAAGAGTTGTAGATAACCAGAACATAATAAAAAAAGCTCAATATCTATTATCCCTTACCGAAATTCCCAAACAGAGAACAAATCAGATATCAAATTGAATGACTATAGTCCCAAAGAAGGGAAGAAATGATGACCCACAACAATCATTACCTTTCATCATTCAAGAGAACAATAAGGATAACATCAAAACCCACAACAACAAGTAACTATTTTCCACAGACATAGTGGAGAAAGGAAGAGAATTATCTGAAAGGTAAGTCTACACAGTCCTCCCAACTCAGATTTGTCAAAGGAAAAAGTAAATAAAACAATTAAACCTAATAGGAGTCTCCATTCTTTTCGTCGATACCTTATTGCCTAGAATCTGAAAGAGCTGAAACCGAGTTCGATAGCCAAGGTCAAGAAACATGAAAACTAAACACATCAAACCATGTCCAAAGAACTATCTAGAAATTCTAATTGACAACAACAACTATAAAATAGTATGCCATTAACCAAGATAATTTTCCTTCCAAAACATCAACTGTCTCAATTTCAGAGATTACCCAATATTCAAGAGTAGAAAACCGAGTATCACTTCCCTTAATTACACTTTCTCAAGAAATGATTCCTTTCAAGGAGCTACATAATTATTCAAAAATTACAGAGATAGATGACTACAACGGGGAGGGTGAAAACAAGAACCCAATACCGTAATCACAGAAGTGAAAAGGAATCAGACATATTACAAGTTAAATACATAACCAAATGACTTAAACAATTCTTGGAGTGATAAACTATTTGCCAAGAAATTCGAGCAATAATTCCTATGAATCCCCAAAGTTAGAGGTCTGCAACAAATAGCAACACAATAAAACCCCGATTCACAACTACTGAAAATCCTTTTTCCTGAAGGATGATGAAAGGTTCAAACAAATTCCAGATATTTAAACAAACTACTATCAGTAGTATTCCAACAAAGAGGAGAACAATGTTATGCAAAAACAAGTTCCACATTATTTACCACATTACACAGTTCAACAAGTTCTTCCACAGTTTTGACTTCATAGTAAGCTCAAGTAGAAGGATTAAAACATAACCTTGATAATTCATGTGTGCGGGGTTTTGTTCAACTAAGTTAAGGAAATTAAAACTAACACCTAGTAGTCTTAATTAACAAAGCTAAATCAAAATCTAAACACCATCAAGATAAGAGCTAAACAAGGTTAGACAATAACACTATTGCATTAGAACTTTAAAGC
This sequence comes from Taxus wallichiana var. yunnanensis, assembly GCA_018340775.1. Lineage (NCBI taxonomy): Eukaryota > Viridiplantae > Streptophyta > Pinopsida > Cupressales > Taxaceae > Taxus > Taxus wallichiana. The sequence goes on from CM031239.1 coordinate 441,462,546, forward strand.
ATAAATCAAACTAATCATGCTAATTGTCAAAAACCTCTACTCTTTTGATTGACAACAAAATCAAATGGACCTATGTAGGCTCCATGGAAATCAAATTTGGTGAAGGAAGGAGGCTTAGCTCTTCAATGGTGAATTCTTCAAGAGTGACAAAGAAGCTTATAGTCTATTTGCTATGTGCTTTGCTTTTATCTTCTCAAAGAATTTAGGTGTAAGTGTAAAGGTAGGAGGAGGACTTTTATATAGCCCAATGGATAAAGGAATCACTACATCCCTTTGCATGTGGGATAATAGGGATGTTGAGTTAGTTGTGGATAAGGGGGGTTTAGATAGGGTTGAGTTAACTTTAGGAGGGTTTGTTTGTCCTTTAGTGACTCATGTGGATAAAGGGGGCCTTTTAATTAATCAAGATGATTTAATTAATAGATGTGCAAGCTTATAAAATCTTTTAGAGGAATATTAGCATGATTTAGACTATAGAAGGGGATTAAATCAATTGAATATTGATTTATTGGTTAAATGAAAGGGGAGGCTAATTAATTAATAATAATTAATTAGTCTAGATAGAATGGGGGATTTATTAATGAAGGTTGTTAATTAGGGTATTTGTTGGATAGGCGACTTAATTAATTAGAAAAGTGTAATTAATTAATATCGATAGGAAAGAAGATGGGATCTTTTGACGGTATGTTGCCAATTTGCAGGAAGGGAGATAATTTGTGCAATTTAAGTATTTAAATTATTCAGGTGTAATTATGGGTGTCTAAATGTGCCCCTATTTGGAGTGGCGTAAGTGATGCCACTTCAAAGATAGTAAACAAATGAAATTTTGAAGGGATAGAAGAAAAATTAGTAGGAGGGAGAGATGCCCCCTCGAGTGTCGATGGGGTGATGAAGGAAGACGATCGATGATCGAAAAAAGGTGAGAAATAGATAGAAGAATGGGTAGGGGCAGAATGCCCCAGGTGAAGTAGAAGAATAGTGGTGAGAGGAAAGTGAGATAGAATAAAAATGGAGAAGTGGAGAGAAGAACTTAGTCTCTAGCCTTTACATAGGAACAACTTCAGTGTCATCATATTGCCAAAAGATCTACATCATCGGTCCTTATGAAAAATATAAGCATACGACAAAAGTAGAATGACATGAAAAGCCATACTACGAACAATTGTCCATTTTTGAAAACACAAACTCTATGCAACATACAAAATGCAATGCAATATGAGAAGGAAACAAGCTCACCTAATAGGGTAAACAAGTACAAACACACATATCCAACCCAACAATGGTCAAGATAGTTGTACAAATATTTTGTTATCAAGCTAAAGAGATCCACATGTTCGTGATTGATGACAAGGGTTAAAAATGATGCCCCGAGAAAGGATACATGTAAGGGGAAATGATGATGGACACTAGGTCCAAGTAGAAAGCTTTGTGCACAACGAAACAACACTAGGCAACAAGATGTGCCCCAAAGTATAGACAAAGCAAACAACTAGCTTTGTGAATGGTTGTGAATCCGGTAATCCACGAGTCATATAGATCGGTGAAGATGTGAAACAAACTAGTAGGATATGGAGAGAATACCATGCACAAGACACAAGTTTCAGCCATAATAAGTAGGTTACCTATTTTTGTAGGTTTTTTACTTTTTAGGATTTTGTGAAAAATTTTACCCTATTTTTGGATTTTTGAAGTGATATATATATATTTTTGTTTTTTGTTTTTTGAAATGCTATGGACAGTAGAAGAAAATAGAATAAATAGAATGAAGGGCCTAGGTACAACAAAACATGCTCCAAGTGGAAGAAAGAAGAAACAAGTGACAAATAATGTCCTTGTTTAGTGGAAAAATTTAAAAAATAATTATTTTGAAAATAATTATATTACAAGTGTGGATAAGAAGAAAAATTTCCTAGGAGCAATAAAAATTGTCCTAGGGAGAAGAAAGGGGTATTGGATGGCAAAAATGCCCCAACATGGTGAAAAATAAATGGAAAATAATTATTTAATTAAAATAATTATTTAACGGTGAACAAAGGAGAAAATGGCGATTGAAACGAGCCTCCAAGCATTCACGGTGGTGAAAAATAGGTTGATATACCCCACCTGTGGGGTAAATCAACATGACCGATTCATTTCTTGCTAACTACCATTGATTTTTTTACTGCAAGGCTCGACAATGACAAGGATGATGGTGATAACACAAGACCGATTGAGACAGGTAAACATAGTCCGAGGGTACCAGTGGCACACCGATAATGGAAACTTTGTGAGTACTCAAACCCTCCTTGTCAATTTTTGCAATTAATGCCCTAGGATTTAGGAATTATGGTTAGGATTAGTGTTGGTTCTTGTGTGCATAGGGTGCAAACACACTAAAGGTGGTGCATGCAGTCTCATTGGGGGTGCAAACATCTATGGGAATGCACACATGCGCGAGCACACACACACGTGCATGTGCATGCACTACATATGTGTGTGGCCATGCACACACATAAAAGTAGTGCATACATCCATCCGTAGGGACAAAATTGATGGTGTAAGCACCCTTAGATGGTTATGTGTGCACATGTGCCAGAAGGGTGGCGCACATGCCCAAAAGGGTGCGCATGCACATGATTGATGGTGCAAGCACACTTAGACGATTGCGCGCATGCGCATGCATGCGCACTAGAAGTGGGTGCATACATGCCCCAAAGGGCATGTAGGCATACTAAGGATGACAAAGAATAAACAAGAAAATGCCAAAAATGATGGCATTTTAGAAGAAAATTTAGGATTTTTTTGGTTAACCCTAAAAAGGATAGATAAATTTTTAGAAGAAACGTTAGAATCGCTTGATGAGTGGATTGATTTTGCAAAGATTCCTATTAAAGTGCTTGTAGAATGCGGGAGTGTCATTCACATATCACGGAGCTAGAGGGGAGCATGCATCGGTAAGACCGACATGTGATAGCCATACTTCTAGAGGTAATGGGCCTAGGCCCTGTGTCACGATTCCTTCTATCATGCTAGATCATGGTCTACTTACTGCATTGGCCGAGTGGTGGCACAATGAGAGTTAGTGCTTCTGAATCCCTACTGGGGAGATGACCATTACTTTAGAGGATGTGTGGTGGATTCTCCATGTGCCCATCTTGGGTTCACTAATTGAGTACACTTTTGATGTTGGGTAGATCAAAGAAGCTATTAGGATTTGTTTGATCGAGATGACATACCGCATGATGGTATGACTATTACATTCCATGAGTACATTTCCAATCCTACACTGCACCGAGGGCCCCTATATGTTATGGCACTTATTAGTGGGTTTTTAATCACTGATAAGATCGGGACGTCTTTTTTGAGAGGCTTGATGACATTTGTACAAGGGATCTTTAGTGGTGAGCGCTATTATTGGGGATAGTGTATACTGGTGCACCTTTAGTGGGACTTACATCTAATCACCTACCACCGTTAGAAGATGAGTGGGGCATGCGTCACTAAAATAGATTTGGTCATGGGACCACATTACTATCGGGTGCCTGTGGTCACTCTACACGTTTGAGATCCATAGGATCCATCTTACATGGTGTTGGTTTCAGTAGGTGGTGATGTAAAAGGTCACCTAGGTAGCCTATATAGATATCGCATCGAGAGTTCGATGAGCTTCCGGATAGGGATTTCATATGGAGACCCTATAGGCATATGTAGTGGCCAGAGGATGTCATAGAGCTCAGTGTTAGCATAGTGGAGCATTACCTTATTGGTATTCATAGTTACATTATTGAGCTATATAGGGTAGATAGATGCCAGTGATAGCTAGGCATAGTATAGGGGGTTTTGTAGCTTGACATATGGTATGCCCATAGAGACTCAGAGAGGTAGACCATGGGGCCGCATATACAGTGACCCGAGCGGCCAGTTTCTTATAGGTGGCCCCATAGGTATGGGATCCAACGACACAGATTAGAGATCCAGGCACTACCGTGGATTATTGGACTTGGTATGTGACTATTTTACCCCAATGTCTGACTATCCCAGAGGAGGCCTAGGCAGCAGGTGCTAGACCACCGAGAGAGATTTGGCATGGTGGTGACTAGAGAGAGAGGGGTGTAGCAAGTCATGACCCAGAGGATCCATTTGATGGATTACCCCATGATGAGTAGGGTACCACATAGGTACAAGGACCGAGGCCGTAGGGTCTAGGACAAACATCTACACAACCTTCTAGAACCTAAGTTTTAGAGCGGTGGTCATCTTCTAGGCCAATAGGGAAAGGTCCCAGTGGCATAGATAACCACCCTATAGAGATAGCATTTACAACAGCAAGCACTTGCAGAGTGAGATCAAGTCACAGCAGAGAGAGACCAGGCTCGAGCTCATATTTTAGTAGTGACAACTGAGTGGGATCAAGCTCAGGTGCGGGTTGGTTAGGGAGGTGATAGCGTTGTGCATTTTCAGTAGATATGACAAATGGCTAGGAAGATGGCCCAGGTGACGGGTTTATATCAGGAGAGACAGGACCCAACTACATCCCGTGATACTTGAGCGAGATAGGATGAGGGTTGAGTGTGTATTGGGCTAGGCTAAAGCTTGCCCAAGCCTCAAAGCAGAGATAGTGTCCTTCCGACGCACATGATGGTACAACAGTGACTACCAAGACACACAAAGATATAGCTACAGAGAGGGTAAAGCCTCTTATTATAGGTCTTTATACTTTGAGGCAATTCTAGCTGAGTAATGAGCACCTTCTTATAACTAGCACTGAGTGAGCAAAGGTACTAGATCTCGAGAGGCCTTAGGACTCATTAGAGAAACCTGAGACGGGGATAGCTAGTGATGCTCATGCCATTCCACCACCATGAGACAACTGGCTACCCCATCAGAGGGCTTGAGTCATCCCTGAGGATTGTATTTGACACATGTGCCTCTTGATGAAGGAATTTTTGATGTATTTCAGTTTTGATACACACCTCTGATGAAGGCAACTATTATTTTATATATGTGTCATCTTTTGTATGACTTAGATGAAGGCATTTTTGATGTCTTGTAGTTTTGATACATGCCTCTCATGAAGGTAGCTCTTCTTTTATATATGTATCATCTTTTACATGCCTTAGGTGAAGGCATTTTTTATGTGTATAATAGTTACGTATATCCATTTTTGATACAGATATACCACACATGTATTATATGGACATTTTTGACATGACATATGTGTTTATGAGATGGACATTGTTTTATTTTTCCGATTGATTACAAGGATAGATAGATGTGTTTATGATGTTAGATGATTTTATTTCACATGTATAATGATTTATTGATGTATCACATGTGTTTTGATTACTAGATGATAGATCTTGTAGAATATATCAAATGTATTTTCTTATGTGATGTGCCATACTTAGTGGATGGGATGATATGATGATATGGGTATGGGGGTGATAGATTTTGATATTTGCGATCCCTCTTGCCCCCATTTGATGATATAATATGTGATGATTAGCTTAGCATTCAAGTATGATATATACTTAGCTTTTAATTGATATATGATGTATAGATGATGTTAGATGTGATGATTGTGATGGAAATATGATGATGTGATAACAAAATGATGCACATGGAACAAGCAAACACAGTCAAATGCTAACAAAGAACACAAAAAATTAATATAACAATGTACTATGATCCACTTAGTATGCAAAAACACACTTCAATATGCACAAGTAAGAATAAATCTAATCTAATCAAGAAAATATGAATCCTAACAAAGTATGTCCAAGCAACAAACAACACAAATGTACAAGCATGAAGCAACTATACAAGCAAACAAGCAAAGCAAGAAACAAGACAATGCAAGTAAACTAAAGTAAATATTTTACAAGATTTGGTTTTGTGAAATAATTTTCTATTTTTTTGTGTTTTTGATATTTTGAATGTTTTTGTGGTTTGTGAAACAATTTTCTATTGTTTTTTTAATTTTCAAGAAATAATTTTCTATTGTTTTTGTGATTTTCGAGAAACAATTTTCTATTATTTTGTGTTTTTGAGAAACAATTTTCTATTGTTTTTGTGATTTTTGAGAAACAATTTTCTATTGTTTTTGTGTTTTTCTAACAGTTTTCCAGAGCTATGCACATGTAACCAAGAAAGCGTGGATGCCCCCAACGTTAGATGGGGAATATACAAGGGTAGATGTCATATGCTTATGAACAAGAAGGTAAAGTGTAGAAATGCCCCCAGCGTAAGATGGAGAATAAGCCAAGACCATGCCCCTCATAGACAAATAAAAGGAGACAAATCTAGATCGGGGCTTGATAGGATTGGGCTTAGAGGTAGGCATGGAACTAGCCTTAGGTTGAGTGAAAGTACCCCCTAGATGAAAGATGCTTGTGAACAATGAATCCTCACAAGGCGCCGCAAACTAGTTTTCACCCAAGGACCTATCCAAAGCACCACAATTGTGTGGTATTCACTTATGGATGACCTGTTTTCTCTTTTTCTTATTCTCATTTTTTAAATTTTTTGTATTTTGATTATTTTACCATGTTTTGATTTATTTATTTATTTTCTTTTAGATTTTGCATCATACTTAAGCATAAAACCGCTTAAGGTGCATGGCATTCATGGGCCCATGTATGTCATCACCATTGGGGTGAGTGATTTTGTATGCTCGGTGTCATACTTGGCCACTTTGTAATATAAGGTCCTAACCAATGTGGTTTGACCTTTCCTTTCTTTTCTCGCTCTGCCTTTGTGTTGAATTGATTCTCCTTCATGACCAAATCACCAACCTCAAACTAATGAGGTATGATTCTCTTGTTATAATTTCTGGAGACTCTATTCTGATAAACTTTGAGGTGATTAAGGGCATGGATGTGCTTCTTGTCTAGGAGCTCTAACTTAGCTAGTCTAGCCACCCGATAATCTTCATCTCTATCTAAATAATCCACCCGATAATCTTCATCTCTATCTAAATAATCCCTAAGAGAGATTCTTAGGGAAGGAAGTTTAATTTCTAGTGGGATGATAGATTCTATACCAAATACCAAATAGTATGGCATCACACCCGTAGGAGTGCGAATAGAGGTCCTATAAGCCCAAAGAGCTAGGTGGATTTGTAAATGCCAATTATGACCTGTCTTACTTACCATTTTCTCCATTATTGCACCAAAGTCTTATTTGTGGCCTCGGCCTGTTCATTACCTTGGGGATAATATGGTGTAGACCATTTTAACCTAATTTGGAACCACTGACAGAGACCCTTTACAGTTTTATTCTTGAATGACTTTCCATTATCAGTAACAATGGATGCAGGAATGCCATACCAAAAATGATATGATTCATGATGAATTTGGAAATTTGAGCTCATGTTACATAGGTTAAGGGGACAACTTCAACCCACTTGGTAAAGTATTCAGTAGCCATGATGATGTGGGTATGACCATCAGATGAGGTAGGGGTAAGTTTCCCTATCAAGTCAAGTCCTCATTTAGAAAATGGCTATGGGGTAGTGATGGGTTGCAATGGCTGTGATGGAGCATGGATGAAATTTCCATACTTCTGACAAAGTACACATTTTCTAACATAGTTACAACAGTTGGTTTCCATGGTAGGCCAATAGTAGCCTACTCTTAACAATTTCTTGGCCAAAACCATTCCATTAGTATGTGCTCCACACACCCCTTCATGTACTTCTTTGATCACTTGGATCGACTCTGTCATATCGAGACAACGTAATAGATTCCCATCATAGCCATGACGATAAAGAGTACCTCCTAAAAGGGTATAATGGGATATTTGGCAAATTAGGATTTGTTTCTCAGAATGGGAGATGTCAGGAGGGAACTTGTTGTCTTTGAGATAGTTAAAGATGGGTTCATACCATGGGGAATTGGGACCAACAAAATCACAAGTCGACAGATTCTCGACATGTCGTACATGGGCTAGCGTAAAGTTTCCATAAAGAACGACATGTCATTAATCCTTGGTGGAATACAAAGCATAGAACCCACTGTGGCCATAGCATCTACATATCTGTTTTGTGCTCTTGGAATTTGTTCAAATGTGATGCACACAAAATACTCTTTTAGGGTTTCTACCAACTTTTTGTAAGGTATGAGTTTTTCATCCTTAACCTTGTATTCATCATTAACTTGTTTGATAATTAACTGAGAATCACCCACAACCTTGACATGATGAATGTTTCACTTGATAGCAAGCTTCATCCCTACGATAAGTGCCTCATACTCTGTGATGTTGTTCATGTAAGGAAACCAAGACAAAAATCCTGAGGTATGGGATCGCTAAAAGGAGTAATGAGGACCACACCTACTCTTGAACCATGAAAATTAAAAGATCGGTCAAAGTGTATCTACCATATGATAGATTCTTCAATGTATGTATAGCAATGAGGTGTTAGGTTGTGGAGCTTCTACTTTTCATGTGTGAAATTGTTGAAGACTTTATCACACTCAAGAGATGACACTTTTCATGTATCCTTGCAGGGTTTGGGTTTTGCAAGTACTGAAAGTCCAAAAAAAATTTTGGGCGTAAAATTTTTGGCCTCAAAAATGACACCCGACATATCAATTTGGGGAAATGTGTTTTTCTCATATGAGGTAGGCGAGTACATTGTTTTTTGACCCATAGGTTTATGGGACGGGTTTTGCCCATGGTTTTGATACCCACGATTTTATAAAACTACTTAAGTAGGTTTGATCTATTTATATGGTCTTATGCATATGATAGATGGACAAGCAAATGTATCAAGATGTGTTTTTGAATCGGGTGTGAATTTTGTAGAGTTTGTTGAGCATAGCTCCAAACGGATGCGGTGAAGGTATTGTCATTGAGAGAGTGGTGGCTTGTAATAAAATCTCAGCAAGTGATTCTTGGTGGACATAGCCCAAATTGGGTGAACCACGTTAAATATTTTCTCTTTGTGTTGTGTTATTTTATTCTACAATTTTATTTGAGATCTCGTAATAATTTCTGCATATTAGTTTCTATGTTATGAACTTATTTCTGTTAGGGATTATTCCACATATTTTATCCCTTATTTCCTAACATGAGGCATTTGGAAAGTTCATATTCAAAGGTTTAGTGCCTTGCAAAGGTGCTTCTGCTAATTGGTCATCAAGTACTTTTCCCTTAACTGACTTCTGATGCAGAAACTCTATGTCAAATTCACTTAGTAAAATGATCCAATTAGCCATTCTACCTGTGAGGGTAGGTTTAGATAGCAAGTACTTGAGCGGGTCAACTTTGGATATAAGCTTGGTTTTGCTATTCAATAGATAATTGTGAAGTTTTTGAAAAGTAAAAACAACAACCAAATAAAATTTTTCATTTTGGGCATATTTGAGCTCATAAGTGATGAGAGTGCGACTAAGGTAGTACATTGCCTTTTCTTTGTGACCAAGGTCATATTCGGTGAGCAGCACACTAATAGCAAATTGAGTAGCAGAGATATAAAGTAGGAGTGGTTCACCAAGAGTTGGAGGCATGAGGACAGGTGGATTGGACAAGTATTGTTTAAGCAAGGAAAAGGCATGTTGTTGCTCTGGTTCCCAAATGAAGGTGAAATCCTTTTTAAGCAGGTCGGTGAACTAATGACACTTATCAGCAAGTTGGGAGATGAAGCGGCGAATAGCTTGTATTTTTCCTACAAGCTGCGTAGTTGCTTAATGTTCTTAGGAGGAGGCATCTCAGTAATAGTAGACACTTTAGCAGGGTCTACCTCAATTCCCCTTCTTGATACAATGAAGCCCAACAATTTTCCTGATAGCACGCCAAACACACATTTCTTTGGGTTTAGCTAGACTTTGTACTCTCGTAGGCACTCAAAGATACGCCACAAAATAATAGGGTGATCCTCTCTTGTCTTAGATTTTCCAAGGATGTCATCCACATAGTCTTCCATGATATCATGGATCATATCATGGAAAATTACCATCATTTCCTCTCGATAAGTAGCTCCACATTTTTAAGACCAAATGTCATTGCTTGATAATGAAGGTACCCCAAGGAGTTGTAAAAGTCATTTTGTGTTGATCTTCATCAGCCTTTCTTGATTTGGTTATATCCGAAAATCCATCAATAAGAGATAGCATCTCATATCCTACTATTGAATCCATAATCATATCAATATTTGGTAGTCAAAAATCATCCTTAGGGCATGCCTTGTTAATGTCTCTAAAATCCATGTAGATTCGATCTCGACACGGACTTCTTCTAGAGAGGGACGATGTTGGATATCCATTCTAAGTAATCAATAGGCCGAATGAATCTTGCTACAAGAAATATTTATAATTCCTCTTTAACCGGAAGTGCCACCCTTGGGTGCATCTTTCTGAGCTTCTATTTAATAGGCTTAGCATCGGCATGTACAACTAAGTTTTGCATGACCAAATTTGGATCTAATCCTGACATATCCTCATAGGACCATGCAAATACATATATAAACTCCTATAGCAGCATGGTGAATGTTTTATCCTCCCACACTGAGAGTGATGCTCCTAATTTGACTATTTTTGGGTCCTCTTCTGTACCAATGTTTACATCGATAGTTTCCTCTACTAGAAATTTTGACAAGTCCTCCATACACGTAGGATCGGGAGGAAGGTTGAGCTCTTTATCCAAGGATGTCTCCACAAGATTTTCATCCTTGGTGTCGTCACTTTTATTGTCCTTCAATTTTTACACCTATTTTTGGCCAATGCCTCAAAGAGTTTTTTCACTATACGACTTGGACTTTGATTTTTTCCGAGGCTTTACGTTGGAACTTTTGCCCTCACTTTTTCTTAAGTTTTGTTGACCACAAAGCTCAACCTCCTCACCGAAGTAGGTGTAGGTATCCAAGTCAATATAGAAGCCCTTTTTGTGGTCTCTAATGGGAATTGTATCTCGAATGCCCATGAACTCTGCGATAGCTTCATCATTCTCAAATATATCTAGTGACATATGACGTTGTTGGTCCCATTCAACAAGGGAAGGGTAAACAAGGTCAAGGGTAGGTTCCGTAGGGGTTATGGTTAGGAAAATGGTATTCATGAATAGGTTCATGGAGGTAAGATCCTCATATTGGCTACAATGGGAATCTGTATCACTATCTAGATAGTCAAAGCTATCCTCACATTCAGAGCAAGTAACATCTTGATCATTAGGATGTGCCCCATAAGGGTGAATTCCAATGTCGTATCTTTCTATTTTAAAATTTGGGAGAGGCACTAGTTCTCGTTGTCCTTTCTCATTTCTTCCACATCCTAGGCCCTTGTAGCCCATGGAGTACATCATTTTACTAGATTTCTCATATTTAGGGGTTTGATAGAAGGTTGGTTGAGTATCCTCTGGGACACAAGTATAGGTGGATCCAACAATTTTTCTTCAACCAACAAGCCTCTCAGGTAAGAATGACCCAATAGTTTGTTCATTTCTAGGTCTTTCAAGCAATAGTTGGGTCAACCTCTAGTCTTGGGTGACAATGAAAGGTCTAAAACTAAGATGGCTTGTTGCACATTATATTCTCCATATCCATATTCTAGAACCTTCATCTCCCATGAATCAAAAGGATAGGTTGATGTAGAGGCCCCATGGGTGCAAGAACTGAGAGAATCCAAATCTACCTGAGATTCCATGGCTTCAGATTGGAGAGGGACAACTATATTGGTGGACAGACATGAATATGTACCCTTACATGCAAAAATATTGAGAGCTCTACAGTGAGCAAAGGGATTTGAATCTCCTTGTATTGTAATGGTGTGTCCCTCATGCTTCATTTTAATGCATTGATGAAACATTGATGGCACAACCTGCATGGCATAAATCCATGGTCGGACTAGAAGCATATTATACGAAAGTTCCAAGTACAGGACATGGAACTTTATTTGATGACAAGTGGGACCCACTTCCATTGGAAACATGATTATGCCTACTAAATCCATTTCTACGTTTTCATAAGCGGTGATAGTGATGATTTTTGACTCAAGATCTACTTTAGTATGTCCCAGCTGTTTAACCAACTTTAACATGCAGATGTTCAACCCTGATTCGTTGTCCACAAGCACCCATTTTATCTTCTGTGGGTAACAACTAATTCAATATAAAAGGAAGATTATGCATTAGATTTTAAGTAGGGATCTCCCTATGATTGAAGGAAATGTGTTTAGTTGGCACAATGTTTGCTACTATGGCTTGAAGATGTGTAGGATCTACCTCTAGTGGCACTCTCGACCCTTGAAGAGTTTGGTAAAAAATTCTTTGTGTACATTTGAAATATTAAGAAGATCAAGATTGAAATCTTGGCAAAATTTTCTCAAGTTGCTCTAAGAAGTTGACTTACCATTTTGTGGGGTTGATGGAGAAGGTTTAGGAATCACGATGCGAGGCACACCTTGTTATCGTGGCACATTCCTTTCCCCTTGATTCAAATGGTGTTGATATGGTCATTAGGAGAGAGAATACATCCAATAAGTGAATCATAATGATTGTTATCTTTCTTGGTATATAAGTAATCATTGTTTTATAACTTTGGGATGACTCTCCCGATCGGCTTTCACTTTCTTCGATTTACCATGTTTGGGGAATGGCTCTTTATATATCCCCATCTTTTCATTGGGTTTCTGAGTTTTCCCTAGGTTTTCCACCTCTATCTCCCCATTTTCGATGAGGTCTTGGATATAGTGATGGAGTCATAGACATTTATCTATTTTATGACCCTTGACACGATGCATTTTGTAATATTCATGCTCCTTGTACCATGATGGTTTTGGAGCATTGTCATCAAATGGTTGTGTTGTAGGATATGTCACCATGTGAGCCGCATCTAATTATTTTAATATAACTGAAAAGGCTCATTAAGAGGGGTGAACATTCTTCATTTTGGTGGGGGTTGAATAGGTCCTTTGGTCAGTTTAAAAGGTTGACTAGTTTGGACCGTTTGTACATGTTTGGAATCTGTGATCCCGTCTCCCACCACATTTTTGTTTTTGTTAAATATCTTCGGCTTCTCCATAGGTTTAGCATTTTGATTATCCTTAGATTGTGACTTAAGAGTTCCTTTAGCAATAAGGGATTTCTCTATTTGAACACCCTTTTCAATGACCTCCTCAAAAGTGCGAACACAATGCATTTGAAGGTGGAAAGCAATGTTTGGATTTAGGTTGGGCACAAAGATACTTACTAACTATTTTTCAGGAAAAGTACAAGGGAAGTGACTGGCTATCCCTCTCCACCATTGTAGGAAGCTGGAGAAAGTCTCATTAGGGCATTGTTTGGTGCCACATAAATCTACCATGGTGATATCACTTTCTATGTTATATGAGAAGTGACGCACAAACCTCTCTGCCAATTCTAGCCAAGTAAAAATGGACCCCGAGGAAAATGAGTAAACCACTCCAAGGCTTGACCTCCTAGACTCTTGGAAAGAGTCATATGAGATAATTATCACTATAGGACACCTCTTGACATGCCATGATCTCATGATGGATCTCCCTTTCCCTTTATATTTGTCAAATTTTGGCATATCAAATTTCTTAGGGAAAGGTTGAAGTGTCATAGCCTTGTCAAAAGGATAGGGACATAGTTATTCATATTGATACTTTCTAATGATCTAAACATTTCTCTCTTGAAGGCTTGTAAGTGTTTCTTTCATAGACTGTAATCTTGTGCAAGCAATTGTTCCTTAGTAGGAGAAGATGGGATATATAAAAAATGATAATCTGCATTGTCTTCTCTGTGATTTTCTCTATGGAGTTCACTGATTTCGACCTTAGGCCTTGATTTTTAGACATTCTTGCCTACTTCCTTTTGTACATGAGAGGTTATCAAGGCTAATTTTCAGCTAAGGCTACTAATTTTTTGTTGAATGGTGATATCCTCTCCCAAAGGTTCTTCTTATTCCTCATATTGTGGAGGTTCTTCAACTTTCTCATGTCCTAACCTAATTTTTCGTGGCACTTTGATAAAGGGTATTCTATGTCCCACTACATGATCTTTTCCTACATTGGAGGTAGAATCATGTCTATGTGTTAAAATGTCCTCCATGTTAATAAGAGGACATTCCTCCTCATTAGCATTATTCATAGGTGGGATTGTTTCATTTGTAGTGGGCATTTTGGCCCCTAAACTCTACCCAACCCGTATCTAAAAAGAAAATCATCTAATAAGGTGGGGTCAAATTCAAAGTGCATGTGGGGACTCCAATTCATTATCACTATGATTGACCATGTCTTCTATCTCTTAATCTGCAGAAAATAGAGGCCCTATATCATGTCCAATAAAAGGGTTTGACCCTTGTCTATTTGAGGATTCCCAAGCTTGCACTTGTTGTTTCTCGTATGTTTGTTTCTTGAGTCCTAATCATGTTTTGGGAGCCATGATTTGTGATAGTTTCACTAAGGTAAGTTGTAAATGTTTTCAAAACTTTGTGACCACACCTAAGTGAAATGCAAGATGTACATCAAGAATATGAATGAGTAACAATGTGAGAATATCAATGTGATAGAGTGATAAATCAACAATGACACAAATGTTTGGTATCTAAGCCTATCAAATGAAGTACTTACTAGACTATGTTTTCAAAAAGTAGTTTGGTGTAGCAAGATAATTAATAAGATGTTCTCACTTATGCCAAGTTCAAGAAAATGAACAAGATCTAAGTAAATACATGAAGTTAATGTGACCTCCTAACAAGGTATACTAGAAGCGAGCTCAAATTCAATTAAGACCTATATCCCAAAAATTGCCATTATAATTTGTGAGTGACACAAAAATGTCACCAAGATAGGTTAACCAAACTTTGTGAGAAAGTAAGGTATTGATATCAAGATGATATTGATATAACACGCACAAGTGATAACATGTAGCACTCTTCAAAATTGAGGTAATAATAGAATCGAACTAAAATTTTAAAGTATAACTAGGAATTGTTAAAATGTGTGTAGCGTAACCTTACAATATAGATATTTAGGTCAAGTTTATAAGAAACAAGATGTCAATACCAAAATTGTAGTGATACGATACAAACAAGGTAACCTTTCTAAGGAAGTCCAAGATGATGAACCACACCTAACTACAATGACAATCTTGACATGGGTATCAAGATCACAAAGGCCACCAATGATATGAATATGCCTCCACACACTTTAGATGTTTAAATTACCCAGCCACAAACATGGATGGGCATAAATGGACAAAAATGTGGTAGAAACAATCGATTGGTAACACAGAGGTAGTCACCTTTATTTTGATCAAAAAGTGTCAAAAGAATGTGAAGGAAGTAGATCAAAAATGGGGATGAAAAATGCTGGCTTCAGCTCGGCATAGATTCACCTTGCCTTAAGGCAAGTGAAAAACTAAGCAAAAGTAACGCGTCACACGTTTCATGATGAAAATATGGCTCATAACTCAACATTGTTTTAGAATGGTCAAAGCAGGATCCTGAAAAATAATATCTTCCTAGGTGGTTCTCTTGCCCTAGGTGTTACAAAGGTTGTTTAAGTGAACTTGATTTTGTCACGATTATCTTGGGAGTATCTCGACTTTACTTTACCCCTTCAAGAATAGTAGGCAACTAGTGCATCTATGTGTACTATCACTAAGGTCGCCATACGGACAACCGGTAACGCTATCTCACAAAGGAATCACTAGTCAAGTAGGTAGTGCAGAGAACTTCCTGTTTCATCCACAAGGTTCCCTCTTGCATGGACTACTTTGGGGTTCTTGTAACCACCCCCATTTTTTTAGCTTAAGGTGTTATGCCAAAGAGGTTATGTTCTAATTGAGTGGATAGGGATGTACCCTTTTCCGAAACCTGCAATACAGTGTTTTGAATATGTTTTTCTTGTTATCTTATTTAATTAGGTGTGGTTTGCTTGAACAACTTTTGACAACTGTATGAAAATTGTATTAGTAGTTTTGACTTCATTTTGATTCCAATTTTTCTTTGACAAGCGTGTGTTTTGGTCCCGCACAACGATTTTAGTAGTTTTCCATAAAAAGAGTAAACATCATTTCGATTCTCAAGATCATCCAAGGACGTAAGATAAGAGCATATGTGATGTTTCCTAAAATATAAGAATATATCAAATGAAACAATATTTTAATTCAAACACACCAAGTTAATTCATTCCAATTCAGATATTCCTAACAATTTCAAAGCATCAAAAAGACCTAAGAATCATTTCAGATTCCCAAGATCACCTGAAGAGACGTGAGGGAAGAGAAAACGTGATCTTATTCTTATAAGTAAGCATGCAAAGTTTATCTAATCAAGTAAAAGCATGTAAAAACACCCTGTAAAAATGAGTATTTAATTAGATAAAACCTGCAAGAAAGTTAGCACCTTAACACACTAATCTCAAGAAAACAAAAAGACACTTACACCCCTATTTTGGCATCTATGCATGGGTTAGGATGGATGTGCCACTCTGTGTTCTTCCAAATTATAAAGTACATGCACCACCTAAGAGGCGTGTGTGCCACCATAGATTAAAAGCAATGTTAGATTATGATAGAATGCTTGCACTACTAGAAAAGCATGTGTTCCACTACATATCAAAATAGTATCAAATTTTGATAGAATTCTTGCACCACCAGAAACATGTCTATCGCACCACCAAAAATTTTGTGCATCGAGTTAGGGTGTATGCACTAGTCTGACAGGTTTTGTGTTGCAGTGAAGGTACAATATGAAATAGTGTCTCGCACCCGGTTTAGTGCACTTGTGCGCTGGTTAGGGAATGGGCATCGGAGTTAGTGTATGTGTGCGAGGTCAAAAATAGAAATTCAGACTCAATAATACACTTTGCGCCACCCGAGAGGCGTGTGCCCCAAGATAAGTGGTTTTGTGCCCCTATTAGTGTGCCTGCGCCACTCCTGCAACCAAAGTATGGTGACAAACACAAAAAAGCTCACAATACTTCAAATTTTAACAAGTTAGCTTGAAATTAGTAATAACCCATAAAAATGATAGCTATAAGTGAGAACCTACACATATAATGTTAGCAAAAATCCCAAGAAATTGAACACTAATTACTATATGTGCATATCAAAGGGTTAGCCAAAAACAATAGAATTCAAGCTAAATAATGCTAAGGGAGAAAGGATCTGTCCCACCGGTGTGTGAAATGTGTGCATGGTTTTGTTCAACTAAGTTAAGGAAATTAAAAATAACACCTAGTAGTCGTAATTGACAAAGCCAAATCAAAATCTAAACACCATCAAGATAAGAGCTAAACAAGGTTAGACAATAACACTATTCCATTAGAACTTTAAAGCATAAATCAAACTAATCATGTTAATTGTAAAAACCTATACTCTTTTGATTGACAACAAAATAAAATGGACTTATGTAGGCTCCATGGCAATCAAATTTTGTGAAGGAGGCTTAGCTTTTCAATGGTGAATTCTTCAAGACTCTGACAAAGAAGCTTATAGTCTATTTGTTATGTGCTTTGCTTTACTTTTATCTTCTCAAAGAATTTAGGTGTAAGTGTAAAGGTAGGAGGAGGACTCTTTGTATAGCCCAATGGATAAAGGAATCACTACATCCCTTTACATGTGGGATAATAGGGATGTTGAGTTAGTTGTGGATAAGGGGGGTTTATATATGGTTGAGTTAACTTTAGGAGGGTTTGTTTGTCTTTTAGTGACTCATGTGGATAAAGGGGGCCTTTAAATTAATTAAGATGATTTAATTAATAGATGTGCAAGATTATAAAAGCTTTTAGAGGAATATTAACATGATTCATACTATAGAAGGGGATTAAATCAATTGAATATTGATTTATTGGTTAAATGAAAGGGGAGGCTAATTAATTAATAATAATTAATTAATCTAGATAGAAGGGGGATTTATTAATGGAAGGTTGTTAATTAGGGTATTTTTGGATAGTCGACTTAATTAATTAGTGTAGTGTAATTAATTAATAACGATAGGAAGGAATATGGGTTCTTTTGATGGTATGTCACCAATTTGCATGAAGGAGATGATTAGCACAATTTAAGTATTTAAATTGCTCGGACATAATTATGGGTGTCTATAATTCAAAACAAAAGAATTGAAACCCAAATCAGACCTTCCATCAAAAGAGTGAAGTCAAACAATATTCACAATAAACAATACAAGAATCGAATGCAAAGATCATAACATAAAACAAAAACCAAATTATCCCCAAGAGAAGAGTTCTTTTAATGAATAATTTAAGTAAAAGAAAAACAACTTAATGGGTAGAGCCTATCATGCCTGATAGAGCTTCTCCTTCATCGATTGCAAAATATTTCCAAGCAAGAACTTCAATAACCTCTTCTTCTCCACGCAACGTCAACCAACTTCCAATACTCTATCTTCTTTTATAGCTTTTACAGAGTCCAATAATAGCTCAAAGCCATACAAAAATTACAGTCATGCAAGAATCGAACTAGAGGTTTGAAGAGAAAGAACAATCTCATGTAGAGCTTGGTTTGCAAATGAACCAAAAGATAAAAAACAACCAAAACCCTCATGCACCTTCCTAGGTGGTTTTCACCAAATTCAAAAACATTAAATGCAAAGGACTGTCAGTTCCCTCCATTTTCCATGCCACCACCATCTCCACATTTAGCAGTGTCTAAATTTAAATTTTTCATGCAACTAAACTCGGTGGAGATGCCAGTGCAGCCTCCCCTAATATTTTTAATGTCCATGCCAAAGTTGGCGGTAAGATGAGATAAGAAAGAATTAAATATCATTTAATATTTTGAAACTAATGCCACCGACCACCCTTTTTCCATGTCATTCCACACATCCCCTTTAGGTTGGCCATACCTTAAGTTAGGTTACATTAGTTTAGGAAAACAACTTAGGTCCATAGGTAGGTCCATAGTATAAGTCTAGGTCCCTCCTTATCCTTTTTCCTTCCCAATTAGCATAAGTCATAAAAGCTTAGGTTAGGTTTAACCCCTAGGATAGAGTCATTAGTTTTGAAACTTAGTTATATTAGGTCCAAATCCCTCCAATGACATATCATCCTAAAAATAATAGAAAAGAGGAACCAAAATCGCTTACAACCTATAAAGAGGGTCGTTTACAACCTTCACAATCTCTAGATCCATAATTTCTCCCATTTTTCCAAATTGGACATCATGTCAACAAAACATGTAAATTAGAAGCATACCTTGGATCAATGGAATTGATCCAAGGTAATGTTGTTTGATTCCTCTTAAATTATGAAAATTGAAACTCAAATTCATAATCCCATGTAGTGAATTTATCCTGCATAACAGAGATGAATTGCTTCATTTTTAATTAAGAAAAATACAATATAATGTACTGCGTTCAATTGATGTTTCATTTTCTACTGCAAACATGATTTTAAAATTCATAAGAGTAAATCGTGTTACGAAAAAAAATCACTCACAATGTTTGTACCCTTTTAAAGTAGAAATCATCATAGGTACTAGTCATGTTTGGAGGTGTTACACCAAAATCCTTGATTTGTTGTAGGGATAACCTACCATAGTGTCTTCTTTTGGCCTCATAATTATATGAACAATAGGCCCAATAATCTTCAAGATCAAGAAGATGAAAGATGGACATTCTAAAATTGTTTGCAATTAAACCCTCGAGGTCGAGAGAAAGTTATCTTCTTGAAATAATATAAATTAAAAGGAGTAATAGTTCTCTCAACATTTTGAGCATTAAAAGAAGTCTTACATGTGTAATTACCCAAAGTGATTAGGAATTGAATGTTGGTTATTTTATTGTCTCTACAAGTTCTATTAAGCTTGTCAAGTTGTTTGCAGATTTCAACAAGAACAATCTTATCACTACAAAAATTGGAAGTTTGAGAGGTGATCCCTCGAAGCCTACTAGTCTGATGTAGGAAAATTTCCTAAACTGAATGAAGTAGCTACCATAAACAGAAATCAGCTACTTGGCCTCATCAAAGCAAACATCTCAGGTTGTGTTGCCTTTCGAATAATTTGAAAATATACATAGTGAAAGCATCATTGACTCTTCTGAAATGGTGATTGTTATTCTTCAAAGTCAACTATGGATAATATTCATATATTTTATCATCCTTTTTAATTTCATCAAGAGAAATACCTAGCCATATTTTTTATGTTGCAATGGTATACATTAGGTAGGAATCCATGTGAAAATTTTTGGTCCTTTGCACATTATCTAACTACTCACTAAGGTCATGCATGAAATGATCTCCCCCAATTTAGTCTTTTTTTCCCTTCATAGGTAATATTCAAATATGGGAATATCTAGAAATGGAACTCACTAGTTGAAGGGAGACCCATTATTCTGGAAAGAAGGGTAATGATATTTGAAATTTCTTCCTTGAAATCAACCCTGTACATGGTTTTAGGTAACCTAGAGGCTCCTTTCTTTGGGGTTTTAAACCAAGATTTGGCTATCATGTGCTTGTATTTTTCACTCTCTTGATCAAACAAGGATTGAGCATGGGATTTGATGAGAATATTTGATTCTTCCACTTTAGGAATTCCAAAGGAAGTGTTGATGCATTTAACATCTAATTGAGCAATTACCTGACCTTGGGGATCTTTGATTTCCTTTGTACTTGGATTGAAACAGAGCCACAAGACAAAATAGTGTCAAGACACTATACCGAGACCACAAAACCCTAGTGTAAGCTATTCCACATTATTTGATAAACTAAGCAATGGGAGTGGGATTTTCATAGTTGAGTTATGCCCAAAAATCATTGAGGCTCTCGAGATGTTGTGTGTCATTTTTTCTAATGTCGACATAGTTGTCTCTAAAGAGGAAAGATAATCATGCCCCTTGAAATGAATCTTCATGATGGAAAATGGAACAAAGAACAAGTGCACAGGAGAAAAGGAAGCTTTGCAACACTGGGAAAGAAAATAGGGAAAAGGTGAAAGTTGCTACGAGTTCCTGCATAAGGCTTTCAAAACTATAATCTTCTCTTCCCAATAAATGAATGCCTTCTCAGGAGCAATATGCACTTGGAATTTTTGAAAATGATCAGAAATTACCTTGCTATGGTTAGAAACAACTAAGGAAGATTGGGAATGGGATATAAAAATCACACTATAACCTTTGTGGTTAAAAATGACAAGACTATCCTATATATATTATTTTTAGAAAGATTCATGGGGTGCATTAAATTAAGGACTTAGTGTAATAAGGGTAATAAGAATGTTTGTGACACAAGAAAATAACTTTAGTCTTGGAATACGGATATGGCAGAAGAAATGAGCACAACGTGCACATGTAGGAGATTTGGGATTCCAAGATCGACATCTTTGCAACACAAGGAAAACCAACTCAATGCGGAAAAGGTGGGTTTGCGTGGGTCGAATGCACTTGGAACACTTGGGACAGGAAAATTTAAAACCTTGCAATACATCAATACGAATGATAATCGGGTGAATTGGACAAAAGAAGCACATAAGGCCTTTAAGAAATTGGCACATGAGTTCCCCATCGAGTGAAACGTCCAAACAACAAGAAGGACTTAGAAAAATTTGAAAGGTTGCGGGAATGTGAAGAACCGATGGTCTCGAGGGAACTTGGGATAAAAGGGCCATGAAAATATTAAGGTTCTATAACATGAAGGAAAGGGCTAAATAAAATTGCATGGAAAATAAAAAATTGGGAATAGAAGGCCCATAAGGACTTGGTACATCTAGGACATGTAAACCCAATTTACCCTCAATACAAAGAAAATATCTCAAAACTCAAAAGTTCTTAAAAATGAATAACTTTTGGGGAATTCTCCTTTTCCTTCATACTTCACAAAGGAAAACAAAGACTTTGAAGAGAGATCTTACCCAAAAAATTTCAAAATTTGATGAAAATGCACACATTTTTAGATAAATGACAACATGTGTGAAATGTTAAAAATGTGAAAAGGATAATATACCTTGGTCTTGATGGAGTAAACATGCAAGATACAAGTTTGATAAAATAGTAGTTCATTGAATAGGGTTGGAGGTATGAAGAAAACATAATAAGTTAGTAAAGACAAAAGATACAAAAGGAGAATTTTGAAAGTTTTGGATAGAACAAAGGATACATGACTGTAATACAAATTCATAGTATACAAGTGAAGGAGACATGAATCTAATACATGAAAAGATTTAGGGTATGGTCATAAGTAGAAAGACTGTGTGTGAATCAAGCATGAAACAAATTGACATATGTGAATCAAGTATGAATGAAGTAGCAGAGTGTGTTGAAGTTTTAGTTTCTCAAGAAATTATGTGTAGAATGTGTTGAGTTGTGGAGCTCAATTACTTCAGATTAGCATGCAATGTGAAACTTGCTAGAAAACACAGAACCCACATTGATTATGCAGGGACTGAAATTAGTCACCTATGACCGGCGTTAGTCGGACAAGGAAGAACCGACATCGGTTAGGGATAACTCGACACATCGGTTACCTGCGTATGAGTGTTTATAATTAACTCACATGAATTAGATCTATTTTTAGAGTTAAAGTAGATCTATTGATTGTAATTGCATGTTTAAGTTCCCTAAGTTTGTATACACCTATATAAGCATTAAAACTAGGGTTTAGAAGTAATAATTAAGAATAAATTACAAAACTTGATGATTATTGTGAGAATAATTATGAGAGAGATAATTCTTGGAGAAGAAGAAAAATCTTGAGAGAAAAAAGTATTGTACATCTAAGAGGTGTGGAAGATTGTAAATATTCATTGTATATCTTGTGAAATATTTGGATAATAGATTGGCTTGTTTCTTGGTGGACATAGCCCACACTGGGTGAACCACATTAAATCTAGTGTTGATTTATATCTCTTGTTTTGTGTATTTATTATGGTAGAATATCCACTTTTATTTGCATGTATACTTAGATCTCGATATATTATCTATACAATCGTGTGTTAACCCCAACAACCTGGTATTAGAGATTTGTTTTGAGGGTTTTGTGTGTTGACATATTTACTCACAGAGGGTTTTCTGATTGAGTGGGAGCTAAAGCAATGGCAGAAGAAAAAAATACAAGGTAGAGAAATTTGATGATTGAAATTATCAATTATGGAAGATGTAGATTGAGGATTATCTATATCAAAGAGATTTGTATTTACTATTGGATGAGAAGTTTAGATCTATGAAGATGGTTGATGAGGAATAGAAGATTCTTGATAGAAAGGCTCTGGGATCTATAAGATTAAGTCTGGTAGCATCCATGGCTTCCAATATTACAGAAGTGACTTCTACAGTAGGGTTAATTAAATCTCTTGCTAATTTATATGAAAAACCTAGTGCTTCAAATAAAGTTTATTCGATGAAGAAACTATTTAGTTCTAAGATGCATGAAGGTGGATCTGAATCCAATCATTTGAATGATTTTATATCTATTGTAAATCATTTAAAATCAATTAAAATACCATTTGATGATGAAGTGAAATAACTTTTATTTTTATGTTATTTTCTTGATAGTTGGGATAACTTGGTAATGACTGTTGGTAATACAACATCGATAATAATATTTTGAAGTTTAACGATGTGGTTAGTATAATCTTGAATGAACAAATTTGAAGGAAGAGTACATAGGAATCATCATCGAGAATTCTTTGAATATAGAAAGTAGGGGCAGGCAAAGGAGAGTTCCAATAGTAAGAGTAATAGGAAATCAAAGTCAAGGGATAGTAGATCTAAATCCATAGGTAAGGGAATTACTTGTTGGAAATGTGGAAAGAAAGGACATGCAAAGAAATATTGTTGGTTAAAGGATAAAGAGAACCAACAACCAGCCAAAGGTAAAGAAGGAAATATTGTTAATGTGGAGGTAATGCAAGATGCTCTTATTATTTCTTTAGATAATAGAATTAAAACATGGGTTTTAGACTCAGGAGTTTCTTTCCATGCAACCCCTAATAAGGTTTATTTTATAAATTATGTCCAAGAAAATTTTGGGCATGTTTATTTAGGTGATGATGAACCTTGCAGTATTACTAGTAAAGGGGAAGTTCATCTAAAATTGTAGAATGGAAATACATGGGTATTGAAAGATGCGAGGTATGTGCCAAGCCTTAGCGGGAACTTATTCCTACAACAACTAGGTGAAGTTGGTTGCATGGTTACTTTTACAGGAGACTCTTGAAAAGTCACCAAGGGTTTATTTTGTGGTAAGAGGTAAGAAGGTAGGAACGTTATATTTATCTACCGTGTTACTAATTTTTTTTTTTATTATCTACTTCAAATTTAGATGCATATATGTGGCATAATCGGTTGGGCCATATGAGTCAAAAAGGAATGTATATATTAAAGGATAAGGATAAATTATCGAATTGAAAGTTTTAGATTTTGATTTCGTGAGCATTGTGTTTTTGGAAAGAAAAAGAGAGTGATATTTCTCAAATTTGGGGTAACTAAGAAGGAGTAGAAGTTGGAGCTTGTACACTCGGATGTGTGTGGACCAGCTCGGGAAGCTTCTCATGAAGAATCCCAGTATTATGTTACTTTCATTGATGATGCCGTAAGAAAGGTATGGGTTTATCGTATTAAACATAAATATGATATTTTTGAAACTTTTGAAAGATGAAAAACCCTTATTGATAATGAGTCAAATTCAAAGTTAAAGTGTCTTAGATCGACAATGGTGGTTAATATTGTAGCAATATTTTCAATGATTATTTTTTAGTGAATGGAATACAGAGAAAGGATGGTTCCAAGAACATCGCAAGAGAATGGTGTTGGAGAGACAATGAACAAGAAAATCATGAAATGTGCTAGAATCATGAGGATACATTTTGGATTTCATTTGCAGTTTTAGAAAGAAGTAGTTGATACATCAATTTATTTGATTAACCATGGGCCTTCAAGTTCATTATATGGAGGAATACCAAAGGAAGCTTGGACCGAAAAGAGGTAGATCTTTCTTTTCTTAAATTTTTTGGTTAAGAAGCTTTTATGCATATTGATAAGGAAAATAAGAAAAAATGGATGAAAAATCCAAGAGATGCACTTTCATTAGTTATGGATTTGGTGATTTTGGATTCCATTTTTGAGATTTAGAAAATTCTAAAATTATTAGGAGTTTTGATATTGAATGGAATGTAAAGATAATGTACATGGATAAAATTTTGGTACCCAAGGACGAAGTAGTTGAGAGGTTTGTGAATGAAAATGAATTCTTAGATTTAAAATTAATACCAACAGGGTTACACAGTAACCAGTGTCAGTTGACTCCTGACCGACATCGGTCAAGTAGAACCGTATCGGTCACGAAGAGACAAACCAACATTGGTCAACAGGATGATGTCGATTCTACACAAGTGAGTGGCTTCGGTCACTACTCAAATGATTTGGATAGAAATGTCTAGGAGGTCAGAATGATCCTTGAGACACCAAAATCCTCCGAGAAGGTCACAAAGGGTAAGTAAACCTCCGAAATAGTTGCACCTTCTCTATTTTATTTATTATTGACTGATAATGGTGAACCAGAGAGTTTTGAATAAGCAATACAGGATGAGACTCACGTGCAATGGAAGCATGACATGGATGAGGAGATGGACTCCTTGGAATAGAAGCATACTTTGGGATTTTGTTAAGTTGTTAGTAGGTAAGAGGAATTGCATAACAAGTGGGTTTATAGGATCAAAAAGAAGAGGGAGGAAAGAAAAGGTACAAGGTAAGGCTTGTAGTAAAAATATTTACACAGTAAAGTAGATATTGATTTTGGTGAAATATTTTCTCCCATTGTTAAGTTAAATTTTATTCGCATTGTATTGAATTTAATTATAGTAGTGTATTTTCATTTAGAGAAACTAGATGTGAAGATAACTTTCCTTCATGGTGATTTGGATGAAGAAATTTATATACAAAGCAAGCACTTGGGTATGAAGTCAAGGGTAAGGAGAAATTAGTGTGCGAGTTGAAAAAAATCCTATATGGGCTTAAGCAAGCTCCAAGGTAATGGTACATGAGGTTTGATATTTTTATGCATGAGCATGGTTACTTAAGATGTGAATATGACCATTGTGTTTATTTCAAAAACTTGAAAATGGAAGCTATATTATTTTATTACTATATGTGGATGATATGCTTATTGCGGGAGCTAGTATGCAGGACATTGGTGAGTTTAAGGAAACCTAGCTCACACATTTTCTATGAAGGATTTAGGAGCTGAAAAAATAATATTTGGCATGCAAATACATAGAGACATGAAGAACAAGAAATTTTATTTTTCCAAGGAGGATTATATCTATCGGGTGTTAGAAAGGATCAAGATGTAGAATGTAAAATCTGCTAGTACACCTATGGCTGGACACTTCAAATTATGTAAAAATCGGTGTCCTTCATCACATGAGGAGGTCAAACATATGACATGAGTACCATATGCTATAGAAGTTTGGATTCTCATGTATGCTATTGTTATTACTAGACCATACATTACACAGAAGTGGGAGTTGTGAGTAGATATATGGCTAATCCAGGTAAAGAGAATTGGAAAATAGTGTAATAAATACTCAAGTATTTGAGAGGGACATCTAGCATGCAGTTATGTTATGGAGGTTCAGATATGTTATTATGTGGCTACATTGATTCAAATATCGCTAGAGATCCGGATGGTAGGAGAAGCACTACTAGATATATTTTCATAGTAGGTGGGATGACAATTAGCTAGATATCAAGATGCAGAAGGTTGTGGATTTGTCTATTATAGAGGCGAGTGTATGTTGTAGCTATAGAGTCTATAAAGGAGAGGATATGGATGAGTAGGTTCATAAAAGAGTTAGGAAAGGAGTAATATGATTGCAAATTGTTTAGTGACCTATGTATGAGTGTTTTTAATTAACTCACGGGAATTAGATCTATTTTTAGTGTTAAGCAGATCTATTGATTTTAATTGCATGATTAATTTCCCTAATTTTGTATATGCCTATATAAGCATGAAAGCTAGGGTATAGAAGTAAGAATTAGGAAGAAATTGCAAAATTTGATGACTTGGAGAAGAAGAAACGGCTTGAGAGAAAGAAAGTATTGTACATATAAGAGGTGTGGAAGAATGTAAATCTTCATTGTATATCTTATGAAAGCTTTAGATAATAGATTGGATTGTTTCTTGGTGGACGTAGCCCACACTTTGGGTGAACCACGTTAAATCGGTGTTGATTTATATCTCTTGTATTGTCTATTTTTTCGGTAGAATATCCACTTGTTGTTTGCATGTATGCTTATATCTCGATATATTATTTGTATAAACAAAGTGTACTAACCCCAACAAAATGATAACATTGTAAGTTACTTAGGGAATATAAAATTGTCTTGATTGAGATATAGGTAAATTCCAGAGACAAGAAAGAGCCAAAATGGGTAAGGAGGAGGCGGTTAACGGATGAGAGTTTTATAACAAAGAGGTATTACTTTTGAATACCATTGAGGAGATCATGGTAGTGTGTATGAGCTTAATACATTCAATTTCTCAATGACATGTAAGAAGTAGAAGTGTGAAGATAAGAAGAGTGAGTGAGTTTGTAGAATGAAGAATACAATAAGCTGATATAAAGATTAATTAGAGTAAAATTGAGAAGATATAAGAGAGAACATGAAATGAGATAAGACTGATGAAGTTGTTCCTTGCATTTGATTTGATGATCAAGATAGAGAAATATCAGAGGTTAGTTGAGAAGAAAGTTTGATCATGAAGGTGTGAAAATTTATAGGTCATTATCAGTTATGTAAGACAACTAAAGTGTGACAAAAACTTAAGATCAAGTCTAAGTAACATCTTAGCATGTGGGGAGTTGTAGATTCCCTATGAGTTAAAGTTCACTAAATATAAGTTGTAGCTAGTAAAATTGCAGGGGGTTGAAGCCTCCCGACTAATTAGTATCTTGGTCAAACTTAGGATTTACAACTCTAGGTTGAGTTGAAGCTCAACCATGAAATCAATGTAACAAAGATAAGACAATTTAGTCCTAAGCATAGTTCTTGTTTTTTATTTGGTTATTTTGTAGTTTGGGTTTCCCATATTAAATCTATCTCAGTGTGTGATCTCTCTCTTTTATGCTTCGATTGCTAATTTTTAATTGAATATGAAATTTGAATGGATTAATTTATGAGGTAATATTTGAATAGACATTGATTTTCGGTGTCCTAATTTGAAAAGAGGGGGATGTCAAGATACTTATGAGGTAATTTTCTTTTATTAAAGCCAAATAACCTTTGTCTCATTAGGGGGAGTATTCTAGAACATTAAATAAAAATATGAATGATTTTGGATGGCTTATATCTTTCCCAACAGTTGTTGCATAAGAATCCAAAATGAATTTAAATTCCTTTTCCTCCGAATCGAGGCATAACCAAAAAGGAATGTATCATTTGTAAAAATTTTGTGAGTTGGAGTATCAGTAGCCTCCATTATTCTTATGTTGGATCCATTTTTTTGAATCATAGGTTCAGTATCAATAGACAAGGGGATCCATTTTCCTTATTCCCCTTTATCTTGGATTCTTCCACAACAACCCAAACCTATTTTCCACCAATATGCCAAAATTCTTGAAAAAACTCCACTTAGGATCCATTAGGACCCAAGGATTTGTTCTTATCCATAAACAAATCCACTTTATAAATTTCCTCCATTGAAAAAGGTGCCATAAACATTTTATTTTGTTCCTCTAACACAATGGGGGAATTTTTCCCATAAGAACATTTTGTACCTACCATTGAGATTGAATCTCACCCCTAAAAGGGTTGGAAAAAAATGAACAACCTCCAATTTGATTCCTTCTTGAAGAAAGACCTTATCACCATTGTCATTTTTATGCTACAAATAAAATTAACATTCCTCTTAGCTTTGACCGAAGCATGATAATATTTTGTGTTCTTGTCCCCTCTCTAAGCTAGTTTTCCCTATAATTTTTCTTCCAATAAATTTCTTCTCTAATTATTAGTTCCCCTAATTCCTCTAATAATTCATTTTCTTTGATAAATTTGGGTTTTCCAATGCCATTCATAAATATTTTCTCATTCAAATTTTGTAATTGTTTCTCCACCATATTTTTTCTTAAAAATATTCTTAAAGTGAATTCCATTTCAAAACCATTAATTTTTTAGATAATATAAAAATGTTAGAACCTCTTACATTGAAGGAAGACCACCAAGATTCTATAAGCTCTGGAAGAAGAGGATATCTAATCCACATTGGTTAAAATTTAAAAGGGTATTTGTGAGGGGATCCATCCTAGTTTGAAGAAGTTAGAATAGGAAAGTTGTCTAAACCAGACCAAGTAATCATAGAACTTTTGACGAGAATGATCTTTTACATCCAAAGAGGGATGGCTAAAAAGGGATCCAATCTTTCTAAAATGTTGTTAAAGCCCACTCTACTATTTGACAATGTAAAATACCCTGTTTGGGGTTCTATATCAACCAAAGAAATATTCTAAATAAAAGAAATGAAATAAATTTGAGATTGAGAATTCCTAATAATGACTCTAGATTTTTTATTGTCTAATAAAATGGCATTGAATTCTCCTCTTAGGAAAAAGATATGATCTTCCCTTACTCAAATTTCTTCAAAATGATCTTGCTAAAGATTTCTTTTGCTAACCACATTGGTAGGAAGATAGACATTGAAGAGGAAGAATTCATCCTGATCACTAAGTGGATTGATTTTACAAAGTTTATAATTTGACTTCTGTTTTACCATTTCTACTTGAACTCTATTAGCCTTCCATAAAAGAGCCAAACATATGGAGGATCCTTATACATCAGTAAATTCTCCCACCCACCCTTTCCATGAATTTGACCAACAACTCTTAATTTATCTTCACCTCATTTTTTTCTCTTGTAAAATCACTATACTAAGAGTTGTTTATTGGGGGTATTTAAACCCCTAACATTCCATGAAATTATTTTCATTGCTTTGGGAAGGGATTTCACCTTCCCAAATTAAGATTGAAAACATAAAAAAAAATTCTTAACATTTTCCACTTCTCTTTTAGCTAGCTCATCTTTTGATTTCCTACCCTTTTTCCAAAGGATCCATAAATGGCCGCCTTTAGGCCAAATTGAACTAGAGCTAGGCTATTTGGGATTGAAGGAGATCTAAATCCTCTTCTTTGTCTTTATCACGGGGTATTCCCCTCTTTCTATACCATATTTTGCCTAAAGTTTCTAAATCCACTCATTCAACTC
This sequence comes from Taxus wallichiana var. yunnanensis, assembly GCA_018340775.1. Classification (NCBI taxonomy): domain Eukaryota; kingdom Viridiplantae; phylum Streptophyta; class Pinopsida; order Cupressales; family Taxaceae; genus Taxus; species Taxus wallichiana. The sequence continues at coordinate 441,492,679 of CM031239.1, forward strand.
ACCTAAAGAATTAACTTTTCCCTTGATAATTCCCTCATTAATCAAAGAGAGTAGAATTGATGAGCCCTTTATCAATTTATTTATATCATTTAGCATAGTCCTAGGAGTTAGGATCTCTTTCTATTCACCCCTAGGGTATGAGCTTGAGGAATTAGGAATGGCCATTTGTTTATGCCGCCACTCAAGTTTTTGAAGGATGCCTTTATTCGGACATTAGGCTTTAAAGTGGCCCATTTGATTATACGTAAAGCATCTTGAAAATAATTTCTCATAGTACAATCATTGTTTCCATTTACATTAAGAGGAGATAATTAAAATAAATGAGGTTAACCCAAATTTTATTTCCAAAGAAACAAAACCCCTCGAAGGTACACTTTGAGCCATCTAAGGATCCGGGATCAATCCTCATAACTATACCAATTTTGTTACAACTTTTTGACAAGACTCGGTGTTTCCAATACTCCACGGGTAAGGCATATAAATGAATCCATGTAGGTATTTCACCCATCGATGTCAAGCATAAATCAAAATCTGGAACCCATGGAATTAAAAACACACTAGCCTCTCCCAAAAGCTAGTCCATCCTATGCATAACATCAATTTTTTTTTCTTCACTTCAGAATAACACATAGAAGAAACTATTTAGAAGAAAGGATATCCGAATACCACTATCCCACCGATGACAAGGACATAGAATACACACTCCTTAGGGATGTCAAGAAACCACTCCAAAGCTTGACCTTCTAAACTACATGGGAATAGGCATATGAGGTAATTATCATTATAAGCCACTTCTTGACATGCCATGTAGAAGTCCTTGATGTGATCACGTGGGTCACCTTTCCCTTTGTACTTGTCAAATTTGGGGAAATCAAAATTCTTAGGGAATAGTGTACGTAGTATAGCCTTGTTAAATATATAAGGACATAGTTCTTCGAATTGATACTTTTGCTATGCCCCACATTACTTTCTTGAAGTCTCGTAAGTATAGTCTTCATGGACTACAACTCTTGTGTAAGGAGCTTCTCTTTGGTAAGGGAATGTGGCATGTACACACTATTATATTTTGACGTTTCACCCTCTTTGTCCTCGATATGAATTTCACTATGTTTAACCCTTGATTTTCTTAATGTGCATGCTAATCTATCCTTTTTCACATGGGAAGATAAACTAGCTAATTTTTGCTAAGGTTTGTATTTGTTGTTGCATAGTGACTTCATCGTCCTTAATTCCTTCTTAATCTTCATGAGTAGGAGGTGGATCTTTTTGTTCACTTTAGATTATAACTCTGCAAGGTATTCTAATAGGTGGTAATTGATAACCACTTATATGTTTAGAGACCTCATTTTCATTATTTTCATTTTGGCAACCTGAAGTAGAAGCATGTCCTTGGTTTATGGGGTCATCCATGTCAATAAGAGGACATTGTGCTTCTTCTTCTTCTTCATGAGTGACGTAGGTAGGTGGAATAAATTCATTTTTAGGTGGTAACTTGGCACCTAATTCTACCATGTGTGCGAGTCCTTTTTCCTTATTGAGGAAAAGGAACTAATCTAAGTGTGTGGGATAAAAATCCAAATCATCTCAAGGTGAGCCTACTTCATCACCATTATGATCAATTAGATTGTTTGTGTCCTTTAATTTCGAGAAAATGGGTCCTAATTCATGACCTATGAAAGAATTATAACCTAACATTTTAGATGTCATCCTTGTGATAGGGGGCATGAAGGAAAATGTCCATGAAGGTTTTTTCAGAAAGGTGATAAAAGATACCACAAACCTAGAAAAAAACCAATAGCGTGATGACCGTAAGTGTCACAAAGGAATGTTCAATCAGCCAATGTGTAAAGAATTGAAAGAATAAAGAAACATCCTATGAAAGGATATTGTATATCACAATAGTCAAGCACAAGACTATGATCTAACCACAAGAGTAATTACTTCCTACATTTTCAAAGATAGTCATGGCAAAAAATAGTGACAACATGATATCACTACTTAGGTCAATTTTAGAATAAATAAGACCTAAATACTAAGAAGGTGTTGACATGCTCTCCTAACAAGGTCTATTACACCAGGTTTTGGAAACAAATAAAGTCCAAGTTGTGAAAAAGGTGGCCACAAATGCGAGTAATGTAACAACACTATTTGGACACGTAAATCAAGCCTTGTAGACAAAGGAAAGATTTTTAGTATCAAAATGATGTCACTACAATGCTAACAAAGTAACGTACCATTCACACTTTCAAAACTTGCATTCGGCATTGCAGCGTAGTCATGCAAGTAGATTACGAAAGTGGTGGACACGATTATTTCCAGCAAGATACATGTGTGTTATTTTATTTTGTCCCAAAATAGGAAACAAGAATACAAAGGAGTGAAACCAAGTGTTGATGAAAAAAACTAAGTATAAATTTGAATAATTTTCACCTTTCCTTGAGGTAAGTGCAAAACTAAGACAAAGTAACATGTCGTAAGTTTCATGATGAATATCAATAGGCCATAACTTCAATTGAGTCTCCCTTGTTTGACTAAAAAGGTTTTGACTTCAAAATAAGTTATTGCGTTGTGATGGTTCTTTAGAATGTGATTCCTATTTATTTCTCTCAACTAGGTTGTAATAAACAATCTCGTGAGTGTGGTTTTCCAAGGAAGTCATAATGACTAAACCTTAAAGTATCCCATTTTTACTTTATGATGTAGCCTAGAATTTACCAAGAATAACCCAGGCACACTGGCACATCACTCATCCTAGACTGAGTGCTCACTTGACACATGCAAAGGTACTAGGCTCCTCCTTAGAGTTGAATGTGTAGGATGTGAACATGTTGAAGAGTTAATGCATTCAGATCCATAAACGCTATAAAATTTCCACATAACATATTCTAGATCTAGATCTTAAAGAATAATGGATTTAAACATTAGTCATAATGAATTCAACCATACAAGAACTAGTTACAATCATGTTTAACACCTTGATTCAGCCAATACACTCCATTATATTAAACATAGTAAATACACATAAGCTTCTTACAATAATTAGTACCATAGCTCCTGCGTGTATCAGTTTTGCCAACATAACTCCATAATAGCTCACTCCTCTCTAACCTACACAACTCTCTACATATTTATAGGGGTGGGGCCTTTCCCTTCACCACTTACATAATTCCCAAAATAGGTCGCATGCTGAAAATAGCCATGTGCCTTTACAACACCAGGCACACATGCAAGTGCACTAAGAATAGATCTCCCCTATTTTCCTACCGGTGGTAATCCTATTATTAACTTGAACTCATGCAAAGTGCTTAGTAGATGCTCTTCCAAAATAGCCTTTGTGTGTCGCGCAAGTCTCCATCTAGTTGTGTGCTCTCGCACGCTATCTCCAAAAATAGACCGTAATCATGAAAATGGCTAAGTCCCAAATCTTTCCTTATCTTCGGTGTGTGTTTACTTCCTTATCATTTTGTGCCTTCAAATGTGCCTTGCTCCCATGCACAAATCTTCTAGTTGTTTCTTCCTTTAGCAACATTCTTTTTTTCTCAACATTTCCCACACTAAACTGCATTTTTGCCCCAACAATGGTTGCCTTTTGATATTTAAAGAATAAAGAATAAGGAATGGAATGAATGTAAAGAATTACTATACAAAGAATGAAATTTTACTCTGCAACATCCTCTGTTTCAACTGGAAGAATCAATTCCAGATATTCTTCTTTGATTTCAGCCTCTAAGGTTTGCCAATCATTTAGCGTGGCTTCTATCTTTTCTGGAATATCCACTACAATAGATTCTAACTCATCTTTTCCAATCCTTTCCTTCTCATTTTGTAATACCAAAACAATGTTGGACATAGTGTACATTCTTCCTTCTAGAAGACCCATCTTCTATGTTATAAGATTCCCAATTTCATCCATCCTTTCCTTATGGGAGACCTAGAATCTGTAAGGGCCTCGTCTTTTTTACTAGTGTTAATATCCTTGCATGCCCCAATGTCTCATATTTCATCACCTTCAGGACTTAATTGTCTTTTACCATCATTAGGATTTAGATTACCGCTTTTAGATCTACACAAATATTCAAATCCTAGTCTACTTTCTTTGGATCTTCCTTCCATGTTTGGAGAAATGCTTCATAAGATGAAATCTTTCTAACCATTAAAGCCCTTGCTCTCTCAACTTCCCGCCCTGGTCCTTTATCACCGGCATGCAAATGGGTCCATCCTCAAGAACCAAATCAACTAAGGTACGCACATAATGCATAGTTGAAGGGAATTTTCAGGTACCTTGGATTCAAAGTGCGGTCTTTCTTTCAGGACATGATCACCAATCTCCTCTACCATCTTTGATGAGGGCCTCATTCTTCTTCTTCTCTAAGTCCTTCTCTCCTTTTAGACACATTATTTCAGCATCTTTGGCCTTGTTTTCTTCTCGTAGTGCTCTAATAGTGGTAGCCTTATCTACGTTCCTCCGTGCCACCTCTATAGATACTTTCACCAAGGCATTACTCACCTGTTCATCATACATAAAAATGGGTTTGATAGTTATGTGCCTATTTTGTGGTGCCTTTTTCATTCTTCTTGATACACATGACTCTTCACATACATCAAAATCGGGATCATCCATGTGAGTTTGCATGGACTAGGAAAATAGTTTCCTTGTGCACGTGGTTTCCATATCTGGGTCCATTAGCTCCCATCCATACAACTCCTTCGAGGCCCACTATGTTTTGGAATTGGGATCGGATAATTTTACATGTGTCCTCATCATATCCCATATGTTGAAAATTATATTCTCCACTTGTTCGCTTTTGTTCTAGGCCCTTTAGGTATTTGAGCACCAAGGTATAGATTTTGATATGTGATGTCTTGAGTGGTATCATGCTACAGTTCTCCTACCTCTCCCCCTCCTTCCACTCTATCCTTTATATCTTCATCCTTGGGCTCTTCCATGTCTTCGGTTGTATGGGTGATTTGGGCACACTTGCTATAGATTCCTCCACCTCCTTGTTCAGCCTTAGCTTCCTCCTTCTCCTCCTAGTTGTCTCTTACGAGGAGAGATTCGTGGTGACCTCCTAATAAAATAAGGAGTACCCTTTCCTTTTTTCCTTGTACGTTTGAATACCCTTTTGAATAGGTACTCTCCTTAGACTACTTCCAAGTCATCTTCCTCTTCTTGTACCTAAGGTAGGGTACCCGCGCACTCTACCTCCATCTTATTTGTGGGCTGCCTCGACCCCTATGTTCTAAACCACCACTATCTTCATGTTCTTTGTCCTCTACATCTACTACTATATTTTCTGGATAGGATGTGGGGTTGGCACATTCTCTACCATGTGCTTACCCTTTGGCGACCCTAGGAGTGCGAAATCATTCTCCACATACTTGTTATTTTCCATCATAGGCTTTAGTTGAAGGTACACAAGCATTGCTCTGGTGTCCCCAATATCCAAGCTTATAGGTTTCATACTTATGACATCTGAGACGAGCCTCTCAATGTAGGTAGTCCTTCCTAGATACACATATGTCTTTCTTAGAGTATGGTAGTCACAATCTACCTTTTATACATTAAAACTCGGGTGGTGTGCATCGAGAAAATCAATGGATGATGCCGGAAGTAGAAAAATGCAAAGGCATACATAATTTTGCACCATGGTCTCCACGTCCCATCTCTCATATAAAATTACGCAATGTAGAAGTGTTGGTATAATACGAACTATATTGACTTGCCTACCACCAATGGTAACTCCTTAAGGATGTGTCACTACTCTTCAAATGACAAGTAGAGCTTGTCATACCACATCTTTGACCTATTTTTAAATGGTCCACCCATTAACCCTTCACATACATATTTGTTAAATATTTTCGCAAGGAACTTTTTCTCCATAGGATACTTGTAAATCTTATATTTTGGCCCATTGGGCACTTCAATCTCCATAAATACTAAAGAAAATAAAATAGTGCCAAAACTAATTTTATCACATGTGCGCGCTTCCTCGATAATGGTTTTTACAATGTAGCATACTATGTTATAGATCACTCCCTTAGACATTCTCCTTGTGATACGTAGCCACATTATATTCAATTATGACCATCTCTCTTGGTAATTCAACTTTGTTACGGATGTGCGGTTTCTGTACCACAGGATACTTCTTCAATTTGTTAATTTTCATTCCGTGTAGAACCTTTGTATATCCTAACTCTTTTCTTGTTTCCATGATTTTTGTTTTATCAATTAAGTCACCGATAAGGTCTACCCCTGTTCCTTTTAATCATGTTAGTGTTATAATCAAGGTGGCTATGATTTTGACCCTCTGTCTAGTAAAATAGAAGAAGTCCTCATGGAATCTTCTCATCAACCATTGGTATAATGGTTCATACTTGCCAAAATATGGGAGCTCGTATAACTGATAGACTCCAACCTACTTTAACAATTTCTCTCCGGTGTCATCATTTATTGGCATGTCCTTCATTGTGCGCTTGTTGATCTTTGTACTCAACAACACATCCAACTCTTTCTTATTATCAGATGTGCGGTGGTTGTAATTTTCACTTATGGATGTGGGAGTCCCATTCTTGTCCAACTATAACACCTTTTGGGTATTGCATCTCTGAGAAATTACTCTCAAGATCAATTTTAACCTTTTCTTCTATTTTCTTCTTTCCTTTAGCTCATGCAGGGTGCTTTCTTTGGTGCCATCTGAAAATATCAAATTTCTATCCTTTGTAATGTGCAAATGCTTCACCTTCTATCTTTTGTGGCGAGAAGGTCCAAAACCCTAGCTCAAATCTACGTGCCCTAGTTTAAAATCATGTGTCATAGCTCTTTCACATTGTGTTTGCTTCACTCAAACCCTTCACCAATGGGGACGCAAGCTTCTTCTGTACATAAATCTACTCTCCATGTCTTGTTTCATACTCTCTACACCTCAACATAATTCACTCGAATCAATTACACTTAGCTCTTTCAAAAACTTGCAATTAAAATGGTAAAAATGAACTCACATTACATCCTTATATAGATTTTCAAAAATTTGTGCATTTATTGCTCCTTCACCTACCAACAATTCTCTCATTAATTGACCATTTTCACAATTTCCATGCGGTACATCTTTACACCTAAGCTATAACCTTCTAGCACACCTTCCTACCTTCTAGCTACAAACTTATCTTCAGCATGCTTCCATGCACCTAAGTACCTCGCCATTGCACCTTCTCCTGGTAGTCTCCACGGCTATTGTTTACCTCGTGTTATACTATCCCTTCATTTATCCCTATCTATGTTCATCATTTAGAAGCAATCTCTCTTCTAACAAAATCCTCTCCAAACTCAAATAACACCTATAATATTTTATTCCTTGATGTTTACCCAGTTGTAAATATCCACCCCACACCAATGGTATGTGCAGTCCTCTCCGCATAAAAATACTTTAAATGGTAATTAGTTTTTGGCGTGCAAATGCGCTTATTACACAAAACACAACCTGAATTGACAAAGCATAGTGAAAAAGAAGGAAATACATTAAATAAAATATGGAAATGAAAACCTAATCTAAATGGAAACACTTCCTTATTATAAACACCAATAAGACTTATTTATAGTAGGGCTTCAGCCTACTCCCGTTGAAGTAACCAGGTAACTGTATTTAATCAAGTGCCTCTAACTCGGAAAGCGCTTGTTTTCTAGTATGTGAGTGATAACATACGGTCCCAACCAATGTACTTTAAGTTTTCTGGATGGCACATAAACTTAGAATCATAAAGGAGCACCATTTGTGCAATCTCAAGATTTTTATACCGGATATGCCGGGTCATGTCATGCTTTCTGCCGGCCTTTTCCTACTTTTGATTCCAACATGTTATTGCACGTCGCTCATCCAACTTTATCATCTTTTCAATTCATTCTTGAATACTTTCTCATAAGCTAAACCTTTGACACATGTAATACGCAAAGATAGTAACATAAATTCCATGGGAAGAATTTCTTTCATGCCAAAACTAAGCGAAACGGTGTGGCCTTGTTAAACCTTTTATATGTTGTTCTATACACCCAAAGCATGACAGAAACTTTATCATCCCAATATTTTCTTCCAACATCACAAATTTTTGTTAGTGTCTGGCTCAAAATTTTGTTGAAGGCCTTAGCAGTCCCATTTTCCTGAGGATGATAGGGTGTAGTTGTATGGTGTGCGATCATAAATTCATCCAATAATATCCTGCTTGTTTCATTCAAAAAATGTGTGCCCCTATCGCTTGTCAAACTTAGTGGGCATCCATACCTTGTAATAATATTTTCCCATAAAAACACGGCTATTGTAATTGTTGTACAATCCTTGGTAGGTGTGGCTTCTACCAACCTTGTGAGATAATCTATGCAAGTGATGATGTAGTGCAATCCAGTCCTACATGTGGCTAGCGAAATAGGAACCACAAAGTCTATATCCCATTTTTCAAATAGTTCTGCCCTAGGAATATATCATAAATGCATTTCATCTCTTTTCCCTGGTTTTCAAGGTGCCGATAGTGATCACACGCCTTGCAATACACCTTAAAATCCTTATATATGGTCTCCCATCACAATCCGATCAGTGGAATTTTTTTGCACAATGGCATTTCCGGTGTAGAGCCCACCAGCAATACCGCCATGAGCCTCATCCATGATATTTGTGCACTCATGCTCCAATACACATCAACGCAATATTTCATCTCGGCCTAATTTTTATAGGTCACCACTGATCAACATAAAAAGTGTCACACGAATTGCAAGTTGTTTCTTCTCTAAGGCATTTAGTCCTTATGACACCACACCTATATATAGAAAGAAATAGTATCCTCAAAGTCTAATGGCGCATGATGTAACTTGTATAAATGTGCATCTAGTATTATATCTTCAATTATTTGTGTGCCTTCCCCTGACTATATCCTTGATAAATGGTCTAGCCCAGAATTACCTTTCCCTTGTTTTACCACAACTATAAAATCAAACTCTTAGAGCAAGAGAAATCATCGACATATGTGACCCTATAAGATGGGCTTATTTACCAAGTATTTCAATGCTATGTGATGAGTATAAAACACAAAAGGTGTTGCAAGCAAGTACTATCTGAATTTATATAGTGCATAGATCATCAACAAGTCCTCATGCTATGTTGTTGTATAATTATTCTCATAGGGGTCAAATTTCTAATAGTAAAACAAATAGGATGATCTATAATACCTTCTCTAGGTTGAGCCAACACCATACCAATGGTTGTGTCGAAGCATCCACGTGTACATGAAATGGTTGGTCCTGCGAGGGAAACCACAAAATAAGCGTTGTAGTAATTTTCTCCTTCAATGTCTCTCGATGCGTGTTGTTGTGGTTCCCCTAATAAAATGTCCCTTTTCCTTTTAGTAACTCTTCCAAGGGTGTAGTAAACTTAGCATACCCTTTAATAAATTTTCTATAATACCCAGTGTGACCTAAGAATCCATGCACCTCGCTCTAACTAGTAAGCTCTTCTATGTCGATAATAATTGCAACCTTAGCTCAATTAACCAAAAACCTTGCTTATAAATGATGTTCCCTAACAAAGTTCCAAATGTTGTAGTGAATATTCACTTCTTGATTTTGACATGGCCTCCTACTTGATCAACAAGGCCTCACACTGTCATTGTTGTATAATTCTTCTATGCAGGGGTCAAATTTCGATAGTAAAACAAATAGGATGATCTATAATACCTTCTCTAGGCTGATCCAACACCGCACCAATGGTCATGTTAGAAGCATCCACATGTACATGAAATGGTTTTTCCTACGAGGAAACCACAAAATAGGCACTTGTAGTAATTTTCAGCTTCAATGTCTCGATGCGCGTTGTTGCGGTTCCCTCAATAAAATGTTCCTTTTCCTTTTAGTAACTCTTCCAAGGGTATGGTAACCTTAGCATAACCTTTAATAAATTTTCTATAATATCCAGTGTGACCTAAGAATCCACACACCTCACTCGGCTGGTAGGCTCTTCTATGCCGATAATAAGCTGCAACCTTAGCTCAATCAACCAACAAACCTTCCTTGCAAATGATGTTCCCTAACAAAGTGCCAAATGGTGTAGCGAATATGCACTTCTTGATTTTCAAGGAAATGTTTAATTGTCTACATTTTTCAAACATCAAGTGAAAATTGTCACAATGAGCCTTAACAAGTCCATACACCATCCAATCATCCAAGTAAACATGTAAAAAGTTGTGGATGAAATCTTGGAATGCTTGAACTACTATGTGTGAAGATACAACATGTGCATTTTTCAAACCGAATGGCATCACACTATATGCAAAACTTCCCACCTCAATGGTGAAGGTCATTTTCTCTTGGTCCTCCTACATAATTATGACTGATGATACCCAAAGAATCCATCCGTAAAATAATAGATTTTGTGCCTTGAAATGCCTTCTAACATCTCCTCCTGTGAAAGGTGTAGGAAAAGGATTAATTACACACGGCAGATTCGGTTCTACGTAATCCACACAAATCCTAATCCGACCATCCTTCTTTATAGTGATAACCATGGGGCTAACCCACTTAGACTCTTCTAGGGATTGATAATGCCATATTTTAACATCTTATCAATTTCTTCCTTAACTTTGACGTGCAAGTTTGGGTTCGTCTTGTAGGGTCTCTTCTGTCTGGGCATGCACCTTCTCTAAGCTTGATCTTCATCTCTCCTAATGATTTATGCATGCCTTTTAATTCATGGTATCCCCTAAGAAATAAGTCCTAAAAATCCTATAGTAACTCTATGATTTTTTCCACTTCAAAGCGAGACCATTAATCCCCAATTATGGCCTCGTTAGGTCGAGTATTTGTGCCAATATTCACTTTCTTTGTCTTCAAATGTCTATGATATATGCACGTGCTCTTATCTGAATTGTCAAAGACTTCACACATCCCTATTGAATGATCGAAATAAAGATTTTCTACCTCTTCATCATCCACTATGTAGACCATCTTTCCTTTTTCTTTCTCAAAGAAAGCATGCTGAAGTAACATGGAATCTGTCTCTTCCTCTTCATCAAAATGTGCTCTGAGTCTGTCTCTCACCAAGTAAATCTTGAATGACTTCTTACGTATTTGCACTATCTCCCATTGTTAAGTGCTTTATAACCTTTAACGCCTCTTCTCTTTGGAGGTTTAGTAGAGAAGTATTGAAAAGTATAGATCATTGCAATCAAATCCCCCAATTTCTAATCTCTCTATGTAGCTCGCATATACATACCAAGCACATGTGCAGCCTTGTAAAGTGGAATAAAATTTTTGCACCAAGAGTGAAGGTGGTAAAGCTTCCTACCCTTGTTCATATTCTCTCACACTGCTAAACGTGGTGTTGAATAGGTTGATTACCATGATAAATGAAGATTTGAGTAGGTGCATTTCTCCTAGAAAGCGAGTAGAAAGAGCAATCGTGATCTCATTCCATTCTATAACATTATCTCTATGAACCACCCACTAATGCACTTTTGTCCTACGTAGGGTATATGGTAACATATTTCTTCACTTAACTTTTTTCCACTGTTCCTTCATGGCATGGAGGAATACCGTAGGGTCTTCTTCTGTAGTATACCAAAGTACATGGTTGTTACCTATCCTTCTAATAGAATGAGGTCCACTTTTTTGTGCATATGTGCTTCTTACTTCATGCCCTACCAACTCATAAGTACCATGGGCCGAATTATTGCAAGCAATACTCATAGTATCACTAATAGATTGGGCATCTTCCCACCGAAGGATTCCCTCCTTAAATGGTGAAGAACCTCTAGGTTTTGAATGACACATACATAGATCTTGTTCGAGATATTCCTCACTCAAAGGCTCAACATACGATGCAGATTTCCCATTTGTTAAATGGATTATAACCCTTTCCTCCTTATTATAAAAATGATATATCCCTTATTGAACCATAAATCAACTTTGTTTACGTAACACCAAGGGCACCTAAGAAGAGTTGGGAAACTTTTTGCTTCTGCAAGTGCTAAAACCTCAAAATCACTAGTGAATTTGGCCCCTTGTATAGTAATGGATGCATCTTTTAAAACTCCTATGGGAGTGGCCTTAGTCTGATTAGCCATAAACAACACATTAGAAGACGATTGTAATGGGGGTCTCCCCATCTGCACCCATGCATCTAAAGTAAGAACATTGACTTTCATACCTATGTCAATCAATATATTGCTTAGAAGCCATCCATCCATAAAAACATTCAGAGTGATCTCTTATCATAGTATATGCTATAAGGGGAAGGTTTACATACAAGATTTGTTGTCCATTCTCAATACTTGCGCATGGAGTGTTTCCCTTTAGCCAATTCCCTAACAATGGAATTATATTCTCTGGCACAACATCTTGCATACCTCTTTTAAGTCATCAATTTTAGATTGGCCCATCTTTGCTACTTTATTTTTTCTATCTTCTCGTGATTGATCCTTCAAACAAAGTATGTCTCCTAAAATATCCGAGGACCTCCATGGCCTCTTAATAAACCTCCTTTTGATGGTCGGGATCTCAATACCTTTCATGTAGAACCTCCTCTTTGGTGATGGTAGGCTTTTGTTGTAACACTTCTTTGGAGTGTGTTTCTTCAAAGCATGTTTAGTAATATTTATGGTTAATGCCTTAGGTTCGGTGACAACTTGGGCATCCACTAATTTTCCACAACACATTATATTCTAACCATCCTTGCACCTTTGTTCTCTTTTTATGTTGCTTACTAAGATGCTCATATAAGTTTGGGCATTCCTCATAACTATGATTCTTTGCACAGTAAAGAATATGTAATATTAGGGGACATTCATACCAAAGAGTGGTCAAGAGATCCACATGTAAAGCACATCCCATGAGGAAAATCTCCTCGTCCATCACCATGGCCTCGGCCTCTGAATCCACCATGGTATCAACAACCTCTACTATAACCTCCTTCAAAACTCCCTTCATTATGATCATAGTGCACTTGATTGTGATCCTGATGCTCACCCTTTCCTTTAGAGTTATATGCCACTCCTATTTTTCATACACCAATATCTATAGCATCATCGATTTGACCAATCAACCAGAAGTCTTTTGTATCATGAGTTGTGGACTTACAAATTTTACAATAGTAAGAGATGTTATTCCTTATTTCACATTGTAATAATGGGAAGCGGCTAACATAATGGTCCAAATGAAATATCTCACAGGATCAGGAAATAATGAACGACCGATCTATGGGGAAAATATCCTTGGTTTGACCTTCCACTTCACAATATATACACCAAATCCTTGTGTGCATCTCGTGTGCTAAATTTTATGATAGTTTCTCCAACTTCTTTGTCATAGCTATAATTTGTGCTTCCAAAAATGGAATGACTCTAGTTTCTATACTTTCGAATGCCTCATCATGAAAAATTGCTTCAAGTGCTTTGTGTAAATTAGTGTATGTCTTATGTGACAGCACCCTTCTAAAAGGTGTAATCAAACCTCAAACGAACCATTGTGCATGTTGACTTGCATGACTATCATAGGAAAGCTTATATAAAAGCATTTTGAAGTGGACATCGTACTTCTGGACACTCTCAGTAGTGCCTTGTTTAATATCCTTGAGCATTCTTATACTCTTCTACTCAAACTCGGGGATATAGAACTCTTTTAAGAAATCATATTTTAATGCAACATAATCCATGCAATATTGATCAAGGTCAAACTTATTGTACCATTTGTGTGTGTATCCTTACAATGTAGTCACAAATTGGCTTTCCTTGCGCTTAGAATCTGTGATTCCTTTTGTGTGCCATAGTATTTCACACATGTGTACGTGCTCAACAAAGATATTCTATTCCCATATACTCTTGAAAATGAAGAGACATCTCTATGTAAATATTAAGGGGTTTGTGCAGACCTTGCCTACCGATCCAAAACCTCTTATGTTTCCTCTACCTCTAGAACCACTAGATCCACTAGATCTAGAACCACCTATACCTCTTGATACTCCTCCTAGAAGTATACGGAATATTTATTTCTCTATGCCCCAACGGTAGAGTACTGAAGTGAACCCCTATGGTCTATGAGGTGGTACCACTCCCAAAAGTGAGTCTAAACCTCTACGTGCTTACATTACGTGCATACGATGTGCCTAAAAAAGTAACCCCAAACAAGGAAGACATCTACCCTACCATTGATGTGCTTTCTGTCCGACTTACTCTACTCTCCCACCGCCTAAATTGGCTTATTGACTACTTGTCATACTAGATACTAGAAAACCAAGCACAAGGGATAGGTTTCTATGTTGGTTTAGATGCGTGCCGTGGCCCAAGTCATCTCTACTAGCATGCTTCCTTGTGAGGAGGGGGTTCCCTATCATGTTTTCCTAGATGGGGAGTTCCGATGCTCTCGGCTCTAGGCCTCCTATGTGAGCTCCGGATCCTTCATGAGCCACCTCTCTCCTCAATGATATCCACTCTACAATGTCATGTTACTTCTCTATCTCCCTCTCACACACATCATTGTACTTAATCCACCTTTCTTCTCTCTCGCCTTGCTACCGCTAAGTCTACCATATTTCACCAATATTTTTTCCCGCCCCACATGTGGTGAGGTTTATCTAGCCAATGGTTTTTCTTCCAAGTTTAGGGTTACCATCAAAATATTGATTACCAGTGGAATACATTGTAAATAGGTTCCCTTGAGATAACGTAAAAACTAAAACTTAGCTACCTTCGAAAAGAATAAGTAGAAATTGAGTACTCTAGAATTTAGCTATTCAAGATGCCATGAAACCAAGTATCCACAAGTGTGTGTTGATTAGATCAACATCATAGAGGGCCTGAAATTCTTCCTTCATACAAAAAAGTGATTGATACTTCTAGTTCTATTTAGAATTATAAGAAAACTAGCCACTCATAGAGTTCTACCAGAAAGATAGCAAATAAGCTCTCATACAAACAATCATACAGATTCTGTTCCACCCATGTGTGTGCATTAAACTCAGATCCAGTGTTGAACCTCTATGTGTACTCTTCTTCTAGATCTTTTATCCAATCCTCAACACTTGCTAGGGTCAACCGGTACATCTTCATCACGAACCATCCTAAAAACAACTAAAAAGGAGGTCCCAGAAATAAAACTAATGATGCAACCTAGAATTTACCAAGAATAACCTAGGTGTGATGGCACATTACTCAGCCTAGATTGAGTGCTCACTGAAACACACAAAGGTATCAGGACCATCCTTAGAGTTGAGTGTGTAGGATGTGAACATGATGAAAAGTTAATGCATTCAGATCCATAAATAATATAAATTTCCACATAACATATTCTAGATCTAGATCTTAAAGAATAATGTATTTAAACATTAGTCATAATGAATGCAACCATACAAGAACTAGCTACAATCACGTTTAACACCTTGATTCAGCCAATACACTCCATTATGTTAAACACATTAAATACACATAAGCTTCTTACAATAATTAGTACTATACCTCATGCAAGTATCAATTCTAGCAAAGCATAACTCCATAATAGTTCACTCCTCTCTAACCTACACAACTCTCTACATATTTATAGGGGTGGGGCTGTTGGTATCCAAATTTAATCTCCTTCACAACTTGAACAACATCATGAACTTGCACAAGACACTCAAGGATAGATAGATGGTTTATATGTCATTTGTATCCAGGGAGCACACCTATTTGCTTGTTTGCATTCAATATTTGAGGGAGTGGATAGCACCTTGAAAAGGGTTTTGATCTAACCCTCATTGTTTTAGGTTGTGCCTATCAACCAAGGTAAGATAACCTATATTGCAGCCCTTATATGGTAAAGGATATGGAGATATCCTTGTGTTTTGCATATGGTAGAGAAGAGGCCTTGTGAAAACATGATCAAGCATCCATTATCCAAAGTCAAAGGAGTTGTCACTACTAAATGATGGAAATTTTCTCAAAACAAAGCTAGGGCTGCTAAAGACATGATAAAACCCTGATATACTTTGTGCATTTTGGTGGAAGGATTGTATTCTTTTGTTGACACACAATGCAATACAGGGGTAGTATAGGTAGGATGAGTTAGTTTGAATGAAATTTTGTGGGGAGATGTTTTAGACAAGACTAGCTGGGAATTACCAACTTCTTTGAGAACCTTTGCAAGAAATTTGTAACACCTACACAACAAGAATACTTCTAGAGGTTTTAAATGCTCCTTCAACCAAGATATGTGCACAAATGGAGGCCCAGATATGCACTCTTCCACACAACCTTTGATAACCTGCCACAAAATCTTGAAGAAAAATACCAAAAAAGTATCTAGGAATCCCTATTTAATCATGACCTGAGGTGCACCCAAAGGTTTACAAACAGTCTCATTATTCAAGGACAATAAAATGATTTTAAATCTGTTTATCTTCTATCAGATGAAATATCTTCTAAATATAAGATTGAAAATTCCATTAAACCATCAACAAGAAATGAGACCCTGTATGATCAAAGAGATCCTAAACACAAGATTGCAACATGAGCAAGAAACATAAACTGAAAACATTCTGAAACATAAGTATATGCAAACTTTGCCAAGAGAATAAACCAGATAATCTAGAAAATGATCAGATACATCAGTAGGGGAAAGTCATGAGAACAATCTCAGAGCCTATTGATGGCTTTACAACTGAAACCAACTCAACATGATGAAACCTGATACAAAAATGGAATTGAAAATGGCTCTCAGGTAGTTTTCTCTAGAGAAATGGATTTCTTCCAGCCCTTTTGCTTGAAAATTCTAAGTCTTTTTCTCTTTTCTATTTCCCCACTAAAAATTCTTCAAAAATATATTTTATACCTCATTCCAGCTTGGATCCTTTCTTCCTAAGCAAATAATATGCTTAGGGATCAAATTTTTTACAAGAAACCTTATCCATTTCATGAAAATGACATTAAACTGTAAAACAGCTCATAAAATGCCAGGGATGCACAAATATTTTAAAATATTGCATGAATTTGGATTTTATCCATCCCAAGGTCACGTTTTTGGCATTCATACATGCCAGCATGCTTTTGCAATCATTTTCCACCTTTTACTTCATCATTTTTCACCTCTGCAACTTTAATTTTTCACCTTTCACGTTTTTACACGGGCCTGAATAAAAATTTCATCAAAAACACCATAGGGCACCGAATTAGCTCATAAAAATGATTCCATTACATTTAGAAGGCCAAGGGGATGCGAAACCATATAAAATTTCATGTGATTTGGTGAAGAAATGACAATTCCAAGCTTCCTGGAGCTCCAATGTCGTAAGAAATGAAAACGCATACAGCAACCGTTGATTTAAAAATCAACTTTAAATTCTATCCCTCCACGTGGTAGATTAGATCCTTGAATATTCCCTCAAACATATCCTTTTTCCCTTTGGATGAGGTGGGACACGTGTCTAAACATGATATGAGCGGGGCCCCATCTTAAAAAATGCATTTTAACCTTTTTTGATCTTTGGAAAATTTTGAAAATTTTCCCCGCTTGTCCCTTAGACCTGCCACATGTCCACATGTGGGCCCCAACAAAAACTAGGGGCCAATTTGATGAATTTTGCCACTTTTTTGAGAAAAGGAAAATTTTCTCAAAATTCTCCACGGGCCCAAACACCCGCTCACTCCCTTGCCACATGGCGGTCTCCCATTCGCTATGGAGCCGACCCTTCCATTTTTGCCTTCAAACCTCCGAAAACACTAAAACCTTTGGTGGGCCCGTGCTCTCCTTTTTTCCCGTTGTAATGTGCCATGTGTCACCCCTTGATCGGATGTGGGGCACACTTCCAAATTTTCTTGTCGAGGACACGGATCAATTTTTGACTTTGACAAATTTCACCAAAATTTGTAAGATTTTCAATATTTCCTTCACACTCCAAACCTCGCCTCCTTTTGGACACATGTCTTGTTTTCATTGGTTGTGGGACTTGAGAAAAAAATTGACTTTTACCCTTTGAAGTTGAAAAACTTCAAAACTATCACAAACTCGCGGATCCATTATACCCTTTTGGACACATGTCACTTTGTGATTCGTTCGAGCTTCGGCTCAAATTTTAACTTTGAGATTTTGCCTCCAAAGGCAAAAATCCAAAAACATGCACAACCCCGCTCCTCCCTTGGCTCTCCTAGACACGTGTCCTCTTCTTATTGGAGGTGGGCCTTCGGGTCAAAATTTTCCCTTGACACCTTGAGCCAAAAACAACAAAATTTTTCCAAGTCCCCTACCATCTGCATGCTTCTGTGTCATGTGTCTCCTTCTCATTTTTGCGGGTCTTTAAGCAAAATTTGATTTTGAGAATTTTGCCAAAATGAAAGCAAAATTCCTAAGTATGACCCACCACCCACCGATCCTCTAGCCAATCAAATTGTGCCACGTAGGCACTTCACTGTAGCAATGCGGAGCCACGGACAAAAATTTTCCTTTGCCAAAACTCAAAAACAACAAGTTAGAACATTTTCCCGCACATCCCGACCAATAGGAGCTCACCACATCACCAAAAGGTTGCGATGACTAATTTGATGGGCAAATGACACCCGTATGCCCGTCAAAACGTAAAAATATAGAGGATGCCCTAGAAATCAAATTTTTTCACAAGGAAGATAGATTTCTTGGTTTTAAATCAATTGAAACATGATTTAAGTTTGTTTTTGACCTGGGGATTGAGATTTCACTTGCACAAAAATGGAATTTGATCAAATACAAGTTTTGAACTATTTAACAAGGGGAAAATGACATGGCGAAAAAAATGAAGGAATTTGGGCACAAAAAGAGGCTAGCTTTGAAATTTGTTTCAGAATATGGAAAAACCATAACATTTCGAGCATTTTGTAAGCTTTCAACCGGGAGAGATGATTTGAAGATCATCAAATCATAAAATAAAATGTTTGTGAGTAGATTTGGACATAAAATTTAGGGCAAAGCATGTAAACTAAGAATTTGCACCAAGATTGGCTCTGGCAGGGATGGGCACTCCCGGTGAGTGCCAAAAGATCAAAACGTAGACCAAGTGCCATAAATCCATTGGGAAGAGAGTCAAAATAGAGATGCAGCCCAAAAACAAGAATTTTCCACAAAAATAGGCAAAAAAACCAGGACCAAAAATGGTTGCTAAGGACAAAAGGGAAAACCATAAGCCAACAACAACAAAAACAAAGCAAAACAAGAAGCTATACAAAATGTACAACTTGTGCATACCTCACATGGGGATTTAATCCAAGAAATGTTTTAAATGTCTTCCATTAATAGGTAGCTCCAACAAATCCCCATCCAAATCCTTGAGAAAAAATGTATGCTCTCCAATCCGATGTCAATGGCATAAGGACCCATCCATAGAGCATCAAACTTTCCATGCTTTCCCTTGTCTTCATGCCTACTATCCCATAGCAAAACCAAATCTCCAACATTGAAGGCTCTAGGATTGACCTTCTTATCAAAAAAATTCTTCAATTTCTCTCTAAATCTGATATGTCTTTGGTGAGAGGCTCTTCTTTCTTCATCCAACTCAATGATCTGATTGATTCTTGATTCATTCAGGCCATGTTCTTGATCTTCCAACTGTTGGGAAAACTGAAAAGTGGATAATTCCAGTGTAAGGGTAGCAAATCCTAAGTTCCATACACTAATTCAAACGGGCTCTTACTAGTTTCTCTTTTAGGAGTTATTCTATCAACCCAAACTACAATGTTCAATTGCTTTCCCCACTTCTTCTTGTTGATTTCCAAGGTCCTTCTAATGATCTTGAGCAAGTTCTTGTTACTTGACTCAGCTTGTCCATTCCCTTGTGGATTGTAGTTTGAAGCATAAGTTAGATTGATTCCATATTCATTGCACATTGCCATCAAAGGTTTGGATCTAAAACACATGGCATTATCAGATGCAATCTTAACTGGAACTCCAAATCTGCATATGATATGATTCAATAAGAAATCCATTACCACTTGGTGTGTTGCCTTTCTAGATGGAATTGCCTCAACCTAGTTTGTAAAATAATCAGTTGCTACAAGGATCCATTTATGATCGGCTTTGGAAGGATCTAAAATCTCACCAATGAAATCCATTCCCCATTGTTTAAAAGGAGCTTGAATTGATACATGCTGCAAAGGAAGGGAGCTTGAAGCTTCCAGGTCTTCTAGAGAAACGTTGACAACTATCAAACTTTCTAACCAGCTGGGTTGCATCTTTAAAAAGAGTAGCCACCAATAACCAACTCTTAAAATCTTATGTGATGTCACTTTCCCAACAAAATTTCCTCCACAAA
Organism: Taxus wallichiana var. yunnanensis; assembly: GCA_018340775.1. NCBI lineage: Eukaryota > Viridiplantae > Streptophyta > Pinopsida > Cupressales > Taxaceae > Taxus > Taxus wallichiana. The sequence goes on from CM031239.1 coordinate 441,512,958, forward strand.
CTGCCCCATGGAAATCAGCAATCAACTTTGGAGCTTCATCTTCAGTTATGCATTTCAAGACGACACCTTCAGGGTTCTTCCAAACCAGCCCAAGGTCTGTTATGATATATTTTTGAGAAGCCAGCTTGAGGGATCTTTTCTAGTTTTTATTTATTTAAATGACTAGGACAGCATAGGTTTCGAGGTATAAAATCACATCTTTTACCACTCAAAATTTACCAACTTGTCAAGAAGATCTACCCTTTCTTCCTCTACCCGATTCACTTCTACATTTTGTAAATTGCTCTCTCACCATGAGCTTGGCAAGACCCAAACCTCTTACTATCTTTTTTTTTTTGGATATCCATATCATATTCTTGTAATTTTTGACCCATCTACATCTCTTGCTTGATATATCCATGTTTGATAAGATGTCTTTAACCACGGTGTGGGGAACATAAGCAACAACCTTTGAACTCAAAATGTAAGGCCTAAAAATATTTGTTGCTTTCACTAATGCAAATGCTTGTTTTTCCATGATTGTATACTTCAACTCAGTTGCTTGTAAAGCCTTGCTAAAGAAAGCAATATGCCTCTCAACTCCATTCTCATCCTTTTGCAACAAGACTGAAGCAATAGTAAATTCAGAGGCAAAAGAAAAGATTTGGAAAGGCCTCCTATAGTTTGGAGCTGCCAAAACAGGTGCATGCTTAAGTGCATCCTTTATTTCTTCAAAAGCATGAATGGCAACCGACTCCCACTTGATAACTTGGTCCTTTCTTAGCATTCTTGTTATTGGAAGAGTTAACTCAGCAAAATTGGAAACAAACCTTCTAATAAAATTGATTTGGCCAAAGAAAGATTGGATACCTTTCTTGGTTCTTGGGATAGGCACTTTGCTGATTGCTTCCACTCTCTTAGGGTCTATCATAACACCTTATTTGGACACAATATGTCCCAGAAACTTGGCCTTTTGCACACCAAAATGACACTTCTTTGGATTAAGGGAAATGCCATACTCTCTACATCTGATTAGCATCTTCTCTAGGTGTTACAAATGGTCTCCTCGCTGCCTTGAAAAAATAGTCACATCATCTTGGTAAACTACAATAAATTCATTGATATAACCAGCAAAGGAAACATCCATTTCCCTCGAAAAGTAGCACCAGCATTCATCAATCCAAAAGGCATCCTTACAAAAACCTAAGTCCCCAAGGAGTAGTTAAGGTTGTCTTAAGTCTTTCGATTCTTTAACAACCACTGATTATATCCGGAGAAACCATCCAAAGTAGAAAGAATTTACAACCCTGTCATAAGCTACAACATATTCTCCATGTTTGGTAAGGGGTAATTGTCCTTCATAGATGCTTTTTTAGATTCCTAAATCCACACAAAGTCTGATATCTCCATTCTTCTTTCTAACTGGCACAAGGTTTGCCACCCAAGATGAGTATCTAGTAGGCTGAATGATACCACCATCTCTCAATTTCTTCAACTCTTCTTGCATTTTCATGGAAATAAGTGGGTTGATAGGCCTTTGTTTTTGTCTAAATTTCTTAGTCTTGGCCTCAAGAGGGATCTCATGTTGGAACAAGTCTTCCCTATATGCCTTTAGCTCTGAATAAGACCAAGCAAGGTAGTCTTGATATTTCTTTAAAATTTGGGCATAGGATTGTTTTTCCTCTTTGCTGAGATTGCTGCCCAACCAAATCTTCCTTGGCTTATCCCTAGTTCCCAAGTTGTGCTCTTCCACATCCCTTGAAGTAGACATCTTTCTATTTATGATGTAATCAGCATTGTTAAAATTTTCCTCAAGTGCAATAAGACCTTTAGGAATGGTATTTGTTTTCAATTAGATAATATCCTTGTCAAATAAAGTTTCTCTCCCTTCATTCATACATACCATTGGCTCCCAATCAATGTTATAACTAGCAAACTCACCTTGGCATTTTAAGAATCTCAATACTTGGGCATCATTATAAAAAATCTTCTAATGTTTCACATTATCCGGGATCAGCTGGCCTTGTTAGCACTTCAATGTTATATTCACAAAAGGGTGAAATGGTGCAATTGTCAAATCTAGAGCCAAGTTATCAGTAGTAGCATTAAGACTTCTATCATGGTAAATAATGTTAAAGGAATCAAACATTTCAATCAAGTCCCATACAACATGCTTATATTGTTTCATACGCTGATTTTTTGTGGCGTACAACTTCCTTACTTGCTTGACAACCAGCTCTGGATATCCCTTAGCAACCATATCCTTCACTCCATATTTCCATGCAATTCTTAACCCCAACAACAATGCTTCATATTCAGGAACATTGCTAGTGCATTCATAGTTAAGTTTGAAGGAAAAGGAAACTCTTCCAAACTAGGGGAAAGCAAACTACACAAACACCATTTCAACTTTGGAGTAAGCTCCATCAATAGAAAGGTCCAAGGAGAACCTATCATATCAAGGTATTATGATTTATCCATCTTGTCCTCTTTTCCATCAGCAAAACCAATGAAGTTGTCAACATCCACATCAACAAACAACACTTCATAAGAAGCATTGTTGGGATCTTTCAATCAAGTGCAACATCTTCTTTTCACCATATAGTTTGAAAAGGCTGCCTTCAATGGGAATGGTAGCAAAGGACATGTCCATTTGAACACTACCACTAACCCTTGTATCCCATTTTCTTGAAAAAATCATACCCCATTTGGTAGGGCAATCAATAATTACAACATCAAGTTTTAAATTCTTACCTGGATATGCTACAAGTTGCACTACTAAACCCTTCACACAACCAACAACAAACACTTCCCTTGAATCCATGGTTGTACATTTCCCATATTCTTCTATCACTTTGATATCCAATCATTCATGACTTCTAGAGGCATGACATTACATGATGCATGGGAATCAAACATACAATTGTGAAGCAACCTATCTTTTATGAGAAAAGTTGTGAAAAATGGATCAAAATTAAATTGGGAATCAACCAAGGATGTCCCCAAATATACTTCAAGTACCTCTCCAAGATATTCCATTGGTGGTGGTGTTTCAAGGCCAACAATGCTTTGAAGAGGAGTCTCAACAACATTTACATTTCTGCTTGGGGTAATCTTTTCTTCTTTCAATCCCAAGTACTCGAATGCTCTCTTCTTATGCTCAGGTATTCTAAGCAACTCAATGATGGGAACACTCACTTTAATTTGGCTCAATACTTGGGCAATATCATATGGAACACTCTTTGGTAAAACAACATTGGAAGGGAAACAAGAAGGTTCATCAGATGGAGAAGTATTCTTGGCAGCCTGGGCATGAAGAGGACTGATATTTTTGCATGGGACAACAGGGTTCTTGGCAATTGTTTATTTTCTAGGATTGTCTTTGGGAATGCTTGTGAGAAAGGGTGTCTTTGGCTTGGCTTGAGGACCATCTCCTCTAACAACTTTACTTCTAGTATTGTACTCTTTCTCTTGACCAACCACAACATTCATTAACAATTGTCTATCTTCCTCCGAAGGGATACCACCATCATACTTCTTGATCATCAAAGCCCTTAGATATTCAAATTCATTATTAGGAATTTCAAAGGCTTGAACAACATCAACCTCATGAGTTTGAGAGAAGGAAATAATTGGTACCCACTCTATGCAATCCCAAAAGGTTGCAACAGTTCTTGCACTTATCACATCTATTGATGTTGCTGCTTGTTGTGAGCCTGAAGGGCTGCCCATCATACAAATGTCATCATCCATTTCATCCTCATTATCATCTTCAATAACTTGCTGGTCCATTTCACATGGAGGATGAGGAAGAAAACATCTATCACACCAATCCATATCAGCAATTTCTTGAACAATAACAACCCTTGCAGTTAGAGGGTCAGGCACCACTCTATTTTCACATGCTTAGGGTTGTATGTTTACATATCCAACAGGCCCTTTACCTCTATCATCTTGTCTTTGATCACCCCTGTGATGATTTCCAAATATATCATAGTTTTGAGTTGTTTGTTATCCTTGTGAAATTTTCCTAATTCCTTTCTCAGCTCGGGCTAATTTGTAAGAAATTTCTTTGACATCCCCTGCCAAAGTCTTGACAACATCTTCTAAATCAGAACCCTTGCTAGATTGAGGCTTCTCAGGGTTTATCAGCTTCACACCATCCCTCTTAAGTGGTTTACCAATAGATTTAATATTATTTTCAATTTGAAGTGCCATGGTGAAAGCTTGCCTCAAGTTTGTAGGATTTTTATCTCTCAAGTAATAGGCTACCTTTTTATCAAATGCATCTGCATATTTGATCAAGAAAGATTCATCACAAGGCCTCAAAATGACAGGAAACCTTCTCAATGTTTTATTAAATCTTTTATTGAAGTCATGGACTATCTCATTTGGGTTCTTCTTGATATTTTCAAATTTGGACAAAATAAATATAGGATCAGTCCTGTCACCATATTGCAACCTAAATGAATTTTTCATCTTAGTCCATGAATCAATAGAGTTATCAGGTAGAGCCTTGTACCAATCCCTAGCATCTTCTTCAAGTGTATGGATAAACAACTTGATATACACATCCTCAAATTCTATCTCAAAATATTCCATCATATTATCAAACAGTTTGAGATGTTGATCACCGGTAATGGCATTGTTACCTTGGAATTTTGGTAACCTATTTCTCACATCTTGTGGGAAAACATTTGGATAACCATCCATTCCTCCAAAATTTATAGGACCAAAGGTGTTAACAACAAATGGAGGTCTAGGCTAAGCCATATTGTTTGGTGGGGGTGATCTTGGAGGTGAAACAATTTGGTGAGGAGTAGTAATGGGTCTAATAGAAATAGATGAGTGATATTTAAAATGACAACCCCAAAAGGCTCTCTCTCTTGATAAACTTTAGCAAACATAGGAACCACGGGGAGTAGATTTGCGAGAAAGTTTTTAAATACATAAGAAGGTTCCTCACCGATGGAGAATGTAAATCAGCAAGAAAATTGTCTGAATCAGATCTACTTGAAAAATAATTATAATCTTCAACAACAGGATGCTCTCCTTCAAATTCAACTATGGGGATCTCTTTTCTTGCAACCAAATCACAAACCACTTTCCACACTCTTCTTCCTTCTAGTTCTAAGCTTCTTGATTCGGTGAGCAACTTCTTAGAAGATTCCTTGATGAAGAGGGATCTCCTTCCCTCCATCTTGACAGATTTAAACAAAAAGTTTCAAATGATAGAGATGTATAAGACAACTGGTATTTCAAGATCCCAACAACATGGAGTCACCACTAAGGATTTCCACCTTAGTTGTGCAAGAAAGCACTAAAATATTCTATCAAATGTATGCTACTACTGAAAACTTTGTGAGGTTTTACCCATCGATCTTCTTCTCCTTAATTCAACCAAAACAATGGATCCAAATTATATAAACTACTTTGGTAAATGAGAAGAGCAAGCTGAGATTTGAAAATTTTACCCAAAACATGTAGACCTAAAGTATAAACTGATATCTCAAAATGTAATAGCTCAAATACTTGATCACACAAATGCTCGCACCCTTCAAACACTTCAAAACCACCAAGAAATTCCAAAAAGTCCACGGCGTGCATACCACTGGGTGTTGGTATCTAGATTTAATCTCCTTCACAACTTGAACATCATCATAAACTTGCACAAGGCACTCAAGGATAGATAGATGGTTTGTAAATAATTTGTAGCCAGGAGTACACCTATCTCGCTTGTTTGCATTTAAGCTTTGAGGGAGTGGATAACACCTTGAAAAGGGTTTTGATCTAATCCTCACTATTTTATGTTGTGCCTATTAACCAAGGCAAGAGAACCTATATTGAAGCCCTTATATGGTAAAGGAGATGGAGATATCCTTGTGTTTTGCATATGGTATGGAAGAGGCCTTGTGAAAACATGATCAAACATCCATTATCCAAACTCAAAGGAGTTTTCACTACTAAATGATGGAATTTTTCTCAAAACAAAGCTAGGGCTGCTAAAGACATGATAAAACCCTGATATGCTTTGTGCATTTTTGTGGAAGGATTGTATTATTTTGTTGACACATAATGCAATGCAGGGGTAGTATAGGTAGGATGAATTAGTTTGAATGAAATTTTGTGGGGAGATGTTTTAGACAAGACTAGCTGGGAATTACCAACTTCTTTGAGAACCTTTGCAAGAAATTTGTAACACCTACACAACAAGAATACTTCCAGAGGTTTTAAATGCTCCTTCAACCAGGATATGTGCACAAATGGAGGCCCAGATCTGCACTCTTCCACACAACCTTTGATAACCTGCCACAAAATCTTGAAGCAAAATACCAACAAAGTATCTAGGAATCCCTATTTAATCATGACCTGAGGTACACCCAAAGATTTACAAACAGTCTCATTATTCAAGGAAAGAAAATGATTTTAAATCTGTTTATCTTCTATCAGATGAAAGATCTTCTGAATATAAGATTGCAAATGCCATTAAACCATCAACAAGAAATGAGACCCTATATGATCAAAGAGATCCTAAACACAAGATTGCAACATGAGCAAGAAACATAAACTGAAAACATTTTGAAACATAAGTATATGTAAAATTTGCCAAGAGAATAAACCAGATAATCCAGAAAATGATCAGATACATCAGCTAGGGGAAAGTCATGAGAACAATCTTAGAGCCTGTTGATGGCTTTACAACTAAAACCAACTCAACATGATGAAACCTGATACAAAAATGGAATTGAAAATGGCTCTCAGGCGGTTTTCTCTAGAGAAATGGATTTCTTCCCTTTTGCTTGAAAATTCTTAGTTTTTTTCTCTCTTTTGTTTCCCCCTAAAAATGCTTCAAAAATATATTTTATACCTCATGCCAGCTTGGATCCTTGCTTCCCAAGAAAAGAATATGCTTAGGGATCAAATTTGTTACAAGAAACCTTATCCATTTCATGAAAATGACATTAAACTGTAAAATAACTCGTAAAATGCCAGGGATGCACAAATATTTTAAAATATTGCATGAATTTAGATCCTTATCCATCCCAGGGTCATGTTTTTGGCATTCAGACATGCCAGCATGCATTTGCAATCATTTTCACCTTTTACTTCATCATTTTTCACCTCTACAACTTTAATTTTTCACCTTTCACGTTTTTACACAGCCTGAATAAAAATTTCATCAAAAACACCATAGGGCACCGAATTAGCTCATAAAAATGATGCCATTACACTCAGAAGGCCGAGGGGATGTGAAATCATATAAAATTTCATGCAATTTGATGAAGAAACGATGAATCCAAGCTTCCTAGAGCTCTAATGGTGACAAGAAATGAAAACGCATAGCAACCGTTTAACTTTAAATTCTAGCCCTCCACGTGGTAGATTAGATCCTTGAATATTCCCTCAAAAATATCCTTTTTCCCTTTGGATGAGGTGGGACATGTGTCCAAACATGATTGGAGCGGGCCCCCATCTTAAAAAATGCATTTTTAACCTTTTTTGACCTTTGGAAAATTTTGAAAATTTTCCCCGCTTGCCCCCTGGACCCACCACGTGTCCACATGTGGGCCCCACCAAAACTGGGGGCCAATTTGATGAATTTTGCCACTTTTTTAGAAAAGGAAAATTTTCTCAAAATTCTCTATGGGCCCGAACACCCACTCACTCCCTTGCCATGTGGCGGTCTCCCATTCACTATGGAGCCAACCCTCTAATTTTTTCCTTCAAACCTCCGAAAACACTAAAACCTTTTGCGGGCCCGCGCTCTCCTTTTTTCCCTTTGTAATGTGCCACGTGTTGCCCCCTGATTGGATGCGGGGCACACTTCCAAATTTTCCTGTCGGGGCCACGGATCAATTTTTGACTTTGAGAAATTTTGCCAAAATTTGTAAGATTTTCAATATTTTCTCCACGCTCCAAACCTCTGCCTCCTTTTGGACACGTGTCCTATTTTCATTGGTTACGGGACTTCGGCCAAAAAATTGAATTTTACCCTTTGAAGTTGAAAAACTTTAAAACTATCACAAACTCGTGGATCCATTATACCCTTTTGGACACATGTCACTTCGTGATTCGTGCGAGAGATTTGGCTCAAATTTTAACTTTGAGATTTTTCCTCCAAAGGCAAAAATCCAAAAACATGCACAACCCCACTCCTCCATTGGCTCTCCTAGACACATGTCCTCTTCTTGTTGGAGGTGGGCCTTCAGGTCAAAATTTTTGCTTGACACCTTGAGCCAAAAAATAACAAAAATTTTCTAAGTCCCCCGCCATTCGCATGCTTCCTGTGCCACGTGTCTCCTTCCCATTCGTTGTGGGCCTTTGGGAAAAATTTGATTTTGAGAATTTTTCCAAAATGAAAGAAAAATTCCTAAGTATGACCCACCACCTACCGATCCTCTAACCAATCAAATTGTGCCATGTAGGCACTTCACTGTAGTAATGCGGAGTCGCCGATAAAAATTTCCTTTGCCAAAACTCAAAAAACAAGTTAGAACATTTTCCCACATATCCTTGACCAATAGGAGCTCACCACATCACCAAAAGGTTGCGATGACTAATTTGACGGGAAAATGACACCCGTATGCCCATCAAAACATAAAAAATACAGAGGATGCCCTAGAAATCAAATTTTTCACAAGGAAGACAGATTTCTTAGTTTTAAATCAATTGAAACATGATTTGAGTTTTTTTCGACCTAGGGATTGAGATTTCACTTTCACAAAAATGGAATTCGATCAAATATGAGTTTTTGAATGATTTAACAAGGGGAAAATGACATGGCCTAAAAAAATGAAGGAATTAGGGCACAAAAAGAGGGCAGCTTGGAAATTTGTTTCAGAATAGGGAAAAACCATAACATTTTGAGCATTTTGTAAGCTTTCAACTAGGAGAGATGATTTACAGATCATCAAATCGAAAAATAAAACATTTTTGAGTATATTTGGACATAAAATTTAGGGCAAAGCATGCAAACTCAGAATTTTCACCAACAGGGCCTTGCCTTTTACTACTTATATAATTCCCAAAATAGGTCGCATCCTAAAAATAGCCAAGCACCTTTACAATACCAAGCACACATGCAAGTGTGCTAACAATATATCTACCCTAGTTAACTAGTAGTGGTAATTTTATTATTAACTTGAACACATGCAAAGCACTTAGTAGACGCTCTTCCAAAAATATCCTATGCGTGTGCGCAAGTCTCCATATGGTTGTGTGCTCTTCACGCTATCTCCAAAAATATACCCTAATCATGAAAATGGAAAAGTTCCAAATCAGTCCTTGTCTTCGGTGTGCAATTACTTCCTTATCCTTCTATGCCTTCAAATTTTCCTTCCTCCCACACATGAATCTTCTAGTTGTTCCTTCCTTAGCAACATTCTATGTTTTCTTAACACTTTACCCACTTCAATACAATGAGAAATAAATGCATTCATTTGTATTTTCAGTAGGTCATGTGAAGAAAGTATTGACGATAATCTCACAAGTGTGTACTAATCAAGTAGGTAAGTGAGGTGCTTCGATTCATCCACAAGGTTCCCTCTTACATGGACTACTTTGGGGTTCCTATGAGCATCCCTCTTGTTATCTTAAGGCTTATGCCAAAGTGAGTTTCTCCTAGTCTAAAGTAGACGAGACATAGTTCTTTACCAAAACCAACATATATAGTGTGTTGACTGATGAATGTGGTGTGTAATTTTATCTTTTGGATTAGTAAATGAGGTTTAGACCACCATTGGAAACCTGCAACACATGTGTAGTTAAATTTTATATCCTGATTCTTGAAAAATGGTGGTAGGTCCTTTCCACAAATGATTTTAGTAGTTCCCAATAGAAGGTAAACCAAATTTGCTTTATATTTTCAAGATCATCCAAGGATGCAAGAGAAGAGCATACGCAATGATTTAGTTCAACTAGATAAATGTAAAGGAAAACTTAAAATCGAATGAAAATTTTAAAGAAAAGTGTGACAATTTGTTTATTCCCTTAAGCCAATAATTTTAATGAAGTGTTTTTAAAGTGAATTGAAACAAGACTTAGAGCTATTTTTGATTCCCAAGATCACCTAAAAAGGTGTGAGGGAAGAGCATACGTAACCCTTAATCTAACAAGTGAAAACACAAATCTTCTTTAACATTTATCAATCAAGTAAGTAAAGACATGATTAAAACACTGCTATGAGAGATTTTAACAAAAATCCTACAAAATATTGAAAAATATTCAAGATTAAATCATGCAAACTTTCAAAACAAATCCAAGTATTAATATATCACACTGTGCACCCCGACATTGTATAAATGCCCCTGGCAAAGATATGTGTTCCCCGCTAGTATATGTGAAGACCTACTAGCATATGCGTGGCCCTACTATAATATGTGTGACCCTAGCAGCAGAATACAAAGAGTGGGAAAATAGTGTAGCACATGCATGGCCAACAAAATGTATCTCGCACCCCTTAGAGTGTATGTGTACCCTGGTAGTAAAACACAAAGAGTAGGAACGAGTGTTGTGTATCTGTGGCCAACAAAGTGTTTTCGTGAGACACATTTGTTCCCTAAGCTACAAGACGGACTATGGGAGAATAGTGTGGTGTATGCATGGCAATCAAGGACTATAGGTGCCCCTTATAGTGTATACGTGCCCCACCTTGTAGATCACTAAAATATGGGTTTTTACAAAACATTATAAAAATCTCAAAACTTTGTTTATTTTATTCAATTTTGACGGCACCTATGCTCCTTGAACCTTGAAAAGAGCATAAAATCCAAGTGATTCTAACTAAACTAGTTAAAAAATCCTACGTTTAACCAAAAAATGGAAAAGAGGGTTAGTTTAAATAAATCTTGAAACAAAAGAAAAAGGACTAGGATTACTCCTATCAAGCATGGCAAATGTATGCATGAAAGACTATATCATAAGAATTGAAACTAACACCTAGTAAATTCAAGACATGATTAGATCAAACAAAAACATCAAGGTAAGAGCTTAGAAATATAACTTCTTTGCATGTAATGTGAATGAAACAAAATAACTTGCTAAGCCATTTTACTCTTTAGATTGCTAACTAAATGTGAATCTACTTAGATCCTATAGTAATCAAATTGGGTTTGTTGTTTTTGCTTCGAGATGGTGAAAGGATCTCTCTAAACAATGTCTACAAGGTCATATTAGATATTCCTCTACTAACCAAACATGAAGAATGGATGAAAGGTGAGAAGTTTATTCGAATAATGGAAGTAAGGCTCAATATTATATTTTTTATATGAGATACTATCAATTTTATGGTATAAAGTTGAAAGGGGTGCTCTAGGCTTGTATTTATAGGTTTCCATTTGGGAAAATTTAGAATCTTAATTCATGTGGGACAAAAGGTAAAGCCAAAATAGAATTTTACAAGTCAATGCACTTTTTGATTAGATTAGGAGCTAATTAATCCTTTAGGATTAATTAAGGATCCTAAGTAGGCTTAGGAAGCTTTATGAGAGCATTTGGAAGGGGTTTTGATATATTTTAAAAGTTTCGGAAGCATAATTTATCCAATAAGAGGGTTTATTGGTTAAACACAAGATTAGAGACTTAAATAACATATAATTAGCTAATTAAAAGGATTTATCACTAAGGAAATTTCATTAATTGGCATCCCTGATTGAATTAAAAGTATAGCTAGATAAGGAAGTGTCGTTATTTGACTAGAGTGAGAGGGGGTGAAGATCGTTAGTGTAATTTAATTATTAAAATTACATTGATAAAATTCTAGGTTTCTACATTTTCCCTATTTGGGGTGGCATAAGCGATGAAAATTCAAAGATAGTAGACAAGTACAGGCACACAAATTTTTAATGCGTAGAAGAAAGATTAGTAGAATGAAGGATGCCCCTCGAGTATCAATAGGCGACAAAAGAGGTCGATCAATGATCAAAACAGATGAAGGAAAAGGATAGAATAAATGTGAAAGAAGAGGGGGATAGAAGGTAATATCCATTTCCCAAGTGAGTTTGAAGAATAGTGTAGGATAGAAGAGAATGATAGGGGAGAAAAATGAAGATGAAAAGAATCGAAATAGCTTGCATCCTAATGTAATGTAAACAACTTTATTTCATCATATTGCTAATGATCTATATCATTAGTCTTTTATTATATAGAAGCATACAAAAAAGTGTAGGATGACTTGAAAAGACAATACAAACATATGTTCATTACTAAAAATGCTTAACTCAATGCAACATACATAATGCAATGCAATACGAGAAAGTAAACAAGCTAACCTAACAGGGAAAACAAGTACACATGCACATACTCAAACAAACAATGTTTAAGTCAATCGCACAAATTTTTTTGTCATCAAGCTCAGTTTTGACCTATGTGAATTAATGACGAGGGTTGATAGTGGCACCCCAAGAAAGGATGCATGTTAGGTGAATAAACGAGGGACATACAAGTCCTATGAAAAAGCAATCACGCACTATAAAACTTCCCAAGCATCGTGTTTGTGCAAGGAAGGTAGAGATAGAATTTTATTAATGGAGGAAAGATCAAAATTATCTACAAGTTGCGCATATGAATAGGTGAGAATGAAAGAGAGACATTTTGTATGATGATTTTTATGTTTGAGTACGATGCATGTGATACATGCTTCAACTTAGTTTATGCGTGTTACCAATTTTTTGATTTATGTGATGTTTTCAATTTTTTAGGATTTTTGTGGAAGTTATATGATTTTTTAATTTATTTTTAAAACATTTTTGAATGTTTTTAGTATTTTCTAAAGTTTTCTGAAACTATGTACATGAATTCAAAGAAATGTGGATGCCCCTAGTGATAGATGGGATGTAAAAGAGTAGAATTCCAGGCATATTTGAAAGAAGGAGAAGATGCAAAAGTTTCTCCAACGTTAGATGGGAGTATACAAAGGTGAACTCTTCACATATATACAAGAGTAGAGTCATTCCGATCAAGGCAAAAGGGTATATGTCCAACTGAAAGTAAAACATAGGTGAAAACTAGCTTAGGATGAAGTAATTGTTCCTTGTAGAGATGAGAATACTCTTGAAGAAAGAATCCTCCCAAGGCACTAGAAACATGTTTTTACCTAGGGACTTGTCCAAAGTGCCACAATTGCATGGTTTTTAGATTTAGACGACTAACTGTTTTCTCTTTACTTTTTCTATTTTTATACTTTTTTGTTTGTTTTTTTCTTATTTTTGAGAAACTTCATACTCAAGCATAAAACCGCTTGAGATGCATTGTGTTCATGGGTTCCTTTAGTCTATCGCCATTTGAATGAGAAAGTTTGTAGGCCCTTGATCCATACTTAGCAACCACTACATAAGGTTTTAACCATTTTGGCTTGATCTTTCCTTTCTTTTCCCAATCTTTGGTGATGCTTAACAAATTTTCTTCTAGCATTAAGTCTCCTACCTCACATTGACGAGGTATGATATGTTGGTTATAGCCATGGGATACTCAATTATGATACACTTTTAAGTGATTGAGTGCACAGATGCATCTTTCATCTAGAGTTCCAATTGTTTCACCTAATTTGTTGCTAGTTAAAAATGAATAGGAAATAGGTTAGGAGGAATACATATAAGATGTAGGTCGAAGGTTGAATGTGCACGTTAATGAATTTTTGATCAAATTTGATCGTGAAGAGTTTCCTTTGGCTAGGGGAAATGATCCGTAAGAAACACAAAAGGACTACAAAATGGAATTAATAATATAGGTTAGTGGGTGCCTAGTGAGATGCTAGATCTAGGAAGCATGATGCTTCCTAGAAGGCTATCAATCAACTTTTAAATACAAATTAATGTAGAAAATATCATGGAACAAAGAAATTATATTGTAGTTATACAATTTATGTATCTCTTACAAATATAATAAGTAAATCTAATCTAATAGGAAAAGCTATGATTAGATCGGAGATTTGGTAAGTTATTCTAGATTTAAAGGGTTTAATAGAGGTCTCATCTAGGGTCCTGGGAATGATTAGGTGAGGTCTAGGTTGGTTTAAGACGATCCAAAATCTTATTTTCGAGAAGGGTATAGAATGACATAGAGACCGATATCAGTTAGTTGACCAATGTCGGTAGAGATATGAAAATAACGGTGGTAGTTTAAACCTAAATTGGTAGGGGAAATTGATAATAACTTAACAAAAATTGGTTTTTGGGCTTTTACGTGATTGCACAAAAATTGACAAGGGTGAGGTTAGGTACATAATATTAATAAGAATACTAGAAATATAGAGGGAGATGTCACAAAAGGTGAAATGGTTGAAGGTGGTTGGGTTTGGTGAATTGGTGGGAAGATGGAGATATTCATATCACAGTGGAAACTAAAAATACTGAAATATATGAGAGGTCTACAATAAAGTAAGCACAAAAGATTGAGATCCCGTTACTTACTTGTTGCTATGAAGATCTCTTCATTGGAAGGAGACTAGTGGTTGATTGGTAAGGTGTTGGCATGTTCAATGTCACAGTAGTATGTTTTTGTATTCCCATGAATGTTCTAATGGTTTGGAAGGGAAAAAATCCTTGGCTTGTGTTGCCCTATAATGATGTGTAGATGTTATTTGGATGAAGTAATGGCTCTGAGATCCTCACTTGATTGCAATAGAGTTCCCAAAACTAAAATGACCAACCTGGGTAAAGAATTGTAAAGTTGTATATAAAGGAACTGATGGTGGTTTAGGTAAACCGACATCGCCACAGTAAACCGGTGTTACTTAGGGAAAAATAGACCTATTTACCAAAAATAGGTAGATTTTCCTAGATTTGGTGTGTTTTCATCATTGAGTCCTCTTAGGAAAGTATAGTTCATGTGAGAAAAGGCAAGAATAACTTAGGATAGGTCTAGTTAGGTTTAGGAAGAGGTCTTAGTTAGTTAGGTCAAGTTAGTGACTCAACACTAGGAGTTATAACTCAGTGTTGAGGGTGATGACTCAGTGGTGAGGGTGATGACTCAAACACTGTGAGTTAAATGCCCTTGGAATGGGTCCAGGGTGAGGTGTCACAATGAGGTGGAGGTATGAGGGTGAAATTAATTTAATTAAAATAATTAAATCAATTAATAATGTGAAGGTGAATATTAATATGTAGTAATGGGGTCATGGTTAGTTAAATGTGTTACGTTAATTACTTGAAGGGGACCAAGGGGAGTGTGACCCAAATTTGGGTGTCTACATTTTCCCCTTTTTGCGTAGCTTGTATTGGTAAGCAACGACGAAAAATAGGGAGTTAGTGCCCGGGTATGAGCGGAGGGTAGGTTTCCCCAAGTAGGGCAGAAGGTAATCCCTTTCAAACCAATAAGCTGGTGAGGAATGAAATAAATTCCATGAGTGGTTTGATAAATAGGTAAGTGATGAAAACAAGGGTAGGTGGGTTATAGGTAATCGTGATTTTGGTTTGGGTAATAAGTAACAGCAATCTAATGCATGCACATGTATAGATTGTAATATGGTACTAGGTTAAAGAGCTAGCAAACTCTACATCGTCAAAGGTGGATAGTTTTATCCAAACAAGGTTGAAGTGGTTCAGGTATCCAAGGTATAGGATATGGTCCTGAAACACAACTTGGAAAGGTTTAGGAACAAGAAATAAGGTGTGTTCCAGGGCACCAAAGGTATGGTCAGGATATACATCATGGCTTTACACAAGGTAAGGTAACTAGGCTAAACAACACAAGTATCATATTGCAAAACAAGCAAATACACGAATTTGAGTGTCACAATAGGCAAGTGTCAGTTGGGTGAGGTGGAAAAGGCCATAGGTAAGGCCACGTTAGGGAAAAAAAGATGCCCTAATAGATGGTGAGGTCGGGTGGAAGGTTACAAGGTCATTAAGGTAAGGGGTAAGGTCTAGGTCAACATTGGGTTAGGGGGAAGAGAGCTTCGGGAAAGCATAGGTGGGGAAATAGGTGGAAATTAGGTAAAAGGGATAACCGATGGCGGGCATGTCCAAGCTGATGTCGGTCAAGCTAAACCAAACACGGTGCACTCTAGCACATGACCAATTTTGGTTTAGGAAACCGACGTTTTCAAGTCGGGTTTGGGATAAAAAGGTAAAATCAGTGAATTGTGGATTCATTTGTTATTTTCCACTTGTCAAAATGACAAGCAGAGAGGCGTTTTCATACCATTGATGAGAGTGACCATGATTGGGCTATATTGTAGGATTATTTGGAGAGATGTGAGTGGTTGGAGAGGTGACAAGGTAGGCCTATGAGATCGTTTGATGTGATTCAATTGGTGGAAATCCATGGGTGTGATCTAGACATGACAGTTGTAAGAGGAGGTGCAGTGCGGGGGGCCACCAACGTAGAGATCGAGAGATCCCAGCGAGGAGATTTCGGTGTATAGAGGTAGGTGTCAATACTTTCTAATTGTTTTGATTGAGTTTTAGGTAAAAATGAAAAAAATGGGGGTGGGAATGAAAAATTCAAAAGTTGATTAAAAATGGAAGAATGTGGGTATGGGGAGGGTGGAATGTAGTTTAATTAGGTTATAAAATTGAAATGGGTGGGGTATGAGTGTTATTTGGGTAGATTTTAGGCTTGTTTTTAAATTTTTAGAAATTTTGGGGTGGGGGTTTTGGTTGTGGAGCTGAACTAGAGACTAATGTCGGTGCTGGGTGAGGTCAAGGTCGATCGGGCATGTTGGCATCGGTTGGCAAATAGGTGACCGATGTCGGTTCAAGGTGACCGATGTCGGTCTATTTCATCAATTATTGTAGAAAATGAAATAGATAAGGGTAAAAGGCCAAGGAGGAATACCTGTTATTACATTGGTCAAAGGTTATACACGTGTAAATGAATTTTTGATCCAAGCCAATTGTGTGATCTTCCTTTTTCCTAGGAGGAACTACCTATAATACAAAGCAAGACCACAAGATACAATCAATAGCAAAGGTTAGTCAATTTTCTAGCGTGAGTTAGATCCAGGAAGTGTGATACTTCATTAACGGTTGTCAATCCACTAATATATAACTCAATATAAAATAACTAAACATGAAAATAAAAATGAATCTAATGCTAGTGTTCTGATTTAGGTGTCTTAGACTACTATAAGTGTTAATCCAATTAAATGTTGTATAACTACACTAGTGAAGGTCTTGGGTTAGGTTACATGTTTTACAAGTGGTCTAAGTGTCATAGGCGAGTCCAGGTAATATTTGGTGAAGTTTAGGTTAATTTTCGGTTATTAGGAAGCTTGTTGGTTTGAGGTAGATTACGGGCATAGAGACCGATGCCTACTATCGGGGTGACCAATGTTAGTACGGAGTAAGACCGGTGCTAGTTTAGGATGACCGATATCAATTATTTTAGGAAATGGCATAATGTCAAAAATGGGTGTCAAAGCTCTCTCTGTGTCTACACAAAGAGTTGGGAAGGTCTGTTGTGAGGTTGTAGGTGGGGTATCAAGTTTGGGTGATATTTTGGTGAGATATGGGGTAATTTTGGTGCAGATTGATAGGAGACACATAGTGGTACGCTGGTTTGGTGAATGACATCGGTCTAGTGACTAACGTTTGTCTAGTGACTGATGCTAGTGAAGAGGGGAGACCGACGACAGTTAAGGTGATTGGCATCATTAGGAGAAATTTGGTGGTAATTAAATAAAAATTGGTTTTGGACTTCTCTGTGATTGCATAGAGAATGAAGGGAGGATGGTTGGGTTTGTAATAATGTTGGTAAGACATGAGAATGTATAGAGGTAAGGTTTGAAGAGCTAGAAGGTTGTGAGTGGTTAGATGGGTAGATTGGTAAGAAGGTGGGGATGGAGAAATGCAGGGAGGAATAAGATGAAATAATATAAGATAATGATCCTATACTTTTAGCAAGTACAAAATGATGAAAACCAAATATATGTACTTACATTTGAGGGTTTGGTTAGCAAAGGAAGGCGTAGTTGATCCGTGAATAAATTTGTGATCGAGTATTATAGAAATACTCCCTGGAGTGCTCCCATGAATATTCTAATGTCTTCAAATGAGCATCGTGTGTTTTCTTAGGCCTTTGGTTGAGTGTATTCCATTGTCTAGATGTTGAGAAGTCTTTGGTTCGTGCTTGAATGTAATAGATCTCTCAGAACTCAAAAATGACCTACTTGGTTAAAAGGTTTCAAAACTATATATATATATATATATATATATATATATATATATACATGGTAACCGATGTCGGTCAAGGTGACTAGTGTCGGTTAACGGTTAATCGGTGTTAGTTAAGGCGGTAAATCCTAGGTTTACCAAAAATAGCATATAGTTATTATTTTTGGCATGCTCTAATTGTCAATCTAGGTCTCAAGTGAGGGTTAGCACTTAGATAAGAGGGAGTTTTGTTGGAGATGGAATAGGACTTTAATTTTAGGATCCGAAAGAGTCCTAATTAGTTAAGATAACTAGAGTGTAGTCATTTTTATGCCTTTAGAATAAAATTCTAATCCCATGTGCATCATCCTATCACCCAGCGGACGCTAAGTGCTCACTCGAGGCACACGTGAGCACTAAGCCCCTCCTTTATGCGAGTCCATTCAAAATACATTGCTTATTGATAGAAACTTAGATTCAAGAAAGAAAAGAACCATGCATTCATTCTAAGAACTTAGAATAAGTTACTACATCAATGCATCCATTCATATATCAAGAGAAATGACAAATAAATAATGGATCTGATTCATAATATAGAGAAAAATGTACAAGGGTATATACCAATGAACAACATATGCTTAAAAGGAAGTCATATATTCATATTGATCTTCGTTCTAATAGCCACATTGCATTCATCAAGGCCATAACAATCCAATGTATTAAATGCAAATAAT
Source organism: Taxus wallichiana var. yunnanensis (assembly GCA_018340775.1). Lineage (NCBI taxonomy): Eukaryota > Viridiplantae > Streptophyta > Pinopsida > Cupressales > Taxaceae > Taxus > Taxus wallichiana. The sequence continues at coordinate 441,531,763 of CM031239.1, forward strand.
ACTCATGCATCAGAAACCTAAACTATGCTTTCCACATTACAAAAATTATCACAGACACATCCCTTTAGACAAACCATGGCTCCCATAGTCCTCTTAGTGAGAACCCTAACCCATAGAACCCACTACTATTTCTAAAGAACTTTGCCTCTTCAAACGTTGCTATCGACTCTCGATGATAGTGCCTACTCTTGATCACTCTTGATGCTCTTTTCTTCTACCTGAGCATCTCTAAATATAGCTTTTAGCCTCCACCGCCATGCCTTCCTGAGGAAACAAATCGGTTGTCAAATTTCCATGTGGTCTTCAAATGGAGCATGCTTTCTCTGATCCAAGCTCTCCACTTTCTACAATGATGTTGTTTTGGATCCTTCCATCACATGGAATATTCCTTTCTTGACCACCAAGTTATCAGGATGGCACCTTATCTATTCCGCATGCTTAGTCGGGTCATTCTTTTCTCATGAGTTACTATAAATTCCAAATATGGCTAAGTCTTAAAACCATTTTCTTTTTCTTGTGCACACACACCATGGGTTCTATCAAACCCTTCTAAATCTCTAACTCACGTGCCTTCACCCCGCATTTGCTTCCTTATATAGGTCTCGCACACCCACGTGCCTTCTCATACTTAGCCAATATTTTGAGGCCCAACATCACCCCATACTAAGCTTATTCTCCATCCTCGGGAACACTTCTCTTCAATGAATAAAGAATGGCGGGCTCTAAATAGTTGGAAAAAGAATGAAGGAATGAAGAATTGGGAGAAATAGCTAAAGAATGTGGAAATGAAGGAGAACATGTTTATTGTTGAAGGGGAGAGGGAAATCCTTCCCTATTTCTGCCTCTAGCTTCTCTCAAGCATCAACCTCACTTTTCCCTTGCTAACAAGGTCATAGGGCCTCACCTCCTAAAAACCCAAATCCTCCCCTTTGGAACTCATTGTATCAATGATACCCTCCAGTTTTTTGCCCAAGTCATTGAGTGCGTCCATCGTGCGGGTGATGCGGGGGTATAACTACTTCAGCCATTTTTTGATCAATCCCCAAAAGGTCTCGATAGCTTATAATCTCTTCTCTACCTCAGCTAGGATTTTATCCCTTTCTGATTTGTTCCCCTTATTCGTTTCCTAAAAATCCTTGAGTTTCACTTCATGTGTAGCAACCAATATGTTTGTTACTCTATCTCTATCCATGTAATTATCATAAGAAGATTTAGAAACTTACGTGGTGGCCTTTACATGGGCAAGGAGTTTGGTATCTCTGAGAAAAGATTTCTACAACCTTTAGATTCTCTTCTCTTTCTTGGTGTGTCAGTTCCTCTTCTATAGACTCTAAGGTGAGTGGCCACCTTTCCATTAATAGGATGCGAGTAAAATCCTCCAAGCCGGAAGGTTGATTCATATTTTTGTTTGGGCAGCTCTAGGCTGGGATGTTTTAAGACAATAGCATTTGTAATCATCTCAATTTTCTTATATACTTCATGCACCCTTACCTTCTCCTCTTTCAGTTCATGCCTTAATTGTGCCTTTCGATAAATTCTTATTTATTCAGATCCTTTCTCTTCCTAAGAAGATCCTATTCCTTTTCTCCAATTCCACCTATAGGAATCTCACCCGGTCATTCCTTCCAAATACTTTTGCCTCAACCTCAACTAAAACTTTGTTGAGCACATTACAGACTTGTTCATCGTGCAACTACAAGAATTTACAAGTAGTTTTACCCTCTTTTTCTCTAGCATCTTCATGAGCACCCCTTGGCTTACTTCAAACACAAGTACATCCACGTGGGACTCGAACACCCAAGATAGCATTTTCCTAGTTCATGGGTATGTGCCTTCTTAATCAAATGAAGTCATGGCCGGGATTTTCTGTTGGAACAATGCTCTAGAAGCACACGTGTAGCACCTTTCTTGGATCATGGACGTAACCCATTCCCTTCCTTGTACTACCATTACACTCTTCCCACATGTTTGTGCAGCCTTTGGGAAGCTTACAATCAAATTGGGATTTCCACCCATGCTGTCATACTATTTCTCAAAGGTCTCTTCTTCCACTTCCTTCAATATTTCATTTGCGCTACGCTCCACCTCCTGCTCCACCAAGTCCTTGATGATGCCAACTACTTCTCTCTCTACGGCCTCCTCTATTTTCTCCTTAGTGAGGCTTAGGGTTCTCTCGATTGTTTGTGTTCACCTCCTCGCTCACCCCCATGCCTTTAGCATCCGCTTCCTCCTCGCCATTATTCTCTTTATCTTCCTCATCCTTAGAGTTGTACACATCATACATTGGATGGCATTGAGCTTCCCCTGGGCTCTTCATCATCTTTTTTTCCTATATAGGCTTCTAGGCTCTTTGTCTCCTCCAAGTCTTCCTTTTCTACCACCTTCTACTTCTTCCTAACTGGTGATTCTAGTATAGGGGACTCTTATTTTCTGTCTCTTCAATAGGTGACACATTCCTTGGTGATTCTTCTTGTGTGAGAGGCTCTTCTTTCCCTAGATCCTCTTTCCGGGGTCTTATTCTTCACGAGGGATTTCTTCCTACATGCGTAAGTGCTTGGCTTAGCACTTACTTCCGATGTGCCCGCAAATTGTGTTATTTTCACACTTGGTTCCTTCTTCTCCTAAATTTCTATTTCCCTCTTTCTCGGTGCATTCTTATTCCTCTCTATGGGGTCTTCTAGAATGGAAACATCATTCTCTTGGTAGGAACCTTTCTCAAAACTTTGGTCTTATGTGCAGGTATACCCTTGTTGCGGCCCTTCTGGAAATTGGCAGCATCATCGGTTTCATCATCTGTACTTCATGGGAGGCATATTTCTCCACATACACGCATTTCTTGGGGTATACAAGCTTTTGGTATAGCTCATGGTGGTCTGGTCTACTTCACTAAGGTTGAACCTTATCCTTTTGGCCTCCTTAAAGTGATTCACCCCTACCTAGAAGTCTTGTGTAGTGAAAGAAAATGGCAGCTTGCACCATGGACCCTTACTCCCATCTGTTAAAGTGAACCTTCCAATGAAAAAATGCTGCTATACAGTAAACTAAACTTATCCATCTACCTGCGTGGGAAACTCTCTGTATCCTCCACTCTTCCCAAAATGTGTCGTGCATTTTCTTGTACCATTTTTCCAAGCGTGCCTTGAAAGCGGTTGTCATGGTATCCCAAGTATATTCTTCAAATATCTTAGTGGGTGAGGGATTTTCTTCTGGATACTCCCATACAAACTTCTATGTCCCATCGGGCACTCCAATCTCGATAATATGATAGTGAGTAGAATGTTGTTGAACAATATATTTTTTCCTTCTTGCACATTACTAATGATCTCATCTCGTAATATAGGCAGACAAGTTATAAATAGTCCCTTCAGAAATATTTCGACATACATTACACCATGCCTTGTTTACTTGTGTCCACATTTCTTGATCATTTAGATTGGTAACCAAGCACGTGGCCATACTCATAATATGGTTGGGGATCTCTATGATATCAAAATAGCGTGAACCCTTTTTGTAATTATAAGCCTCCATAGTTTCCTTGATGGCTTCCTTATCCTCCAAGTCATCATCTCGGAATCCCATTCACAAATTAGTCCAGTGAACTTGGATATGAGCTAAGAGGTTATGCACATTTTGTGTCCTACAAAATATAGATGGTCTTAATGCACGTGCGACATCAACCATCTTTGGTATAACTATTCGGCTTGCCAAAATAGGGCAACTCATATAGTTGCAGCAACTGACCTTCTCTAATTTCACCTTCACTTCATCATTGTAGATCAACATTCCTTTTGGTGTCCTCTTATTAGTTGGATGAACCAGTTCCAACATCATCTCCTTTTCTGTAATGCTCGTGCCATGATTGTAGTCAATCATGGCCATCTTCCTTAAGTGTGATACCCATTCTTTTCCCAACAATACTCCATTTGGGTACTACATCTCTGCATACCACTCCTCATTAAAACTAGTTGTGGTAGTTTGTTTTCCTTTTCCCTTCTTCTTTGGTGAAATAGTTGCCTTCTTTGGTGTCATTTTTACTTGTCGGCCAAACCCTAAACTCGTCTTCCTTTCTCTACTTCCTAACTCTGCCCAATCTTGTGGCTTAACTCCATGAAATAATCCTTCTATTTCCTTGCCCTATTTGTCAAACCCTAAGTTGGAAAAAATATTCCACAAGACAAAGTGTACTCCATCAAAAATTTCTTCCCTATGCTCGTGTACTCCTTTCACTCTAGTTTGTAAATCCACCCTAGTCACACTCTTAGATCTCTATGATTCTTTCTTCACACAAATCTCTCTTTGTAGATTCCTTAGTTCACAAGAGCTCTTCAATCTTCATAATAGCAAGGTAAATAATAGCATGTCTGACTTCATACTTATAGTTTTTCCCCTTTTCCAATAATAAATGCTATGCCACCAACCAACATACTTAGCATTAAATGTAACTTTTTCTACTAAAACCATCCTTAAGTTCCTTTACCCATGTGCCTAATCTTGCATGAAAAACCCTTTCCAACCTTCTGGTGTGTAAAAATTCAACCTAAATGAAGACTCTTACTTGCGCATCTATAGCTCCAAAGGAACTTCTTCTATCCTCTACCTGATTTTTACCCTCACATGCCTCATGTTGTGCTCCGTGCTTTTCCTTTGTTGTACATGGTTTTGTTAAGCTATCTTGACACCAAAAATTTCTTGTCCACCATTTTCCCACGTGCTTTCTCAACTTTACACACTTTTTATCTTTCAACTGGGACATTTAACACAACTTCCACTACCAACTTATGCTTCACTTTGCACTACTCCACCCCACACTAAAAGAGATGTGCAGCCCTATATGCACGTACAAAACCTTTTGGAAAATAATGTGGTTACTAGCATACAAGGTGTAAAAAAATCAATGTAGAAAGGGACAAGTAATGAGAAAGGAAAACACAACAAAAGAAAATGCAAAAGGGAAATTATAATCTAAGCGGCAATATTGCCTTATTTACAAACACCAAGAAGACTTATTTATAGTATGGCTTGACTACTCAATTGAAATGTCTAGGAAACCTTGTCCCATCGAGCACTTGCAATTGACATGTGTCCGACTCAAGGATGTACAAGATGATTTAAGGGCCCAACCAATGGACTTTCAATTTCCTAGAATGGCACAGAACTTGGAATCATATAAAAAAACCATCCGCCCAACCTCAAATTCTTACTCTTCATATGACGATCATGTCATGCCTTTTTTATGGCCTTTTCAATCTTTTGATTCCATCTAGCCAGTGATCACTTCTCATCTAACTGCATCAACTTATCGATCCTCTCCTTGAGCGCTTGTTCATCAGCTAATCCTCCTACACGTGCTATACGTAGTGATGGTAACATGAATTCAACCGAAAAAAAAACTTCCACGCCAAAAACCAATTGAAACGGTGTGGCATTGTTTAACCTCTTGTAGGTTATCATGTATGCCAATAGAACAACTAATTCCTTGTCATCCTAGTCTTGTCTTCCAACATCACAAATCTTGGTCAACGTGTGACTTAGTATTTTGTTAAATGCCTCAATAGTTCCATTTTTTCTTCAATGATAAGGGGTAGTCTTGTGATGGGCCACATTAAACTCGCTAATAGAATCCTAATTGTTTCATTCATAAATGTGTACCCCTATCACTAGTCAAACTCAAAGGACATTCATACATGCTGATTATGTTTTCCCATAAAAATATAACATGTGTCATTACGGTGTTGATGCAGACTAGAATTTAGTCATTCAAACTAATAAGACCCTAGATGCACTAGGACATCACTCAACCTAAGATGAGAGCTCACTTGAAGTGCGCAAAGGTACTAGGTCCCTTTTAGGGTTGTTGTTGCAAGAAGTTAGCATGATGAAGACTTAATGCATGTAATTTCATCACTAACACAACATCCTACAGAGCAACCACATCTATGCTTAGGTAAGAACATAATTAAGTATTAACCATGATGAGATCAAGAACACACTAGATTCAGATACAAGTAGATCTATTCAATATCCTCCATTGTATTAAATGTAATAAGTATACAGAAGCTTCATTACAATAATAGTAGTATGTGTGTAATATATTTAACGACATATCTGTATATATCTCCTCTCTGATTATCGATCTATCTATTACATAGTTCACTACATATATATATAAGGGTGGGGAATTTCCCTTCAATGCTTATCATTTCCCAAAATAGGTCACATTCTATTATGAGCCATGCACCTTTAAAAAACTGGCCACACATGCAAGTGTGCTAACAATAGAATGTTGTTAGCTAACTGTTATGAGTAGATATATTTCCATCATGTGCCCATGCAAAGTGATTTGTATCCAATCCTCCATGAATAGCCAATGTGTGGTGCACATGTCTCTACCTCATTTGTGTGCTCTGTATGCCATCTCTAAAAATAGGCCTTCATGAGTGAAAATAGCTAAGTCCTGAAGACTGAAATTCTACCTCACGTGCGTGTTCTCCCTATCCATTCGCGCCTTTAAATATAACCTAATTTCTTACACGGAATTCTTGTGTGATTTTTCTCAATTTTCTCTCGATTAACATTACCCCACATGAATTTCATTGTCACCTACGAAAATGGTCATCTCCAAAACTGAAGTAAATAATTGAAGAATGGAAAGAATTAAAGAATGTTTTTACTCTATGGTCTCTTTTTCTATAACCTAAACAACTAATTCAGGATATTCCTGTTTTATTTCAACCTCCAAGGTCTACCACTCAGTGAGTGCTTCCTCTACTCTATCTAGAATATCCACAGCAATAGACTCTAGTTCATCTCTCACAATCTCCCCTTTTTCATTTTGCAAGACCAACACAATGTTAGACATTGCAGTCATCCTTCCTTCTAGTAAATCCATCTTTTGTGCAATGATCTTCCCAAGCTCTTCCAGCCGATTCTTGTGTGGTTCTTATACTCTGCCATCGTGGCCTTGTGCTTCTATTTAACTAATGCCAATATTTATATGCAGCCCAATGTGTCATCCTTCATCACTTTCTGGACCTCATTGTGCTCCTCCAAGATTATTACATTTATAAGCTCTTTTGGAGCTGTACAGATGTTCAATGCTTGGAATGCTTTCTTCAATTCTTCTTACAGCACTTGTTGAATTCCTTCATATGATGTAACCTTCCACATCACTAAAGCCTTTTCACGCTCTACCTCTTGTGTTGGATCCTTTGGCGCTGGCATGTGAAGAGGTTCATCTTCAAGTACTAGGTCCACTAAGGTACTTACATAATGTATTGCTAAAGGAAATGTCTTTAGTACCTTTGGTTTGAGGTGTGGCCTAGCCTTCATAACATTATCACCAATTTCATCTGCAAGGATAATAAACACAATGTTTTTATTTTGCACCAAGTCTCTTTCAAGTGTTAGGCACACTATTTCTCCATAGTTTTAATCTCTTCCCTTAGTTCCTAATTGTGGAAGCCTTGTCCATATTCCACCTCGCCACCATTGTTGAAACTTTCACCAATGAATTTCTTACTTGTTCATCTGACATGACCGTGGCTTTACCATTATGTGTCTATCCTAAGGTGTCTTTTTAACCTCTTTGATACGCATGACTCCTCACACACATCAAAATCTGGCTCATACATGTTTGTGTACATTGACCATGATAAATACTTCCTCATGTGCACCATAGCCATATCTTCATCCATTAATTCCCAGCCATTTAATTCCTTCGTGATAGTGTTCTATAGAAATGAGTGCAGATAATTTTATATGCATCCTCGCATAACCCATGGCTAGTGGAATGTTCTCTCCACTTGTTCTTCTAGACCGAGGCTGCGCTTATGAACTTGAGCTTCTAGATTTAGGACTTGTGTTTAGTCTTGCACTGATCTGTGTAGCTATCTCATTAGTTCCCTTTTCCTCGTATTCTCCTTCATTTTTTCATCTTTATGTTCTACAATCTCTAGAGGTTTAGCACAATTAGGCACACTTTCCTTTGGATCTTACGCCTCCTCATTCAACTTCATCTTCCTTCTTCTTTGTGTTGTTGTTTCCTTCTATGGGGAGATTCTAGGTGATTTGCACACCGTTTGCAGAGTAACACCTTGAGTCCATATCCTCTTGAATACTCTCTTGAATTTGTGCTTTGCTTAGACTGCATCTAAGTCCTCCTCATCCCCCTCTTGTGGCCAAGGTGGTGTAGTGGCACACTATGCTTCATCCTTGTTTGTAGGATGTCTTCTACCTCTATGCTCTAAACCACCACTATCTTCACGCCCATCCTCTTCATCGTCAATGTGAATAGTTTATGTGGGCTTTGGCACTAAAATATTTTCCATTGTATGTTGACCCTTTGGTGGGGCTAGAAGTGCAAAATCATCTTTCACATACTTGTTATTCTCTAACTTGGGCTTCAGTTGAAGGTACACTAGTGCTGCTCCAACATCTCCCATAACAAAACTTACCAGTTTAATGTTCAACACATATGAAATAATCATTTCAATATATGCACTAAGCCCTGGATACACATATTTCTTCCTTAGTGTGTGGTAGTCACAATCTACCTTGTACGCATTGAAAGTGAGGCACCGTGCATCCGAGAACCTTTGTATCGACACTGGAAGTACCTTGCTGTGAAGGAATATGGTAACTTACACCAAGGGCTACATGCTCCATCCTTCATGGTGAACCATGCAATGTAAAAATGTTGATATACAGTACTGAACTATTTTTCCAACCACTGAAGGTAATTCCTTGGGGATGTGCCATTCATCTTCAAAGGCCATATGGAGCCTATCGTACCACTTCTCAACCCATTGGTTGACATGTTCATCGTCATGGATCCTTCACACAAGTACTTTTTGAAGTGTTCGTAGAGATGACTTGTCTAACATCCCCATTTTAGTACATTAGAACAAGAATTTTTTTTTGATAGGTGCATCCTAGTTCTAAATACATAATTTAGAACTCTCAGATCATAACAATCATTCTTATAATAGATAACCATATGCAGCTGTGATGACTCGGAGTACCTCCGATCTATTCATTCCATGACTCGGTAATCTACCGATCTATTCATGAGTATCAAAGAGTTGGTGTTTTTATTTTAACACATCACTCTTGCGGTTCTCTTCCCTAATCTGGGATTCAGAATGCTCTGTCCAAGGAACCTATCTGAATAATTGTTACCATTATTCATCGGCATCTCGTCCCTCAGACTAGGTGACATGGGACAATGCAATCAGCAGCTTGCGATACTTTGGCCAAAGATTTGAAACATACTGCTTATGTCTCGTATTCCTTGACGGCATACTCATCAATCTGGAATACATCCTTCACCCCATTCCTATGTTATGTAGAATGTCTTACACTGACTTCTGTCAGCCTCCCTACCCCAAGTTATTCACTCAGGAATGGATTAATAATATGACAATGATATAAGGATGTTCTCAAGAACTAGGGATACGCTGACATACTGGGTCAACCCTAGTTAACCCTATGTGTCAAGGTACCCCGAGTCTCTAGGGCAGCCTCATATCATGACCACATTCCTAACCAGTCCCGGAGTAAAAACTTGTTCGAGTTTAAGGTGTAAATCTTAACGATCAATGCAAAGGGTGTCACCATAAGTCACCTGCATTGTTGTATCTTTGAGAAGATCCTAATCTTCTCGAAGGTACAACCCTGCAGTTGACTTGTGCCATCAACCTTCAAATCCGCCTCGAAAAGATCTACTTAACTTTAAGGTGTTACTTATGTTGAGTTAAAGTTATACTTTAAGACGCTCCTTTTAGGGTAGTCTTTTCCCAACCCCTGGGTTCCTCACCTTAGAATTGCCTTTCTTATTAAGACCCATTTCACAAAGAGAAGTTAATAAGATTTGAGGTTTCATTAAGGAGTTCTTTGTTACACAATGATCTAAATCAATGAAATTGGGCAGTAGCCCTAAGTCTTCTCATAAGGTTGCTAACCATACCCTTATTAGGTTTATATCAGTTCTCAAAACTGAAATACATCTTACTTATTAGTATTAAGATATAGTGATTTAAAATCAAATTAAGGCGTTGTCTTGACTTAGATCAAGATTAGGGAGTAATAATTTATTCAGCCCGTTCAGCTTCTGTTGAGGTTTATTTTAACCTTAGCTTCTCGAAAGACAGTGATCTAAATTCCAATTTAGCTTTAGATAGAACATAACAGAACTACTAAACATTCACAAGTATTCAGTCACATAATCTTTGCAAAGCTTACTTAGAGAATCCCAAATGTCTCCAAGGTATACAATAATAACAATGCTCTTAAAATCATTCAAACCGAAGAAGTTCAATCCATCAAGATACGAATGCAAACACATAAGTAACAAATACCTCATTTCATTCATTTCTAAGCTAATCAAATACATTTTATGCATTCAGCATATTTGATACAATACTCAACAGCAAAAGAACATCTTTCTTCAAGTAGTACATTTAGAGAATCAAGTTGGAATTCATCATAAAACCAAATTAAACAATTTGAACATCATATCAGATCTGCGTGCCTTTACCACTTATGGCAACCATCTACAAAAATTGTCAACACGGGGTCAGTTCGGTGAACTGAGCATGATAAGCACTAATTCTTAAAACAATTGCATTCCACCAATTATTCTCATTAAACAACCTATTTAAATGAAATCATTTCTTCAAATTCCAAACATAAATCAGGCTATTCATCTTATATGTTAGAGACTAAGAAAAAATGAATACAACCATTCTAAAGACAACAAAACTCCTACAAGAATGATTCTAACAATTACTCAAAGGTAGTTTATAACATTCAACAAGCTCAACTGTCATAATTTCCTTTCAATCATACATTATTTTAATGGTATTGACGAGTATACCTACTTATACAGCAACACACATTTTATACCAGTCTCTCCATACAATACCACAGTCTATTCTTGTTATGCCCTTACCGTAGAGATCGCATAAGGATACAAGGAGAAAGCACATAAAGTTTCCAGACTAGGAGAGAGAGTATTTTCTTATTCCTCTTATTACACATCAACATATAATTTACAGCTCAGGAGAAGGAAACAGAGTAAATCAGATTCCCATTTCAATCATGTTTTGGACTATACCGAATCCTCTAGAATAACACAATTACTTTTACGCATGTGATTAAAATAGTGGAGATCACAAGAAGAAACTACAGTTTCATCTAAATTCATTAATAAAAATCACCTGTAGCTATTAAGCATTACAAGAGCTCTCGCGACAAAGCAAAAGAAAATAATCCAACCATGAAAGACTCAACAAATATTTTCCATATCATTCATCAACATGAAAATACCCAACGCCATCGCCTGACATGGTACAGCTAAGAGCTCTTTGTTTCAGTCAAACTCGAGACAAGATAACATTAAAAACAAATAACGTTTCCATATGCAAATACAGTGACATTCACACTGAGTCGAAACACAAACATGCACAGCTTCATTCAACTTAAACAAATCCCTACGATTATACAGCAAGGACTTATATTAGAAGCCGATTTCAAGAAAAATAATCACAACAAGGTCTTCACAGAAGCCGAATTCCATAACAATAATTTCCTCAAAGTTTCATCCGAAGTCGAGCTACTACGAAATACAACAGGGTCTCAAACAGAGTCAAGTTTGTAAAGAAAACCCATCCTTTAATTCCACAGAAGTGAACTGAATATAACACAACAATGTTAAGAAAGAGTCTGTACGATATGCATGCACAACGAGGACTTAATTCAAGAATCGAGCCAACTCGCAACATATCAAGGACTCCAACAGTGTCAAATACAACTAGTACTCACAACCAGGGCTTTGATTGAAGTTGAATTCATATGACAACAATTCAAGGACTCCAACAGAGTCAAAACCAATAAGTAAACACAACAAAGCTTCTACAGGAGTCGAAAACATACTATCCAATTCAAGGATTCCAACAGTATGCACAACAAAACTTCTACAGAAGTTAAAAACATAAGTTACATTTCAAGGACTCCAACGGAGTCAATACCATATAGTATTTTCAACTATACTTCTACAGAAGTTAAAACATAAGTTACGTTTCAAGGACTCCAACAGTAATCACAACCAAGTTTAGACAGAAGATGAAAACATACGAAACATTAAAAGGACTCCCACTGAGTCATTTTCGTATATAATCCCTGAAAACTTTCAATGGAGACTAACCCAAAATTGCAAACACAGTAAGGATTTCTACAATAGTCGCATTCAAGTAGTATAATCACAGCAAGCATTCCAACCAGAAGAAACTTAAAGTATTCTTAGCAAGATTCAACAGGATTCAACAACAATAAAAGCACAGCCGGTCTTTAATCGAAATGAAACCAAAAGGAAGAATAAATACAGTAAACATTCCAACAAAGTCTTCGAAAAACCCGAGATTCCTAATTCCATAGGAAAAGAAGAACCAATACATTGCTTCAAACCAACTGAACTGAAATCACCTGAACAGAGTTGTTTTAATGAAAGCATTTGGAGTAAAGCAATATTTTTAAAAGTCAGGGCCTATCATGCCTGGTAATGTCACTTAAAAATCTGAAGAAGACCTCTGAATGTGCTCGCGCCTTCTCCTCTTCTTCCACGATAGATCAAAGCAACAATAATTTGTTACCCTCATGTCTTATAAACTTTCCCCGACAGAGAAAAGAGCTAGATAATCTCATAGTTGCCATGCAACACAAAGTAGACTGGTTCGAAGAACCAGTGATCAAACAGAGAGAAAAATGGAGCGTATGGAAAACCAAACAACCAACTAGTTTTCCATTTGCATGCCTTCCCGAGCAATCCGCGCTGAGGAACCAAAGTTCATCAATGACATTAACTCCAAGATTCCTACCTAATCTCCATTGCCACCGACCGCCAAAGTTGGCGATTGACAAATGAAAACAAACAACCATTCCCAAATTTGGCGACTCTGCCACGTCAGGTCTCAATAGCCATTTGCAATCTCCACCATATCCCTTGTCCTTCATGCTTATCCTCCTCATTTAATGCCATGGAAACCACCACCCATGGCTCAACCCCTTCATAGGTCCCCCTTCATCCATGATCATTAGTTAGGTTAGAAACATAGGTTAGATCATAAGGTAATACTTTAGTCTTACTTCCATAGTGCTAGGTGGCTAACCTTAGGAGCATTAAACCTATAGTTTAGGGCTAGGTTAGTTTAGCAATAATTCAACCCATAGGTTATAGTTTAGGTTAAGGTTATTAACCTTAACGAATCCATTCTAGGTCCCACAAGTAGGTTTCGATCAGTATTAGAACCAACGGGTATAACATTCCCGAAATGGATTCTATCCGGCATTGATAATAAGCTTGCAGTATACACCAGAATTTATTACCTGGCTTAAGGTCTAGGCCTTCCTGATATTACGATATCGGGAACCAATTCATTTAACACGATCAACCTGAGTTAGACTCGGAATTGCTTATTCAACACATTCAGACCTTGCAACTTTCGTAAGGTCTATAATTTTTGTTCATCCAGAATAAACTTAAAACATCTCTTGGATCAATGCAACTGATCCAAGGCTGAGTCATAAAGATGGATAAATCCACAATTCCTCTCGAAATCAAATTGAACTCAGGTGCTAAAAATGAAAGAAATAAAAGAGTCCAAGCATATCCTGACTCAGTCAAAGATCTTCAAGAGCAAAGAAGATACAATCCATATCAAGCATGACTTCACAATCAAAGGAACACATCCTTATTATAGAAGAAATCATATATCAACACTTGAATGCTCAGGAGGAAGTAACAATAGTTCAGGGTGTTACATGCTTCCCTCCTAAAAGATTCATCGTCCCGATGATTACATATTTGATTTACCTTCAGGTCAACCAATTTATTAGTTCACAATACAATAAGACTATTTCCAACTTGAATAGTTCCAGAAATCAATGTCACGATACATTTTATTCAACCTGAATAATGTTTGCCTCAATCTGGCTTTCATATAGACATGAAAAAGATAAGTTCATAAAAAAATGTTTTGTCAACAGATTTCATTCTGTTGAAAAAGAAAAGGAAAAGCAATTTTCATCTCTTCCATATTTTCCCAAGTTGCACTTTCTTCGTTAAACTGGTCCCACTGGACCTTACATTGCTATATTTCACGATTTCTCAAATGCAATTGGTGAGTTTCCAGCACTCGTGTGGGTTTAACCATGATTATTCCTGGGTCTTGGACCTGCAAGGAATTCCAATTTAAGACATGTGACAAATCTGAAACGTATTTCTTAAGCAAAGAAATATGGAAAACATCATGCATGCGAGACAAAGCAGGTGGTAATGCTAATCGATAAGCTACAGGATTGATTATTTCGACAATTTTGAAAGGTCCCACGTAATGAGGTGACAACTTGGCAGCCTTGCCAAAAGTTATAGAACTCTTTCTGGGTTTAACACGAAGAAAAACCTTCTCACCAAGCTCAAACCTTCGATCAACCCGCTTAAGGTCAGCATAGCTCTTCTGCCTATCTGCTGCTTCCTTTAATCATTCACGAATCAACTTTACTTGCTGTTCCATTTCAGTGAGGATCTCTGGTCCAATTACCACTCTATCCTCAATACTATCCCAACTAACAGGGGTTCTGCACTTCCTTCCATAAAGTGCTTCAAAAGGTGCCATTTTAAGAGATGAGTGATAAGTGTTGTTGTATGCGAATTCAACTAGTGGAAGATACTCTTCCCATTTATACTGTTGATCCATGCAATACATTCGCAACATATCTTCCAACACTTGATTTACTCTCTCGGTTTGTCCATCCGTTTCGGATGATATGCAGAACTGAAGTTTAGTTTCGTTCCAAGAGTTGTATTAAGCGTTTGCCAAAATCTTGACGTCATTCTAGGATCCCTATCAGATATAATCAATTCCGGTACACCATGTAACCTGAAAATTTCATGCACGAATCTTTTGGCCAACACTGGTGAATCATCCTTTAGATTTCCAGTGATGAAATGAGCTACCTTAGTTAGTTTATCTACAACTACTAGGATAACATCATGTTTATTCCTGGACATAGGTAACCCTTGTACAAAGTCCATGCTTATTACTTGCCATTTGTACTACGGTATGCTATGGGGATATAATAGTCCAGCAGGGTGCATGTGTTCTGCCTTAACCCACTGACATTCCAGACAATGAGTCACAAAATCAATAACATCCTTTTTCATACCTTTCCAAAAGTATTGTTGTTTTAGATCAGCAAGCATTTTTGTGATACCGGGTGTCCAGAGAAGGGCGAATTATGAAATTCAACTAACAACTTCTTTCTCAAATCATTCAAAGCATAGTACGTATACCCTATTTTCATAACGTAAGATTCCTTCATTATCAAAATGAAAACCTTTATACCTTTCATCATTAGGTTCTGCAGCAAGCGCTGCTTTTACTTGCTGAAAGTATATATCAGATTCTGAGGCACTTTTTACCTCATCCTTAAACTGAGTTCTTAATGTTATAAGAGCAGAAATGTGCTTCCTACGACTTAGAGCATCTGCTACCCTATTCTCTTTCCCTTTGATGTAGCTAATATCAAAATCATATTGAGATAAAAACTCTAACCACCTTCTCTGTCTGGCATTTAGATTAGGTTGAGTGAAAATATATTTCAGTCCTAAGTGATCGGGCCAACTCAAAAGGTTTCCCAAGTAAATAGTGTCTCAGACTTGAAGCGCATGAACAATGGCAGCAAGCTCCAAATCATGAGGAGCATAATTCAGCTCATGTAACTTAAGTTTTCTACTTTCATATGCTATGACTTGATCATTTTGTAACAAAACACCTCCAAGGCCTTCCCCAGAAGCATCCGTTACAACAGTAAAGCTCCCATTAGGGTCTGGTACAGCTAATATAGGTGTGGAAGTCAACTGGCTTTTCAGACTTTTGAAAGCAGTTTCACACTTATCATTCCAAATAAATTTCTTATCCTTCTTCTGCAATGAAGTTATCGGTGCAGCCACTTTAGAAAAATCCTTAACAAATTTTCTATAATAACCAGCAAGACCCATGAAGCTTCTTACTTCGTGCACATTCTTTGGTGCAGGCCACTCAGTTATTGCCACTATTTTTGAAGGATCCATAGCAATTCCTTCTTTACTAATGACATGACCCAAATAGTGAACTTCTGTATCAAAGAAAGAACATTTGGATAACTTACCATATAACTTTCTTTTTCTCAAAATTCCCAAAACTATCTTCAAATGCTCATTGTGCTCTTCAACACTTTTAGAATAAATGAGAATATCATCCAAGAATACAAGTACAAACTTGTCCAAATATTCTTGAAAGATATTATTCATTAAGTTCATAAAAGTTATGGGTGCATTAGTTAATCCAAAGGGTAGAACCGTGAATTCATAATGTCCGTACCTTGTTCGGAAAGTTGTTTTATGAATATCTTCTTCTCTAATCCTTAATTGATGATAACCAGATCGAAGATCTATCTTAGAATAAACCGCTGCCCCATGCATCTGATCAAATAGATCATCGATCCTTGGAAGTGGGTATCTATTCTTGATTGTTGCTTTGTTCAACATCCGATAATCAATACACAGCCTAAGTGTTCCATCCTTCTTTTTCACAAATATTATTGGCGCTCCCCAAGGTGAAACACTTGGTCTAATCAAACCTTTAGACAAAATTTCTTGCAATTGTGCCTTAAGCTGACTAACTCTGTAGTAGTCATCCGATAAGGTGCTTTGGAAATAGGTTCCGTTCCTGGTTTGATTTCGATGGTGAAGTCAAATTCCCTCTTGGGTGGTAACCCTGGTAATTCCTCAGGAAAAACATCCCTGAAACTTTGTAGCAGAGGAAATCGTTTCATGGAATCACCATCTTCTTCTGAAAATTCAGATATCTTTACTGCATAAAGGGTACATCCTTTGTTTTTAGCCTTTTTAAGTTGCATAGCTGATAGTTTTCTAACTGAAATTTCCGTTTCACACCTTGAATCTCTCGCTGCTTTCACCGATCATCTAAACATTTTATATTCTTTTCATAGCAGTTACTACTTTTGCTTTATGGTCAGCTAACCAATTGACACCGATGACAATGTCATATGATCCCAAAGGTGTAACATAGAGGTCAACTTCAGTGGAAAAGTTAGGTAAGTCAAGGACTACCCCAAAAAGACACATACTCACTGTATGAACAGAATTATTACTGTATAGTACAGTCCAAGATTTATCCATTTTTCCAGCTTTTCTCTTAAGTTTAGAAGCAAGTTTACTAGAAATAAAACATTCAGTAGCTCCTGTATCAAAAAGAATAGTGACAGGTATGCCAAATAACTTACCCGGAACTTCTATAGGTGTCACTTGCTTTTCAGCTTGCTTGTCTCTCTACATCGCAAAGCATGTATCTTATGTTGTTGATTACGATCATCCTTCTTCAAAGGGCACTGATTTGCGTAGTGGTCTTTGCCACAATTGTAGCAGCCTCCTACAGGTCCCTTTTTAGGCTCAAAATTACCTCCAGCCTTGTAATTATCACGTTGTCCTCCATAGGGCTTCTGCCCATTGTTATAATTTTTGGCAAAATTATCCCTTACATTTCTAGCAGGCTTATTTGCTATCATTTTCTTACTATTATCCCCTAGAAACTTACTTCTGTTTCCAAACTTTTTCCATGGCCCCTTTTTGGGTGCAAGTGAAGTTGAAGAAGGGTTTGCAATCTTCTTCCGCACTTCCTCTTTATGAGCAGAAATAGCCTTTAATTTCTATTCTTGTCTTATGGCCTTTTCAACAACTCCTTCCATAGTGGTTGGACTGTGAACATCGACCTCTCCCCCTATCACGGGATTCAATCCCATGATGAATTTCCATATTCTGAACTTCTCGTTAGTTTGATATTGCGGTAAATACTTGAGGAGTTTTGTAAACCGCTCCCAAAGTATTCGATTCTGTTAGCTTCCTTGAGCTAAGTTCTAGAATTCTGTCATTTTCTGATCATAGAAAAGTTGTGGCAGCCAACGTTGCCTAAAATAGCCCTTAAATTGATCCCAAGTAATATTGGTCTCATCAATATTTAGCTCAGCTTTACGGCTATCCCACCACAAAGATGCTTGTGGGAAAGTCGATAGGCTCCCAAATAGCTTTGGTTTCCTCCGAGAAGTTTCTTATTGCAAAGTACTTCTCCATTTCACTGAGCCAGTTCTCATCTCCATCTCCTAATGTGGTGCCATCATATTTAGGTGGGCTTATCCTTTTTATATCATTAGTGAGTTCTCGCTGCCAACCTGGCCTTTTTGTTTTTTGGTTGGACAGGTGCATTTCCAGCGTTATTATCAACACCCATATCGGGTTGTCCTCAAGAGGTTGCTGATTGTTATTACCAGCTTCATCATCCTCCTCATTTCCCATTACTTGCTATTCAAGTACAGCCAAACGATCTCTTGTGTCCAATAGGGCAGCAAGGATCTCATCAAGCTTTTGGGTTGTTGCTGCCCCTCCTTCAGGTGGAGCATTATTCACAACGTTCCCCCTTGTTCTAACCATTTTCTGTTACAAGAAAATTCAGGTTTTTATCAGATTATGGACACAATAGGTCCAAGAGCTACAACCTTCAGCTCTGATACCAAGATGTAACATCCCCATTTTAGTACATTAGAACAAGAATTTTTTTTTTTGATAGGTGCATCCTAGTTCTAAATACATAATTTAGAACTCTCAGATCATAACAATCATTCTTATAACAGATAACCATATGCAGCTGTGATGACTTGAGTACCTCCGATCTATTCATTCCATGACTCGGTAATCTACCGATCTATTCATGAGTATCAAAGAGTTGGCATTTTTATTTTAACACATCACTCTTGTGGTTCTCTTCCCTAATCTGGGATTCAGAATGCTCTATCCAAGGAACCTATCTGAATAATTGTTACCATTATTCATCGGCATCTCGTCCCTCAGACTAGGTGACATGGGACAACGCAATCAGCAGCTTGTGATACTTTGGCCAAAGATTTGAAACATACTGCTTATGTCTCGTATTCCTTGATGGCATACTCGTCAATCTGGAATACGTCCTTCACCCCATTCCTATGTTATGTAGAATGTCTTACACTGACTTCTGTCAGCCTCCCCTGTCCCAAGTTATTCACTCAGGAACGGATTAATAATATGACAATGATATAAGGATGTTCTCAAGAACTAGGGATACGCTGACATACTGGGTCAACCCTAGTTAACCCTGTGTGTCAAGGTACCCCGAGTCTCCAGGGTAGCCTCATATCATGACCACATTCCTAACCAGTCCGGAGTAAAAACTTGTTCGAGTTTAAGGTGTAAATCTTAATGATCAATGCAAAGGGTGTCGCCATAAGTCACCTGCATTGTTGTATCTTCGAGAAGATCCTAATCTTCTCGAAGGTACAACCCTGTAGTTGACTTGTGCCATCAACCTTCAAATCCGCCTCGAAAAGATCTACTTAACTTTAAGGTGTTACTTACGTTGAGTTAAAGTTATACTTTAAGACGCTCCTTTTAGGGTAGTCTTTTCCCAACCCCTGGGTTCCTCACCTTAGAATTGCCTTTCTTATTAAGACCCATTTCACAAAGAGAAGTTAATAAGATTTGAGGTTTCATTAAGGAGTTCTTTGTTACACAATGATCTAAATCAACGAAATTGGGCAGTAGCCCTAAGTCTTCTCATAAGGTTGCTAACCATACCCTTATTAGGTTTATATCAGTTCTCAAAACTGAAATACATCTTACTTATTAGTATTAAGATATAGTGATTTAAAATCAAATTAAGGCGTTGTCTTGACTTAGATCAAGATTAGGGAGTAATAATTTATTCAGCCCGTTCAGCTTCCTGTTGAGGTTTATTTTAACCTTAGCTTCTCGAAAGACAGTGATCTAAATTCCAATTTAGCTTTAGATAGAACATAACAGAACTACTAAACATTCACAAGTATTCAGTCACATAATCTTTGCAAAGCTTACTTAGAGAATCCCAAATGTCTCCAAGGTATACAATAATAACAATGCTCTTAAAATCATTCGAACCGAAGAAGTTCAATCCATCAAGATACGAATGCAAACACATAAGTAACAAATACCTCATTTCATTCATTTCTAAGCTAATCAAATACATTTTATGCATTCAGCATATTTGATACAATACTCAACAACAAAAGAACATCTTTCTTCAAGTAGTACATTTAGAGAATCAAGTTGGAATTCATCATAAAACCAAATTAAACAATCTGAACATCATATCAGATCTGCGTGCCTTTACCACTTACGGCAACCATCTGCAAAAATTGTCAACACGGGTCAGTTCGGTGAACTGAGCATGATAAGCACTAATTCTTAAAACAATTGCAATCCACCAATTGTTCTCATTAAACAACCTGTTTAAATGAAATCATTTCTTCAAATTCCAAACATAAATCAGGCTATTCATCTTATATGTTAGAGACTAAGAACAAATGAATACAACCATTCTAAAGACAACAAAACTCCTACAAGAATGTTTCTAACAATTACTCAAAGGCAGTTTATAACATTCAACAAGCTCAACTGTCGTAATTTCCTTTCAATCATACATTATTTTAATGGTATTGATGAGTATACCTACTTATACAGCAACACACATTTTATACCAGTCTCTCCATACAATACCACAGTCTATTCTTGTTATGCCCTTACCGTAGAGATCGCATAAGGATACAAGGAGAAAGCACATAAAGTTTCCAGACTAGGAGAGAGAGAGTATTTTCTTATTCCTCTTATTACACATCAACATATAATTTACAGCTCAGGAGAAGGAAACAGAGTAAATCAGATTCCCATTTCAATCATGTTCTGGACTGTACCGACTCCTCTAGAATAACGCAATTACTTTTACGCATGCAATTAAAATAGTCGAGATCACAAGAAGAAACTACAGTTTCATCTAAATTCATTAATAAAAATCACCTGTAGCTATTAAGCATTACAAGAGCTCTCGCGACAAAGCAAAAGAAAATAATCCAACCATGAAAGACTCAACAAATCTTTTCCATATCATTCATCAACATGAAAATACCCAACGCCATCGCCTGACATGGTACAACTAAGAGCTCTTTGTTTCAGTCAAACACGAGACAAGATAACATTAAAAACAAATAACGTTTCCATATGCAAATACAGTGACATTCACACTGAGTCGAAACACAAACATGCATAACTTCATTCAACTTAAACAAATCCCTATGATTATATAGCAAGGACTTATATTAGAAGCTGATTTCAAGAAAAATAATCACAACAAGGTCTTCACAGAAGCCGAATTCCATAACAATAATTTCCTCAAAGTTTCATCCAAAGTCGAGCTACTACGAAATACAACAGGGTCTCAAACAGAGTCAAGTTTGTAAAGAAAACCCATCCTTTAATTCCACAGAAGTGAACTGAATATAACACAACAATGTTAAGAAAGAGTCTATACGATATGCATGCACAGTGAGGACTTAATTCGAGAATCGAGCCAACTCGCAACATATCAAGGACTCCAACAGTGTCAAATACAACTAGTACTCACAACCAGGGCTTTGATTGAAGTCGAATTCATACGACAACAATTCAAGGACTCCAACAGAGTCAAAACCAATAAATAAACACAAACAAAGCTTCTACAGAGTTCGAAAACATACTATCCAATTCAAGGATTCCAACAAGAGTATGCATAAAAAACTTTCAACTAAAGTTAAAAACATAAGTTACATTTAAGGACTCAACGGAGTCAATACCATATAGTATTTTCAACTATACTTCTACAGAAGTTAAAACATAAATTACGTTACAAGGACTCCAAGATAATCACAACTAAAGCTTAGACAGTTGAAAACATACGAAACATTACAAGGACTCCACCGAGTCATTTTCATAGATAATCCTTACAACTTCAACGGAGTTTATCCCAAAATTGCAAAACATAAGGATTTCTACAATAGTCACATTCAAGTAGTATAATCACAAAGAAGCATTCCAACCAGAAGAAACTTAAAGTATTCTAGCAAGATTCAATAGGATTCAACAACAATAAAAGCAAAGCCGGTCTTCAATCGAAATGAAACCAAAAGGAAGAATAAATATAGTAAACATTCCTAACAAAGTCTTCGAAAAACCCGAGATTCCTAATTCCACAGGAAAAGAAGAACCAATACATTGCTTCAAACCAACTGAACTGAAATCACCTGAACAGAGTTGTTTTAATGAAAGCATTTGGAGTAAAGTAAGATTTTTAAAAGTCAGGGCCTATCATGCCTAGTAATGTCGCTTAAAAATCTGAAGAAGACCTCTGAATGTGCTCGCGCCTTCTCCTCTTCTTCCACGATAGATTCAGCAACAATAATTTGTTACCCTCATGTCTTATAAACTTTCCCGACAGAGAAAAGAGCTAGATAATCTCATAGTTGCCATGCAACACAAAGTAGACTGGTTCGAAGAACCAGTGATCAAACAGAGAGAAAAACGGAGCGTATGGAAAACCAAACAACCAACTAGTTTTCCATTTGCATGCCTTCCCGAGCAATCCGCGCTCGGGAACCGAAGTTCATCAATGACATTAACTCCAAGATTCCCGCCTAATCTCCATTGCCACCGACCACCAAAGTTGGTGATTGACAAATGAAAACAAACAACCATTCCCAAATTTGGCGACTCTGCCACGTCAGTCTCAATAGCCATTTGCAATCTCCACCATATCCCTTGTCCTTCATGCTTATCCTCCTCATTTAATGCCATGGAAACCACCGCCCACGGCTCACACCCCTTCATAGGTCCCCCTTCATCCATTATCATAAGTTAGGTTAGAAACATAGGTTAGATCATAAGGTAATACTTTAGTCTTACTTCCATAGTGCTAGGTGGCTAACCTTAGGAGCATTAAACCTATAGTTTAGGGCTAGGTTAGATTAGCAATAATTCAACCCATAGGTTATAGTTTAGGTTAAGGTTATTAACCTTAATGAATCCATTCTAGGTCCCACAAGTAGGTTCGATCAGTATTAGAACCAACGGGTATAACATTCCCGAAATGGATTCTATCCGGCATTGATAATAAGCTTGCAGTATACACTAGAATTTATTACCTGGCTTAAGGTCTAGGCCTTCCTGATATTATGATATCGGGAACCAATTCATTTAACATGATCAACTGAGTTAGACTCGGAATTGCTTATTCAACACATTCAGACCTTGCAACTTTCGTAAGGTCTATAATTTTTGTTCATCCAGAATAAACTTAAAACATCTCTTGGATCAATGCAACTGATCCAAGGCTGAGTCATAAAGACGGATAAATCCACAATTCCTCTCGAAATCAAATTGAACTCAAGTGCTAAAAATGAAAGAAATAAAAGAGTCTAAGTCAAAGATCTTCAAGAGAAAAGAAAGCATATCAAGCATGACTTCATAATCAAAGGAACACACCAAACATGTAAGAAATCTTCAAGAGAAAAGAAGATACAATCCATATCAAGCCCATGACTTGAACACCACTAATCAAAGGAACACATCCTTTTTACGTAAGATAATTGTTTTTCCAATGTATATAAACTACCCCTTCGGACATCACATGATATTCAGGAGGTGACCAGTCATTTAACTTTTAACGAGAGGTGCGGATGTTACAATGGATATTTCAATATCAATATCCATGCCATAGGGACCCTTTGTGTACCCTCCTTTCTAGTCTCAAATATTGTCGCCTTGTCTATTAAATCATTCCTCAAGTCTCATGTGCCCTTTAATCCCATTACCGTGGAGATGAGCATGGCTGAAATTATGACTTTGGATTCTATAAAGTAGACAAAATTTGTTCATACTTCCTCATGAGCCAATAGGAAGCTCATATTTCCCAAAGTAAGGGAGTTTGTATGTGCTGGTAAAATCTAATCTCCTTCAAGAGCTTTTATTGGCATTTTCATACAAAGGCATGTTCTTGTGTTTATTTCTTTGTGTTTAGAAAGGCATCAATTTCCTTTTTATTCTCTCGTGGTATGGTAATTGTACTCATTTTACATTTTTCTTATGTGAGAATCCCACTCCTTTATCCCATAACCCCCTCTAGATATTTCATTTCTAAAAATTACTTTCGGGAGCCATCTATTCTTCTTCTTCGACCACCTTTTTTTTTCCCTTCACTCCTACTATAACTAATTTCTTGGGTGCCATTTCTACCCTGCAATCATTTCAAGATACTCACCTCTTGAATTCTACACTATGTGAATCAAACCCTAGCTTGATTCAGCATGCCCTATGTGAAATCATGTGCCCTCATTCCTCTCTTTTGCCTTGCTTCACTCAAACCCTTCACCACCGGGGACACATGCTCTTTCTACACACAAATCTCTTGTCTCGGGTTCACACCTATTGTTTCAACTCGAATATCACTTTTCGTATCTTCACACTTAGCTATTTTTCAAATACTCTGATACTCGTAATGGTAAAATGAATTCACATCTCATCCTTATATAGATTTTCAAAAATTTTTTTTTGCATGTATTCATTACTCCTTCACCTGCCAAATATCCTCTCATTAATTGACCAATTTCATCTTTCCACGTGTTACATCTTCACACCCAAGCTATAACCTTCCAAAGAGCATGCCTTCCTACCCTTCTAGCCATGGAATTCTCTTTAGCATACTTCCTTGTGCCCAAGTACCTCGTCATTACACCTTCTATTGGTAGTTTTATGGCCTCTTCTTACCTTGCAAGCTCATGCTTGTTTCTTTCATTCATCTCCATTTTGGTCACTTTTTAGAGCAACCTTTTTAAATTCTCTAGCACCCAATGGCAGCCGTAGTAGCTTTATTCTTTCCACATTTTAGTTCAGTAGTTATGTACCTAGATATCAACAATCAACCACCCCACTAAAAATATGTGAAGTCCTATACTCATAAACATTTCATATAGTAATTAGCTTTATGCACGTAAACACTCACTTATTACACACAACACACCAACTAAATTGAAAAATCATAACAATAAAGAAGGAAACACATTAAGGGAAAATAGAATTGAAAACCTAATCTAAATGGCAATATTGCCTTATTACAAACACCAAGAAGACTTATTTATAGTAGGGCTTCAGCCTACTCCCATTGAAGTAACTAGGTAACCATTTTCCATCAAGGACCTCTAACTGACAAGCATCAGTTTCAAGTATGTGAGTGATAACATATGGACCCAACCAATGTACTTTTGAGTTTTCCGGATGGTGTAAAAACTTAGAGTTATAAAGAAGTACCATTTATCCAATCTCAAGATTCTTGGCCCTTATATTTCTGTCATTCCATTCTTTCTGTATGACCTTTTCTTGCTTCTAACTCTAATGTGTTATTGCTCATCTCTCATCCACTTGATTAACTTGTTAATATTCACTTCTAAAGTTTTCTAATCAGTAAGACCTCTAACGTGTGTAATATGTAAAGAAGGTAACATAAATTCCATAGGAAGAATGGCCTCTCGCGCCAAACACTAACTAAAATAGTGTGGCTTTGTTAAATCATTTATATGTTTTCCAATATGCCCAAATTACTAGATACTTTATCATCACAATCCTTTCTTCAACATCACATCAATGTCTCGGCTATTTTTTTGAAAGCTTCGTAGTTCCATTTTCCTTCGAGGATGATAAGGTGTAGTTTTATGGTGTGAAATCATGAACTCATCCAATAAAATTTTGATTGTCTCATTAAGAAAATGTGTGCCCCTATCACTGGTCAAAATTAAAGGACATCCATGCCTTGTAATAATATTCTCCCATAGAAACTAGGTTGTTGTAGCCATTGTACAGCTCCTTTTAGGTGTTGATTCTACCCACCCACCTTGATAGATTTATGTGCATGTTATGATAATAGAACGTGATCTAGTTCTAGGAACGCAACGGTGATATAGGACCCACAAAATCTATAACCCATTTCTCAAATGGTTCTATGCAAGTAATTGGTCTTAAAGGCATTTCATCTTGTTGACTTGGTCTTCCAAGGCATTGATAATGGTCACATGCATTACAGAATTCCTTACAGTCTTTATAGAGGGTCAACCACCTTAATCCAACAAGTAGAATATTCACACCGTAGCATCACTTTACTTAGTGGCCACCTACAATTCCACCATGATCTTATTCCATAATGTCCATGTGCATTCATGTTCTAATACACAATGACACAATACCTCATCCTGACCTAATTTGTGCAAGTCACCTGCCGATTAACATATAAGGTGTGGTGCGTATAGCAAGTTATTTATTCTCCAAGGATTTCATTTTTTGGTGTCATCCATTACGTAGAAAGACAACAATGTCCTTCTAACTCGATGGTGCATGTTATAACCTATATAACTATGCATCGGGCATGGTATCTTCAATCACTGTGCTTTTCTCCTATCTATATTTTGATAGATGGTTTGGTCGTAATTACTTTTCCCTAGTTTGATCACAAATGTGAATTCAAATTCTTGAAATAAGAGTATTCCATCTACATATGTGACCTTGTAAAATAGGTTTATTTACCAAATAATTCAATGCCATATGATTTGTATAAAATACAAATGGCATACCTAGTAGTACTCGGTGAATTTTATGTAGCACATAGATATATTTGAAAAAGCTTCACACTCTTAGTTGTAGTAATTTACTCTCACAAAGAGTCGGTTTTATACTAGAAAAATAGATAGGATGATCTATAATACCTTCTCTAAGTTGAGCCAACACCGTGCCAATGGTCATGCCAGCAACATCGACATGTACATGAAATGGTTTATCCCATGAAGGAAAATGAAGAATAGGTGCGGTCATGAGTCTCTCCTTCAATGTGTCAAATGTGCTCATTAGTTATCCCCAATAGAACATACCTCTTCCTTTAACTCCTTCAAATGGTGAAAACTTTAGCATATCCTTTGATAAACTATCTGTAATATCCTATATGACCCAAAAATCTGCGCACTCACTTTGACTAGTAAGATTCTTAGGTCTATAATAACTACAACTTGGTTGGATCAACCAACAATCTTCCTACAAATTATGTGTCCTAAAAGTATTCCAAACGATGTATCAAATATGCACTTCTTTATATCCAAAGAGATACTCAACTATCTACATCACTCAAACATTAAGCACATATTGTCATAGTGATCTTTAACTAATCCATACACCATCTAATCATCTAAATATACTTGTAAAAAGTTGTGAATAAATTCCTTGAATGCTTGGAAAACTATGCATGAAAAATACAACATGCATTCTTCGGACTCAAAAGGCATTCACAAGATAGGTGAATCTACCCCATTAAGTAGTAAACGTAGTCTTATCTTGATCCTCCTGGGCAATCCAAACCTGATGATACCCAGAAAATCCATCTATAAATGAATAGATTTCATGCCCTGTAACTCCCTCTAGGATTTCCTCAGTGAATTTCATAGGAAATGGATTAGTTACACATGTAGCATTCATCTCCCTATAGTCCACACAAATCCTAATCCATCCATCTTTCTTTATACTAATAACCATTGGACTAACCCATTTGACTCATTGAGGGGCTTGATAATTCCATACTTCAACATCTTATTAATTTATTGACCTTTTCACAAAAATTGGGGTTCATTTTTGTAAGGTCTCTTTCTAATTAGGTGTGCACCCTCTTAAGTTTTATCTTCATCTCCCTAATGATTCATGCATGCCTTTAATTTCATGATACCCTTGAGGGAATAAGTCTTCGTAGTCCCTTATTAAGCTCTATGATTTTTACCACTTCAGATTCGACCAATATTCTCCAATTATGGCCTCCTTAGGCTCAACATCTAATCCAATATTCACCACTTTATCTTCATAGGTTCATTATAGGCACATGTGGTCTTATCTCTGCACTATCCAATACTTCATGTTACCTATTGAATGGTTTATATCCAGATATTCTACTTCTTCATTATCCAATAAATATACCATTTTCCTTTTTCTCTTTCTAAAGGAAAGCACAAGAAGTAATGTTGCATCGATCCTCTCTGGGTCTCTTCATCAAAACATGCTCCCGAGTCTTCCTCATCTAATAATTCTTAAAGGAGTCCATTAGCCTTGGTGCTATCCCCCATAGTTAAGTGCTTTATGAATTTAAATGCTTCTTCTACTAGAGGCTTTGTAGAGAAGAAGTCAAATGTCTAGACCATTCCTATAATTAAAATCTACCAACTTCTAGTTTCTCTATGGAATTTTGCATATGTATACAAGCACACACGTAACCTTTATAAAGTGGAGAATAAAACTTATGCACCTAAAGTTAAGGTGGTAAAGCTTCCTTTTTTCCTCTATCCGAGTCTCTCACACTTTTGAACGTAGCCGAATGGGTTGATTACGTGATAATTACTAATTTGTGTAGGTGCATTTCTCTGAAGAATCCTAGTAGTAAGATCAATCCTAATTTCATTCCATCTGAAAAGATTATCCTTGTGGACCACCCACCTAAGCAGTGTTTCCATCCCACATAGTGTATATGTGAGTATACTCTTCTTTCCAGTGGATCTATCCACCATTCTTCTATGGTGCGAGGAATACTATGAGATCCCCATCCTCTGTGTAACAAGGTACCGAGTTGTTGCTTATCCTCTAACACAACATGGTTGTATGCCTATAGAGAATATGCTCTTTACTTCATGACCTACCAACTCATAAGTGTTGTGGGCCCAGTTATCAAAAACAACACTTATAGTATCAATAATATATCATGCATCCTCCCAATGAATTATTCCTTCTTTGGTTGGTTTAATCATCTCTAGATCTCTGGATGACACGTACATAAATCCTTTTTAGATCTTCTTCACTTAAGGCTCAACATAGGGCACATATTTTCCATTTGTTAAAGGGATAATAACTCTTTCCTCCTTATTTTCAAAACTGATATAACCCTTGTTGAACTGAAGATCAAAATTACTTACATAACACTAAGGATGACACCCTAATAGAGCCGGAAACTATCTAACTCTTCCAGTGATAAAACCTAAAAAGTCTCTAGTGAACTTGGCTCCTTGTATGGTAATGGATGCATCTTTCAAAACTCTATGGGAGTGGCTTTAGTTTGATTATCCATGAACAATATATTAGAGGATGGAATGTAATGGGGTCCTCCCATTTTTACCCATGCATATAGGGTGAAAAATTGACTTCCGCACTTGTATCAATCAGTATATTACTCAATAGCAACCCATCCACAACAACATTCAGCGTAATTTCCTTATCATAATCTAGGCTATGAGGTGGAAGGTTTTCCATGCAAAATCTATCATCTAGACTCAATACTTGCATGCGGAGTATTTCCATTTAGCCAATCCCTTAATAATGGAACAATATTTTCCCAGCATAACATTTTACACACTTCCCTCAAGTCATCTATATCAATTTGGACTGTCTCTGATGCTTTCTTTTTCTCTATTTTCTATGATTGCTCTTTTAAGTACTATATCTCTCCCTGAATATTCTGAGAACTCCCATGGTTTCCTGATAATCCTTCTTTTGATAGGTAGGATCTGGGTATCGTGCATGAAGAATTTATTATTTAGTTATAGTAGGTTTTTTCTTATATGTGTCATTGGTGCATGCTAACCCGCAGTATGGGTCATGATCTTTACAACTCTTAGACTCTACTCCTAATCTTGGGCATCCTTTGATTTTCCCACAAGCGTGTGTATCCTAACCATACTGCACCTTTGTTTTCTTATTTATGTTTCTTACTCAAATGCTCATATAAGTCAGGCACTCTTCATAGCTATGGTTCTTTCCACAAAAAGAACATGTAACATTAGGACATTCACACCTATAATGGTCAAGAGATCTACATGTATAACATGTATTCGAGGAAGGGAACTTCTTCTTCCACCACCATGGCCTCATCCTCTGAATCCACTACAATAACATCAACCTCTACCACGGATGCCTTCAAAACACCCTCATTCCGATCATAGCACACCTGATTGTCCTCCTGAGTCCTGATGCTCATTCTTTCCTTTAGAGTTATCTAAAACTCCTTTTTGTCATACACAATATCTATAGCATCATAGATATGACCAATCAACCGTAGCAATCTTCCATGTCATGAGTCAGGACCTACAAATTTTGTAATAACTTGAAACATTTTATCTTATCACGCATTGTAGTAGTGGGCAATGGCTAACATCATGGTTTAAGTGGCATATTTCACAATCCATCAGCAATGAGCACACTGATCTATGAGGAAAACTATCCTTTATGTGACCTTCTACTTCATAATCTATGCACCAAATCCCTATGTGCATCTCATGAGCTGAATTTTCCAATAGTTTCTCCAACGCTTTTCCATCAAGCTACTTTTTGTGCTTCTAAAAATGAGCTCACCTCAATGTCTATACTTAAAAACTACCTTAGTGCATAAAGATGCTTCAAGTGCTTCGATCAGATTAGTGTATGTTTTATGTGATATTTCCGTCCTAAAATGTGTAATCAAACCTCCCACAAACCATTGCACATGTTGGCTTGCATGAATGTCATAAGAAAGCTTAGATAACAATGTTTTAAAGCAAGCATAATACTCTTTGACAATTTCAATAGTTCCTTGCTTAATATCCTTGAGCACACTTATACTCTTCTGCTCGAACTTAGGGATGTGAAAATATTTAAGGAAAACATCTTTAAAGTTGTATAGTCTATGCAAGTTTGATCAAGGTCAAACTTTTTATACCAATTATGTGTCCACCTTGCAACGTAGTAGAAATTGACTTACCCTATGCTTAAAAGTTGTGATTCCTTTTACATGCCACAATATTTCACACGTGTGTACATGCACAAGATATTTTATGCCCCTATACTGGAAGACAAAGAGACATTTCCATGTAAATATTATGGGGTTGGTGAAATACCTTACCCACATGATCTAGAACCTCCTATGCTTCCTCTTCCTCCAGAACCACCGATCCACTAGAGTTAGAGCTACCTATACCTCCCAAACCTTAGCTAGAATAGGGTCCTGGACTAGAAGATGTACTTCCTATGTCCCAATCATAGTATTAAATGCACCCCAATAGTCCGTAAGTGTTACTGTGAAGATAGTCAAAAAAAATATGCACATGAATTCGTGTGTAGATGATAACCCAACAAAGGTACTCTCATATTTAATAATGATTCACCTAAAAACCACCTCCAAATAAGCAATGAATTTGTCTACCTCACCATGCCTTTATGACTCAATTACTCTCCCACTTCCTAAAATTATCTTGCGATTTTTTGTTGTACTAGATGTTAGAAAACCAAGCTTAAGGGAAAGGTTTTTGAGATGGATTTAGATGTGCTCCCACAACCTAAGATGTTTCTTCTAGAGCAATTTTTACATGAGGTTGAGGAGGATTCCTTGTCATGATTTCAAAGATGGGGAGTTTCTATGGTTAGGTTCCATGTCTTCGATGTGAACTTCAACTCTTTCACGAACTATCTTTCTCCACAACATCATTACTTTCTGTAACCTCCCTTTGCTTCTCTATCTACCATCTCGCATGCCTCATTATACTTAAACCACCTTTCCTCTCTCTTCCTTTCTACTTCTAGGTCTTCCATCTTTCACCAAATTTCTCCTACCCCCGCGTGGTGGGGTTTAGTTAGCCATTGGTTTACTCTCTAGATTTAAGGTTACCATCAGGATCTTGATGCCAAAGGAATGCTTGTAGGTAAGTTCCCCGGGATATCATAAAAACTAGAATTCAGCTACCTCTGCGGACAATGAATAAGTGGAAATTGAGTATTCAAGATATAGTTGTTTAAAACTCCATGGAACCACGTATCATCACTCGAGTCCAAATCAAATCAGCATCATAAAGGGCCTGAAATTATTCCTATGTCCAGAGATAAGTGTGTGATACCTCCAATGTCATTCGATGCATAAGTAATCAACCACTCATTAAATTCTAATGGAAAGATAGTGAAAAATCTCTCATATAAAGCTTTTCATATAGATTATGTTCCACCCATACGCACTTGTGTTAAACTCAGATCCAGTGCTAAACTTCATGTGTATTCTTCCTCCAGATCATGTATCCATTCTTCAACACTTGCCAAGGTCAATGGTATGTCTTCATGCAAACCATCCTAAAAATAAGCTGAAAAAGAGGTCCCAACACTAAACCAATGATGCAGCCTAGAATTCAGTAATTCAAACCAATAAGACCCTAGGTGCACTAGCACATCACTCAACCTAAGATGAGTTCTCACCAAAGTGCACAAAGGTACTAAGTCCCTCTTTAGGGTTAGTTGTTGCATAGGAAGTTAGCATGATGAATACTTAATGCATTTATATTTCAATACTAACACAACATCTACAAAGCATATGTTAAGATCTAGATCTAGGGAAGAACATAATTAAGTATTAACCATGATGAGATCAAGAACACACTAATTTCAAATACATGGAGAACTAACACTTAGATCTAGTCAATAATCCTCCATTATATTAAATTAATAAGTATACATAAAAGCTTCATTACAGAATAATGATAATATGCATGTGCGTAATAGATTTAACAACATGTCTCTATATATCTCCTCTTTGTATATTGATCTATCTATTACACAGTTCACTACATATATATAAGGGTGGGGACTTGCCCTTCACCGCTTATCAGTTCCCAAAATAGGTCGCATACTATTATTAGCCACGCTCCTTTACAAAAAATTTCACACATGTAAGTGCGCTAACAATAGACAACTGCTAGCTAAATGACAGTAGTAGATCTATTTCTAGCATGTTCCCATGCAAAGTGCTTCATATCCAATCCTCCAAGAATAGCCAATGCATGTCATGCATGTATCTACCTTGCTTGTGTGCTCTTCATGCCATCTCTAAATATAACTTTCTTTCTCACGTGGACTTCTTGTGTTCTTTCTATCAAGTGTTATCCGATCAACGGGTGTAAGCCTCTTGTAGGCATTTCTCTCCGCCCCATCTTTTTAAGTAATTAGTGCAAGTGATGATATACTTCAAACTAATCCTTCATGTGGCAGGTGTAATTATTCCTATAAAGTCAATTTCCCACTTTTCAAAATGTCTCAAAGATTGCTATAGGACTTAAAGGCATCTCATCCCTCCTTCCAAAGTTTTCCAAGGTGTTGGCAATGGTCATAGGCCTTGAAAACTCAATACAATCCTAGTAGATGTTTTCCCACCAAAGCCTTATCATTAGAATCTTCCATGCGGTTGCATTTCCCACATAGTGCCATTCTTGCAATCCCACCATGAGCTTCCTCCATAATTTCAATGCGTTAATGTTCCATCACGCATCGGTGCAGAACCTCATCATGGCCTACCTTAGTACAAATCCTCACTAATCAACATGTAAAGCATGGTGTATATAACCAACTACTCTTTTCTTGAAAGCCTTCATTTGTTCTTGTGGCACACCCATTTTAAGAAATATTGCAATTTCTTCCAATTCCAAGGGCATGCACCACAACCTAAATGAAGTTACATGTCCGACATGGTATCCTTAATGCTCGTGCATCCTCCCTCGAATCAATCCTTGATAAATGGTCATGTCCCCGAATTTCTCTTCCTATTTTTATGACCACCACGAACTCAAATTATTAGAATAATATGATCCACCAACATATGTGCCCTTGCATAATAGGCTTGTTCACAAAATACTTCAATGTCGTGGCAGGTGGTCCGTGGTAGAGTATGCATGGTGTTGCCAAAAATAATACCTTGAACCGATGCAGCACTATGATCATTAACATGGCATTGTGCTTAGTAGTTCTGTAATTTTGTTTTTCTCGGGGTGTGTTAACTTCCTACTTGAAAAACATAAAGGATCATGAACAATCCCCTTACCAAAGTTGGCTAATACCACTCCAATGGTTATCCCCGAGGCATTAACATGCACGTGAAAGGGATTATCCCAAGAGGGAAAATGTAACATGGGCGCAAAGAACAAGCCTATCCTTAAAAGTATGAAATTCCTTATATTGTGCCTCTCCCCAATGAAAATCACTCTTATACTTAAGCAATTCTTGTAAGGGCATAGTGATCTTGGTATATCCTTGATGAACTTTCTCAGAGTATCTCATACGCTTGAAAGTGAATCCACGCAATATGCTTTGACTAAAGAGGGTTCTCCCAATCCCACAATAACCGCAACTTTGATGGGATCCACTCAAAGTAATCCCTCCTTACATATATTATTCCCAATAGGGTCCAAAATGGAGTATCAAACACACATTTCTTTATCTTTGAGAGGATATCCTCAATCGCCGATATCTTTCGAATATCGAATCAAGCTGTCATGGGCAATGGTCATTTACTAGCCCATATGTGGTCCAACATATCTAGGTAGACTTGAAGAAATTTATGGATGAAGTCCAAATGCTTCGGTACATGATGCACGAGAACACCGCATGAGCATTCTTCAATCCAAAAGGCATAACTGCATGGTAGGAAAAACTTACCCACTTAGTGGTAGAGAAAGTTTTTCTTCCCTATTCTTCCTTTTAAATCCTCGACTGGGGTGATAGACTAAGAATCCATCTACGAAGGAATGGACTTTGTGCC